>JAVJGJ010000047.1:62148180-62202298 GCA_035590215.1 Microhierax caerulescens | reverse complement strand
CTCACCTGCTGGAAATAAGATGTCTGTCAAAATGAAGAACTATAGCTTATAGGAAAAAATATCTGAAGTCTTTCAGGTGGCTTTTTGATAGCAGTGTTAATCTCTTCATGTAGTGTCTTGGTTGGCTATGGGAAGAAGTAATATAGGCCGAAGATAGGTAGAGGATTTTGGAAGTTTCCCTTACTTTAAATGAATCGGAGTTCAAGCATTTAAGTTGCCATCCAGTGTTCTGAAATGCAGATTTAAGAAGGAAATTAACAATAAAATGAACAATTTTTTGTGAAATCCATAGTCATTAGTACTAAAAGGTATCAGCTCCTGACCTATCCACTCCAGGGCAAGCTTTAATTTTCTTTCCAATTCCATTTACTACTTCTAGTCAATTTTGGTTTGGTCTTCTGTTTTCTGTGTGTTCAGAGGTGGTGTGCAATTGCTACACTCATGTGACCTCAGTGCAAAGAAGCAACATGGATGATAGTTGATAAATGAGAAGAGGGTTTGCATTTGATGGTGCTAAACTTCAAAAATAGTTTTGTGATCCTTTCCTAATGTTTGCATTAAGTGAAAAACTTAGTTTCCATGTCAGTGAACAGTATTTGACATTAAATACTGGTATTGCATTAAAAGCCTGGAATAGTCTTCCTGATAATTTGTAGGCATAAAGGTACCTGAAGTTACTGAGAAGCATTTACTTTCAGAGAAAAATGCAATTAGCCTATCAAAGGTCACACCAAAGCATGCAGAGTTAATATTTATGTAGTAGGTAAACAATTTTAGCAGTTAAAATTATGCATATTAGTAAAAATACTAACAATTCTATTTGCATTACCTCTGCGGTGACTTGTATTTGCAGATCAGAATCCCACTATGCTGGACTCTGTGCAAGCAGAGACTGTTGCCTTGTAGCTTAGTCAAGCATATCAGGTAAATGCAGGTGGGATGGTAGTATTACAAGAAATTAACCTGAGCAGTGGATTAGTATAATGTATGATGCCAGTTGTTTGATGAAAACCTCATCAGTTTTTAAAACATTAATATTAAAAAAAATCTTGCAGGAGGAGAGAGATTCTGTCACATCCTGCAGTTTGTTAGGCATAAACTTGGTTTTTATTTTAATTGGTCATTATTTAGTCTGGCTAGTTTTAGAAGATTTTATGAAAAGTTAGTCTACCTCTATAGTCAGGTTCATTTAAAAATATGTATTTATTATACGGCCTGGAAGCAGAGGCAGATGTGAACTGCTGTGTGGAGCGTGGGGTCTGGAACTCCCAAGCTTGTCCTTCTGTAGGTGCTTTATATCATCATTGTCCTGTGTTCAGGCTTAATTGGTTTTCTGTTTTTTTTATTTTCAATGCAAAAGAGCAGTGGTTTGCATTGACCTGTTCTTTTACTCTTTAATTCAGTACAGGCATTCTGCTGGGATTTCTCTCATGAAAGTCCTGCAGGCATGTTACTGTTGTCTTTTGTTTCTTTTTTTCTTTCTCTTGTAGTAGAAACTACCTGTGATGCTTTGTAGGCAAGAGTAATAGCAGCAGTAGCAGAGAGATGCAGACTTGACCTGTTAAGTTTCACTCAGAACTGCATTACTCGGTTTGCAGTACTCTACTGCTGATGATTTCCTAGAGAACAGGAAAGAAGGATTAATGGCATCAGTTGTTCAACTGGGGTCATCCTCTTACTTTTCTAGTGGTCCCAGAAGTAAAGCATGTATACGAGCAACTATTGTGTAGTTATGTTTATTTGTAGAAAAAAGGGCTTGTTCAAATTTATAAAAATCCTGTTCTTGCTAGAGATGTTTTCTGTCCTGGAAAAGTGAAAAAAACACTGGGGCTGGGAAGTAAAGAAGAGGTCAAATGCTCATGAATCTAACAGAGGGCAAGTGATGGAGTATTTTACTGGGAAATCATATTTTGAAGTACTTGCCTGATGTGCTTGAGGGGCAAATTGTTGATCTCTTTCTGGAGAAAGATAAAAGACCTTTTTCTTCCAGTTTGAGGTGTTTTCTGCTTTTTGTAGGCATTGGGTAATGAATGTAGAACTTGTAGTTCTATATTCAACTAGATAAAGCAACTTTTCAAGAGCAGATGGGGTTGTGGAGATACAATCCGTAGATGCTTAATATTAAGGTGGTATCCCACCATTTGCTACAGAATTGCCATGGTTTGGTGAAGCTGCTAACTAACGACTTTAACTTTGCCATTTGAGGGGTTATGCAGATAATGCACAAATGAGAGTGAAGGGTTTATTTTAATTTACCGTTCGGTACTTTTTGAAATCATAATCTGATAAAAAATCTGACATGATAGTTATAATAGCAATTAAATATGCATCTTCATGGATAACCTGCAGGGTGTGTGCTGTTAGTCCACTTACAGTGATGAAAACAAGCTTGTGGCTTTGTGATGGATGTGCTACATGAAGCAATGCCTGTTAATTAATGAGCTGGGTTTCTTAATGTTGTGCGCTTCAGTCTGCAGTTAGGAGAATGCTGCTTCAAACTTGAGAACTGAGAACAAACTGTAAGGAAACTGAAAACTGCTCATCACGCAATCACATTTGTCTTCAGGTCACACAGTTCTCTTACCCAGGCATAAAAATTTCTTCCCAGTGCTTTACTCCTGTCTTGGTAGAACTCCTAGTATTATTAAATGGTTTTTTTTTTGTTGTTGTTGGGTTTTTTTTAATTTTTTATTTTTTAGTTTGTGTACTACCAAACATGTGGTGCATTGCATTACTGAGGAGGATATGATCCACAGGATTATTAGTTCATTTCTTGAGTGATGTTTGAGTGTACATCAGATGGTACCTGTGTGCACGTATCATCTGGGGGTGCAGGGTGACTGCAGAAATTCTTTGTGAGACCTTTTAATATAGTGAAAAAAATCCTTCTATTTTAAGCATATATATTTAAAATACCATGCATAAAAGGCTAGACATAAAAAAGGTAATTGGGATTATTTGTTGGTGGAGTCATCTTGTTATCTTCCATGTACTATAAAGATCTTTCTTCCTGTTGATGGATATTTTGTTAGTAAATAAGACTTAATTTTACCCCTTCGTGTTTTTCTTGCTCTTGACTGGAAGTTTTTGCTATACCTCTGTATAAAGTTCTTATCATTTACCACTATCAGGTCTCTTTACTATTTTATCACCTTGCTTAGTAACTTATTGCTTGGACAACTAATTACTATAACAATCTGAATTTATAGACTTGTGAAGTAATTGGTTTTGGTGTGCAGTTTCATCATGTGGGATTTTGTATGAGTTAGAAAGCTCAGTAAATAATGGGAGTTGCAAATGGCATGTGTATCCTAGTGCAGAAATGTTTTCATAGAACTTCAAGTAAGGTAATGCAGTGTTCCCTTTTAAATAGCAGTGTTTACCGTTTCTCTTGATCTCAGCAATTCTTAGAGGAGAGACCGTTTTTGAAGAGATAACTAATAGAATTACAGAACAGTTTTGGAGGCTATCAACTTTATAAAGAACAGAAGTTTGGTTTTTTTTTTTTAAACTTGTGAAGTAGGTGCAGCAGCATCTATAAACCATTTGAGCTGGAGTTTTTCATTGCAGAATGTTAAAAACGTACAGCATTAAGGTTTAGGTGGTTTTTCTGAGACAGTACACTTCTTGCTAACACCTCATTGCCCATGTGGGTTTTAAAATGCCTTGCACCTGCCAAGTACCATGTTGCTGGTTTGCCCTTGGGGCTTGTGTCCATGCCCTCTTCAAGAATCAAAAAGGTTGTGGGTGCTGCCTGGGAGGTGCCCAGGCATAAGTAATGTTCTTGGCAGAAAGGAAAACTGAAACAAATCAGATGGTACTTTTCTTGGGGTTTTTGAAATCTAATTTTCCAGTCACCATACTGGCATGTACACTGGATACATGTTCATTTTGAAACCTTCATCTGGCAGAATTTGATGAAAGTACAGGGTCACACTAAGCTCCAGAGGTGAAATGTTCAACTTTTTCCCCAACTGTTTAGCTAATTAGCAGTTAAATTTAGAGCCTTATGGTAATTTTTAATAGTAGTGTATTCAATATTTAACTTCTGTAGAGACATGCTGTGACTAAATATTTATGTCATGTCAGCTGTTTAATTGCTGTTGTGTAATACAGAGTTTACAACTGACATAGGCACAATGATGATTGCAGAGATCGCCAAAATCAGATGTGCTTTTTGGGGTTGTTATTTATATTTTTTCATTTGCAATTATTATGTTCACAGTGTGGTTTTCTTTTGAATAATGCCATCCTTTGAATGATAGGTTGCTTGTCACATCTACTCTGTAAATAAACTGATTTCCTGCTTTGAAAGGAGGGATGGAAACCCCTGAGTTCTGTCACAGGCTTTCTGTTTCAAAATGATACAGCTTTGTATGGTTATTCATCTAAAGAATGGTGATGTGCCCCATGCAGTGGGATGATGGTTCAACTCATAACCTTAGAGCTTAAATCTTTCTTTGAAAGTCTCTTAAAACAGCCATTGATTAAAACTGCAAGCTCAAGTTTGTGTCATTGCTCATAATGCTTACACAGAAGGAAACTTGCAGCTTTTCAGAGTTTGGATTTGTCACTTTTTCTTGATGTTCTAAAGTTTCACTATCCTGTATCTGAGTTAGCAGCTTTACCTGGGCTGAGTACATGATTAACTTTTGATAGATTATATATGCCTTGGTAATTCAAAACACATGTAAAACTAATAAAGAAAGGTAAACTTTGTTTAACCAGGAGCTGATGTATTAAATTTATAGCGTGCTTTTGGAAGAGGCATCTGTTACATCTCATATGTAACTATGTACATTTGTAAATGTACAACTATGTGATGTATTCAGCAGGTGCTAGAACTCTTTTCAAAGCAGAGGTCAGCGGTAGCTCTGTTAACTTCTGCTGTGCTGTCCTGATCCTTGTGGATGTGTAAGAGCGTGAAAGATGGTGAGAAAGCATGTTATCTCTGACCCTAGAAAGAGGATTTCTGTCCTGTAACTGGAAGTTTGTTGTGAGACTTAAGTTAAACGATGCACCTGTTAGAAAACACTTCAGGCTTTCTCATGTTACTGGAAGGGTATTTCTGTATTAGCCTTGTGAGAAGTTTATCTTAATCTGTGTTTAAAGTTTCTAAAATGTTTGCTGGGAAGAGTTCTGCACAAAGCCAAGCTCAAATCTATTTTTGTTTGTGCTTGCTGGAAGAGCAATGAAAAGGTCTTTTATTCTAGTGGGCTTTTTTGTTTTATGGTGTTGCTGTTTGCAGTGTGAAAGTTAGTTGTCAGCACTTGCATTTGTAAATCTCTTTTTAAGGGCTGATTACTCTGGGCTGAAAGTTGGCAGGCAAGATCTCAGCCCTAGAGCATTGTTTGGGGTTTTGCATGTTTTTAAATAACAGATCTATCTGACAGGTTTGATTGAGAGAACGCATGCTGCTACTCATACTCTTACAACTCTAGACAGCAAAACAGACTGTATCAAAGCATGCTTTGAATATGAATTAGAGAAATTAGAGAGGACTACTAATGAAAGCAGGAGAACTGGGGGATACACGGGAGGGAGGTTTTGGTGGGGGGCAGTAGTGGTTTTGTTGGCTGTGTAACAATTGAGTAGATGTCTCTTCTGAGCTGTTTGTGAGGTTGTGGTGTGGATGCAGTGTGTGTCTAAGTATCTTCAGACAGTTGAACATTGATTCTGCTAGTACTATAAGATACCTAAACCTGAACTAAAATGCGGTGTAAAGGTTGGCCTGATGTTGGCACCACAGTAACACACAGGTGGCTTTTTAGATGAGAGCAGTCCCAGCTCTGTTCAGCTTGGCAGCCATACAAGAGTGATCATGTGGTTGTGTGCACTTACCTGCATAGTTATCCTTTGTATCTGGTATCTTCTGAAATTATGGAATAATAACAAGATGCATTTGACAGCATTTCCCAATAAAGAACCACGTTGTCAACTTAAAAACTAAGCCAAAACAAACAAAACCCACACGCTAACAGCCCCTAACTCTTTATTTGTGAAGATGGTTGTGGATGTTGCAGAGGGAAACCAGTAGGCTGAAATGTGTGCTGTGTCACTCTGCCAGGTCTCAGTCCCTCCTGAGAATGTTTGTCTAACTCCTCGGATTAACCGCTGCTGACCAGGTGCCCACAGGGACAAGATCTGTACAAGTAGCAGTGAAGAGTTACTGCCCTGCCCCCATTGTCTTCTTTCTAATGAGAAAACAACTGTATTAAGGTGCCCTTCCCCTTCCTGTTGCAATTGCTAATTTAGCAGACTTAGCAGTGTATTACAGCTTTGGGGGCAGTAAGGACTTCATGCTTGAGTGTTGTGTGGTTTCTAAAGAAACTTGGTTTTACCTATATTTTAAACATCTGGGGGTAAGCATCTTGCCTGCTTACAAACCAAGTTCAGGCTGCTTTTGATAAGCTTCAGTATAATCCATGCAGTTTCTCTTGAATTAGGTAGTTCTTCAAACAAATATTTGCACGTCTCGAAACTTTGCTTTTGACATAATATATCTGAAGTTGTTGAACTTGACTAATTACTCTGTGCTGAATGGCAAGCCAGAAGGAAAAATAAAGATTTACTATACATACAGAAATTAAATTATATACAATATTACAACGTTAAAATTATGTACTTCTAAATCAATTTGTAAATGCCAGCCATTCTGTATAGAGTATGTGACTAGACATAATTTGTGGAAGAAATGGATATTTTTTTGTGAATCTGCTTGCTATAGACTACAAATATTATTTAAAAGCTTATTTAAGCATTTGTGTGCTTCTGAAGGTTTTTCTTGTGGGTTTGGGCTTTTTTAATAACTTGAATGAAAAAAAATTGCAGTCTACTCCTGACAGCTTAGTGTTCTGCCATAGGTATTGCTATGTCTATCCCAAATGGGTCTGCTGACTTGCATTTTCCTCTTGAATGCCTCCTACTTATTGCAGCAGTGTGTATGTTTGCAAAGATATGGTTTACCAATCAGCAATTCAGTGCATCTTTTGAAGTGGTAGGCAAGTTCACTGTTCAGTGGGATAATGATTTTTATTGGTACATTAAGATGCCACATTTAACTGGCTTGCTAAATTGACTATTAAACTAGCATTAAAAGAGAATAAATTCTCTTCCAAACAATCAATCCTGACCTGTAGTTTTTAGTACTATGAGATAGTGATTGTTGTTCCTCTAAATAAGCTTGTGAATGAAGGTATGTATCAATACTAAGGAGAAACATGTAAAACACATCCTGTGAAGAGCCTTTAACATTTTGTGACTTTTATTGTTTCTTTACCTAAAGTAACACTGTCCTTTCCACACTCGCTGTATTCTCTGACATGACAGTCATGGAAGCCTGCAGTCACATAAGGTTTATGCCTTAAGAGACTGGTAAGTGACAACTCTGTGGTGGAAAAGTTGATGTTGCTAACTTTCCAGAAGAGCCCTGCACATTGAGTTATGAAGTATATCACAACAGATGGGATTTTGCAGCAGAGCACTTGAATCCTGAGGACTTGTAGTAGTGTGACATACTAAGTGAAGAAAATTGCGAAGGAAACTTACGCATTTTTTGGGGTCTTTCTGTATGGCTTATCAATTTGCTGAAAGGCAATAGCTGGCTGATGTTTTTTAAAAGCATGGGACTTAGAAGGCAGATAGAATATTCTGTTTAAACAGATTATAATAGTATCTCACTTGATTTGAAAGCCATTTTGATCATTAAGGATCAAAATGCAACTTAAATATATGGGTTTGGCATTGCAGTTATTAAAAATTATTTGTTCACAAGGTGAGTGGATTTGGTGTGTTGTGTATCATAACAAATCTGTGTAACTAATGAGAATATGATTATTAGTTTGACTAATCCAAACTAGCTAGAGCTTCAATCTAGACCTAGCTCGTGATAAGTGTCTTGTGTAATCTCATCTAAAGGACTCCTGAAAAGCAGCAGAATGATGTGCTGCTCTGATTATGGCTTGCCTAAGAAATTGAAGTTGCAATGTGCACATTGCAGTCATGTGTTATCAAGTTGGCTAACAACTTGTCTACACTCAGCTGAAATTAATGATTTAGCTGAGTATTTTGTGCTTGATGGCCAGTCAGCAAATGCTTTAAAGGACATATGTGTGGTAGAACTTTACTCTTGTTTGACTCACATGATCTTAGCTGTTTTCCTTCCACAATCCATAGGTTTATGAAGTACTGGTGCTAAAACTGCATACCAGAGGATGGAAGATAACACAGCATGACTGGGGAAAAGTTGATCCTAGAAGGGAATGGGAGTGTGTGAGATAAGCAGGTGACATAGAGGGATGCAGAGAAGTATCCTGTCATTGATTTGGGGGTAAAAATACTGAGTAGATAACATCATTGCTGACTGGAACACATTTGACTTTCTTTAAAGTAGACTTTAGCTGGTGAATCTGGATTAATGTACATGTTCAAGGTTAGTATGAACAGCAGTAGAGATCATATACAGTCAGCACAAAATGTGTAAGAAGCCTTGTGCTTTTTTAGAAAAGTATTAGCATAACATTTTAGAAGGCTAAAACCAATTTATTTGAAGAATATTAGCAGAAGCATTCTCAAAGAAGCTTAAGTCACCTTCCGCAATGTTAATGTGCATACAGCTTCCAATGTGTGGGTTGGAGTCTAGCTATTTAATACTTGCTTTTGAAAAATTGCCTTCATCCTGAGAAAGGTTGTTGGTTATTTTGTAAAATACAAACATCCTGAATGATTTCCAGACTTCCTGCCAGGTAGACTCTATGTATGTTCATGTGCCTGTGTAACACTGTATGTGAGGGGCAGTATAATTTTGTTTTGGTGTTTTTTTGTCTGTATCACTTCTCCCTTGTTTAAGTAGCTTCTATTCCAAGATGAGAGGCAAGGTGTTAGGAAAGAAATTTCTAGGAATGTAACAGTGACACATTGTGTTTGTTTCATTCAAACATGGTTTTCATGCTGACTTTGCATCAATAGTGAAGTGATAAGCAACTGTTCATCTAAGCAGACTATTTCATCCTGTCGGTGATGTCAGTATATTTGTTTCTTCAACGGTGCACGCAGAATACCTTATATTCTGTGTAATCCCATACTAGAATGCTTGAATCAGTTCATAGGTGAATGTCATCATTTTATTTAAAAATTTTGGACTGTATTCAAGCAATTGTATAAAAGGCTTTTGCTTTTGTCCATTTCAAAATATAGTGTAGAGGAGATTCCATGGAAGACCATAATGCCATAGACTGAAAGAAATACTTTCCAACTGCAGTCTTTTCTGATCAAGATACCCTGAAAGGCACTTATGCTGCTAAAGAATAGAATCATACAGTCACCTTCCATGTACTGCAAATCTTGATTGTTTTTTTAAATAAGACCATAGAGGATCTTACCCGGAAGTTTGGTGTCACCAATTTGAAAGCAATACATTTCTCTCATGTTCTTACAGATGCAGTACTGGAATTTCTGTGTGAATAAGTAACTCAAATAATATTACAACTTTCTCATAGTCCTTTTGAAAAAGAAAAAATAAATTACTCTGTTACACCCTAGTATTTACTTTCTGAACCTTCATGCTTTAAATGACTTTCTATTTTCACAAAAGACCAGTTTTGTTTTTTTAAAAATAAGAGCATTAAATAATAGCATCAAATTTCAAAGTGAAGTTGCTGTCAGTTTTTCAACTGTACTTAGTTTTCTACTTGTCTAATCAAATAAAATAACACTTTAGGATGATGGAGCAGAACAACTAGTTGAGCGTTACTAATCTAGCAGAACTGTTGTAACATGCTTCTTAAAACTTGCAAAGATTCAGCGACTGTCAGAGTAGGTGAAGACAAAGGTTGGTTTGTGCCTAAATGCTTTTTAGTAAGTTAAGTAAGTCCACCAGGTGGTATGAAGAAGTTATGTTTTGAAAACCAATGAGAATCAAGTGAAACTTTCCCAGTGGAATTTCCCTGCCTAGTGCTGTGGCAAGTGTTCATCTGCACTAGGGCAGACAGTGACTAGGAACTGAGTGTATCTGCAAGATTGCTTTATCTTTGCCTTCCACCATAACGTTTTCTCTGAATGTGTAATCCTGACCATGTTATGTGGAAGCTCTTTGGACCATCGGTCTGAATCACGTGGCAGATCTGGAATGGCTGTAAGTTCTCAGGAATTTCAACAACCACTTACAGAATCTTTTTCTCTTCCTATTTCCACAGCTTACAAAGGTGACTGGTAAAGTTCTCTCTGAGCAGCCAAAAAGCAGACAGCTCATGACTTCTGATCAGGACACTAAAGTTGTGGCTGAACCGCAGGTGCAGCAAGTACAAGAAGTTAAAGACGGTTCTCATCTAGTGAGTATTACATATTCCCCTGGTATAAGTGTTGCATGAAACAGCTTATTTACTATGTCTTAATCAAAATTTTCTCAGAACATTTTAGAAGTTGGCTGATAGCATTGCAACTTAAATGCTAGAGCCAGAGCAGTTGAAGGTGGCTAATTCTCCATACCAAGTAGAAGCCTCGACTTAACTTTTCTTCAGCCCTACAGGAGATTTAAACTGCAAGTTACAAGAGTTTGCACTCATTTAAGGTAAAGGGCTTTTTTAGACTATGCAGATATTGTACTACCAATCTTGCATTACGTTCTAGCTGACAGATTCACATATGAGGAAAATATAGGAAGTGCACTTGGCACGTATCTGCAACTGAAAAAAATACAAACCCATACAAATAGGAAATTGTATTCTGTAGCAGGAGTTTTGCTCAGGCAGTTCTGCCAAATGGCACACCTGCTGCTGCTTTTGTGCTTCTGTGCAGGATCCAGTCAGTTGCTTTATGGGATGCTTTTAGCAGATCATACAATAGCTATTATTGTGTGTATATGTATCTGTGTTGCAGTAAATGTTACATAAGTCTTCAAGAAGACTGAATTCTTTGTGTGTGTTAGCTCTAACATCATATTTTCATCTTTGATTGTTAGCTGTTTATTGGGAGGAATATTTCCTCTTGGGACATCTTGAAGGGTTTGGTTTTAGTGTATGTTCTGCTAGTTGTTTAGCCTGTGCTATACTAAGCAGCAGATGCTTGCTGCTTTAACTTACCTCAGAGCAAGCATGAAGGAGCATTTTGAAAAACACTCTAGACTTGTGTTTTTCTGTTCAACAAGCTAGTGAGCTAGTGGGTTGCTTTTTTTTTTTTCTCCCCCACCCCGCCCCTGACCCTTTTTTAATTCTGGCTTCTTTTCTGCTCTGTTTCACCTTTTGGGTGTGAATTTTGTCTGTTGAGCAGTAGAGGAGAAAGTTGAACCCACTTTTGTGCCATGCTTTTGAAAGTTGACCTTTTGTGACTCTTAGTTTTTCCTATACTCAGAGCATTAATACCAAGAAACTAGCATGTAAGCCTGAGTTGAGAGGCTTTTGTAGATTTGCATCAAAATCTTTGAACTGTCAGTGTATTTTCAATAGGTGCATTAGTATTAAAGGTTGTTTAAAAGAACTAGCGATGTGAAGACTAATTAATCTGGCATACTAGAATTTTTATAAAACTACATGTAAACTTGGATCTAAATCTTAGTTTCTGTTCTTTGGTATTTATTTGGAGAAGGAGCATAACCATTTTGTTTAATTTCAGAAAACCTGCCTGCTCTTTTCCTTAGTAGAAGAGACTAATGTCAATTTAGATATCTTGGCATGTGTCCATTGTGCTATAGTGATGCATTTCAAATAACTAATTCTTTTGAGACTAAAACTTTTCTCTTGCTGAATATTCAAAAAAGATGAGACCTGTAGTTTATTAAGCTTTTTAAAGTTATACCAGTAACATAGTCTTGTATTCACAGCACCAGAAGGTAGTTTTCTTGTATAAGAGTTATCGGCAATACATGCTGTTAAAAGTGGTGTTTTCAAGATTGTCTCTTCCATAATGACACGCTCTACGTGAGTATATTTTGTCAGTGCTTCAGGACTTCACTTGCAAATTTTTGAGCCAAGGCTATAGTTTGAGGAGAAACTTCACGGAGTACAGGAAAAAGTTAGAAAACTAAAATCACTGAGACAATTTCATCTTTGCAAAAATGTGATAGGTGTGAGAAAAACTTCTGAAGTCCTGACTCAATTGCATTTAGCAAGTACATGCTTCAGGTTAACTGAAAATCACCTGCTGTTCCTTCTGTGTCTTAATTACTTTGAGATCAGAGGGCTAGACTGCATAAAGGTATAGATTCATGTCTGTGGTGATCCCTGGTTTTATTTATATTTGGTATGGGGCCATGCTGCCATGATATCTAGTGTGATTTCTAGGAGTGTTATCTTGTGAACATAAAATAAATTTGCTGAATTACATTCCCTAACTATTTTGGCTGCACTGTTCTTCTGTTCTTCTAGAATGTGGTGATACCTACTCTGATTGTTGTTGTGGCAGTTCAAGAGGAGGGTTGTAGAATGTCTACTGGAAATTTTGATACACCTCTATAGATCCTGGAAAAATAACTCCCTGTATGCTAGTCTTACTACATATAATAGCTTCAGAATTATTTTTGTTACATCTTTTTTAATACTAATGATAAATAAATCATGCAAATAGTCTGTTTTCTTTGGCAGAAATAAAACTTAACACATGTTCTACTGTCAGTAATGTTGAACAGATAGTCAGTAGTCACTGAATTAAAATGAAAGTTTTGATATTGTGGTGGAACCCTTCATAACTCACTTTCCAGGACTGCTTATGTTAGTGCTTACACGTGCAAATTGGAAGTATATGATTTAGAGGATATAAGGAAATTCTTAGCTTGGATAAATTCGGGAGTTAAATATTTGCTGGGTTTTGTGGCTTGCTTTTTAACCTAGAATGGTGGGTTTTGTCACTTCAGGTAGTGTCTGTAATTGGAATTTTTTTTTTTTGTATTCTGATGACAGCTGTTCTTAGAAAGCCCTTTTCAGACTGGGCCCAGGAAGGTCAGTATTAAAGAAATGTTTTGCTCCCTTTTGACACTTTCTCCTGTTTCCTTTTCAACCAGTAACACTGTGTGCTGCTAGAAATTTGAGGTTACTCTTGGAGGGAAGAGGCAAGACCCAAATGCCATGGTGGAGGTAGTTTATATGACCTGTCTCAGCCAGACAGGACTTAACTAACCTTTAGTGCTAAAGGCATGATCTTTTTCCTTACTTATTGATCCTAAACTCTTCCCCTGCCATGCCCACATTTGGTGTCTTGGAGCACTTTCCAAAGGCAAAAGAATTTTCTTTCCTTGATTAGCTGAATCAAAGACCTGATCTGGAAATGTGAAGTGAGCTTTAGAAGGGAGTCTTGTCATCAAGTGGCAACAGGTTCTGCAAACATTGGTATGTTCTAGTGGAAGGTATCACCATGGTGTCATTCGAACTTGCTGTCTGACTGCAATCTAAGCATTGCCCTAGTTAAATCTTTTCCTAGTTGAATAATTATTGTGTGCTGCCATGGGCTTCTGTTAATGAGAATTCAAACTGCTGTCACGTGCTGGCTTTTGTCAATGCTTATAGGTGCTATAATATATGTTCGATCATATTGTTGATTCTAAGCACAAGAAAAATAGCTAGCAAGTCAGAAAACTTAAGATGGATTTAATTGTACTTCCTAAAATGTTTTTCATAGGAGGTAATACGGAAGGATGTCTTGGACTTAGAGCTTCTAGGTTGTGTTGTTCAAAAACCCTTTTACAACCCATTCAAGAATAAGCCTCAGAATAAAAAGGGACTGAGGAAGTTACATTTACTAGTTTAATGTAGGACCCTGTGTAACAGTTCAGTGAAAGTTTGGTATAGCATATAATCCTCGGATCGTTTGACAATGCACAGTATGTGCCAATTAAGAGTTAAGTAGCAGTTTGTATAACAAGTAGGTGATATTTAATAATTCTGAGATCATGAATAGCTTTAAACAAGAGATGGGAGGATTAGACCTTAAACTGAACATGTATGTGTCAGCATCATGTGAAGGATCGATACTGGTCAGTGTTTGCTCTTTCTGTCACGTTATTGTAGATTTAGACTGTAAGAGAAGTGCTGAATAGTTCTGCACCTGATGGCTTGTAATGCTAATGTTAATTGGTTTAATGTGTCAAATGTGTATTTAAACTCTTTAACAGTCAATTTAACCTTGATATATTGGAGGGAAAGTTAAGTGATCTGATCAGTTTCCAAAAACCTGCAGTAATGATGCTGTGATGTCTGTTGTGATGCTGCTCTTCTCCCTCAGCTGGAGGTGGGAATGACACCAGGTATGGCCTAGGAGTACAGGACAGTGGCTTTCTTCAGAACTGATTACAGTTGCCTCATAGAAAAAGTATAGATGAAGTTAGATGTCTGAAGGTTGTAAGGACTGTTACCTTGTGCTATTGTAACTTTAAAGCTAGACTGTATTTTAAAACTTAGGTTTGTAAGACTGTAGATGAGATAAACCTGTATTCCTTAACAAGAATTAGGGACATGTAGAAATGAAAGTAGCTGGGTTGGTATATTCCTGTTAATAACCTTGTTGACTCCCTGCCTTCTGTGTAGGTGTGTGCAGAACATAGGACCAAAATACTTACTAAAACTGTTCACATTATGAAAGTGCAGCTTCTGCTTCAGAGCAGTTTTTTTTCAAGGAGAGAGAAAGCCTATTTAGGCTTTGAGTAGATGAGAAATATACCAGAGTCAAAATATATACCTATAAAGGAAAAAAACTAACAAAATAAACAAAACCCACCCCCAGCTGAGCTGGGCTCTGAAGTGGCAAAGCAGAAATTCTGGTAAAGTGTATTTCAATTCAGGTGGTGGTGTTTAGCTTAGCCAGAAGGCTTTTAAGTCTTCCTGAACCTTGGAAGTTAACCAACCAGCCTTGGGTAATGTAGCATAAATTTATGTTGCTGTTTTTAATGGTGATCCCACAATAACCAGTATTGAGAAATGTAACTTCGTGAATGTGCGCTATAGGTGCTTAAAAATAGAAGTTATCCCTGGAACTCTTAGATAAAACCAGAGGAGCAAGTACAAAATGTGCCTTTGCACATAAGGTTATGGGAAAACTGGAAGTCTGCTTGCCTGAACTACTTCACCCATTTTCTCCCTATTAGTTGATAGCAAAGTGCTTGTTAAAGCACTGAAAAAGTGGACTTTGCCCTGGTCTGTCTCTTAAAAGCACTTTGCTCCCCTCTAGAAAGCACATAGTTAGTAACGGTTAAATAACAGAGGGGAAAAAATCATGCTATTTGTTTACCCAATGAAGGAGTTTTCTGAATAGTTGTAAACTTCGCAAGTATTACTGTGACTTTATGCTGACTTTAAAAACAGTTGAATTGTTTGCTCATGGCATTTGTTTAAAAAAAACTATTATAAGTAACTCCCTCCCCCATTCCCTGATCTTGGTTCCAGGGAATGCTAAAGAGAGGAGTGACTTGGCATAGCTTTAAGTCTGGATCTAAGCATGTTGAGTAACTTTGTCCCCCTGGAGAATTAAAAAAAAAATGCAGCAGATGGCAGCAATGATGCATCAGACTTCTGATTCTTTAGAGCAATGTATCTGCAGGTGCTTTGAGGCTTCACATACTGGATAAGATGGGGGGTGGGGGGGCAGGGTAGTCTTCCCCTTATACTATGCAATTTCAAAGCAGATTTGCTGTGGAGGGGATGTGTCCCTAGCTAATTCAGCAACCTTTCTTTATGGTCAGAGGATTAGTGGTGAATAGGTTTCCCCTGAAAGTTAGCCAAATGTTTTTTTCACATATACAAATCTGAGTCTGCCTATGGCATTTAAATATATGGCAACCTGTGTTTAAGAATCTAAAGCACATTATTTTTTTGTTTCATTTGTCCTATGAGCAGAATACTTGTCTGGGGAGAAAAAGCTGCATTGGCAACTACATTAGAGCTTTGCTCTTTTGTGTGTTACAAGTGTTTATAAAGAGAAGTACGGTAAGAAATGACTCAAATATTCTAATCCATTGTAAAAGCTTCAGAGAAGAGAACAGAAGCATTTCATGCTGTATATGGGAGAGATTCACTTCCAGTCTATGCTGTTCAATGTGAACTCCCCTATTACTGCAGGAGCAGTTCATAGTGGCTGCAGTGCAGACTGAAGTGAAACATTTGAATTTCTAGAGTGATTCTGCACTTGCTCATTACTACCTTGTAGTTGCAAGCTATTACAAGATTGCAAACAGTTTGGGATGGCAAGAGCTTTTTTTATTTTCTACCTGATTTTAATGCAGCTTGATTCTGCTTACTGTGGTTCAGTGCAGCAGCATTTGTTTTTTTCTCAGTCTTCAGATGACAACAGGAAACAAAACACGCTTGCTTCTCTTTTGGTTTGTTACTCTAAACAGATGTCAACTTGGTTTACCAACAAGATAGAATGAGTAGAAGAGGAGCTGATGCTTAATTTATTTCTATGTTTATAGTAGCAAATTTTCTGTATTTTCTGTCAGAATTAAAGTAAGAGAAGAAGATGGAAAGGAGAAAGTGACTGGGCTTCTCTGGTAAACATGGATATTTTTTTTCTTGGAATTTTGGAAACAAAGCAGAAATCTTGCAGTGTGGTGGTGACTGAGACCATATAGACAACATAAATGAGACTGAGTAATTTCTTAAGCCTTATATAGGCTATGTGACTTGCCACGAAAGCAACTGTAAAATAAGTCACAATGACAATCATGCCAAAAAAAAGTAAGGGTAATGGAATATTAGAGCATGGATCTCTCTGTATTAAGCAGCCTTTACCCTGCAAGTCGGTACAGTAGAAAATAAAATAGATCTCTTTCTAATTAACTTAAAGCTGTAGTTCAAGTACATCTTTATTAAACTAGCCATAAGGTGCACATCCGATTGAAAAATAATACTTGAGTTCAATGTACAGCTGAAAGAACATTTGAAATAGTTTAAGGGTCTGTCTTGTTTTACTTTCTTCTGTGTTTTCAATACCTTTTAAGTAACAGAGTGGTGCTGTAGTGGTACAAGCTCTCTGAAGGATGGGGTCCAAATTTGAAATGATAGCAATGGATTTGAGGAGGTGTGAGTGATGTAAGGTTATGTAAAGGCAAAGAAGAACATCTGTTTAGAGTAGAAAAGATTACTAGGTGTTTTCAGCTTTTTTTAAGTGGGTTTTCATTTTTGAAGAAACAAACACCTTTTTTAGCAGGTAAAGGTATTAGTAGTAAAAGTTTTTCAGTATGTAAATACACGTGTATAAAGATGTTCTAGTTGTCCTAAGGTTACAAAGAAGTCTGCCTATGTACAACAAAGAAGACTTACACTGGAGACAGACTTTTAGAAGAAGTAGTATTTAATCAAATTACCTTTTAAATCTGTTCAAGTTTTTTTGTAAAAGAATACATACTTTTTTTGGTGTTTAAGTATAATTAATCCTGCCACAGTACCATAAGGTGGCTAGATGATCTTGAGGCCCCTTCCAGTGCTGTAATCACTGAAGGATTATGTATTTTTTTGTGTGCTGATAACAAACAAATAAAAAAGGCTTGGAACAGAATTGGCTACTGATAACGTACAATGTCTCCTCAATGGAATACATGAGGTCTTATCTATCTTTAGCCTGTTTTTCCTAAAGATGTAATCTTGCTAGAGGTTCTGCTCTGGGGGAAGGGAGAAAAAGGAGAAAATTGTCCAAAATGTCTTTGATCTAATAGCTTCCACTGGTTTAGTCTTCAAATCAGATTTAAACGTGTGAAGCAAGAATGCATTTATCCTTGTACAGAAAGCAGGCGTTGTATTAAACATGAAGGCAAGCAGGTTTTTGGCAGATACGGACATTGTGAAAGATGTCATTTAAGTATTTTAATGATTTGGATGAAGGAAACTCTTCAGGAAATGAAACAGTGGAAGTTCATAAGACTTGGTAATACTTGTAAACAGACTGTAATCTCATTAGGAGAACTATTTGGCTTGAATATTACAGTGCATATGATGAAATACTAAAACATGGCTCAGCAACTGGGATTTGGACTTTGAGTGGCAATGACATATGAACCCCTGTATGGTTTTAAAGTGTGCTATTTTTGGCAGCTGGGTGTTGGCTCGTTTCCTCAGTAGCAGTAGAAAGTTAGTTTAGTGTACAGAGGAAGGTGATTTGCAATGAGAAGACTCCTCTGACGCTACTTATTAACCATGGGCTGCTGCTTCAGTAAAGAATTGAGTAACAGCACGAATGAGGAGAAAACCAGCTTGTTGCAAAAGTCTGTGGAAGAGGAAGCGCCGGAGTCAAGGATAAGTAAAACTTTATCTTCAATTTTAGGAACTGTGGAAAGCCAGGATCTGCGTACAGTGAGAAGGACAGTTAATGGGGCAGCTGCGATGATCAGTGTTCAATGCGTTCGTAGTGATGATTGTGCAGCATCAAATTCTAAATCTGGGTTCTGGGATAGAAAAGCAAAATATCAGTCATACAAAACCATGGAGAATACTCCTTGTGAGAGCTCTAGGAAAACGTATGACAGACCTTTTAGCTTCTTTAATACCTTTAGTCGCCTCCTAAAGGTCTCTGGTACATACAGAAATCTGCAGAAGAGTGAAGAAAAAGACAAGGTTTTCAAAAATAGAGCACCTAAAAAATCTAACAATAATGGTCAGTACATGAACAATATAGAAAATATTAACAGTAATATTAATGAAAATGTAGCTGCAGAAGAGCATTGCTTGTTTGATCATATTTCTACTTCACATGTACAAGATATCCTAGACAAAGGCTTACAGGGTGAAATTTCCTTAAATAGAAATTTTCTGGAGGGTTATGCAGTTACATGTGACCATTCAAGGCAGAATGAAATAACAGCAAATGCTGAAGACAGCACAAGTGACAGCCTGCAAAAAGGTTCAAGTTCATACAGAGAGAGGTCTCCAACGTTTTCCTATCTTGATGTAGACAACAGACAGAATAGAAGAGATAGGGAGTTTTACAGTATTTGTGTTGTAGATGCTGAAGATCTGAAAGGGGATGAAGAGGTGCCAGCTACTGTGCATGAAGAGACTGCAGCAGACATAGATAACTCAGCTGTTACTGATGAAGGAATGTGCAGCATGGCACGACCTCTAGACGCTGGGGAGGAATTTCCAATGCAGCAGTTGGCACAAGTGGAAGCTAAGTTTAATTTGCAGAAAGAACTGTTTGAGTTTAAAAAAGAGGATAGTTCAAACATGCAGAAAAAGGAAACAAAGGAATATTGTAACATAGATACCCAATCTTCTTATGATAACTTGCTGGCTAACAGATGTCAGGTGCATAGGTTAAGTACCAACAATACACTAACAGATGGCTTAAGAGCGAAAGTATATGATGAAGTTGTCCCTGAGAATCAACAAGAGGTGGTATGTGCTGTAGATGATGCTGTCAGTTGGAATGAATCGCCCCATACAGCTAGTGATTCTGTAAAGTCTGCAGATGCTGCTGAAGAGAACAGATACAGCCCTGATTCAGAAAACATGAAACACAGTGATTGTATTTTCAGTGTCTTGATAAACACTGGAGAATGTAATTCAGAAAAAAATGAGGAAAGTAATGATTCTGAGACTGTACCATTTGATTTAAGTAGGTGTCCATTGAGTGTTGTAAGGGAAATAAATACTAAACAGGTGGCAGAGAACACAAGGGGTAACTTAAAATTACGGTTAGAGTTACATGAAATGGACAATGATTCTTTTTTTGCGAGTCAACATGCAGAAAAACTTGCTGAAGAAGGCTACTTCCTAAAGCCAGGAAGTGAAGTAAACTCAAATGTGGAAAAGAGAACATTTCAAAGAATGTATGGCAATAGTCAAATGTTTGTACCTGACTGTAGTGAACACCACAGTGTTTTGGAAGAAATCTTGAAAGATAAAGGGAAATGCACAGGTACAGTTTTGCGTAGCTGTGAAGCTTTGAGTATGACAGAAATGCACAAAAACTTGGGAGAAGCTTCTGATTTTCAAACTCAAATTAAGAGTTGCTCTGAAAACAAGACATCAGCTGAAGGTGCAAACCATAGTGGCATGGAGGAAGATGTCTGTGTGAGTATTGTTGAGCTAAAAAACAAGCTTGAAGAAGCTGGTAGCTTGAGCAGAACTCGATCATGGGTAAGTGATGGCACTTTGACATCTCATGAATTACATAACACAAGTGCAGATGAAATGTTCCTAAAGAAAAACAGCCTAGAATCTGAGATTTTACAAGAGTCACCAGGGAATAAAGAAAAAATAAGCAGATATTCAAATTCAGATAACAAAACCAGCATCTCTTCTGTGTCTGTGGGACATGAGGATATGAGTAAAGTGGACATGAACTGTAAACAGGATGTATGTTCCCTCCACACAGTGGCACATTGGTGGAATGCAGGAACTGACCCAGCCAAAATAGCTGGGGATGTAATAGAATCTGTAAAACAGACAAAATTTGAAGTTCACCTAAATGAGACAATTGATAACAAGGCAGAAAATGTAAACCAAAATTTGGATGCTAGCATTGCTGATCATGGTAAAAACATCTTAAATTGCAGTGAAGTCCTGACTCACGATCAGAGTGCTTACTCTAACTCCACTGTACCTGCAGCTTTGGACAATTGTGTAAAATTGATAGATGACACTAAAAATCTGGAAGATGCCAGTAATCTCTTACATAAAGCTCACAATTGTTTACCTTCATTGTGTCAAAATCTATATTCTCATGTGCGTGATAAACCAGTAGAAGAGCCTGAGTTATGTCACTGTGCCAGTCCAGAACCAGAGGTTGGGAATGCCCAAGTTTCTGTTGGGCCTTTTACTGAAGTAGGATCAGGAACTCATGAAGAAAGAGTGTGTGGTGTTAATGAATGTAATCTGCAGGATGATGAAGTAAAAGAGTGTGTCAGCATCCACTCAGAGGAGGAGAACCTCACTGGTTTTAATATGTCAACTGAGAAGCTAGAAGCTTTTACTACAGGGGATTTAAAGCAGTTAGAGACCAAGACTGCTGAACTGAAAACCACCAGTTACATATTAAATACTGAAATGAATGACTTGACCACAAGTTGGGAACAGGTGCAGTCAGATCACAAGACTTTCTCAAACAAAGAGCTTGGAGTCTTTGTTGACCCAAAGCAGGTAGACAAATATGCTGCTACTCCTTCCTATGAAATACACAGTGCCTCTCCTGGTGCCGCAGGATTTCAGCAAGGCAGTGAGCAGTGTATATTAGATCTGATGGAAGATGCATTGAGTGACCAAGAGAACTCCTATGAACTGGACAGACAAAATCCCCAAGTTGAAATGTGGTCACATTTTATCAGTCTTCATACTGACAATACTGATTGGACGAAACAGCTATTTTCTGACACTGTTACTGCTGGCAATGGTGAATATCTGATGGGCTTTGTATGGAATAATGCAGTTTCTAACGATACTGTAAAGAATGACAGGCTATGTATAGTTAGTGAAAACTTCCAGAATGGACCTGAAGACTTCACAGGTAGTTCATACTCAGTTGGAAGATACCCATATCATCTGCTAACACCAGAAGATGTTGGTACTTCGGGATGGCAAGATAAAGACAAACTTGTAAGTATTCTGCAGAAGTGATTTGATGTTAAAGCTTAAAGCTGAAGCTAGGAATTAAGGCAATTAAAACTGGTTTTATTAGGTAGCTATATTTAATGTGTTAACTTGTCTTGAAGCTGACCACTCTTCCCTTTGCAAAACTGAATGCTATACAACATGTAGTGAGTGGTTCAGGATGTTGCTGAATATTGTGGGGGTTTTTTTTTGTTTGTTTTTTTCTTTTTTCTCTATGGTTCTGTTTACCTTGTGTGGAAGTTCAAGATACTGTGCCCAACGTTTGATTGCACATTCTCAATTCTGGATGAGCTTGAGATGAACACTTAAATATGTGGAAAGGAAACTTTCTACAGACTGATAATAGTGCTTTTTACCTTCAAGTAGGAAGAAATGTCTGTGGATTTCCTGAAAGCTTAAAGTTCTTTCTTTGTAGCAATTAGGAAACCTTTTGCTTACTTCAGGAGGTGATCTTTTGAAGTCCTGTAGAAAGCAGTGGCTGCAGGAGGAGCGTGGGGAATTGAGTTAGACTGGATCTTGGCTGGCTGGGGTAAGAAAGAAACAAAAGGTGACCTGTGGTAGCTCTGCTACTCTTCCCTGCGGAGCAGAACCATTGCTCTCCACACTGACTGTTACAGCAACTGCTCTTACCTTGCCCAGCAGTTGCAGTCCTGGCAGTGGATCATACTAGAGTCTAAGTTTATCTCCTGGGGGGAACTTTTGTATTAAAAATGGAAACTGATCAAACTTGTCATCCTTGAATCCTTACTATTCAAGTAGTTGAACACTACTACGTTGCATAAGTCTTTTCTCAGTCGTTCTGTGTGGATGTGTTTAAGTTGAGATTCTTTAGATCTTTATACCTTCTGGATGTGTTTTCTGTACACTATGATAATGACTATTTGAGTGCATGTGTTTCAGAATAGTTAAAGCTTCATGAAGTTTTGAAGTGCCTGTCTGAAGCTCTGTAATGTTCCTAGCATCCTTAAATTCATAAAACAAATTTTAATAAACTTTTTTAGTATTTGTTATCTAGAGTAATAGTCTTTCCCATTATAATCATCATAGTAAAATTTACCAAAGATACTCTGGGTATGAAATACCTTAATGCATTTTGCTCAAACATTAGCAAAACAAGAGAACACTGTCTCATGCTGCTATCAAGAAAGTATTGTAGATGCTAGCACTGCAGAGAGCAATCTCTGAAGTACAAACGTAACCATGTATATAATGGTTATATATAAACAGTATATGACTGTTAAATGTGTCCATTTCTAATCCGGGTTAAAGGAGATTGGCCTAAGATGATTTACCTGGATCTGGTAATTCATTCTTTTTGTCCTACCTAGGGGAAAATGGACCTAAATTTTCATTAATGTTTGGGTTTGGTTTTTTTTTCTTGGATAACGATGGAATTGTCATGCATATCTTATTGCTTTCATTTTTCTGTAATGCTTCCTTAAAACTGTTAAATGTTTATATAAATCCAGAGAAAAACCCTGTACATTTGTATTTTTTTATTTTTTTGTTATTTTTCAGAAACAGATACAATAACAATCCACATTAAGTTGACATGTATGTTAGAGAACTGCATGAAGTCTAGGGACAAGTACAGGTTGAGTTAGTTTGTCAGAGGCAAAGAATGAAAAGTTTGTTGTAGTTTGCTCTGCTTGGCCATCCTTTTCTAGTGATTCTTAATTGGGGTAAGTAATCTTGTGCTGCACATTTTAGTCGTTTCTGTACAATTTCTGAAGCAATTAGGTGATGGCAAGTCAGTTAATATATTCAGATGTGAAAAAACTTGACAATACAGTCTTGAGTTTCACTTCTGATACTGTTATTTGAGAATGTACATATATGTCCACAGATGAGCGCTGTGCATCCACCAAGTGCATAATCAAAAATGCTTCTGTTTGTAGGAGTCAACCAAGGTTTCTGAGTTAAACCCTAATGCAAAGGTGTGGGGAAATCATATGTTACATTTGGAAGCAAGCGGTGCCACTGATGGTAGCGTGAGCAAAACGTGGGAAGAAATACCTGACCAACCTCCAGATTCTTGTAAAGAAGGTATGAATAAGTTTCTAGCTGTTGCTCGTGCAAATGGTAAAGCTGAGGGCAGAACTTTCTTGATTTTAATTTCCTATTAAAAAAAAATGCAGATTTTTTAGTTTTATCTACAATGTTACTGTGATTAGAAGGAATGCTTATTTGAGTGTGTGTCATCTCTGCTGCAGGACTGGATGCCAATGGTGATGGCGACAAAAAGCATCAGAATGCGGTGCTGACAGAGCTGCAGGAGCAGTCACCAGCTGTTTCTGTGTCAGACCAGGCAGATATGAACCCTTTGGTTCTTGATCATTCTGAGTATGAGTCTATGCACGAAACTACCCAGACAGGTAAGGGAAAGCTAATATTTGATTTGACTTGTTTTTTTTAAAAAAAGAAAACATACTTTTAGTTGAAAAGTGAGCATCCATTAAAAAAACCCAACCAAAAACCCCACCACTTTTGTTGTTCAGTGTATGTGTTCTGCAATCAGACACTGGAGAATCCTGTCTCTTTTGCCCTCAGGTTTAGACATATTTGGAAACCAGTCTCCTCCTGTTTGAGTGTAGGCCTTATGAGATACTCCACAGAATTGATCATAAGTTCTAGATATAACAGAGTATTGTTTTCTGAAATGCTATTGTGAATGCAAGTCCCTAGTGTAGACATTTACATTTAGGTATCTGTCAAAGCTGCATGTTTCTAGCTGGGTCAGGTACTGAGGGTGAAATTCCCATACTATTTGTGTCTCCAAGTAGCAATGTTAATGTATTGGAAGATTAGTCTTGTACTTAAAATGCTAAAATAAGCAACAGTTTAGTCTTAATTTCTTTGCATTCTTTTTTAATGAACTTCCGTGATTTTTTTTCAGTGGAACTGTTAGTAGCTGTAGCCTATACCAGATGGCATGTTTTGAGAAACTTCTGGAAACTAGCATAGAGGTTCAGCCGTGCTTATATTTCATTGAAGGGGACAGAAGGTCTGCAAGATGCATGTAGGATTACTACTTGAACTGAGATGAGGAATGGGAAAGAGGGATATGTACTAGCTGTTTGAGATTTGAGACATCTGTTACATGTTCATTGCGCTTAGCTGATTTTATAATGTGTATTTGAAATGACCAGTATAGCATCCATAATAGTTGGAAATCAAGATGACTGAAACCAGACACAGCTGTGGCATCATCCTTGCTTGTGTTGAAAACTGAAAGTTCTCTTTGACTCTGCTACGCAAGGGTACTATTGGGGAATGTTATAAAATAGCTAACTGGCAAACAGAAAATTATATTAATGGTGCCTAGCACTCTAGAAGGGAACAGTGTTCCGCAGTGTGGTGTTAGAATTTGTCAGTGTGTCCTTAACTGTTTCAGGCATGTAAACTTTTAATGAGAGTCAGTATTGTAAAGCAGCTGGATAGTATGTCAGATCTATGCCACTGGATGAATAGTGACGTAGGTGGTCCCAACTCTGAAATCTAACTATTTTTTATTCTTATTGTTTTTTAAAAAATGCATGTAAATTTGGTCTTTGCTAGGTTTTGGGCAAGGAGGAAGGAAGAGATGGGGAAGGGAAATAGTGGTACATGCTATGTGTATTTCTCAGGTGTTGGCATTATCTACATCAGAATAGAACATGTGAAGGACAAAACAGTGGGAGGACATTAACAGTTGCTTTAGGAAGAAAGGTTGAGAGCTGAAGAAAAGGATGAAATTACTGAAGGGAAGGGTATAAAGGGTAGTAGTTGGTGTGAAATACTCCGTAAAAAACCCTAACTTACGAAACATGTCACTATGTGTTTTACAAATCTCTAAAAGCCACAGTAAACTTCCGATCTTTAAACAGTTCTCCCACTGACATTAGTTTGCCCTCAACTGACTGTAGTATATTGAGTCTAAAATAAAATAAATATGAAATTAATGTTTTCCATGGGATAATTTTGAAACTTCCAGGTATAAAAAAAAGTGTCTTCTTCTTAATCAAGAGATTAATTGATCACACATCTGTTGTTAATTGATTGGATATCTGCTGATATTTTATAACTATGTTTTGGAAACACTTTTCTGGATTAGCGTGGTGGGGATTTAGAGCCAGAAGTATGAAGTGCCTCCATTACGCTGGTCACTTGCTGTATTAGTTGGCTGCATTAGTCAGGGTTTAGTCAGCTGAAAATTGGTTTCCTAAGACTGGAAGACACATATGAGAGCTAAGTTGTCTCAGTGTTTACTTTCAGATGTGTTTGTAGCTGCTCTTCTAAAACTGCTTCAAATGTGTATGTATTTGGAGAACAGAAGTTAACAAGTGAAATGAGACACAGGTCTCTTTTCTGTTTTAAATAAAAAGTGTCCCTGTGCAATTTTGGTGGGTGCTGAACTAATGAACATTTATTGAATTTGAAAAATTGTTACTAGGTATATAGACAGTAATAGACACGATAGCTTGATTAAAATATTTATTGTGTAATATAGCATAACAAAGTTTAAACTTAAGTATTTTAATTATTAGGTGGAAACGACCAGTTGCAGCCTGAAGGTCAGGAAGACTTACGAGAATTACTGAAAAAAACACTGGAATTCTGTTTATCTAGGTATGTATATACTGAAATGTAGCAAACTGGAGGATAACTAACAAGAGCCAGTACCTAACTTGGAATGTATGTCAATATACTTCTCAGCTGTCACTTAAAACTGAGTGGGAAGGATGAGTAATTGGTGAAAGCAACACACAAATTTGAGTATCATATTCATGTAACTCTTTAAGCTTATGTGAAACTTCTGGGCCTAAAACATAAACTAGCAAATACATTGTTTTCTAGCGAGAGTAGTTACAAGCAGTTACAGATCAGGTGAATTTTAATGAGTTACTGGTGTTTTTCTGCAAATTAAAACTGAGTAATTTAAGCCATTTGGTAAGCTTTAAGCTAATAATTTAAAAATTTGCATTGATAAAATAAGATTTTTGTGCATCTGTAGATCACTATATTATAAAGGATCAATTTAAAAAAGAAAAAAAAGTAAAGGGCTCTGAATCACACATGTTGCAGTATAGACTGATGCAAGACCATCAAAGCAGTTTAATTATTCTTAGTGCTTGTCTGGGTAAAAACAGCTTAAACACATGTCTTAATAACCTAGAACAATTCTTAATTTGTATACTGTTGCATAACCAGTTACAACCAGTGGTCATTTGAAGTAATAAACTCCCAACAATATTATGTGTTTGTGGGGGTAATGTGCTGCCTGAACCAGAAAGATGCCAATACTGTTGCATGAATGAAAAGAAAAATGTTCATGTTTCCTAGGAAGTGAAATTTCAGTAAGTGAACAGACTGGGGAATTTGTAAACATGCTGAATACAAAATTTAGTTTAGCAATCTGCGTTCTATGTGATGAGTTTTTTGCCTCAGTTTTGTTGGCAAAAGTTACATCTATGACATTTCCTCGTTTTTATTTTTTCTCTCCCCACAGAGAAAATCTTGCCAGTGACATGTACCTTATATCACAGATGGACAGTGATCAATATGTGCCAATAATGACAGTAGCAAACCTTGATCATGTCAAGAAACTCAGTACTGATATGGATCTGATTGTTGAAGTGCTGAGATGTAAGTAAAAATCCCTTAGTGCTAGAAAGTGTTTTGGTTATTGCTGTATCTGGGTTACTGCTAATCTGGGGTTTCAATCTCTTTCTTTTTTTTTTTTTTTTTGTTCTGTATCACAATAAAATGCTATCCTTTTTCTGTAAGCACTAAGCAAGCAGCTCACGGTGTAGACAATCACAATTATAGGACTGCAGTTTTATCAAAGCTACTTCACGTTTGAGGTACTGAGTAGTGATCTCTGTAAATGAGAATAATTTGAGCTTAAACTGTGTGATGTGGTGGGACACTAGGCTGTTTTGTAAAGACAGGCAAAGAAAAGGAGGAAGTCATGCTTTATGTTAAGGAGAACCTTGAATGTATGGAAATCACTATGGAGATTGTGGAAGCCCCACTGAATGCTTTTGGGTCAAGATCAGAGGGGCCATCTCCAAGGGGGTATCTTGCAGTAGGCACCTGCTACTGACCTCCAAACCAGGATTATAAATCCAGCAAAGCAATGTTTGGGTCACTTAAGCAGGCTTCAGGTCAAAGAGCCTGGTTCTTAAGAGTGACTCCAACTGCCCAGACATTCGGTGGAAGAAAATACAGCAGCTCACGTCATCATCAAGTTCCTGGAACACATAGAGGTCTGCTTCCTCATACAAGTGTTAGATGTGCCGACCAGGAATGAGGCACTGCTGGACTCACTGCTCACTACAAAGCAGGTTTTCTTGGTTTGTATCTCAGCTAATGATAGCCCTGGCTGCAGTGATCACAATATTGTGGAGTTTGGGATCCTGCTGAGCACACTGAAGGCTAGTACTAAGAGTTTTTAGACTTTGGAAGTGCAACTTCAGCTTGCTCAAAGCTCAGCTGGGAGGGATTCTGTGGGAAGCTTCCATGGAGGATAAAGGAGCTAGCAAGTGCTGGGAGTTTTTAAAGAATGCTCTTCTGGAAGCACAAAAAGAGTTCATCCCCTTTAACGGTAAGGGAAGTGGGCAGAGCAAAAGATCCCCTTGACTTAACTGCGAGCTTCTGAGCCTGCTCAAAACTAAAAGAGAAACATACCAGAGATGGAAAAGCAGATGAATGACAGTTGAGAACTATGAGGGCATTGTCAGGCTGTGCAGTGATGCAGTTAGAAAAGCTAAAACTCAGCTTGAATTGAAATTGGCCAGAGATGTCAAAAACTACAAGAAAAGGTTCTTCAGGATCAACAAGAAGCAGAAACAGAAGGAAAATCCTGGCCTGCCATTATTAAACAGAAGAGGTGAATTAGTCACCAACAACGCTGAAAAGGCAGAGACCTCTGTCTTTACCAGTACTATTGGGCCTCAAGCCTTAGGAACAAAAATATAAGTTGATGCAAATGCAGACCTACACAGTCAGTGAAGGAAGAGTTGATATGTGAACTTTTACAGGAGCTTGACCCCTACGAATCAGTGGGCTGTGACAGTATCCACCTGAGGGTGATGAGGGCTGGCTGGTGTCATTGTGAGGCTGCTCTCCATAATCTTTGAGAAGTTGTGGAGACTGGGGATGTCCGAGAAGACTGGAAGAAGACTTATGTTACCCATCCACAAGAAGGGCTTAAAGGAGTATCCAGGAAATTATAGGCCCATCAGTCTTACTTCAGTCCCTGGGAAAGTTATGGAACAAATTCTCCCGGGGGCCATCACAAATTAAATGAAGCACATTACTGGGAAAAGCCAGCAAGGAGTCACCAAGGACTAATTGTGCTTGACAAACCTGACGACCTTCTATGACTAAGTAAGCGGCTTGTTTGATGTGGGGTGAGCAGTGGACATTGTCTATCTGGATTTCTTCAAGGCTTTTGACATGGTTTCCCACAGCATCCTTCTAGAGAAACGGATGTGTTGTGGTCTAGACAAGTGGTCTGTGCAGTGGGTGGGAAGGTGGCTGACAGGCTGCACCTGGAGGATGGTGGTAAATAGCTGCCTTTCAAGCTGGCAACCTGTAACAAGTGGATCCCTTTCCCCAGTGGTCGATACTGGGCCATCTCTGTTTAATTTCTTCATAAGTGATCTGAATTATGGGATCAAGGATACCCTGATAAAGTTTGCTGATGATACCAAACTGAGTGAGGAAGTGGAAATTTTGGAAGGGAGAGCAACCCTGCAGGAAGATCTGGATAGGCTGGAAGACTGGACTAACACAGTGTAAGGTCTAGCACCTTATGATGAGGGGTATAGGTGCAAGTTACTCCTGGGGACATCCTGATGGGACACAAGAGGAAAACTTTTCAGTGAGAACAATCAGCCACTGAAATAATCTTCCCGGGGGAGTGGTGGATTCCCCAACATTAGACACTTAAGGTTCAGCTGGACAGGGTGCTGGTCCATCTTGTCTAGACTGTGCTTTTGCCAAGAAAAGTTGTATCAGATAATCCTTGAGGTCCCTTCCAATCAGAGATTCTATGATTAAATTCTCAGAAAAGGCTATTGTATGTTACCACTAAGGTAAGAGTGAAAAAAGAATGTGACTCAGTGTGTGCCTTCAGAATTAAAAACTAATGATTGCTGATAGCTAATTTTTTTTTTTCTCTTTTAGCGTTGCCTTTAGTCCAAGTGGATGAGAAGGGAGAAAAAGTTAGGCCAAATCAGAATCGTTGTATTGTAATTTTACGTGAAGTACCTGAATCTACCCCCATTGAAGTAAGTGTTTAATTGTTCAGTAAAGAATGCTTTTTCCTTAGGATTTGGCAGTTAGATTTATTCCAGATTTCAATAAGCATATCGCATTTGTTACTACGTTGTTAGTTTCTAGCAGTGTTTCTAAACTCTCATCTATTTTATGAGTTTGGATAATAAATATATATTTGTAGAAGCATGCTGCTTTTAGTAAGACTGTGGGTAAAACCTGTAGCTCTGCAGAGGGCTGAAAAACTGGGAATGCTGTGTGTGGTAGAGATACCAAAATATTCTTGGACTCTGGCTTATCCATATGCACTTAGTGCCCAGCTCCTTGGATAAATAGCAAACAAAAATGAGGTAAGATAAGTCTTAGAATGGAAAATGCCACTGCTGCACCTTGAAGCTTGTTAGGGTAAAGTACGTGACTTTGCAAATATTTTCGTAATGCTGAGAGTAGAGGTGTCAACAGGTTGCTAAGGATCTCTGCTGGCTTGTGGAATGAGTGCAAGAGTGGAGAACTCTTGATTCTTGGAAAGATATTCAATGCAACTCTATATCTGGGACTATGACTAACAGAAAGACTAGGAAAAAAATGATTGGGCCATGGATTAAACCATCTGGAATTTTAAAAAAGGTTCTTGATGTTGAATAGGTATTTTATTTTCCCCTTTAATTTTACGAGGAAGATTAAAGATTCTGAAAGAGTTGCTTTTGATAGTCTTCATACAAAAATAAAAAGTACTGCAGTTTAACTATAAAAAGCAGCCTTAATTAATAAACAGGAGCAGGAAACAAAATGCTAAAAGGAATTGGAGGGAAGAAGTTAGATATGCCATAATGTGTAGCTTAAAACTATCAGCTGGTTTTAGCTTTGTAAATGTAACATTTCAAAGACTGCCTAGCTTTTAATACTACAGATTCTTTTTTTTTCTCTGCTGTCATTAGTTTGTCAGGTTGGATATATTAGTACTGGGGGATTGCTCTTAAACGCTTAATGACAGCAAAGTTCTGAGGAGTCTTCATTCTCAAAAGAGGTGATCTGAAGTGTTTTATACATTGTGTTTAAATTTGCCAGTCTGGAAAATCTAGTCTTAACAAGCCAGATCTAATAGGATAAGTTTTCTGCCATAGCATGGTCAGGCTTTATTTAAGCAGCAAAATTTCAAAATGCTAAAAATTTCAAAAAGACCTCCCAAGTTGTATTGCTTTTTGATGATGCATGTCTCAGCTGTGATAAATAATATGCAAATGGATTAAAATGAATATAAACTCCAAGGCTTTTTCTAACTAGGTGATTGTTTTCAAGATAACAAACCCTGTTTCAAATATGTTAATCTGTAGTCCCTTGAGTTAAAGTGTATCTTTAGGTTTCTATCCCATGCAGCATGCACAGGTTTTCACATGGCTCCGTAGTGTTGGGGACTGGGGAGAAATAGACATTTTTCTGTAAATGACACTAAATTTAAGTGTGTCTCTGTGGCCTAAATAGCTTATCTTCTTGGATATGAAAGGAACAAGCAACTTCTACTTGCCACAAGGCCTTTAGACAATGCTTGTTTGAATTATTTCTGGTTAGTGGGGAGACTGGAGACAACTAACACTACTGCAGGTGTTTGAAGTTCTCAGTTCTGTTTTGTAGGCCCAAAAGGAATTTTTGTCTTTCTTACTTGGAGTTTGATTTCTCCACTTCAAATTGATGTTTTCTTCTGTCCATCCGTTTTCTTTTTTCTCCCACTCTTATCTCTCCCTTCCTATCAAAACCACTTTCCTTAGGAGGTTGAAGCACTTTTCAAAGGAGATAATTTGCCTAAGTTTATCAACTGTGAGTTTGCCTATAATGACAATTGGTTCATCACGTTTGAATCGGAAGCTGATGCACAGCAGGTAAGACTATTTTGAATCATTCTAGAATATAACAGTGAACAAGGGTGGGGTGAGGGTGGATTGACAGGTTTAAAAGTGTATTAAAAATATGTAAAAATTTTAAAAGAAAAATACTGAAATGTCTAAAAACAGCAGTGCTTCTCCTTAGCTAATAACCAGTTATCAGTACTATTAAACATAACCCTGTAAGAGTTTTATCTTGTTCACATATCCTGACTGTATACAAACAGCTACATGTGTGGGTTTTTTTTGTAGTAAGAATATTAGTATTTTGTATGACACATTGAAATGCTTTGATCGTAAAAATTAAAATCTTGTTTTAATGCTACTGAAGCACTTTGGCAGTAACTTAAATCTTGCCAAATGCAGATTATGTATGAGGGTTTTCTATAGCCTTGGACTGTCAAGACTTAAGTTTCCTTTGTTGAAATTATATTTGACAAATTTTATAATTACTTTTTTAAAGGCTTACAGATACCTTAGAGAAGAAGTGAAAACTTTCCAAGGAAAACCGATTAAGGTAAATAGAGCTTTATTGGGGGGGTCTTTTGGGCATGTGTGTATATGTTCTGGGCCTCACTCTGTTTTCTGATACAAATTTAAGTGATCCAATCTCAGTAGTCATTTGACCTCGAGATGGGCTTTGAAATGTAGCATATGCCATTTACTTCTCCTTTTCCTCCCTTCTGGCAGTGGTACATACATCCCAGTATCAGGCCAACAGGGAAGCATTCAGTTGTTTCTGCCTTCCTTGAAGGAGAATGCAGTGACTGACAGGTGTCCAGGAGAAGTTTAAGAGCTGTTAGTTTGAACCATTTTGATTTAATTTGAAAGGCTGCTGTGATAAATAATCTAATCTCCTTTGCAGGCAAGGATAAAAGCAAAGGCAATAGCTATAAACACATTTTTGCCAAAGAATGGATATAGACCTCTGGATATGAACCTCTACACACAGCAGCGTTACACAACATCCTTTTACTTACCTCCGGTATACAGTCCCCATCAGCAATTTCCATTGTACAGCTTAATTGGCCCACAGACATGGTCAGCCACGCACAGCTACCTTGACCCTTCGTTGGTAAGTCTCTTGGTTATCAAACAGGTGCATTCTTTTCAAGTCTTGGGGTATAGGAAGCATATGTATCCTGAAAGGGGGAGTTTAAGATACTGATTCTGAAAAAGTTCTTTAAAATTCTTCCCGTGGTGGTCAAGATTAATTATTTGGAAATTGTATCTAGTCTCAGACTGCAGTGTGATTCTCTTAAACTTTTTGAGGCAGTTATTTAGTGAAGGTTATTAATTAGCCATTACCAAAACTTATTCTTTTAGTAATGGTTAGAAGCCTCTTTAGAAATTAGATCTTCAGAAAATATACATGAATAGGAGAAAAAGCAATTCTGATATGTGCTGAATAAACTTAATGGAATCAGATAAATAAGGATAAGTTAGTATATTGATCTTTCAGCAGGAAAATGAAGTTCTAGGTTAACATGCTGAATTACCTTATTCAGCATGTTCTTAAAAGCAAAATATTTTCTGTGCGAAAGTAACATCGTTTGGCAATAAAAAATAAAATTACTTTAAAAAAATACTCATTTTTCAATTGCTTAATTTTAAAAAAACTTTCTTAAAGGGGCTATCAGTAAGTCTTAGAGCTAGAGTGATAGCAGTAAGACCGTATATATGCTAATGAGATGTCCAGTACATGCTGAAATGCTGCATTCATCTTCTCTGTGACAGTCCCATCAGAATTACCTTGGCCCTTTTAGTCTGCCGCTGTTACCCTACAAAAGCTAATGTGAATATATAGTTTTCTGTAATGACTGGGAGACTAAGTTTGTTCTGTGTGGAACCTCTTTCTCCCCTCTGTAAATGCCTCCTTACTTGCAGCTAAAAACCTGGGATAGCAATGCTCAAAACTAGAAGCTTTGTTAGAGCTTTTTTGGCAGAGGATTAAAGTGTCCTTGAACAAACTTGAGCAAACTTCTTGTGTAACAAACAGCAAGCTAATTAAAAAGTTGGTGTGCTAAATACTTTACGCACAGGGAAGGTAGCCAGAACCCTTGCAGGGGGAGGCATTTTCAGGGAGATGGAGAATGTGGAGGAGACAAGGTAGCATAGTGAAGGATGTTGTTTCAGGAGAAAAGCCACCTTATTAAGCAGCAATGAAAGCTGTTCTACCTCTAGATAAACTGAGATTGACCACTGCGCAGACTTGCTGTGGCATAGTGAAGTAGTTGGATGGCATTGGTGTAGAAGACATAGATGAATTGGCCACAGGTTCAAGCACAGCACAGTGTGTATCTGCCTTATGTTATCCTGGAACTTTATGCATTCTAGAAAGCTTACTAGTCTTGGCCTTTGGGGGAAGACGATTCAAGCTTGCCAGCATCGAAGATCTCATACCTTTCTTAAGAAATCAGCTAGCAGAGCTCTGCCTCCTGCTGTTCTGCAGCATATTGTCATTGGTTAGGTGCGGTTTGTGTACATTAATATGTTTCTTGAACCTCTTACAGGAAGAGCTTTATTTGAATAGAAATTACTTGAGGAGAACGGGGACCATGAGAAACTATCACACAGGAATATTTTCCTTGAGACAGGGTTGCAGTTTGCGTGTAGACTTGTGTGCAAGTATAGCAGAAGTTTCTTTTGTGCCTTAGCATAAACACTAACAATGCTTAGTCTCATTTATTAGAGATTTAATACACCCATTTGCGTGGACATCCAGTTTTAGTTCTGAAACTAGAATATGGTAGTCCTCAAAATTCTAAACCTACGTACTTCTTCCTCAAGTACTTAATAGTACTTAAGAAGATCTGGTTTCTCCTGCTTGTATAAAAAAAGTGTACTTTATATGAGCCAGATGAATTCTGTGGAGAAAGCAAATTTATGTTTTTGCTGTTATTGGAAAATGAAAATGAAGTCTCCAAAAAGGTCACTCCTTCTTAAAGAAAAGGGGTGAATATTGCTAGTGTCCCTTTAAGCAATGAGTTGAACTTGTTTTCCTTTACTATGCTTAATGTCTTCTCATACAGGTTCACTAGTTACTAGCCTTGATTGAATTTTACAGTGTTCAAGTTGTAACTATTAAAGCAGAAAGCACTTCAAAGCAGTATTTTGATGAAACTTTGTTCCTAAAATAGCTTTATTAAACTTTTAATGGCCTATTTTTGGAATCTGAGATAGCACACATGTCAGCAAATGCTAGGTTAGACTAACAGTAGTTCAGCATGACAGCTTTGGTGGTAAACTTTTTTCATTGATCAGTGATTTGCTTTAACTTTCACAAGAAAGGTTAGACAAGCTTAGATACCTTTATAGAAAATGGTCTTAATCCCAGCTGTTTCTCATCATTTAATTAAGTGTAGAAGGAATGCTACATACAAGTTGTACTGTTCTGCATTATGCCTGTTTTCAGGGCATGAAGACAAGCATTTGCTGCTGCTAATGATAATACTTCCTAATTGAAACTCATTCATACATTCTGAAAAAAAAGTGTGCTAGTGAGGTTGCAGAAATACTATGAACATGCTTCAAGTTCGTAGATATCTTGTTGATACGAGACATGGATATGCATCCACCCCAAAAAATCTTTTGTTAATGTTGCTTCTTCAGGCCACGAGACAGTAATTCACATGTAGAATAATGTGGTAAGATGTGAAAAGAATCAGAGGTCTATTCAACATCCACTTATTCTCTAGACTTTATTTAGGTGTCACATGGAAGGTATGTAGAGCGAGGGACTAAAAAATCAATTTTTGGTTTTTTTTAGGGAGGGATTCACACATAAATTAGAAGAAAAACTTACAGGCTGTGTAGGTTACTCTTTGAAGGATCTTTGTACTCTGAAGTCATGCATAGTATGGTGTGAAATAGGGGTGTTGCTTACAGCCAAGAATTTTGGCACAATGCTTTTCAATCGTCAGAACTTGAATATGTCTTCTCAAAAACCAGCATTTTCTAAGTTGGTTACAAGGCACTGGACAAATGCTGTATTGCTGTTTTGAGCCAATGTTTTAAGTACTGCCCTGCATAGAATGATGTAAAGTATGAGGTTAAGAAAAAATAGCACTCAGTTTATAATTATGAGCATGCAATATATTTTTCAGGTAACGCCGTTTCCAAATACTGGTTTTATCAATGGGTTCACATCTCCAACCTTCAAGCCTGCTGCTTCTCCATTGACTACGCTCAGACAATATCCTCCCAGAAACAGGCAAGTTCAATAATCTTTTAACAATATACATGCTATTCTGTTACTTGGGTCATGGGCTTTTGATCTGCTTATTTTCATGACACCAGCTAACTTGAAAATACTTGTGAAATTGAACGTGGTGCAAGGTTAAGTGAGGCCAAAGGGCAGATGGTGCTGCTGTTAGTGGATGTACTGTTTCTAAATGTAAATGGACTGTCTGAAAACTGAGAACTTATCTGTTCCATGATCTAGGGTATTCAGATGAAATACACTGAATGATGGCATGTGATCAGCAGGAGGGATTATTTTCAATTGCAAGTTGTTTTTAGTAAAGTCATAGTTGAAAAAAAAAAAACAGTGAAAAGGTTAATTTTGGTAATTCACATGACCTATTAAATTGGGTATTTATCATTCCTATAAATGAAATTTGCAATAAAGGACTAAAGATCTTGCTTCTTCTCAATTCTGTGTATAGACTTAGGCCTCAGAAGATCTCTCATAGTACGTATGTTGAAATGACTTTTGAATTTGTAGGAATCCTAGCAAGTCTCATATACGACATACAATACCCAGTGCAGAAAGGGGACCTGGGCTTCTAGACAGTCCTACAATATTCAACTTTTCTGCTGATCGTTTAATCAATGGCGTCAGGAGTCCACAGACGCGGCAGCCGGGACAAAACAGGACACGGATGCAGAATGCTGCTACGAGTTACACCAAGAGGGAAGTGGGAACTGGACGGATGGAACAGACCAGTGTTGACTCGTCTCCTGGATTAGGTAGAGGGAGGTGAGTGTACTCGATGGTTGTCCTCTGAACAACCTCGTATTGCTGCTTCTAAAGTACTTCAGAGAAAGTGCTAAAGACAGAACGTATGCAAAGTGGTCTTGCATGCTTTCCTACCAAATGAAAATCGTTAATGGCAACTGATGAACAACTTACAGCCATAAGAACACATCTAATCCTTTGTCCTTTCTTCATCTGTTGTAAAAAAGTTTTTACGTATTGTTTGAATTTAATGAAGCAGGTCTGCCCATTCCATTGTTCAGCAGTGTAGGTTGTGCACCTGAACCTGTACTAGCAGTGCTCATTGTTAATTTTTTCAGTTGAAAGGTCAGAATTTTGCCCAAATTAGACATTTACAACAACAAAGGTGTTGGATTGGTATGGATGAAGGAGAAAAGATTACATTCAAAGAAAATTATTGTTATTCAGGTTAAAACCAACCAAACAAAAAAAACCAAACCCAAAAACCTCACCTGGGGAGCTGAAAATTGGTGGCACCAATATTAATGTGAGAATTTAGCAGGCTTATCCTGGAATTTATTCAATACAGTACAGTTCTAATAAGTGCTTTATAAAAGTACTGTGCAGCTTTTTTTAATAATGGCTGTGTTTTTGTCTCAAAGTAAATCACATTGAGTGACTTACTGAATTGGAAAATATCTTAAGTCTTTTGCAGATGATTCTATATTAGACTTACGTTGTATCACTGCAAAATTAAGTGGGGATTTTGTGCAAGGATTATAATACTTTTCTAAATCTGTTTTGCCAAATTGTGTTGTAACTAGTGGATGAGAGTATGATTAAGGATATAGGAAACAAGATTGCTTAAGTGGAGTGCAAAAATGTACAGGAATAGTCAGTACTTAGATTTATGTTCTGATTTGATATTGAATACATTTATAATGTTAAAAAGTCAAGTAGAAAACAGAAAATATATTGAAACATTAGAACGCATTGCAGATTTCAAACTGCTGCGTGGAGGGGCTTTAGCTGAAGCAGGGCTGGGGGAGAAGTGCTGAAAATACTTTGGAGGGGCTTTACTGGACTTGAAAATAGCTGTATTTCAAAAAGTACATAGCCATCAAAAAGACAAACCCCTTACTTTGGATATTGAAAGGTTTTGTCTAAGCCTTATATGTAATCAGCACCAAGATGCTTTAAAGACCGGAATTATTTGTGACCATTGTATTCTTATGCTGACTTGTATAAGATCCTTACCTTTAATTTTTGCATATAATTTCTCCCTAAAACACTTTTTTAATAACCTGTCTAGAATGAAGATGGATGAAATAAATTTTTGAATTAATTTATCCTGTTTTGCCAATTGCCTTCCATTCATCTATAGGCAAGGTTCTGATAACTGCTTTTTTTTCCTTAGGAAAAACTCATATGGCTACCGAAAGAAAAGGGAGGACAAGTTTACAGTGAGTGTTCATGATTGTATTAATCTATAATAAAAGTAGGGTAACAAAGCAATAGTATGGATATTATGTGGAGTAGCAGGTGAGATGAGTTTTTGCACAAGCAATTGTATGTCACAGTTGACTGAAGACAGCAGTTATGTGAGTTTATTGCATTTGGGTGTCAGAGAAGATTGTCTGCTAATGCAGAAGTCAGGAAAAAGTTAAAATTACCTTTTGCTCTATACTAGCAAAAAATTTCCATCTTAGTGTTACTTGGTCATGCGCCAGCTGCCCTGTTCAGGGAGAGCTAAATAACTAAGTAAAATTCAAACCACTTAGTATTTGATTATCATTTACGTAGATATTAAAGAACATCTTATTGATTCATGCGACGTAATGTATAGCAAGAATGATAGTTATTAAATAGTTCTTAAATCCTCTCCAAGTACCACTTGGTAAGGGTGTACTACTGCTATTGAAATACTAGTTTTGGTAAATTGAAATTCAAGGCGAATACCTAAATAACCTTGATACTTGAAAAGGCTTGACTAGATACTGTGAAGAAGAAGAAAAAAAAAAAGTAATTTTTTTGGTAAGACTTAAGGTTTGATTTGATGAATTGCAGGAAGTGTCTGGTTTTATTTTTGCCACACGCGGCATGTTCCTGAGTTTGAAGCGGAGTATTCCCTTATTCATGTTACAGTTGCGAAGTAACCCCACTGCATGAGCCATGACACTTTCTCAAAGGTCTGGAATCATTGCATTTGTGTACTTGTGGCTCCTGCTGTTGAGTAGCCTCGGATACAGGAGCATCAAGGTTTGGAAAGCATGAAGTGGCAAGTTGTTCCATCCCTTTGGTTGCTTTTAGTTCCTGTCAAACTTGTCAAAGCTCAATGAGATCAGATTGCATGTAGGACTCTCAATACTGCTTTCTCTTGCCCAGTCAGAGCTGCTTGAATTTTTAGATTAATGTTTTCCTATCAACATTTTTTTCTGTCTTTGGAAGAACAAGAAAGCGGTACAGGTTAGGTGTGTGAGTGAAAGGATTACCTTGGCCGCTCTTACTGAGCAGAGATGTTCTTCTGACTTAGCTGACTGTAAAAGTCATGTTAACCTTGAATGTAAAACTGGTAGACATGACTTCTTTGGAGATTGGCAATTCCTTTCTCTCAGTCCCAGGCTTTAATTGCAGCCAGTTTCCTTCTAGTCTCTCCATATCCATGAATCTTTAGTCTGTACTGTCCAGTAGTGTGACTTCAACAGAGGTGGGACCTGCTGCACACCCACAACTGTGTACACTGGGAAGGAGCATACTCTAAAGGATGAAAATTTCACCCCTTTAGACTGTAGAAATAATTGAATCCAGGGTCCTGTTTCTTGTATGATGCTAGAGTGACTAGATACAGTGTACATAGGACACAACTACAACCAGTTGTTTGAATAGTGGCGGCTTTTGATTTTTATTTTTTTCAAGGAAAAACTATAGTATACATACTTGCATGAGAAAGCATGAACCTTTTTGATTGCATTATAACTGACTGTCGGTATAAAGATATAAGCAGATTACTCAACTTGTCATAAGTTGATTTGAGAAATGTTATGCAGTATGCAGCTTAAAATCCATTTAAGTCCCCTAATTTAATATGATTATACTACTTTTATCTTAAAATGTTGGGCTTTTTAGGACCATTCTGTATAACTTAAAATGTTAGTAGAAAATACAGAAGTATTATCTATTGAGGACTTCAGTCCCCTTTAAGAAAACTAAGTGCTGTGATTTGAAGAATAGTTCTAAAAAAAAAAAAATAATGGTTTTTCCTCTTGCAGTTTGACAGTTTGAGCTGGATTAAGTGTAGTCTCTCACTGTGACCCTTTGACAGGTCATCTGACTTCTATTTTTGGAGGTTTGCAGCCTCCATTGCTGTAGTGCTCTTAAACTGTGTTCTGGCAGGTAATGCTGGGTCAGTAGCAGTCCTAGGAGCTGCAGTTGTTCTTGCCTCTGTATGTATTCTTTCCCTGCTTCCCTCTTGACACATGCTTCTTCTGACATGAACCGTAGTTTGTGAAAAGACTTTGATGGTAGTTTTGTATCTGTTCCTCTTCATGAGGAGGAAGGTGGGGGGAGAACAGTAAGTGGTGCAGCACCTTTCTGTCCAGAAGCATTGTTCTTGCATTCAGACCATTTTGACTATATACTTATATTTTCCTTTTCAAAATAGGAATTGTCTCAAAATGCTTTGCATTTGGTATTCTGCAGATGAGATCGTCTTATCTCAGGCCTGAACAGTCATTAAACAGTTACTGCTTTATTTACGTGATGTAGATGAAGTTAACAGTTAACTTCAGTTACAGCATATTACAGAAGGGATTTTATTTTTTCAGTGTAAATAGAATTTAGCTTTACAAATCCTTACAAGTGGTCCTTGCAAGTGATCTTTAACTGTGGTACTTAGCTCCTGGACTGCCTGCTGTCTGTAGTGCAAAATAGTTGTGATTGGCGGACAGATTTTTTTTTTTGGGGGGGGCTGGGATATTGTTTTTCTTCTTAGATTTAGTTAGAAAAAATCACCCTGTTTCAGCAATAGTTTTGACATTTATCTTTGCATTTTTGTGAAGTGACCATGTAAATTCATATTAATTGCTGTTGTCTACACTACATGCAAGGCACGCCGTCTTGCCACTTCTTAATTTATCTGAACATGATACAAGATTCTGGTTGACTCCTGCCTTTCATTTAGAATGTTACCAACCACATAAATGCGCTTTATATTTTCACTATATCATGAGATCTAAACCAGTCTGTTTTGCTGTCAGTGTAAGTGTCCATCCTGAAGGAAGGGTTGGCAAGAAGACTTTTCTTATTCTACCAGTATCACTAAAATTTACATATATGAAATATCTGAGGATGCTTATTTAAATAATAGTTAGATATTTTAAGGGCAGCAGTGAAAAATGAATGTATCTATTCCTGAATGCTGTATGGTTTTCTTGGGAGGTGGGATGGGGGAGGCCTCTCAAGGACTTCACAGGTATAAATCAAATGCAAAATACAGTTTGAAATCCCACATCTGTCTTTTTGTCATCCAGTTCAGTAACCTCAACATGTTATTTCTGTTCCAGAGAGGCCAAACACAGTCTCCACCACCCCCAAAACCTCCGTCTCCTAGCTTTGAATTGGGTCTATCTAGCTTTCCTCCATTACCTGGGGCTGCTGGCAATTTAAAGACCGAAGACCTTTTTGAAAACAGACTGTCCAGTGTGGTAATAGGAACGTCAAAAGAAAGGGTGAGTAACCAGTGTTCATTTTTGTTGGGAAAACAAAGAATTGCATATCTCGTCGTTTTCAGATTTGGTGGCTTATACATGGAAAAGACTTGTGGTTTTGCATGGGTCCTAAGAAATGTTTTTAAAAAATAGCGGTCAAATGATGTGCTGCTGCCTTCTTCACTTATATCTTTAAATCTGTTGAGTATTCCTTTTGAAATAGTTTAGGAGTATGAGCACCTGTATAAGTAGATGTTAATAGCAAAGATTAGAAAATATGCTCTTTGCTGTTCCTAATTGCCTCAGGCTTTTTGATAGACTCAGGTGAAAAATATGTGATAAAAATTTTCCTCCTGTTAAAAAGTTAGACTTCTGAGATTTATATAAAACACTTTAAAGTGACAGAGACAAACTTTTAAGCACTGAAATATAAAGAAGCTGCGTACATAATCTCAGTACATTAAGCAGCAGAGCTGGAACAAGAACTGTTACCAAAACCAGCTGGATCCCAGCATTGTCTTGTCATATTGCTTGGAAAGATAAAAACATACCAGAATGACTTGGCAACCACTGCTTTCTAGATGTAGTAGAGATGCAGTTGAAAATTATTCAGTAGGTGTTCAGAGATTTTGTTTAGAACTGTCTCTGCCATGCCACTTGTGACTGACAGTTGTTCTCCTCCCTCAAGACTCATGTAACCCTGTGCACTATGAAATAGTCTAGGCTATGGAAGGCTGTATGGGCTTTTTTTGCTAGCTCTCATTTAATTTGTGTTTTTCTAGCTGTACTACAATTGAAGAAATTAACCCCTGGATATAGCAGTGTAAAGCTACATGATGAAACACCAGTATCTCTCCTGTCTTTTCTCTAAAACCAGTCTATTGCACAAGTGTTTTCTTTGGTGCCCACGTGTCAAGGGTGGGTAGGGAGGGTATCTGTTGGTAAGGAAAGGAAGTGGCAGGGCAGCCTGCCCCTGGAGCACTGATTGCACAGACAAGCTGTTTATTGTCTCCTGCAGCTGGTAACAGGGACAGCTATGTTCCAGGGTTGCATTTAGGGGGAATATGCAGGACAGTGCCATGATAAGAGCAGCGTTTAACTTACTGTCAGCAAGTACTCCAGACTGTAGTCTGTTCTTGGCCAAGATCTATTTTTAAAGTATTTTACCTCTATTTCTGAAGTAGGTTTTATTATCTTATTTCAGGTTTTAAATATAATTCCAGCACCTGTTATTGATGCCACAGCTGAAAACCCATTGCTCCTCCCATTAAAAAGCTAGCATTTGCTTTGCACTGTACTTAATGTAAAGAATTTACACTTCTCTGTAGAGGCAGTCTTAATACCAGCGAGGCACTGAGGTTTTATTATGTGCGACGCACTGTCACATTAAAAAGCTTCCTTTGATTTCCCAATTTCTTTCTCCAGCTTGCATGAGTTAGTCTATACCATTGTATGGAAGAAACACATTGTGCTGTCTTTCCTTGTTGGTGTTAATAAGGTAATAGCAACCAAAGAGTGATTGTGTTCTACTACAAAGGTGTTTGAGTTTACATTAGAATCTTGCCAATGTATACAGGCTGCTTTTCACTTTGATCTCAAATTTTTTTCACGTCACCTGATGTAAGGTTACACAGTGCTACTCTTTATAGATGTGCAAGTCCAATGTACAAAAGCTGAGTGAACCTAAGTTGTGTATTTCCAGCAGTTGTTACCCATGCATCATTATCTTCATGTGCTTTGCTTTATGGTGCTCTTCTAGATGTAGGGCTGGGGAATGGCAGGTGTTAATAATCCTGCATTTTCTAACTAGGAAACTGCAGTGCTGACAGATCAGGGGCTGAGTGTTTTGGCCTAGGAACAGCATTTGCATGTGTGCTTGACTTGAAGCTTTTCAAACTTAACCAGGTACCTACAGTTCTGAACTTGGCTGGAATGCTCAGCAACTTGCAATTTCAAGGCTTTGCACACACTACTACAATAAGTAAAACTATAGAAGCTATTCTTTTATTTCTGAACATCCTACCTTTTATGGTTTTGCTTTTACTTTGAGTAAAACTAGGCTTAGATCTACTGCAGTAATCTGTGCTGCCTGATTTGAAACAGTGTCATTAAATACCAATTTCCTTTCTAACAGTGACCACAGGAGTCCCGTGTTCTATGACCTTTGAATGGTGGCTGGGCTGGGGGAAAGGGATGGCTATCTTGTTCCTTCTGTGCTTGTGTTCTCCCACTGGGCTCTCATCTGCTACCAGAATCTATTCTGGTTCTAGAGTCAGACAGGTCAAAAGCAATACAAAGAACACAGCACTTCATTAAAAAAAAAACAACCACCACCCAACCCACCACCACCACCAAAATGGTTATAAATGTCAGAAATCCATTTTTCAAGATAAAGTCTTTCTCTTATTTTGTGACAATTTATATTTATATATGCATAAATATATGAACCTATTTGGCTTTTACCTGGAAGCACAATATCACCTGGCACTACCAGAATCTTTTGAGGGCTATTAAAAAACCCTATTCTGCTTGGTAGCAAATCACCTTTATAGTGTAAGAAAAGGACTTTCAAATTATGGTCATATCCTAATTTGCAAGAGCTTCATTATTTTTTTTTTTTAAGGTTAGTATGTTTTAGCACCAGCTATTTGGGATGATGCAGAGCTGGAGCTTTGAAGATCATGATTCTTGGTGCTAACTCCAGGAGACTTACACCTTAATAGGGTACCTATGGTTATGTGAAGAGGCACAAAGCCTACTTTGTCACCATCAGGTCCAGATTTGCCAGGTTGAATGAAGTGGTTTTTGTCATCCAGTTATGTCCCAAAGGGAACTAAGTTTCCAATTTTGGGGGGAGGAGCCACAGTGTGTGATTTTTGTCTGTCTGTGTTTACAAATAATTGTAAAGGAAAAATCTCTTTTGTTACAATAGATATATTGGATCCTTCTGTATCTTCCTATGGTCAATTCACCTTTATAAATAATCTTGTAAACTGTTTCCTGGTTGTGTTAATCTTCAGGTAAACCATATTGGATATTATGATTGACCTTCTTTTTTCCCCCTCCTTTAGAACATTAATGTGGATGCAAGTACAAACACTATTTCATCGGGAATTCCTCGAGAGCCATTGTTGCCAGCTTCTTCTACATTGCCCAGGACGTTTGAAAGGTCTCCTTCGCCATCCCCGTCTTCTGAGTAAGCACTTAATTACATAGCTATAATTATTCTGCTCAGAATCGCATTTGCATTTTCTCTCATCAGAAGGATCAGTGGAACACTGTAAATGGCTATTAAAATCTTGATCAGTGAAAAGAATAATATTTTGTTGCATATTGTACTTGTAGTAAAGACAATAAAGCTTAATTTCTGAACAATATCATAATAGTGATTCAGTCATAATAGTCATTCAGCAGACGGTTTGTGCTGTTTCAGTCTCTGCAAGTGTTTAGAAGTTTAATGAATACCTTCCTGTCTTTGAAGCATAGAGAGTAAACCTATGGTCCTGTGGGCAGTATCATTGCCCATACAATAAATAAAGCTTTCAGTAAGACCTTATTTAGAACCTGCAAATCAAATTGAGGTGTTAAGATAACTGAACAACCAAATGCTATCAATGTCACAAATTACAAATAGTGTTAAATTCCACAGGAATATCTATTTTTTTTTATATATATATATTTGATAGCATTTTTAAATGTAATGCTAGTCATTATGTGCTAGGCAAATTATAGCGGTAACTTCTTATAGTCATACTCAAAAGTTTTAGATCCATTATTAGATTATTCATCTATCCTGAAGTTTTGCTTTTCATGAGCCTTGCTTCTTGCTGGATGCTTACAGGGACTCCAAGGTTGTGGATAAACAGCAGAGAGAGACACAGAGTACAGAAAGGCTTTCTTCTTCCACACTCAGTACTGCATGTAAATCGGTACAAGTCAATGGGGCTGCCATAGTAAGTGACCTTATTACTTCACTTTCTCTTAATGATCCAGTTTGATGCTTTTAACAGAATATTGCTTCCATTGCTACCTAGTGTTGCTTAATCATGTGAGCTTAGCATCCTTAAATTTGTGTTGGTGGCCTCATGATTGCATGATACAATTATGCAGTTAACACTGCAAAAATGTTCAAGGTAACTTGGTGGAATGATAGCTCTGTCTGAATTCTTGTCTTGTTATTATCCTTGAGGTAGAAGCATTAATGCATAAGTTGGTATTTAAACAACAGTATTCATTGTCTTTCAGCTGTTTTAGTTTGCTTGAATCAGAAATATTTTACCATGTCACAGTACCCCATTTTTCTGGCACACTGTTTTGCATTTTACCTTGTCTTGAACCTTATTGTCTGTACAACTTCTGTAAAATTCATGCTCATGCCCTTATCTGCATATTTTACTGCAGCGGTCTTTTGGGGCAAAGATTTTTACCTTTTTTGTTCATAAAATTATTTTTATTTTTCCTCAGGATGCTTTAACTTTGCTGTCTTGTTTGCTTTTGATTTCACAGGAACTGCGAAAACCTAGTTATGCAGAAATTTGCCAGAGAACAACTAAAGATCCTCCTACGTTGCAACCCCAGAAGGAACAGAAGCCAAACACTGTAGCATGTGGAAAAGATGAAAGAAAGCCCACAGAAACAATAGAGAAAAACAGAGAACCTCCTCCTGCAAAGTCACATCCTGGACAACCCAAAGACCAGAGGAGACAGTCAGGACGCAGATCATCACCTCCAGCCGTTGGCAAACGCTTAAATAAAGAACAGAGTACCCCTCCAAAATCTCCTCAGTGAAACTAACGCCTGGGAGGGATTTGAAAAGAGGTCTGCTTCCCACAAATAAAACCCATGTTCCCACTAAGATACCTGAGAATGAGTTGCTGGTTAGGAGCTTGCAGTGATACTAGGCATATAACAATGCCTGCAAGTTACTTTTCTGTGAAATGCTTTTTCCCCTCTTGAACAAACATTCTATTTTTCTGGATACTTCTGGATAGTTGTTCTAAACCTTACATTTAGGTTGGTGCTTAATTGGAGGTGAAGCTTAGTGTGATTATTTTTTTTCAAGATGTAAAATATTCGTCTTTAAAAAAATCAACTTTTTATTAAGCCTCTCTGTGGCTGTGTGAGTGCAAGCTCTGTATAGTGAGTTTTTTCTAAACTGTTAAGCAGAAACGTGCTGCTGCAATATTTTTAATAAACTGGTCTGCAAGTACATATCTAAAGTGTCCAAAAGACTGATAACGGCAGCTAGTGTGTAGAGTGCAAGGAAGTAGATATATTTTATTAATTAGTATGTGACCTTGAAGATTTTTTTTTTTATTGGGCTGCTGTACTAAGTGTCAGCAAACAAACTTGCACTTTTAGGTTAAAAGAGTAGTTGTTTCTAGCGTTTTTAAAAACTTAATCTTCTATTGATGTTTTGCACACACAAAATGAATCCTACGGAGCACCATAGCAGTCTTTCTAAAATACTTCCTTTTTCAACTTACTGCAAGCAAGTAACCATCTTCTCACTCCAGAATAAAACTGATGTTATAATTTGCAAATACAAAGCACATTGTGAATAGAAAGAATTAAGTCTGTGAGCTTCTATGGTGGTGAAGCCTGTTAGTGGATGTTATCAGGAGAAAGCACTGTAGCTTTCTTGTGATAACCTTAGCTTCCCTGTGCTTGTAAGGGAGTTAACTGAGTCAGCGCTGTATGTTCTGGTTACCCCTGTGCTCTGTGTAGACTTTTTTTTTTTTAAAAACTCTGCCCCAAGTGCTCTTTGAAAGAGTTCATATCTTAGTCAGCTTTGTGTTGACGTCTTCCTGTAACTACAAACATTGGCATATGGATTTGAATTTTTCAAGACGTGAGATAATGGTGTTTGTTTTGTGTGGTAGAGGAAGAGATCCCTGATATTTACCTCTGGGATGAGGTTTCTCACACTTATTTACTTTAGAAGTGATGCGCTTTCTGAAGGACAAGGATGCACTAAATTAGCGAGTTTCTAATAAAGTTGAATATAAATTATTTTTGTTTTAAAATGCCTAAAGTTTTTCTTTAAGTGTTTAAACTGCAGGAAGTTCAGACAAAAATCATTCCTGCTGACTATGACAGTACAGTTTATTCCACAAAAATGTTTATTTAAACAACTGATTTTTTTAAAGAATTATTTCCATCCAATATTTAAAGACTTGAATTTTATTTAAACTTGAAAATGACTTTGCCTTAACTTTTGTACAAGACAGCTTAGAGTTAATGAGGTCTGACCCCGTGGAGGGTTAGCATGAGTGGAATACAGAATTACTCAGTTACAGTATGTATCTATTGTCACTGGTCTTACTGGGTAAACATACTGTAGTACAGGAACTAGCAGCAGTTTTTGTAATATACCTTAAAGATCTTAAACAGTTGATCTTTTTCAGATTGTTGAAAAACCTGTAAATGCAAATAGTCAATACTGTATTAAATATGTGCACTTGGAAGTGTGTGCTTTGCTTGTACAGTTGTAAATAATCAGAACATATAAAAAGGTACCCTAAAGAAAAAAATCTGATAAAAATTATTGATATTATAAATGTTGCTGTTGAGCTGGATGTAGATAAACTAAATGTTGTGGTTTGAATATTACTTTAATTTGTTGTTTTTTCTTTTTCTTACTTTATTCTGGTGTGCTGAACTGACTCTGCCTCTTCACTGCAAAAGGGAAATGGAATAGAAGTCTTATTTGAAAGCCCTCAAACACTTCCCTGTGTCCTTCTGAAAACAAACGATGTAACCAATTCAAAAGTGTAAATAGTGAATTTCAGCAGTCAGGCTGTAATTTTGTCATAAAATCAAATTTAATTGGAAAGAACTTTAGACTGCTACAAAAATACACACTGAAGCTTACTTGTCTGCTTTCAAGAATATCAGTGCTTTCCTTAGTGTATGAATCATAGAACTGTAAAGTAACTATAGAAGTTGACTCCTGATAAATTTCCTATTACAAGCATCAATTGGTGACTAGTTGACCGTTTAAATCCAGCCTGTTGTACGCTGCAGAACTGGTCAAAGTAGGTCATGCTGGGATCTGATTTTTCTCGTTTAAAAAGCGCACTTTGTGACTGCTGTGGGAGGAGATAGGACTCTTGACAACATCACCAAAACCGCTCAACTAGTTCTGTCATTGGATTTTGAATACGCTTCTCCTTTCCCCAGTGGCAGTGAAAATGGCAGCTAGATTTGTGTATGGTTTAGGCCAGCTGTATGATTCATTTTGTTTGTCTGCTGCAAGTGAAAGGCTTACCAGCTGCAAACAATCACAAGTGGTTCCTTACAACGACTGTGTACAGCTACTCATAATGCTCAACTGGTACCTAAGGTAATATATTGACACCAGCGGGATGTGTTGTGCTGTTCTAATGTATTCTGCTGCCATTTGTGCTAGGTCAATACACTGTAATTACTGCTTACCCAGCAACAGTCTGTTGCATTGAAAGTTTAAACCTTCCTCTGATGTGGTTTTTATAGCTTTTTTCTTAAAAAGAGAAAAAGTGACACGCCAAATAGCTGTGTAATATACAACTTATCCTTACTGCGTTTTACTTTGAGATTTTTCTTTTTTTTTTCCACTCAGTGACAAAATGGAGTTTTCAGAGTCGAGTTGTGAAGTTGCATGCAGACTGTTGCTACGATACATAGAAGGATTAAATTGTGGCGTTTAAAATTAAAAACCTCCCAAAAGCAGTAGCTGAGTTAAAGGTTCAGGGATACAGTAATTGAAATTGGCATTTTTACCTTGTAGGACTCTGGCCGTGCTTTTAATTGTGAAAATAAGTCAAAATGGGATCTGAGACTTCCAGTTTAAAAAAAAAAAAAAAAAAAAAAAAGAAAAAGAAAAGGAAAAAAAAGTTGCTTTTGAAAACTTGATGTTGTTTCAGATCAGTCCCCCACCGTGACGCTGTCGTTTGCCAGTTAGAAATCTCATGAACAGTGGCAAATTTTTTAAGTTGCTGTGTTATCCTTCAAAGACTTCAGCAGCTGGCAGAAAGGCCCTTGTTTGAGTGTGATGCAGTGTATCACGAGCAACAGCTGACTGTAATGGTGCATACCTTTCTCTGTATCTCCTTCAGCTAGCTACAGTTAGGGATTTTTATGTGCTTTGTAACCTATTACACTAATAGCAGCAGACAATCGAAGATTTCTAAGGAGACCTAACAGCTGCCAATTCACGAAATAGAAGTGTAATATGGGAGCCTTCTTGAGGGTTTTTGTTTTTGTTCTTCTTCCATTAAGACTGGAATCAAGCTTACATGTAAACTATCAGTAATTTAAGTTTCCTTTTGTGTCATAAAAATGTAAAACTGTCTAATTTGAAAAAAAAAATATGTAGGTTATGAAAAATAAAGATTTAGGCACTGTTGAATTCCTGATTTTTTTAATTAAACCTTTCTTCAGCAGTATTTTTTTATTACCTTTTGTCTTTTCCTCCCATTTTTGGGAATTGTATATTTCTAATTTTGGGAAAAAAATCTTTGCTTGCTTTACTCCTCAGCACAGCTGTTGTAACCATCACCTAAGGCTATGTGGCAGCTGCAGGAATACCTATAATATACCTCTGAAGGCAGCAATATCTATCTCTAGGTAACTATGGTTATTTAAAACAAAAAAGCTGATGTGATGTTTTGTTTACTAGAGGATATCATCTTCGTTAGTGGTTTCCACAAATTATTAGATAAAGTGTTGGCTCGGTCTTAAACACGAGGTTTAACATTTGGGTTAGTGCTTTGCTTGTATGGCTCTTGAATCCAGAGAAGTCCTGGGATTACTTTTGGCTTTGGCTGGTTTCACTGCTTATCCTGGTTGTGCTGCTAGGAAAGAACTGCTGCTGGGATATCCTCCCTGTAAGTAAAAGTTCTATATTTGAAATCTTTGAAACCCTTTTAATTTTTGTTTTTAGGTTTGTCTCAGCTGTACCTGACCAAGTTTAACAAAGGACATGAGCATGGAAGTATTAACAATTACTGTGTTCTAGAAGTATCTTGGGAAGTATTGCAGTATTATTCTTCAGGCTGGATATCCTGTAAGCTTCTGGACAGGTTAGGCTGCTTGCTGCTTTATTTCCTCACTACTGTGCACTCAGCGAATTAGGGCAACACAGGAATACCTGTACACCAGGCGCTGCATGTTCCAAGAGTCAGTTAAACATTAGGCTTTGGTGGTGACGTGGACTACGAGTAGTTGCAGACAACCAATTTTCACTTCAGCGTGGAGCATCGTGTTTTGCCCTTGGAAATCAGTTTTCTATTACTTAACATGTAAAAACACATGGGAATTTGTCAGCAATGTTGCTGTGGTCCCAGCTTTGGCAGAAATCGAGTAGCCATTTGTTCACACAACCAGATAGGGCACTGTCCCCTTGTGCTAGTTTTCCCTAGTACAAAGAGATGTTCAGTGACAGCTGCACCAATGTTCATGTTGGAAAAAAATATTTTGTTTCCTCTTGGGCGTGAGGAGAAAGAGTGAATATGGAAGATCACATGCAGTTGAGTATCCAGAGATTACTTACTGTCGCAGAAACTGTGACTCACTGAATTTTGATCCTAAGGCTTCTTTAGAAAAAAGTTTATGAAATACTAAGTCTGTTAATAGGCTTTTACTTCAGAAGCCTCTGGAAGTTAAAACCTCCTTTTCTGTTGATTATCATGGCTGGGCTTTTATGAGTGCAACCACTTAAGGCAGGGGCAGTGACTGTGACTGAACTTCAGATTTTGCTGTTTTATAGGTGGATGTAATGTTGCCCGCTTCATCTCTGCTTCTGAGAGAATAAACTATGTAGCAGTATAGAGCCTTGGTGCCATCTGGTTACAGTAGCTCAGTTACTGCAGCATCGACTCTCAGAATGGGTATACATCTCGTAATTCAACGGTCAGCCTAAGCTGACCAAGTAGAAGTTTTCTCCTGTTGAAGTGGTGTGTGGAATGCTGTTCTGAACTCTTGTGCCAAATAAGCACAAAAACGCTGCGAAGAGGCTGCCCTGCCTAGGCTGTGCTATGTCCCTCCTGGCGGCTCCCCCACATCAGCACATTGGCCTGTCTGAAACAAGTTTGGTTTTTCTTTTTTCTGAAAAGCAACCAACAAACAAGTTGGGGGGGGGTTGTTTTTTTTTTTTTTTTTTTTTTTTTTTAAACAGGTCAGAAGCTGTTGCTGCACCATAAGCAGAATGTAGGATGGGTTAGGAATATGCAGTCAGTGCCCAGAGGAGACTGATGTGGTAATGGTCCTGGCAGGGACGGTGCCTTACATCAGCTGAAGCAAACGGTGTATTTGTATGAGTAGCTTAAGGTGAACAGAAAGTAAAAGGTCCTGGCTTCAATGTAGCTTTGCTTGCTCGGGTGAGCATGGCTCAGCTCATCAGGCTTGGCCGGTTTTGAGCCTTATTTTCACAATGGGGAGGAGAAAAGGTCGCAGCTTTGCTTTAGCTTTTTTGGTTATTATGTACGAGCTGTAAACGTGCCAAATCTTAAACCTGTCTTGCAGTGACAGGCTATTAGAAGACTTTATGCATCAGCTTGTCACAACTGGTTTGGGAGCAGTTTACTGTATGTACTGGGGGAAGGGAGCCTCAAGATAAAATTGCCCCCTAATCTCTCTTAAATTCTCATCAGTTTGAAGAGCAGATTGCTTTGTGTGCTTGTGTTACACATGTACAGTGTGGAAACCATCCTGCAGTCTGATGGCTTTACATCCCATTTACTGTAGGCAGTGTCTGCAGAGCAGTAAATCTACCGTGGCTAAGGATGCTCTGAGACAGGAGGGATAAAGGGATGAATTTAGAGTTGTAAAACATACTGAAGCTGGGCAGATCTATGAAATCTACATGGATGGAATTATTGATACCTAATGAAATGTGTCTAATACCTTCCAAAACTGGAGCCATAGCCATACGTATGCTCTCCGTGCAGCTGGAGATGTGAGCCCAGTCAGCAGGACTAGTCTACCCAGCTCTTGCCTCCAAGGCTGGGAGTGTTTTCCAGGAACTGCAGTTCAGAGGCTGTAGCACACGTGAGAAACCGTGGTCACTCTTTACTTTTTTTTTTGTCTCTGACTTCAATTTACGTAGCTTGGGCTGAGGGTGCCAGTGTGCAGCTCGTGCAGCGCGGTGGCTCGCGGCTCCTACCAGCCAGCCCTATGCGGTGGGATGGCAGCTGGGGGCCTTGCTGGGATGGAAGGGCCCCAGGACACGCTCTGTTGTGGGAGCGGAGGTTTGGAGATGGGCAGTTAAATAGGCTCTCTGGGGGAGAAGGACTGTTTTCTAGATTAAATTTCTTGGGGATCCACGGTGTCCGTGGCTGGCCGTGCCTACACAGTCTCTTACTCATCTGCAAGGAGGAATGTGGTTTCTGTCTTGTTTCCCTTTAGAAATAGAGTGTGTAAGATTTTTAGTTGTTTTCTCTCTCTTAGTGTATTTTCCTCCTTCTCCTTTCTAGTGATTCAGTGCTCTCATTCTTGAGCTGCATCACTTGTGGAAGATGGAAGCTGTTGATCCCTGCTCCTAAGAGTTACACCTACTTCCAGAAATACAATAGGCTCAGCATTTTGAAACATTTCAGTTGGCACTTTTTTTTTTTGTCCCCCTGGTTAAAGCAGATTTGATACTCAAAGGCCAATTATCCTGATATGTGTTAATTCTTGGGCTCTAGGTTCCCAATGTGTAATGTAAACAATAAATTTTTACAAAGTATGTTCTGTCTTTGAATATTTATAGCTGTTGCTGGGTTTATGGTGTTTGTCTGGTACTAAGTTCTCCATTTCTGTTGGCTGGAATCTGTCTCCTTCCTACGTGCTGACGAATGCTCCTCCTCTCTGGTGTGACTCATGGTGGCACTCAGGGAAGATGCCCGCCTTGAAGCCATGGCAAAAAGGTGCTGGAAGAGACCTGTTGATTCAGATAGACACCGAAGTGATGAATTTGTTGGAGTGATTTTTCTCAGGGGATTTTGATAGCTTAGACTGGCAACCAAATGCTTCCTTGGTAGCAAATCCTCTTTCAGATCAAGCTTTGAATTTCACTTTCCCTTTGAATTGGCTCTTCCCATGGTGACGGAAGCTCAGCCATGCTGGCTGCCATCCCACACGCTGCTGCATGCTTTCATCCTTGCCTGGAAAATCTGAAGGCAGCCGCACGGCTGGATACATGGAAGTACGGTGCCAGGTTTAATGTGCATTGAGTTTGAAAATCAAGAAAACAAGAGATGTTCTTTGGAACTTTAGTTTTTAGTTCTGACATGGAAAAAAGGATATGGGTACTGCAAGCGGTTCCAGAATAGGAAGGTTGGAAGTGTAACGGAGGTGGACTTAGCAAGTCATGCAAACATCGCACTGCATGCTTCACTGTTCAGCTGTAGTAGGTGCTGCTGTTGCAGTGGTTCTGACACCGCAGGACCCAGCACACATTAGCATTGTTGCGGTGTGAAAAGCCTCTACTTTGTTTCTGCATCAAATGATGCAGAATTGTCTGAAACCAGATGTACTAAACCTTTTTTCCTGTAACTTCAAGCTGCAGTTTCTGTTGAGGGTTGCTCTTTAACTGTAAGAGGGTGAGTTGCTGATGTTTATCTGTTGTTTTGCTGGCCATGATACATCAAAGATTTATTTTGTTGACCTGAATGTTGCAGACTTGGTGATCTTCACAGGCCGGAGAAATGTGCCAACAGAAATCTTAGGAGGTTCAACAAAGGGACATAGAAAGTCCTGCACCTGGTGAGGGAACAACCCCATGCACCCAGGGGGTGACAGCTCCGCAGAAAAGGACCTGGGAGGTCCAGGTGGGCAACAGGTGGATAT
>JAVJGJ010000047.1:62133591-62148080 GCA_035590215.1 Microhierax caerulescens | reverse complement strand
GAGGTGGGCAACAGGTGGATATAACTGGAGTAAGTCCAGTGATGGGCTGTAAAGGTGATTAAGGGATTTGGGGCATCTGTCATGTGAGAGAGCCTGTGAAAGCTGGGACTGTTCAACCTGAAGAAGAGACAGCTCAGGGAGATCTTACCCATGTGTACAAATATCTGATGGGGGCAGTAAAGGCTCTTCCCAGTGGTGCCCTGTGACAGGACAAGAGGTAATGGGCGCAAACTGAAATGGAATTCTGTTCAGGCAGAAGGAACAGCTTTTTTTTTTTTGCTGTGAGGGTGATGGTGCAGGTTGCCCAGAGAAGTTGTAGGGTCTCTATCCATGGAGATATTCAGATTCTCACCAGACACAGCCCTGATCCACCTGCTCTGCCTGCCTCTGCTTTGAGCAGGGGTTTGCACTGGATGATCTCCAGAGACCTCTGGCAACCTTAACTCCTCTGGGATTTTGGGATTCCCAGCTGCTAGCTTGGAAGGGAGATAGTCTTGCTTTGGCTTAGTTATTGATAGAAAAAAATCAGATCATACCCATCATTGAGTAATCTAATCCCGACTGAGAGCCACTGTTAGTTCTTCACGCAAAGACCTTCAGAGACAAAGTTTGGTTCCTTTCCTCTGTCTTATCAGCAGGCAGTTTTCAGTGTGGGTTGGGGGGGGTGTCTGCCATGTTGTGCATTAACAGTTCATATTTGATGTATTTTACTAACTGCCTCAAAGCCATCAACAAGTATATGGTAAAGGTGAAATCTTCTACAGAATTTATTATTTAAATAGCTTGTTCTAAAGGATCTAAATTGAATTACGGAATCTGAGTAAGAACTCAAATCTCTACAGAAAGTGGTACTATTTTCCTATATTTAAACAAATTCCATCTAGCTATTCCAGTTGCATGTCAAAATGGAAGCCAGGTTACTTGGGTAAGTAGTCCAAATTCTGACTATTGACCATTTCACATTTGCCTTTATTACCCTTTTAGGAACAAAGATAACAAAGCGATGCCCTGGATAGGTAGGTCCAAGGACTGACACAGGATGATGGTGTTTTATGGCACCGCATGGGACCTGCCCCTGTCACCACCAAATAAATAGCCGTATTTATTTGCTAGTGTGATGTGATGCTTGGGTGCAGATGGGCATCTCCCTGTGCCTTCCAAGTTCTCCAAGCATGTCCTGAGTTGGGACACATTTGGCTGTGGGCAATCCTGGTGATTCAGCAGCAGTAATGGTGTGCTCCACAGCCACCTTTAAGTGTTTGGCAGCATTTCCAGGGACATCTAAATGTTTTCTGGCTTGATTCTATTTCTGTATGAACTGGTGGTTTAAAAATAAATAAAAGGTGGTACTATCTAGTAAAGAGAGAGTGCAGAGGGAATGATGTACTTTGCACCAGGAAGAGAATGGCGGGCTTAGCCAGGTGACGGTAGGGACTTCTTGTGCTCTGTGGAGACGTGAGCACCATGACTGCAAGATACTTCTCCCTTGAGGTGTATAAGAAGTTTTGTTGGCCTCTACTTCTTACAATGTCTTCCCATCCCTTAGCCTGACTTGGCAGCTGTGGGTGAGCTCAGCATGGTTTAAAAACTCCCGAACAAATGACACTAGAATTGCCTTGTAAGCAGTTAAATGGGAAATCGTGTTAGGCTGTTGTCTGCTAATACAGCATAAAAGAGCAAGGAATGTGTATATAATATGCAGAAATTAAGTTATAAACTACTAGGCAGTGGTTGGGACTCAGCTTGCAGATGTAGATAAATTGAATTGTCTGCTTAGTCTGTGGAGATGGGATCAATAGGCAATGGAGCCTGGAGAGCAGCTCATCTGCATCCTGATCAGCTTGAGTGGCTCTTCGGGCTCCCCTGGCACGTGAGGACACGCATGGCCACAGCTGGTATAGACACCTGTAGCTTGGCGTTTGATCTATGAACTCAGTGTCATACACAAAAATGACCAAGTGCTACAATTCTTCGTTAACAGAGAAACACGTAACGTGCTTTTAGTGGCCTAATCGATAGCCTTTGTTTGGAAAGGGCTGCACCTCACGGCGTGGTTTTGGATTTGCTGTTAGACACAGGGAAGGGATGTGAACCAGGCAGGAGCAGGAGCGAAGGAAAGACAGGGGGAAAGCTGAAGAAAACCACAGTCCTGAAGAACCAGGCTTTTTGCTGCTTCTGCTGTGAGGAGGGTGCCGGCACACCGAGCACCCCTGCGTGCAGCCGGCAGTGGAGGCAGCTTGCACGGGGCTGGTCGTGCTGCCCCGCCTGGCCCTGCTAGACTTGCCATGGGCAGAAACGGGTGCGTTTATTTGAACGCCTCTTCCAGACAGAGCTGGCTCAGGTGAGGTGTTTTGCTGATAGTGAAGTCAGAGGATATCCCCTGTTGGAATTTAAAAATCCGGTTTATATAAAAATTATATATTATATATATTATATAAAAATAATGTCGTAGCAGTGCTGGTCTGCATTTTGGCTGCTATTTGGTCTGGTCAAAGAGAAGAAGCAGAGAACTTGTGCGACGTGATTTATGATGTCTTCAGTCTTTTGGCACTTACTTCAGCTGTATGTATTACAAAAACCAAAGACCGTATCTCGTCAACCTTAAGAGTGACGCTTGGCCAAAGATGCATTGTAGTAAACTAATGCTCAAAATGCCTTTTCGACTGCGTCTGAGAATACTTTGCTAGATGGAGCAGTTGCTTTCTCAAGAGTGTTCTCCTTCAAGGACTAGGAAATTAGCCCTGTCTTATAAATACACTTCCAGTGCATTAAACCATTGACAAATGCAGCGTAGCCATTCTAAACTAATTTGTCTTAAGTGGGCATCTGATGACTCAATTTATCTGAACTTAGTCATTTGGATGTAGCTCAGCTGCTCTGTTCAAAGGAAATAATCTGGATGCATCTGCTGTTTCTTGCTCTTAGCACCAGTCTAGGGCTGTACAGAAGAGGGCTGAGCTAACTCAAATCAGCTTGTATTTGACAGAGAGGAAGAGCACGCGGGGGGTCGATTAGTGCGCATTGCCTGTTCCCTGGTGGGTAACCATGAGTCGAAGCCCAGAGGTCTGGGGAGAAAGTATTCCTTTAAGAGTGTCCTTCAAAAGAAATAGCCACCAGTATTGCTAAATCAACTCTCTCATTCACTTTACTTTTACTTGAGTCCATCCTTAATAAAAGGGATTTGCCAGAGCTAGCAGGTTGCCTTGCGATTTAGAGTATATTGATTTTCAAAATCACTAAAACGTGGCATTAAATACTGAATTACCAGTGTCAATTGTCTGTTGCCACGGGCGATGTGGTTTTTAGTAAGCAAGAAATCTGCAGAGAAAGAGTTGTGGGATCCTTTTTATTTTTTATAGTATCTAAGAGATTGTCCAATTACACAAATGTTCTTGGACGTGAGCTGCAGAGCAGCCTGGCACACCAGCCTTCTCCCACCCGCTTGCAGTGGAGAGCTCTGTGTGTTGCTGCTCCATGTTCTTCTCCGCGGGAGGCCCGAGTGAACTATCCACAAGATGTCAGCTTCTATCCAGAGACATGCCGAAGCTGGGTTTCATTAGTGATGCAAAAAAGTCATTTTACGAGGTACTTCACAGGGATGCCTGCGGCATGTTCTCATGTGTAGACACCTACCTGCACGCCATGTATTGTGCTGTCCGTTGTTAGAGAGACTGAGCCTGTGCCGGGGAAGCTCTAGTGATATCTTAGGGAGGAAGCACCAATTCTTTGACTAAAAGACTAGTTGGGGGGTTTTATAAATACAGAGAAAATCAACACTTTTGTGCACAGTTTCAATGAGTCTGTTGGCTTCTCTTGCTCTTTATTTAGGGAAACAACTGGCTGATTAAATCATCTCCCCAAGTCCACCTCAGGCCCTGAAGTAGGGGCTAGACCCGTGCTGCTGGGCTTCAGCTTTGGGTGTTTTCTGACACCGAGGAGGGAATTCCCAGACGTCTCCAGGCTCTTGTTGGTTTTGGTCATCTGGGCTAGAATGAGGCTTTTGAGAAGACTTGCTGCCAGATCTGGCCCGAGCTAGTAAGAGCTAGCTTACTGCTGGGGCCAAATGAGAGTCTACTGGTTATGGCTGCGGGGTGAGGGGGTTTTAGCCTTTCCTGTGCCTGGCAGCGTTAGGGAAGGCAAGATTAAAATCAAGATACGCAGGACACGTGGTAGAGCTGAGATTGGGCAGATACCCCAGCGTTGTCGTGTGCCCCTTGGTTGGAAATGGAGCACAGCAGATTTCCACCTGGGTGGAGGTTTTTAGGTTCTTCAGCCTCCTGAGGCTGAGGAATGGTGATCGTGTTTCCCAGTTAGGTGAGCTAAAGTGGCAGCTTTTTGGTGGCGGGGAGCAAAACCAGGTCTGTGCGTGTGGGGGTACAGCTGCCCCGGGTGGGTACGGCTGCAGAGGGCTCCTCGGGGTCACCTTCGTCATGGGGCCTGAAGGGCTTGTGAGCCTTGGGCTGGATGGCAGGGTGACAGGCACCTCTGCTGTGGTGGGATCTGTTGGGGCTTCTCCCAGCAGCGTTTGGGCTGGCGTGAGTAGGAGGTTCCCTTTACGCTCCTTCGGGTTCATGCAAGGGACTAGCTCCAGCACGGCACCGGCTCCTGGCTGTCGTAGCTCTCCCTGAGGAGACAGGTATCCTTATTCGCTGGAACAAAACATTTCGGAATTTCAGCATGTTTTATGGGATGGAATGACTTTCTAATTAAACTGTGAGAGCTTAGAAAGCTAGGTCTGTGTGTTCATGTACCTCAATAACTGCTGATCTCCTGAGACTTCACAGTCTTCCCAAATCTAGTAATGAAGATTTCGGAACCTTAGTTCTCCTCGCCCTGTAAATTTACATATTTTCATAGCAGAAAAAAAAAAATAATTAATGCTATTAAAAAAAAGACAGGAAAGCTGAGTCTTCACTAGTTAGGGATAGTGCACTGAGGGATCGAAGACTTGCTGCCTGGTTGTCTGTGGCATTTATCATGCAGCTGATCTAGATCGTGCTGGTTCCTTCTGGACTTGAGTCTACAAATCTCTGCAGAAACACCCCCTGCCCTGCGCTTTCTCAAGCAGATGGTTAGGCAGATGAAGACCAGAGATGTGCTACTTCAGCAAGCGCCTTGTTGGTGCCAGAAATTTTAAAAAGCAAGTTGGAGGAAGCAAAATGTGCAAGAAAAGTGCAACAGAACGGGCTGAAACTTCCCGGCGAGGAGCTCTGTGCTGGAAGGACATGCAGGATGGCGCCTGGGGAGGAGTGAGGTCTGTGGCGGATCAGCGAATTGACTCTGAAGTGAAAATAAGAAAGGAGGGAACAGTGTGACCCTGAGGTGTGAAGGGCTAGGATGATCTCTGCTGCCTTGAGCATGTTGCTTATCTCTCAGCGGTATGGGGCATGGGGAGTTTGCGCAGCTTCCCTGCGTTAGATGAGGATAACAACACCAGCCAAGAGTCCCTTTAAATACTGTGGTGCAAAGGACATGCAAACATCTCAGGCAAGTGTGAATTTTGGTATGTCAGGTGGGAAAATTAAAATGACACAGAAAGCAGCTGGGAAGTAGGATGGGTAGCTGAGATCACAGGGATTTTAGCAATGTCTAGCAGAGAGGAAAGGATGCTGACAGGTCAGGGAAGAACCAAGGATACAGAATGTGGTTTATCAGCTGAGATAGAGGAAAGCCCTCTGTAAGTGCTCTGGGATTTTTCATGGATTTAGGAGGAAGGTGACTTACAGCTGGTCCTGGAGCTCTGAGCTGAGATAGGCGATGTCTTGCCCAAGACACCTTCAGCACTTTAAACCAAAGTCCATTAATAAATACCACAGCTCTGCCTGTATTCTGCTGCTTGTTGGCATGAGAAGTGACCTTTTTGCTTTCTTCCTCTCTCCCTGGGAGCCTGATGGGCTGCGATAACCCACTTAGCGGGCGTGTGGGCGGCTGGTGATGGCGTCAGAGTGACGAGAGGGAAGCAGCTCATGCCATATCCTTAGTGCTACAGCACTAAAAATAAACGCCATCTCATGTCGGGAGCCTCTGGCTGTGCCTCGGCTGTTCCTCTCCCCGGCGTGTCTGTCAGTGCTGCTCTGCAGCAGCTGATGCGCTGTGCTGCCTCTGAAGCGTCTGTGTCACCGGGGACCAGGCTATGGGGAATCGGATGTTTTTGCACGGCAGAGGACACAGAGCAGCCCCAGAGCCGTCACTGGGCCCTGCTGCCGAAATTTCAGGGACTAGGGCACCTGCGGCAAGCAGCTCCTCGGGGTGCCCCGCTGGGAAGCGGAGGTTTGGCCTCATCCAGATGGGCGCCAGTGGTAATGACCTGTAGAGTGAGTGTGTTCCAACACAGCTGGCGCAGGTAGCAAAACCGCGCTGGATGCCGGGAGCATCTTTGCAGGCACGCGTGCAGGTTGAGGTAGTGTGGGTAGGAGGAGATCCCAGGCAGGGCCTGGCCAGGGACGGCACCAGAGGTGGTGGAAGCAGTGGAAGGCAGCTGCCCCCAAGGGCTGCCCGGTCCCAGCTGTGCTGGCCACTGGGTGCTCCCAGCATGTGCAGATGTGGGCTGGGGGCTGGGGCAGCACGGCTCCTGCTGTGCGGCTGCTTAAACACCTCCCAGCGGGTGAGCAGCAGAGGCCACAGCCTGGGCAATCGGACACGTTCGGCTTGGGGTGGGAAGGCTTATCTGGAGAGGCAAGGCTTTGTGGTAGGTGACTCATTTACACGTAGCATGGATGGTCGATGCATGGCGTAGGATGGATTCTGCAAATGCAAACGCGAGAAGGGAAAGGGAACAAAGCAGAAGATAAAACCTGGGAAGACAATGTTGCTGGAGGAGAAAGACGTGTGTCGCCGCTATAAGAAAAGCACGTGCCCCATCATCTCTCTCTCTGCCTTCTTTCCTTGCATCTCAATGACAGGCTCGGCGTGTCAGCCACACAGGGTGCTCCAGCCCCCGTGCCTGTGGGCGACCGCTGTGCTGGGCTGGGAAGAGCTGCATCTGGGCTATGGTGCTCGTGCCATCAGTGGGAGTAGCAGCTGTTCAGTGGGACCTGCTGCTGCTGAGATCCTCATTACCTTGTCACTGGCTCTTTATCCATCACCTACACGGTTCCTGCTGCATCTTTTCTCCAGTCCTGAGCAGGGACTGTTCAGCCTGGAGAAAAGAAACTGAAGGGGGTTCTTGTGTGTCTGTATAGATACTTGCTGAGGGGAGACAAGAAGAGAGAGCCAGGATCTCCTCAGGCTATCCAGGGAAGGGATGATACAAAATGGGCAGAAACTGAAACAAAGAAAATTACATGGAAACATAAGAAGCAGCTTTTTGTTGTGGTGAGGATGGTCAAGCACTGGAGCAGATCCCAGAGAGGTTGTGGAAGCTCTATCCTTGGAGATATTCAAAGCTGACTGGTTGGAGCCCTGAGCAACCTGCTCTGGCTGACACTGTCTGAGCTGGGGTTCGACTCTCGAGGGATCCCTGGTGTTCTCAGCCAACGTGTGGTTGTGTGGTCATGCTCCTTTATCCTTGCACCAGCTCCTGCTGGCCATTTGACCTGCTGGCACAGCCATGTATAGCTTTTAGCAAGCTGTTTCTGGTAGTGTCTTTTTCCCTGTGAAGCCCCTGTGTCTTCCCCTTGCTGAGCGGTGTCAGGTGAGGTGGATGCCTCACCGTCCCTGGGCTGCAATAAAGTGGTACATTAGCTTTGGACTGAGGGAGATTCAGTGAGGGAGAAAAGAACTTCTCTTTAATTGCCTGTGTGACATGAAGGCAACGCTTGTGACTTCCAACACCGCTCTCACTGAGCTGCCCTATCTCAGAGTTTGTCCTTAAAAAGATAACTAGGAAAGGCCTAGATTGTTTGTTGGATTATTTTTTTTTGTGTTTAAATAAAATTTTAAAGGCTTTAACTGGTAACAGGTTGCAGTTTTTAAACATAATTTCAGGCTGAGATTATTAGGCAGTAGCATATACCAACTTGCTGGGGAAGAAGGCATCGGTGTCAGGTAGGAAACCACCCCTGGCTGCTGTGGCACTCGTCCGGCTGGGCAGGTGATGGTGGGTGGGAGATGGCACTGCTGGGCTATGGCCAGTGTGGGCAGGCTGCTGTGCCTGTGGACCTGGCTTAGCGCTGGTGGAGCTGGGACTCCATCTCGTGGGGCAGGGAACAGGCTGCTGACCCAACCCGCAGCATCCCCGGGTGCTCTTGTGGCTGCTGCTGCTGCCCCAGTTGCATCTGAAAATGTTCTTGTGCAGGTGTGTGAGCATAAGGAACACACACGTGTGTGTACGTGTCTTATTCTTTATGTGACCTGAGATTTGTCCAACCATCTTGAGTACTGTTTCCATAAACAGGAGAAAATTATGTTGGAAAGCTCTTTTTCTGTGATGTTACCCTGTTTATTCATAAGGAGCATGGGACGTTTTCCTGCATCACAGCAGTTAACTGAACTGAAGGTAAGCTTCAACCTCTCATGGGCAAAGATGAACCTCAGAAGTGCCCTTCCTCAGCTTTTCCATCCAGGCTTGCCTGTACAAGATGCTTTTCTGTTCCCCCATGTTTCACAACCTTCAGAGAACCCCCCCTGTACCTTGCCTGGGCTTGTGTTTTCAGGGGAGTTCAGGTCTTGGCATTTTGCTGTGGAATTGTGACTATTTCCACAATCTGATACTGTAAGAGAAGACTGGGGCTTCCCACAGCCAGCTGGAAAAAAAAAAAAAGCAATGAGCATGTACTGTGCTCTTCAGCATGGTTTGTGGGGGCTGGCGTTTGAAGACATCACTAACTTACCTGAAATGTCCTCCTGTACCAGCCTGCAGAAGCAGTTGCCATAAGAAGTTCCCATATTTCATGGTTTCTTCCCACAGAGTGTATATCAGATTGTAAGTCCCTGAGAACAGTAGGGAGCAGAAGGAAAAGGACAGAAAAGGAGCATCCTCCTGAAACTCCGATTTTGATGTTGGAGGAAAGACCTCAGCACACCCCTGACTAAACTAGGGGGTTTCTCCTGTTACCTTGCCTCCACTAGCATCATCATAGCTGACTCCTTGCATCTTAGCTGAAGCTGCACGGCTGTGCCCTCCCCTCATCCCCTCAGTTGCAGAGCCCTGTAGATCCTGGGTTTGGCAGGGACTTCCCTGGAGAACGTCCCGGGCACCTTGCTCTTCCCATGCCCTGTGCGGGCAGTTCTGTTTGTAGGAGGGTATGAGGAACTAGCTGAGCAAATAACCAGATGGAAAGAAGCAGAAATTCAAACCTCAACTTCTCACTGTGTGACCCTGAGCAGCTCGTCACCTTGCAGGGCTTGGAGTCGAGAGGGTAACACACTGGAAAGTTCACGCCAGAGTTTTGAAACATTTTGATTAGGATACACAAGAGAAATAGATCAAAATCGAGAATAAGCATTTTGAAACTGAAATTCAGTAATTGGGCAAAATGTACATAATCACAACTGGGTGTTTCAAAGGGAGGATGTGGCTTAAAGCTCATTTTGTCAAGCAACAAAGACAAGAGGGAAGACTGTTCTGGTCATTCCTAATTGCTTTTTCTGTGACTGCAAGATGTGCACAGAGGATGAAAAAGGAAAGGATGGGAAAGACTGGGGGACACACAGCATTTTTGGGATGTTGTTGGTGCCCAGGGCGGCTCTGAGAGAGCCATCAGTGGCAACCGGGCCCTGGGGCTGGACAGGATGGGTCAGGGTCTCACCTCACTGGCCCAGGTGAAAGGGAAGGCAGCAGAAAAATAGCGGGGTTTTGAAGAAATGCAAGGAGGAAGAGTTCACGTATCCCAGGGCAGTGCCCCTTCAGAGGGACAAACAGTTGGGCAGAAACCCGTTCCTGGTGCGCTGCCCTAAGCATCGGAAGGATGTTAGAGCTTCGGAACTGCAGCCTGATGGGAGTTGAGGCAGGTGCGGCGCTGCTCCATGGCTTGGGGAGTGCTGCCTGCCCTCCCGTGGGCCCCTTGTCTGTTTGGTGGCCAAGCGTACTTTGCCACATCTGCCCTCATTAGGGTTGTTTGCCATCAGTCACCTTGGGGCAACTGATTTCCAGCCCCATGCGCTGGCTTACCAGGTCCTCAGCATCACCCTTGGTGGCATCCGTCAGCCCGGCTGCTTGGACTGGGCCAGTCCTTTACCTCCCTTTTGCATCTTCTCCTGTTGATGTTTGTACCTGGGATGTCCTGGAGCTCTCATCTACTTCTGGCAGCCAGATATGCAGGTGATGGCTCCCCTCTTTTACAGAGGCTGCTGAAATTGTAGCAGTGTGGGTTTCCCCTTATGCTTTTGGTGAGCAAAAAGATGTCAAGTATAGAAGCATGCAAACGCCGGCACCGAGAGCGCTCCCCCGGCGCAGCTGCCTTTCCCACCACATTTTTGGAAGAGAGCAGTCAGGGTAACAGGTCTGACTCAGCCCCATGAGGTGGTGTTCAGAGGCAGAGATGAAGAACAAGTGTGAATTAAATGAGGTTCAAAGTGTTAAACAGGAGGCGCTTCCCTAGTGTAAATATTTTGGCACAAAGCTTTGTCAGGGTTTTTATTCTAAAGGAAGCAGTGAGACGGGAATAGACGAAACTTTGGGTGCTTGTGGAGATACACTCATCCTGACCTGTGGCTCCAAGCGGGGAGCACCTGCCTCGCTTGGGAGTCTCCATCGCCTTTGGCAGGCTTGGGTCGGGTTCAACAGCAGAAGCACTAGCACCGTGTCCCCAGCTCAGCCCTCGCAGCAGCGCGGCTGGCTCCAAAACCGCACCATAAACCCTCCCTGGCAGCAGCCCCTGTGACGTGACTTTTTCTGCAATGTTTTACCTTAACCGGTATCAAAGTGTGCGGCTACTGTTTTCTGTTTTTTTACAATACTGTTTTCTCCCTTCTCTTTATCTAGTGCGCTGTGAGAAAAAAAAAAAAAAAATGCAGTCTTTTTTTTCTTTACATTTATTTTTTCTATCTGGCACTAGAGGGCAGAAGGAAGGATGGTGAAGCCTTGCAACCCAGACCTGTCTCTTCTCAGCAGCCAGCTGAAGGTGCAGAAATAAATCTGGCTTGAAAGGCTCCTCCTCCCTTTGCCCATTACCAACGTGCATCAAGGGTTTCAAGCCCCAGCCTCTTCAGTGCTATTAAAGTTTAATAGTTCAACGTTGCATTTCAGAGGTAACGCAATGCAAAGCAACCCTACGTGCTCCTCGGCAGGCACCGTGCCGAAGCGGCGCCCCGGTTTGCTCTGGATGTAAAGTGAGTATCTGTGGTTTGTGCAATTTGGGAAATGACTTTGTGTCATGGAGAACTTGCTTTCTCCCCTGCAGCAAGGCTGCTTGCCTTGCCTGCCCTTAGCATCCTTTTGCTTTGAAAGCCTCATCCTGCCAGCCCAGTGCCTTTGAGAGGGTATTTCGCAGCTCCACAGCAGGGCAGGGGGGAGGGAAGCGGGATGTGCAGGGGGCAATTTGTCCAGAGGCACCGATGAAGCTGGGTTAGGAGCCAGGAAATACCAGCTCTTCACAGGCTCCAGGGATTTCTCATTAAAATCAGTGGAGATGGGGCATTTTCATGGTGTGCACAGCCGGGTGTCTCATCACATGTTTCTTCTCTCTGCCAGAGAAATGCTGTCTGGGAGCCACCAAGGCTGTGGCACAGAGGATTAAACCCCGCCGTGATGCCCCGGTTCCCAGACTGCCTTTGTCAGGAGGAGAAAAGGGCATGTGAGCCCCGGAGGCTGAGCACCGCGTGTCCTGGTCAGGAGGTCCCCAGCCACTGAGATGTTTGTTGCTTTCTATAGATAAGGAGGGGTCACCATGGGAAAGCCACGGCGAGTTTAACACCAGTTCTCCTCTGGGATGAGGAGAAGCAGAAACGAACTGAACCAGCTCCTTCTGCATGTCCAGCTGCCACTATTTGATGGCTGAAGTGCAAGGGGCAGATGGCAGCTGATAGAGACTCACTGGTGTTACGCCCTTGTTGAACTAATTAATTCCATTTTTCTTCTGATTTTTGTAACGTCTGTAATTAACATGCATGATATAATCAGCTATTTAATCAACAAATACAACTAAAGATATCCTTCCATTTTATTTTTCATTTGGTTCATCTCTTCCATGTACCACTTACTAGGATGAAATGATCTGACAGTTGTGGGTAGTAGAGAGAAACTAAATTTCTTAAATTCAGATGAAACTGTGCTGAAAAGGGTTTTCACAGTCTGCCACACTTTTTGAGATTATGAGTTTTATTCTGTTTTCCATAGAGGAAAAGGAGCATTTCATATGCTGACAGTAAAAAGGACACCAAAAGAGCTCGTAAGCAGTCCCCTGGTCAGGACACTTAATTTGTGGAGGAGCTGATACTGGGTTTCTTGTCTAATCGTTTTGACCTCTTATACACGGGTTTTCAAAAGCACTATTTTTTCAAGCAAAATTTTGGTTTCAACTGATCAGCATTTTCTGCCTGGACAAAAGGACCGTCAGAACTCCTGACCGCATCCTGCCAAAGGAGCGCTGAATGCTGAGGGAAGCCGGGACCGAATCCAGCGCTCCCTCATCGCACCACGCGCTGCAGCAGCACCTGGGGAGGAGCGATGTCCTAGGTCCCAGCTGTGCTAAAGCTCTGCACAGACCTACCACAACGGTGGTCTTTCCCTGAACCGCCTTGCAAGGTCAGTACGCTGGTAATTGCATCCTGAAGCTAATTTAGCAGCTTGGGTTTTGTTCATGGTCTGGCACATAGTGCTCCATTCCTGGAGTGGAGGGGTCCATGCTGCTGGCCCTCAGGAGCCACTGCGATGTCCAGCTCCTTCTCCTGGCCCTACGGGAGATGAGCAGAAGGACATTGTCAAGGAAGAGAAATGTGTTGTACCTGAACTCCTCTTTGTTTGGACAGCCGACACTTCTGTGGTGAGGCCTGATTGTTGAATTAGACTTTGCTTGACTCAAAGATTATTGTCTTTCTGAAAGAAAACCTCCGAAAGCGGTTAGAAAATGATGCACACTCATACACAGATTTTCAGGTGACCAAGTAATCCATTGCCTGAAATGGATTTATAGGAGTTATTCAGCAAATAATGCATACCTTGATGGAATTAGGATTATTGCTCAAATAACATGTAAAAAGAAAACATGCTTGCCATAAGTCATGAATAAAGAGCAATTCAACAATCCAAAGCATGATGGGGCCCATGGACAAGAAACTTTTACCTCCGTTAATATTCAATTTTACGTCTGATAATATTTTTATATAGCCCAAAAAGTATCAACTAACTCAAAATCACTACAGGGAAAAAGCTGAGATCACCCTCTGGGACAGATGCATGTCCTTCCGAAAATGTCTGGAGTCCGAGAGCCAGCAGGACATCTTACTGTTTGTCAGAATAAACCAGTGCTTGGCTGGCCATAAAATATTTTGGTTAATAGAACACTTGCACATTTCTGTCCTTTTTCCTTCAGCTGGATGCTCTTTAGGACAGAGATGTTATTTATTTACTCCTTCATCCTCAGCTCAGGGAGCTCCTCATAAGGTGAAAACGTGAAGGAGGATGGCACAGGCTGCTTTGATTTGTATTGCCTATGGAACCGGTGGCTCCCCAAATAACTTTGTGGAGCAATGCAAGTGTTTTGCAGGAACCATGCCAAAGAATGAGCATAGCCCTTGCCAGCCAGGGCTTCCTCCAGCTGTAGATGTTAGCCTAGGGCTCTGGCTAACCCAGCTGTGGCGTCTCTAGCACATAAAACATAAAAGCCATCGGTGTGATTTGTAGCACAACAGGGCACTCAAGACAGCTAGAGAAATAACTGGTGTATGTTAGCCAGTGTATGGTTAACGAGCCTATATAGGTCCTGAGGGAACAGGCAGATAAGTTGCTAAGCCATTGTCCATCATATCTGAGAAGTTGTGGCAGTCTGGTGAAATTCCCACTGACTGGAAAAGGGGAAACATAACCCCCATGTTTTAAAAAGGGAGATAAGGAAGACGTGGGAAACTACGGGCTGGTCAATCTCACCTTGGTGCCCAGCAAGATCATGGAGCAGATCCTCCTGGAAACTATGCCAAGGAACATGGAAATGAAGGAGGTGATTGGTGACAGTCAACGTGGCTTCACTAAGGGCAAATCGTGCCTGACAAATTTGGTGGCCTTCTGTGACAGGGTTACAGCATTGGTGGGTCAGGGAAAAGTAACTGACATCATCTACTGGGGCTTGTGCAAAGTGTTTGATACTGTCCCATATAGCATCCTTGTCTCTAAACTGGAGAGACCTGGATTTGATGGGTGGACCACTTGGTGGATAAGGAATCAGCTGGATGGTCACACTCAAAGAAATGTGGTCAATGTCCAAGTGGAGACTGGTGACAAGTGGTGTTCCTCAGGGGTCCATGCTGGGACCAGTGCTGTTCAACATCTTTGTCAGCAATGTGGACAGTGGGATCGAGTGCACCTTCAGCAAGTTTGCTGATGACCCCAGGCTGTGTGGTGAGGTCAGTGTGCTGGAGGGAAGGGATGCCTTACAGAGGGACCTTGACAGACT
>JAVJGJ010000047.1:62119733-62131432 GCA_035590215.1 Microhierax caerulescens | reverse complement strand
TCTTCCTCCTCTTCCTCCTCTTCCTCCTCTTCCTCCTCTTCCTCCTCTTCCTCCTCTTCCTCCTCTTCCTCCTCTTCCTCCTCTTCCTCCTCTTCCTCCTCTTTTTTCTTTATATTATTATTATTGTTATTGTTGCTGCTGCTGCTAATATAATAATTATTGTTATTGTTATTATTCGGGAGAAGACAGCCAATGCTGAGGGAGGTATGGGGTTCATGGGTGGGGAAGGGGACCCTAAGGTCCGATCACTGTGAGCCCAGCATGGGGGAGATACGAGAAGGTGACAGCGGTGCTCAGCACCACTGCCCTGCCTCTCCTGCAGTACCATGCCACAGCTGTACATGCAAGGACAGCCCCCCAGATTTGTGCACTGGAAACTTGCAGCTCACAGCATCCCTGCATGGGAGTGGGACCACGCTGCTGCTGAGGGCTGCACCATCCAGTGGGGTGCCTCGTGTTCATCAGCCACAGCCCCTGCCTTACCCGTTTTGGGGATTGCTCACCCAAAAACACCCAGTCACCATGTGTTGGAATTGCAGGGTTCCCTCTGTGGGGATGTGAACATGGGGATTGCCGAGTAGCTCTCATCCCAGTTTGAAAAGCCAAAAGGAAAACAAAGAGGTCACTTCCACGTGTTTTCACTGCCGTGGTTCTGTTAGCAGGGCTTGTGTCATCAGTACTGTCTGGTTACAGAAAGTAAACAATTCCCACCTGACCGTTACCATTTCCACTGCCGTTTTTTTCAACAGTCTTCAGTATCTTCAGTTTCCTGCTGAAGTGATTTCTGCAGTGATGGAGAGAGGAAGGTGGTTCCAGGGAATGACGGACACCATGCCAGGAGTGAGACAGCTTTGCTTCTGTTTTGACTTGTTTTACCTTGACATTTCTCTACCTCAGACATGCAACCAGCAAGCAGACCTAGGGAAAGGTGCTCTCCAGCTTCTGAGTCCCGTTAATGACCAGGAACCCAATGCCCTGAAGGTTTTTGCATGTTCTAGGCATGGAAAGTGGAGCAGACACTGGAGCTGAAGCACGCAGCCTTGCAGGCCTGGTTCTCCCACCGCCACTGTTTGGTTTGCTTGCTGCACTCATTGCTCAGCACAGAGCTGCTCTTCTGCCTTGGCGGGCCCAGGGCAGGAGGGGGAAACCTGGTCCCAGGGGAAAACACAGGAAAAACATGCAAGGCAGCGGGAAAATGCCAAATTTAAAATCCAGGCATGGAGGCTTCCTCCTCCAATCATGCATAGCATGACATGGGATTTTTTAGGGAAAAAAACCACCGTGGCTTACTTGTACCTTGAGGCACAACAGTTCCAAGACTTAACTTTGCTTTTCCCTGTGTATCTGTAGTATCTATTTGCAGTTTTGGATCTCAAAGAGCCTCTTCCAGTGGGAACCACTACTCGGTACAGGACAGTTTCTCGGTGGCTGCAGCAAACAAGCAGGATGTTTCCTCTCGCTGCCCGTCTGATGTGCCTGTGAAGGTCCGTGTTCTGGGGACACCACCTGCACGCAGCCATTTTCCACTGCTCATTTTCTTTTCCCCTACCTACTGAGCTGTGAATTCCCTTATGCACCAGTGGAGCTACTGCTCATTAAAACTAATCAGCTGAGCAGATGCTGAAGGAAATAATGGGCTGGGAATAAAGAGGACGTTGGTCATACATCGCCAAAAATCTCTGCAACAGGCTTTTGTAGCTCACTGAGTCTTCATTCTGTTCCAAATCAACATGCAAACCAGCTCCATTCGGAGGAGAGCAGTTCAATGAGGAAAGGGAGCTTCAAATTATGAAGGATTGATTGCCAAATGATACAGAAGGAACCCGTCATATAAAATATTCTGCTCAGAACAAAACTTGCAACTCAGTAATGGATGGAAATGCAAGTCAATCTCATCCTGCTGCCACCACAGCCATAATTGGCAAAATGAAAAGTCTCTCTCTGCCTATGCCCTGAACGTGTACCTGTGATATGGGAAGCTAAGAGGGATGCTCTCGCTTTCAGTAAATCGATATACGTTGCAGAGAGGAACTAAGCTCGGAAAATGGCCTACATTAAGTTAATATCCCAGTATACAAATAACTTAGGGCCAAAATTAGCCTTCCGTTGCATTAGTGTAAATGCAGCATAGCATCACTGGGTGGGTGGGGCTTTCTGGACTGTAAGTGGGGGAGGATTTGGCCCTTAGAAGCCTGTAACGGGAGGAAGGGAGAGTAGAACCCATTATCTGGCTTAGCAGAATTGGTAGTGGTTTCCGTACGAGCGTGCTGCTCATACCAGATGGCACACTGGTGAGAGCCCTAGCAGCCAGCAAAGGCAAAGCTCAGGTGTCAGCCTGCAGTGCAGGAGCACGTGGGTGAGCCTGGAAAAAATACAGCAACAAGAGGTGGAGAGGTAAAGCCACGTTTGCTGAGGTAATTTTTTTCTACGGATTCCAATTAGAAGTCAACATAACAGTAGGCACATGTTTAGCATGTCAAACATACCTACTGTTTTTCTGGCAGGAATGTAGAAGGGGGCTTCGTCTTTCAGCTGTTTACCTTGGTGATGGTGCCTGGCGCTCCCTCGCATCAGATGCCCAGACAAACACATTTTCACTCCTCAGAAGATTTTGTCCTTTTGCTTTATAACTTTAATTTTTGATAAAAAACATGGAGCTTCATTTGGTTTTGATTCACACTGGCAACTTTTTGAAAAGGTATTTCTGATCAGTATTTGATTTAGTTACAGATCAGGAAGAATTTTTTGAGAGGTTTTATTTGAATACAGCAAAAAAATCTGGTGACATTTTTATCAAACTAGCCCGAACAGCTTCAGGAATCAATTTCCTCTTTCTCTCTTTTCTTGGTTCTTTGTTTGTTGCATGTTCCTGATTTTTTATTTCTCTTTGTTCTTTTTTTTTTTTGCATATTTTAAAAATCATTTTTATAGCCAAGAACACAAATGACTCACAGTCCGAGCTGTGCAAACAGCAAGTTTTCCAGTGTAGTGGCCAAGCTGGAAAATGAAGGGTCAGTGAACTACATGCATTTGGAGCTGATCTGAAATGCAGTATTTCATCAGGAGCTAATTTTTACCCCCTTTAAGAAATCAGCTTGGCATCAAACAAGAGCAAACATTTCATTTTGCAAGGTCATGAATCCATCTCTCCTGATTGGTTTTTGTTGTCTGAAACACTTTGCTGGGCTTTGTTCCCCAGAACTGAGCTCTGTGGAGGTGAATCCTGGGAGGAGAGATGATAATAGCACAGGATAAGGAAGAAGACGCTTTCTTGGAAACAGCTTCCTGGGGCTGTAAATTAGGAGTGAGGTCAGACCGAAGGATTCAGGTCTGGGTGTCCTCATGCATTTTATGAGTTCATCCAAATATCCGTGTCGGGGACCTGTCCTCCTGTAATTGATGGACCTGAACCTCAGGTCTGAATGGGAAGCTTGTGAACAACCCTTCGTGAAGCCAAACTTTCATAACTCTGGGGCTCGACTCTACTCGGTCTTAGTGTTGCTAAAAGCAAGTTATTCTTTTTGCGGAGCTGCCAAGAGGAACCGCTGGGAGAACTGAGTCCCCAGTGCAATCTTAGAACAAAGACTCTGAATCCCCAAATCCCCAGATTCCCTGAATTCCACGTGTCCTCTCCTTTCTGCTTCCTATCTCCCTCTACACGTTCCTCTCTCTGGCTTTTCTGGTTTCCTTCTTTTGCCCATGAGAGTCTTGATTTATTCCCTCAAGCTCGGTGTGGATGGAGCAGCTCCTTCCCTCCTCCGCAGGCAGCAATGGGGGGTGGCTTGGGCCCCCTTGGCTTTTTATATGGATAGTACGAGGGTCACATAGGGAACATTTGTTTCCCAGATTATTATTCCCAATGAGACTCAAATAGATAAGGCTTTTTTGCGTATGTGCTGCAGGTCTTAGTGGCTTCCCGGTGGCTTCTGAAGCAGACCACTGCGAGGTCGGGTGCCAGCATGCAGGTGGCTGAAGAAGCCAGGACCTGATTCTCATACCCTACAGAAGGCATGGACTGATCCCTTTTCCTCATTCCTAATGCTACACATGGGCTTTTTTTCACTACCCCATTCAGTGTCATATCCCACGTCTCTTCCCATGAAAGAGAGAGAAAGCATCTTTCTTTCTCACATCAGCAACTCTTTTTTTTTTTTCTTTTCTAAGCCTATTTCTTCCTGTCTACTTCATCATCCCCACTTCTCTTTACATTTTTTTTTTTAATGTTTTGCCACCTCTTCCCTGTTTGCATTTTCAGTAACCTCAATCTTGGGGTGGGGGAGAAGGAATAAAAATAACAACAAAATCCCTTACTCTTTTCATTTTTTAGATCAAAGATGACTGAGCAACCAAGGGGGAGAATTCAGGGCAGCCTTTGATGCACAGTATTGATGTTGGCTTAGCATGAAAATCTCCTTGTGCTATATTTGGGCCAATTACCAGGGGTCCACACAATTAACCTGAGCCACACTAGCCCCATGTGAAGCAATGAAATTTGAGGCCTAGGGTAGTTAATTCAAATCTCAGATGTTTCTGTGATAGAGTACCTACCCTGTTCCTTTGTATTTGCTAGGAATCTTTGTGATGAAGATTTTGATACTCCGTCAAAGTTGTGCTCTGGCAGCACGCCTCTCGCTGTGGTACGTGATTGCCTGCCTGTGCTGTTGGGCTCTGAGCACCGTGGCTGGGCTGTTTGTACAGCAGAGGTGCTTTTTCTCTCACGCCTTCCAGCTTCCCATGGGAAATGCTTCCCAGACTCCTGAAACGGCATCTGAGCTTCTGCAGCGCCCTTCACAGCAGTGCAACACCCCCTAACCTCTTCATCATCCTGGTTCTGTTGGATTGATGCTTTTTCTTCTTTGTACAGGGTTTCTGCTGCCCAAGTGTTGGTCAAGACAAGATGTCACACAGCAGAGACGGCGATCTCTGAGACCCACTTGCAGGCTGACACAGCTTTGTCTCCGATGGCCGATGGGTGCTGGGGTTTCCTGACTCCAGCCACTCCTCAGAAAACTCAGAATTTTCTGTAGCTATGAATGTAATTCTTCTGTAAATGAAAACAGGCATTATTTCCCACCTGCCTTACAATGAAGTGGTACCAGTCCTGGCGCCTCCTGCTCTACATGATCGATGTGAAAGGAAGAGCTGCTGGTTTGGGAAGGCACGCCTGACTGGGCCCCAAAGCAGCAAGGGACTGCAAAGAGGGTGGAAACAGGGACAGGCTGGTATTACTGGGTTGCGTTTGCGTTGCGTTCCTGAGAGTGCAGCTTGCAGGTCGAGGGAGGTGCTTTTCACAAGTTTTCACATGCAGGACTTGTGAAACTGCCCCAGTGTCCAGTCTGGGGCTCCCCAGGGTGAGACAGTGGGAAACTGGAATAGAAAGCTACCAAGACACTCAAGGAGACTTGGTTGGGGTTTTTTTTGTTTTTTTGTTTTTAAATTTGCAGGCCTCAGTGTGTGATCTGATTATGTAGGACACTATGGCTCAGATCCACAAAATAATGTATCCAGCTGCCTGGGTCACTTTGAGACCATTGATTCAGAGATGCTCTGAGAAAAGACCCCTCTGGGGCTTGCCTGCTTGGAGCCAGCTGGTGTTTCCACAAGATTGGCTGTGTGAACATCTGGAAGCTGGCACCCTGTCCCTCAATACCATCTTCTCTTGGTGTTCACTTTACAACTAGCTCTTCCCATGCTTGGAGGCAGGACAGCCGTACCTCTTGCCTCTCCCTCACCTCATCTTTAAGAACAGAGCTGGTCACATTCATCCATGTGCTGGCACTGGTTCAGTGCTAAAAGCCAGCCCCAGGTACACTAGCCATCTCCAGAGGTATGGCCTGGAGTTACAGTTCAGCAAGACTACTTGCCCTTGCAGACTCCTACTGGAAGAAAACAGACAGGGTCTGGACAGCATCAAAGCCAGATCCTATACATATTCCCTCTCCAGGGGCTGACGAAACTCCTTTTATTGCTTGGAGTCTGGCATGGAACCTGCTGGCACACACAACCTCCCTCCTCTTCTGTGGGCTCCGAGGCAACTGGCAATGCTCTTGTCTCCATCTGACAGGTCTACAGTCAGACATCACTGGACAGCTGATGTGGTTTCCTACAAGGACCTCTCAGCACCTGAAGCTTGTTTCTGTAGTCAGGTTTCTTCTGCTGGAGAAGGAAACATTCCTCTCAAGCCCTGAGAGCATAATCCCATATATCAGTCATGGGCACACCTTTTTGTGAGCTGGAGGCTCCTTATCTCTAATTCCTTTCACACACTACTAGGCTGTGATGAGGGCTTTGTCAGCACTTCTGCCTTTTGTCTTTTTTTCCTATTTGTATGGCCAGTTGTTCAATGGGTGGTGTGATCCCAATCTGGCTTGAAGAGAGCGAACTTTTAGGTGGACTCAGGTCACTTTTGAGATTTCAGATTTTTGCATTTTGCATCGCTGGATTAAGCAGCGGTGATGGGTTATCCCTGGACTAAGGATAACACAGTCACAGTTCAGACTTCCGCTGCACTTACACTAAAGGAACTCGCCTCAAATTGAACAGGTTTGCTTTCTGTCTTGGTTCTGTGTAACAAAAACGCATAAAGAAAATTTGTACCAGTTTGTGCCTTGGCATATGGCAGCCATGGATTTCCTTAGCCCTTCTCTTGTTTACTGCAGCATTTTTTGTTACATGCTTGACTCTGACCATATGGACAGAGATTCATCAGCTTTTTTAGCTGCAAAGCACTATACATATTCACTGACTGGGCTTTACAAATCTGAAGTGTTTCAGAAAACTGGATGGCTCATTACTTACAGGATGATAAAAGCTGGGGGACAGATAAATAGCCCATTAAATCATGCAACCCCACCACTGGCAAAAGGCAACCTCTTTTTTTACTCACCACATGACATTTCACCTTCTTGAACCAATTCAAACCCAAAGCTGATCACCACTGGGTTCATCAGCAACCTGCCAGCAGAAGATGGGAAGGGTGAGCCAGCATCAGCCCTTCTGCCGGAGTGGGGCTGGGGCTCTGCCTTGCCTCTTGCTGCACGTGTTGCAGCAGCAACACCCGGGGCTGCACAGGCAGGGGGACAAAGCAAACCCATCCCCCTGGGGGGCAAGAGCTGCCCATAAGAGGAGCTAGGTGAATTTGTCACTTTTTTATTCTTTGGAAGTTTTGCAGATAAGAGGAAGACTTAAGTCCCCAAGGCGTTCCATCTGGCACCTTTCATGAGCACTAAATAATTTAGTAAAGAAAGTCTTTACATGTTCAGTGCTCCCTTCCTATATCTGACATGGCTCACCCAAAGCCCTCTTGAAAATAGAAGTGTCTCAAAATAATGTTTTCTCAAAATAGACCGAACCCCAAATATTTTTAGAGTTAACATTTTCTGACCATTGGTCACTGTTCGTTATTAACGCCAAACCTATATAATATTAAAACCAGAATTACACCTGTTTTAATAGCCTTGTCTTTGTTAATTGCCTGTGCAGCAATTTGGATGTCTTAGTAGGTACGTAAAAGTGCTTTTCTTCGTGAAAAAATTCTTACTTCTTTTTATATTCTGCAATTTTCTTAAGCGTGGTTGCTAACTGCCATTTTTCTATGCAAAACAGTTTCTTTTTTACCCCTATTCCTCATGTTCTTTCAGTTTTATATAGAGAAGGAACAGGCTGCCTGAGTTTCACATCCTAAATGCTCAAAAAAAATGATTGGTATGTCTGGACAGCCAATTTGAGAAGTCTTCAGAGAAACCTGATTTGAAAACTGGGGGTGCTCAGTATTTTCTGAAAAAAAAAAACCCTGAAAACCAGAAAACAAAAGACGTGCCACTGCCAAGGTATTTCAAGCAGAGAATCTATTGCCACCAGTCTTTCTGAAAGCTTTTATCCACTTCCCGTATGTCTTCTCCAGACACAAAGGATACAAAGAAAAAATAATATGACTGTCGCTTTTAAATACTCATAAATTTCCGCTCTACCTGTGACAGTGGCGTCTGGCTTGTGGGGACTGGTGATGGGGTGCCTGACGTTTAGGGCCTGCCAAGGGGTGTGAGGTGTGAGGCTGTTCATCCTGGAAGCCAGAAGCTCGGGTCTCTGGGGAGGGAGGTTGCTGCCAAGGAGGGATGTGAAGTCCTGCCGAGAGGGGCCCTCTGTGGTAAAGTGGACCGTCTCCTAGATAAAAACACATTTATATTCAAGGAAAGGATTCAGACAGACTGTAATCGGAGTTTGTGTGGGAGAAGGGGGCAGCACCGACTGCAGATGTTCAGCGGAGCCTTGTGGAAGACCATTTTTAATGAGCCACAAGATGTATTTTTTGAATCTGAAAGAGCTTGTTATTTCTCTGTCCAAGTTTAATCCGAGTGTATTTACTCCAGTCGGAAGCCCTATTCAGTGGGTCCTTACAGCCCATTGAAGTTCATAGGAGCTGAACACATGCTTCAATACTTTCAAAGCCGTAGTATTATTTTTTTTTCCCCCTATTTCTGTGTTCCTCACACACCAGTCCGTGCATGTGCCAAAGCAATACAAACAAGTCAGTAGAGCTGCCCGCAGATCACAGAGTTTCATCCCTGGCTCATTTGAAACCTGTGGTCTGTGCCAACTCTAATCTCACCAAAAGTCACAAGGAAATAGTGTGTGGCATGCTTTCCTTGTGAAAGACACACAAAACGGGTCTTCAAAGGTTTGGTGGTGGGTTCAAGTCAGCAGACACTCACTCAGAATGTGGCTGGGGAAGGTGGCAGGCTGGGAGATGTGGGCAGGAGTGCAGCAGGGCCGGGGCGCGGGCTGCGGTGCCCCATCGGGGTAACCCTGCACGGGGCTGCTGGGAGCAGTCACCTGCGTGTGACCTGGTGCCACCTCCAAATTCTGATCTTGTCAGCTTTTCTCACAAGTACTAACTACTCTCCAGGAACCTTCCCCATCTCCAAGGCAAAAGTTTTAAGAAGGCATCCTTTTGTCCCTCTGTCCATCTATGCATTTCACGGTAGAACTGGCTCATCTACAGCCTGAAGGTTTGGGTCTCTTGGAAATTATCTGTCCAGCCTCTTTGATAGGAGATGTGCTGGGTAAGTCTTGCCATGTCCCAGTCCGGGTTAGGGAATTGTATCTGCTCGGAGCGGGAGCTGTGTCTTAATTGAACTCGCTGCCTCTCTATGAGCAGTTGCATTTAGAAGCCAAGCAGCAGGTACGGTGCTATGGTCATCGGAGCATAATGTGGATGAACTAGGCTGCACAGTGAACAGGAGGCATATTTATACTGCTTACCTCCCCACAGGTCACATTCCCTCCTGGAAGGAGAAGCTCCAGCTTTCTGGCACACAGACAATTTCAGAGACATTGCTAGGAATATTGCAGGTTTACCAGGAGATACTATGCTCCAGGCCCTTCCAAAGCTCATCAGAGAGCAAACGAAAAACAACAGCTTCTGGAAAGGCACCTTCTGGGAGCGGGAAGCAGTGGAGCAGCGTAAGTAAAATGCAGGAGCTTTGCAGGGGCTTGCAAGAACCTAGGTAAAAGCCACGATAGCACAAGATCGCCTGAAACAGAAGGCTCTTGTAAATTAACATAATTTAACATAATTACACCTTTGATCTTGTCCATATTTACGAAATAGGAAATGTGGAACCCTGAAGGGATTCAAGGAAGAACTGACTTTATATGAACCCTCTCCATAAATCAAGGCCCATTGTAAATCACCTTTCTCAGCTGCCAGAACCTCAACAGAAGGGCTGAGCTTGCCCCCAGTGCTCCCAGCCCTGTTAATGTCCGCTCCGCAATGAGCTCTGCCAGGCCACTGCTGGCCAGGCTACGGTTTGAAAAATCACAGGAAAAGCAGCACAAAACGACAGCTTAGACTGCACAGATTTGGAGACATGGGCCACATTTTTCCTATCTCATCACCCTACGGTGTCATGATACTTACCCCTGACTACCACCTACCTAGGATCCCAGATACTGCCCTACTAGCTATTCTTGCGATTACAGCTATAAAAATCAAGAGAAACCCACATCATTCAGGTATTTAAAAATAAGGCATTTTAATTTTAACCTTAACTTCCTTGAGAGCTGGAAGGTTATGTACATATGCTTGTATAACCCGCTTACTGCAGTGCAAAATGTTTGTTATCCTAATATGTGTTTTGAGAACACCAGGGGTACTTTTGCTATGCAAATAAACAAGCAGAGGAATGAATGGAAATACTGTTCAGTCAGGAGTCACTCATTGATAAAATACCTGTCACATACCTCTGCCTAAAGCACACAGGCACACTTGTATAGCAACGTGGCAAGTGGCCCACTAATCATGTTCCAAGTAAGTCCTGAAAAGGAAAATTTCTACAGTCTTCAAATCTATAGAGGAGCAGATGGATGATGGTAAATTCTTAAGTGCTTTACTGGCTGCCTGCCTGCCATCCTCTGAACAAGGGCTAATAATAATATCACTTAAAAGAGCCGCTGAAAGGTTAGATTAGTTTCACTGCTGCAATTTGCAAATAATCCAATATCTGAGTTTACTACATCTTTTGCTATGACCTCGTTCAACAAAGCCCTGGGTACAGTATGTTTACCCACTGATACGCGCTTATGCTTACCCTTCAGGAGGAAGAAATCGATGGAGTGGATCTCGGTCCTAGTGAAGTCACTGGCAAAAAACAAAGTTTTACCAACCATTTATTTTTACAGTAACTCCCAGTCTCTTCAGTCAGGAGGCAGGGAGGAAAGCTTGCTTCCACTCACCTTCTGTCCTGTTCTGCAGGTTTTTAAGCCTTTCTTGATGGGAGTTTGGAGCCTTTGGTGTTGCATGTGACTCAAGGGAAGCACAGTCTCACCTTGAACTTCTGGGCAGGCATGTGGTTCATGCTGTTGTGGTTTGCTTGTCTCCGCCACCACGCAGAGCTCTGCCATGGCCAAGGTCTAGGGGGACCTACCCTGCAAGCCACCTGCACCCACGTGGCATGGGGCTTCATGCTGCTGCCGGCCTGGGGCTGTGAACAGCCCGGTCAGCGCACAGCCAAAATATTGCATTGACTTTCAGTCCCAGCAGAAAGTCCTGCTCTGAAGGAGGCGAGCATGGTGTCACCAGTAAATGTGATAAACTCCTCTCTCATTGGACACCAAGCTGAGACAGGGCTCAGAAGTACTACTGAAATGAAACAGCTGCAAATAATTCTGAATATATGAGTTCCCAGATTAAGAGGTTTGATTCCCTTCTTTTTTCTCTTCCTTCGTTTCTTACATGATGAGGTCTGTGAATGTTTGAGGTCAGAGCCATAAGCCACTGCCACCACTTTGCCCTCCCCCTCCAAGGGTTAATAAACTCAGATTTGGATTTTACTAACTGGTGAAACATGGAAGGCCATGTTTCTACATGAAACAGTTATTGTAAAAGCTACATCAGAGAATAAAATGATCTTGGAATGACTTAGTTGTGGCTTAACCCCAGCGGGCAACTAAGCATCACGCAGCTGCTCGCTCAGTCCCCCACCACGGTGCAAGGGAAGAGAGAATTGGAAGGTTAAAAGTGAGAAAACAACTCGTGGGTTGAGATAAAAACAGTTCAATAGTTAAAGCAAAAGCCATGTGCACAAGCAAAACAAACCAAGGAATTCATTCAACGCTTCCCATGGGCAGGCAGGTGCTCAGCCATCCCCAGGACAGCCGGGCTCCATCGTGCGTAACGGTGACTTGGGAAGACAAACGCC
>JAVJGJ010000047.1:62108576-62119633 GCA_035590215.1 Microhierax caerulescens | reverse complement strand
CCATCCCCAGGACAGCCGGGCTCCATCGTGCGTAACGGTGAATTGGGAAGACAAACGCCATCACTCCGAACGTCCTCCCCTTCCTTCTTCTTCCCCCAACTTTATATGCTGAGCATAACGTCTTATAACGTGGGATATCCCTTTGGTTGGTTGGGGTCCACTGTCCTGGCTGTGCCCCTCCAAGTCCCTGTGCCCCTCCAGCCTCCTTGCTGGTGGGGAGGGGTGAGGAGCAGAGGGGGCCGTGACACTGTTGGCACCGCTCGGTGAGAGCTAAAGCGTCCCCAAATTATCAACGCTATTTCCAGCATAAATCCAAAACACAGCCCCATACCAGCTACTGTGAAGAAAATTAACTCTACCCCAGCCAAAACCAGCAAACTTAATTCCAAGTATCTCTGGAAAACATCTGAACAAAAGCATTAGGAGGCTTGGCACCTAGAAAAAAGGCTGCGGCACTTGGAGCTGTTCAAGTTGACTGGTGTAAGATGGAAAACACTTGTTCTGCATTTCCTGAACCTGAGATCTGAGTAAGACTCAATAGCCCATCCTGCTCATTCTGTGTATTTCTTTACTTGTTCTCCTTTCTCTGATCAGCTCTTTAGAAATGGTTATTGCTCCCAGTTTGTTTGTGAACAAACAGGAGCCACCCCAGCTGCACCCTCCGTATCGGTTCCCACTCAGATCTTTGACTTTCTTGCTGAGAGGACCAGATTCAGTCCATTTGCCAGCAGTTTGGTCACCGTGTGACTCCCACAATGTCCTGGGCAGGGCAGGCAGGCTGTGATGCTCTTGTCACCAGGTGATGTTACCCGGGGGTTTTCAGTCCCCTAGGTCATTTACGGTTTGATACCAATACAACATCCCTGCCTGTTGCCAAGCAATCCAAACAACACAGGCAGGGCAAGCATTTGCTGTACAAGGCCTTTCTTATACTATTGTTGAATGGCAAATGGAAACAAAATAAATCACAAAAACCACCGGTAATGCTACACTGACCCACATTTTACAGTCAATGAAAATTTTCTTTCCCCCTGCAGCAAGAGCTGCCAGCCTTCCCTAGGGAAGAGCATCAGACCGACATAGCTCACCACATTCTGGTTCCCACAGCAGCCCAGGCTGGTGCAGAAGGGACAGACACACACAGCAGCACACAGGCTCCCAGTGACACCCCCCACACACACACACAAAGCACAGGGAACCCCAGCAGACTTGCACTGACCTAAGGACTGATGACAGCAACATCCAAATGGACTGGTGCAGGACTGTGTTATCACCACTGCTGTCAATACTAGCTCATCTATTCTGATCATTTAATACTTTATGTTCCTGAGAGGTTCTGCATTGCTGATGTTTGCAGCTGGCCTCTGAAATGTTGCGGAAGGAATCCCTGGAGCTATGGAAATGCATTTTTTTTCCAATAAAAATTAATCTAGGTTTTGCTGAGTTACGAATTCTGAAAACATTGATTTCTCTTCTTTCACATTTCCCCTAGAAAAAGTTATTAGTAGCTTTTCAAACTAATTGCTCATGACTCTTCCTGTGCCCCAGAGCACGTCTACGCCTGCACAGGGGGGCCGTGTAGGAGGGCCAGCTCGAGAGCCACCAACAGGACAGGCTCCTCCAGCAAGAGCATTGCCGGAGCCTCCACGTTAGCAGAGCAAGGGTGGGTTGGAGTGGCCTCAGCTGCCCTGTGAGGAGGCCCTTACAGGCCTGACAGCCAGCTCTGGCTGGATCAGATGTTGTGCAAATGGAAAGAAAGAGACCGGGATTCTTCAGCCCTCCCCTCTCCTCCTGTCCCCTGGCGGGCCACCCGTCACCCTGTCAGCAGCACCCTACATGGCAGCTTTGCACAAGCACCTCCTGGTGTGACCAGGCATCAGCAGAGGTGGGAGAGGTGGTCGCAATGCCAAGTAGTCAGTGTGCCCTTCCCAGTAATACTGCATAGTGAATGCATACAAAAAAAGACATAACAGACATAAAATAATTGGGTTTTTCCTCTTCATTCAAAATTACATAGAAAGCAATGTTTAGCAATACATTAAAAGAATTCCATTTAGGCTTCAAAGTCAAGCATTGGAGATGAAGGAAAGGAGTGATTAGTGTGCAACCTTAACTCTGTCCCCTATCTGCATTATGTTACAGAATTTAATTGTTGAATCATTTGTGCCTCAGGGAGAGTCCAAAATGGAAGTTCAAGAGGCACAATCAAGACAATTTTAATGCAGCATTAATTTCCCAACTTTGCAGTACACATTTTTGCATCCTGAGCAGCGTTTTTTGAATATAATTTATAAGGCAAAGCAAAAAAAAAAAAAAAATCTGCAGAAAAGAACATACAATTATTTATGAATGGGTAACTGAGATGTGGAGCAATTAAGGAACCTGTTCAGCAAACAAATGGCAGTGAAGAGGGAGCTGAAACTGGTTTCCCAGTAGAGTTTTTGATCACAGGAAGCTGATCCATAGTGAAATACTTTTGTTCAACTGTTTAAATTAAGGTGACTTTTATAAACAACTTTTATCTATAATGCCTGTATTTTTATAGAGTGTTGGACTGTCATTTTCACTTTCTCCTATACTTTAAAAGAAAAAAAGCCCACATCCTAATTCATATGTAACTATGGTGAGAATAGTATAGGAACCTCCTTTCTATATTTTCTGTTCTCCCATTTATTGCACATCCAGGATTTTGCTTGCATTTATTCTCTTTGCTGAAAGATGAGTAAGAAAATGATGGCACTGGGACAAGCTTTTCCTGCAGGCCACCCTTTCCCCCACATCGCCCTCGTGATTGTGGGGGCCCTGTGTGATGTGGAAGGCTTTCTGCGCTTCTGGTAAGTGATGCTCAGCACCATTTTCCAGGAAAAGTAATTGCTCATTAGTTTTCCATCTTTGCACGTGTTCACACAAAGGAGAGCCTGACAGGCATAAACTGCATTTGGTGAAGAACAAAGTGCTGCAATTCAGCTACTTACAGCCTGTACCAAGACCCCCCTGGCCCCCCTGGCTGGTAGGGATGGACACGACCAACAAAATATGTCTGGAAAGCTGTGTCATGAAGGCTGGTTATCTCAAAAGTCCTGCTCAGTAGATAAAGAATTTTGTGGTGTGCTGGGTGTCCTCACTGAGACCTTTTTGGGGCCAGAGGCTGCTGTGAAGCTGCTCTGGCCACTAAGTGTAAAGCCTGGGAGAAGATTCAATGGTGGGGGTCTCAGCAGCTTCAGCAGAAACGTCCTTGTGGCTATATCTCCTTTGGTCCTTTTCCTGCCTATTTCCAAAATGCCCCATCCATGTACCCTGTGGCCCACACAGTGCCTGGAGCCCCTGGGGAAGGGCAGGGTAGGAGGGCCAACGGGACGAGGCTTTCCCCCCAGCCAGCGTTGGAGGGGACACAAGAGGCGTATTGCTCCCACCACTCTCACCCCACCCCGTGTTCCCAGCCCACAGAGGGAGCATAATTGCTTTTCTCTGCAGCCCTCTGAGTTCAGCAGCTTCTTCTCCTTCCCCCCTTCTGCCCAGTGCCCAGCCCTGACCTCCTCATGTACACCAGCACCTGACTATCCCTGCCCCTATAGGCACATCATATGTGTGCCCCCTCCAGCAGTGAGACCCCTGGGGCAGGCAGCTGGGAGCCAGGGCAGGGCAGCGCCACGGGGACCCCCTCAAGCAACAGAAACCTCCCTGCCATTAAATTCAAACTCCTCCGGGGCCACAGCTCTGCCCTTCCTCCCAGCTTTCTCTAGGAAACGGCTGTGAGCTTTGGGGATTTTGTTCCATCCCAGGATACAGTTACGCAGCCGCTGCTTGTTTGCACAGATTTGTCCTGCCTTTAGCTTTGTGCTTTGTGCAAACAGCAGGGATGCACAGCTGATGGCAGATGCAGAGGTTCCTGGTGCCTGGGCAGAGATACTATGCTGTGCTCACCAGGGCTAATGCTACAAGGGTTAAGATGTATGCCTGAGCCAGAAGAGATAAATCAAAAAAATCCTCTCTCTTCAGCCTCTCTTTATCTACATATATGGCCTTCAGCTCTGCCTCCCACCAGATTACAAACATAGCCCCACAGCTCCCTGCGAAAAAGCCAGGGCTTGACTGAATCTGTCAGAATACTTTAGGTACAAGATCATCCTCCCCTTAGCCTGAACTCTGAATGAAACCATCCCGATGCTCTGAAAGTGTTGCTTAACCAGTGCTTTGATTTTCTGCGTGCCTCAGTCCTGCCATCGGGACACCCGGTACACACAAAAGCCTTTATTTACTACGAGGGATTTATGACACAGCCAGAAATGGAAGGGAAATGCTACCCGATGCCTTGAGATCACTTTGCAGCTTCCATCCCACACAACCATCCTGGAAACTGTGAGCTGCTCTGTGGCCCCTTTTGCAGAAAAAATCTTTTTTTTCCTAGTCTTTCCAGGTTACCCCTCTCTTGCTTGGCCTCCTCAAGGACGCAGCTGTATTTCCTTTCAATGCACAGAGGAGTGACTCTGCAGAAAGCTGGAGACCCTGCTCAGTACTGTGGGGTGAATGAGGGAAGCTGGGCAGTTGTGAAGATCTCTGCTGTAGCACAGGGTTTTTTTCTGGAGCTCAGTACAAGCTCACTGAAGTGCCTGGGATGCTTGGCAGTGAAGGACGATCAACCCTTTTATTTACTTCTGGAGCTGCTGCGTCTCCCTTTCAGTGAGGTGCTGACCATGGCTTTTTCTCCGTGACAAGCAATGGCTTAGAAGGTCCATGCAACCCACGGTGGGACCAGACACAGAGCTTCGAAGTTACCAATACTGACAACAGCCTAATTCAGTCTTTTCTTTTGCAGCTTATCCCGAGGGGAGCCAAGGGCTCAGGCGCACGGTGAGGACCAGCTGTGTGCTCACACCCAGAACACGAGGCTGGGCTCACTCACCCCAGCGTGGCTCCCATTGGGATGGATGACTCTCTGGACCCAAGCGACGTGTCACTTGCCTCGGACATGAGGAAGATGTAGGTTTCAGCTACCTCCGTTTGACACTGCAGATGTATGTCTAGATGTCTCCATGCTAAAGCAGTAGCAAAGGCACTGCAGAGCTTCCTTGAGCCTTTCATGTTGCCACCTTTTCATGACCAAATGAAAGCTGGACAGTTTGGTCATAAACTCCTGGGAATGTGTGGAAATCGATAACAAATTCCAGCCAGTTTATAACATAATTAACGAGCAGTTAATTATCTTGGATGGGATAGCCTAGCTACAGGACTGCAGCATGGAGAGACACTGTGCACTGTAAAAACAGAAAAAAAAAAAAGTGATATTAAAAAAAGATAGTTTCCAATGAAACAGATGCTAAAATATTACAAATACCGTGACAGAGTAAGCAAAGCTACAAGCTACAAAGGAATCACATTTGTTAAAAAGAAACTTTGACATATCTCTCTGGACTGTTTCTTCACCAACTTTCTTTCCCTAGCAGCAGGGTGTCTGAGTTGGGCTACAGTCTCTCCAAGGATGTAGTACAGCCTGTGACACAGACAAAATTAATTCCTGACCAAAACAGCTCACTGTATTTTGCTTCTGCATCAGTGTCCCACACCAACTGCAGCAGGGCACTAGCACAGCCCTGGGCTGGAAACCCATCACTTGCACTTATGCTTAGCCAGGTGACTAGCGATGCTCCACCTCCGATACCAAGCCAGGAGCACCTGTGCCCTCATCCTAGGGCTGAATCCAACCCTTGGACTAAATCTTCTTGGGATTTATAATGCAGTGCCTGGGTTGGAGTTTGGAGGGGGTATCCTGAGGCACGGGGCTATCCCCTTCTGGTCATTCTGCCCTGTAGGCACAACCTTCTGTTGTTTTTTTTTTTTTGTGTAACTCCCATGGCAGAGCCCTCTGTGAGGTGCATGTGTGAAAAAATAGCTGCTGGAGCACAGCTTAGTCTTGTTGCCTGTCTCCTGGGCCTGCCTTAAGGGTGTGGTGACATTTCCACGTTATCTAAATTATACCAAACTTCATCAGACCCAAACTGCTTCCGAGAAAGTAAGCGTGGTGTCATGAGTGCTCCCTGCAATCTCCTGGGTATGCACCATCACAGGGGTTTCTCCTTGCCACGGCTTACAAGATCTGGTTCTCACTGCAGTTTATCCCAGGCATGTTTAATGTTTTATTTTCTCCTTGGATTTAAATGTCTTCCCACCTTACAGTCTGTATTTGTGACTGGCTCATAGGAGTGACTGCTGGGTGTGCCATCGTACATCTGCCTCAACTGTGAGATCCAGGTGGTTTCACTCTTCCCCTTGTTTCATTCCTAAATCACCAATTCATCACACGTTAAAATGTCAGAACAGATTTTGAAAGCTTTACTCACAAAGGTGAGCGTTTACTCATACAAATAAGCTTCCTTATGTTATGGGTGTGCTTCTATGCCCATTGAATGAATAAAAAGAGTATGACCCCTCAAGTATGCTGTTAGGAGGCAGATGCAGCTCTAAGTTTGGTTTTACCCGTTCCTTATTCTTCCAAGACTCCCAGAAAGTCACATCTGCCAGTGATTCTTCCTGAGACAGGCTGGAGGCCTGCAGAAACACAGGCAAGGAGGTCAGCACCGAGGCACAAGTCCATTGTGCAATCTTGCCAGTACACACATAAAGAAAAAGGGAACGTGGTAGGTTGTTGGGCAAAACTTGTCCATCACGTCAAATATGGGATGGATTTAACCATAACCACTTACCACTTCTGAGTACCATGCGGAGCAAAATTTATGCTGTATGAATCCAATTTGAAGAGAGGACATGATCTTTTCTTAGGACTTTCTCAAAGTCTGAGAAAGCTTAGAATAACTATAAGGTTAAAAACAGGGGGCAAAGCAATTATGGCTAACTTGCAGTCTCATACTTCTGTGGAAGATCAAAGTAATCTATGTATTCCAGGAAAGACTCATTCCCAGTGTAATGTTTCTTACAATTTCTGCAAATGATGCTCTGTCCTTGATTTAAATTAGATTTTTCTATGGGAATTATTCTTCCAGCATCTTATATTCATATGCATTTCTATCTCCCAGATAGGAATATATTTTAATTCCAGCTGCATCAGTCCCATCTCCTCTTCACTTTCTGGAAGTTGCTCTTGTTCATGCAGAAGCAACTGCAGCTTTGGGAAACAGTCCTAACTTTGCAGGTATTGTACTAGGAATATGGTGGGGGTTGACCATCTGAAGAGACATTACTTACAATGAACTCTATTGCTCTAATTAATTCAAGGTGATTCTAGAGATTTAAGAAGCTAAGAAACATCATCTTAGAGTAAAAAAATATTTTTTTCTCAAGATTTAAAATGGTGCTTCACTAGTTTCAAAGATGGGATATGTTACCCATAAGAGCAGGAAACTCAGCCGAATTCAGTAGCCCAAGCAGACCTGCCTGTCTACCTCAAGCGGTCTATAAAACATCCCTGCTTCATAACCAGGCAACCAACAGCTGTGACTCACGCTAGAGCTACACACAGCAAAGCGATGACTAAAGAAATCTATTTTTTGGAGTATAGATGACGGCTATGGATCCATTGGGCTGAGGAACAAGTCAGTAACACTCTGTATTTAATATTGATCTTAGTTTATGACCTCAGGTAGTTTGCAAGAGGAGCGTAACTTGTAGTTCTGAGCTTCTCGTTTTGGTTTTAAGGACACAAGAAACTAAACTAAAACTTCTTTAAAGGATTGTTTTTTTCAGTCATTAAAAAGATGGGACTTCTTTCCACAGCACATTTTGCTAGCTGTGAGATTCACATATTGTACCAGCATGTACGTCCCATTCAGAGTTATTAGTGAGGGGTGCTAAATAAATTTGCTCTAGGAACTCAGCTGGAAAGCGTGCAGACTTTAGCCTCAATGCACTTAAACTCTTAAGTGTGACACTCCCTCTCTTTTCTATGTTCAAGCAACTTGGAATAACTTTAATTTTAATACAGTTTGCATACAGAGCACATATTCACATGTCATCATTTTATGTACAGATATATTTTGGCAGCAGGGTGATACAGCACATGAGATGCGATGAAAACAAAGACTCCTTGGTTAGGCTCTAAATAACTGACTAATGCTCAGATTTTATGTCCCCATTTGACTTTCACTGGCTCGAAGTAACAGAGTGGGTCAATTAATCCTCATAACAGGAAGTAATTGCATTGCTGTTCTAATCTAGTCTGCAGAGAAAAAACGCTGTACTATTTTCAAAGAAAGCAACTGCTGTTACCAAGCCAGGGTCCTGGACAATTTATTTAGTGTCAATTTGTGACAGTCTCCAAGATCTGGGCTGCCACATCTGTGCATTTAATGTCATGGACCTGGACATAATTGCTTGCCATGAATGTTGCAAAGTCCATTAAAGACCTTATTCCCTCCAGGAGGAGCCAAACCTGCACCTGTGGTCCGTGTGGCAATGGCCTTGTCTGCATAGACCTGATGCAGCACTTGTGTGACGTTTGTTCTGTGGCCCCAGATATCATGGACATAGTCCAACCAGCTTAAGCAGCTGATGGGTTTGTCCTGAAGGCTTGTTGAGGAGCGTGCTCACACAGTGTGCCGGTATTTTACGATTCACTATCTGTATTGCAAGAACGGTCCTATGTGTCGTGTACTGCGAACTGTTTATACTCTGCTCAAAAGAAAAAGATTATTAGATAGGAAGTTTCCTCATTAGTCTATTATGTTCACCACAATGCTATCTGAGGTCTATACCCAAAAGAGGAGGTGTGAACACACCGAGTGTGGTGGTGCCTGGCTTCTAGACAACTAATGGACTGAACTGCAGGTAGGAGCTGGGTAACACCAGAGTACCCAGAGCAGGAGGTACCAACACTAAGGTAAGAGAAAGGTGTCTTTTACATTTTTCCACCTCCCTCAGATTATTGTGCCTTCTAGTCCTGAGTCACCTCAAAATAAACAGTAAGGACTAAGCACTGCAAAAAGCAGATTGTTACATATGCTGTTCTTTTCCCAGAAAGGAGGCAGTTCTCATTATAGGCAGTAATGCAGTGTATGGAGCATTCGCCCAGGATGTAGGCGACAGATTAAATTCCTTTCTTTCACTGTGGAAATGTCCCATTAATTCCACATACACTCTCAGTTCTTCTTTGTTCCAGTGAATGTGCCTGGAGAACAAATTCTGCGTGCTCCTTGCAACCTGTCTGTGTTTGCTGGTTTTACCTCCCTCTTCCTATGTAGCCTTTGCATCATGCCTCGTCTTCTCTGGAAGTATTAATAGTGTCTTTGCCATTACCTCAATGCTGGGAACCAGCAGTGGTCCTGAACAGATATCTTGCCAGAATTCATTTAGACAATGGCTTGTTTCATTTCTGTTTTATAATTTAAATAAGCCATCTTTCCCACGTCTGTCGCTCTGCATGAAACTTTATATTCATGGGCCTGTGAGTAATGCTCCAGCACAGTGTAAGTCCCTGAGGTTTGCTTCCCAGTGCCTTTCCCTGTTACAGGCAAGAGTAAATGGTCACTGAACACCATTAGAGACAGGAGAGAGAAATTCCCATGACAGCTGCCTGCGGAGAGGGAAGACAGGGCCTGTGGCTGATGTTCTATCGATTGCAATGCAGACGTGCGCTTTGCTGTGAAGGGACGCAGTGTCACTGTAGAGCAGCGTGGGAGAGTTTTCCCGCCAGGCTGTGCTGCAGGCGCAGCAGGTGTGACAGCCATCACTGCCAGCAGAGTGGCCATCACTGCTCTCAGAGTGGCCATCACTGCCAGCAGAGTGGCCATCACTGCTCTCAGAGTGGCCATCACTGCCCTCAGAGTGGCCATCACTGCCAGCAGAGTGGCCATCACTGCTCTCAGAGTGGCCATCACTGCCAGCAGAGTGGCCATCACTGCCCTCAGAGTGGCCATCCACCGCTCAGCAGAGTGGCCATCACTGCCCTCAGAGTGGCCATCACTGCCCAGCAGAGCAGCGAGTGCCTGGCTGCAGCGCGTGTGCCACGGGCAAGCGGTAGGTGCAGAGTTTAAGGGATGGCTTTGGAGGTACGGATGTAGGAAGGCTTTTCTCAGCAAAAGTAACGGCACACAGCTGAAGGTGTGTTTGTGATGCACTCATGTCCAAGTTTTCAGCGGGCCAGATTCACACGCCTCACACATGGCTGCGGCGTAGGTGCAGCAAAGGGCACAGGATCACTGCAGGTGAGGCGCTCACCCCCTTCCACAGGTTCACCAATTTTGCAAACATTTCACCTACGTAAGGAGCCTTACGGCCCTCGGCAGGGACAAGAGCTCTTGCATGATGTGTGAAGCAGCAGCAAACAAGGCTGCTTGGGATTGGCCTTGGTCAGAAGTCTTGGTCATGCTGTGTAGTGGAGTGAAGCTGGGTTAATTAGCATTGATAACACACAGCTGTGGGCTGGCTTCAGGGGCGTGGGTTGGCTGATGTAGATAAGGTGCAGCTGTGGCTGGTTCTGTTAAGGGGCTGAGAGTCAATAAAGAGAGAGCAGCTGAGGAAGAAGAAGGCAGAGAGGAAGAGGAGTGAGAGCATGCCCTGAGTAAGGAGGAGAAGGCAGCAGAGGGACTGGGAGGAAGAGTGTGCCAGTATGAGATGGTAAAAGACCTTGTTGCAGCCAGCTAGTGTGGAGAGTGCTGTGACAATTGGTGCCCTGTGCAAGGCCCTTCTAATTGAGTCTGAGTGTAATGAGTGGTGACAGTGGTGGTGGCTGTGCCGGGGGATGTTTGAAACAGTAACAGCAGTGACCCAATGTAGCGGAGACAGGGGGGGACAGCCTGCGATCTAGATCATGCGGAGACAGGTGGGAGAGCCTGGGGATCTGGATCAGGCACCGGTAAGGGTGAGCCATTGGGATCAAAGAGCAGGAGCCTGACTGCTGTGGAGTTAAGAGACTGAGGGTAACAGGCGATAGCGGCAGAGCACACGGCCAGATGTGGCAGCAGCCCGCAGCGGTGGTGGGTCCACAGTGGGTCTGGTTAGACATGGCTGTGCCAGGGGAAGGCGCGGGAGCAGCGCGGTGCTGCGGGAGGCGGCTGCTGCTGCTCGGCCTGGTGGTATTCTTGCTGGTGTTTATGTGCTCGTTGAAG
>JAVJGJ010000047.1:61968184-62086928 GCA_035590215.1 Microhierax caerulescens | reverse complement strand
TATTTATTTATTTATTTGTCTCCGTGTATAACGGAGAGCTTGCGGTGCTTTTCTTGCCGTGGTGGTTTTAGATGCTCGGCCGGTGCCCGGGCAGGGAGGGCTCTCCTGCAGCCCCCATACTGCTGCTGCCGTGGCGGGGAGGATGAGCAGGAGCTCCAGCCTGCCCGCCCTCCCCACAGTCTGGCTCCAGCTCCCCGTTTCCATGTGTGTCAGCTCCGGTTAAGGAACGAGAGGCAGGCGGCGGTTGGTGCCTGTCAGGAGCCCTCGCTGATGGGGATCGAGCGTCCATCAGTCTTGGAGACAATTTTAGTGGATCAGATGTAATCTGTGCCTCCCAGTGGAAGAGACGGGGGAATATTTATATATACCGATGCTAGGGTTAGCTCTTGCCTGAAACGCAAATCTGGTGTTAGCTGGCCCCTTTTTGGAAATAAAAAAACCCCAAAAATATCAGGGTACATTCGCCACCGAGAGGCTACAGCACTTAACAGAGGGGCAAATGACCCAGTGTGTCCCAAATGAGTGATTGGAAATGGTCGATATATTGAGCTGTCTGTCTGTCTTTCTGTCTTTTTGTAACGGTTTGTAAGGGCTCCAAGCCAGAAAGTAAAATGCGCTCCAGTCGGTTTCATCAGCAGGGAGGAGCTGATGTTGACATTGTATTTTCCTTTTAACGCTTTGAGGGTGAAGAGGAGAACGAGCTGCTCGGATGGCTTGTGGCTCTCATTTCTGTGCCTCCCCCTCCCCGAGGGTGCCCTGAAAACCTGAAATAAGAGGAGTTAAATGCAGTATCGCTTTTCTGTGATGCACTGCCAGTCGATTGGCCCTTCTCTGTGGTAGTGAGGGTGGGAGGAAGGACTGTTTGTATCACGGTATACATAACGGTCTTGCTTTATGCAGAAAATGCTTCTCAGTCTGTATCGCATCGTTGTCTACGCACCAACGAGATACTATTTAAAACAGCTGTTAGTAAATGCTTGCAGCAGACCAAAATCAAAGTGGCATAGACCTTCCATAAGAAATATGCTAATTCGGTGCACTGGAGTTGTAATACAGTTTTACGGTGCAGTTTCTGTTGCTGTGAGCATCATCCAAGAAGGCTCTGAGGAAGTGGGATGTGGTTTGCAATTGGACATCTGTATCTGCACTGCTGTAACTTCCCTGCAGCTAGAGCTGGAATGAATTTAAGCGCACTGACAATATCTTTCCTTATGTGCCACTGACGTTACACCCAGCGGACGGGATGGCTCGTGTTTTCTGCCTGTGGCAGCCTGAGTGAAGATCAGTTGGAATTGGGAAGCGTTGGAGAAAGGGTCAGCATCCTGGTTTCGGTGTCTTCCTCCAAGCTGCTCTTGATGTGCTCTTGGTCAAGCACGTGACAGTGCTCAGTGCCTAAGAAAATGAAATAATTCACTCCTTAAAGTTCCTACCTTTAGGCACCCATGTTGCAACTCCTGGCCTGTTCTCAAAACTAATCCCTGCAAATAGCGGGATCAGTAATTTGTACAGTTTTGTTGCGCTGTAGAAGACTGGGCATACTCTGGCCATGCTGACTCTGAGCTGAGTGGGTTTCAAGGCAACTTTGTGCATCTTTACACCCTGAACATGCAGCACCTTGTGTATGTGCTTAACTTGACCGTAACGAGCCAGTCCATTGGCTTCAGCTGAGTGCATTCACTGAGGTACACTTAGGCATGTACATAACAAACCGTTCACAAGACAGATTTTACCGTGTGTTATGCTTGTGGTATGTCAGGGTGTCTGCTGCTTTGGTGAAGCAGGAAACTGTCGAAGGCAATAGACTGGCAACTGCATGCTTAAACATGTGTTTGGGTATCATTGATAACATTGGGAGCTGAGTGACTGCTGCAAATTCTGTCCCTTTTTAAAGTGCTGCCCTGAGCCAGACTTGCTGGGAAAATGTTTTTCAAAGCTGGATGCCTGGGACGGTTTATATGGTTTGTAAGCATGAGATTTTCAGTTCTGGTGCCGCTGAATGCTGTGGGTCTTAGCTGTGGCTGGTACTCAAGCAACCTGGTTCTCTGGTGCCAAAACCTGTTAGAGACAGTGCAACTTTAGGAACAGCTTCTGAAGGAAGCTGCTGCTTTGTGGCAAAGAGAGGAGCCACCAGCATGATTATTGCAAGATCATTTCTTGGCTGGGACCTAAAGCCATCTCCTTCCTAGCTCTTGGAAGTGTCTTGTGTGAGAGCGCGGGTCCTGCCCATGCAAAGCATCTCAAAACTGAACATAAAATAACTGGTGTCTGTGTGACCAGACCGCTAGTTACTGTGTCACTAGCATAGCAGGCACTGTGCAGATGTTGTAATTACAGTCTTCACTGGTAAGTCAGCATACGTTTACATTTGGCCGTGGCATTCCCCCCCCCCCACCTTATAGCCAAATTCTGAGTTCCTTGGTCAGCTGTGTGCTACCTCACTCATGGCAGGGGTGGTGGCAGGAGAACCTCAGGAAGTGGCTGCTGGACAGGTAGCATGTGCTTTTTAGACGATAGAGCAAAGTGCCTATTTTTTTGGGGGGGGAGGGAGTGTTTAGGCAGTTCTGCGCTGCTTGTTGGTTGAGAGGGAGGAGCAGTTAGTCAGGAAGGTGTTTACTTGGTGTTCTGCTAAGATTGCCTCTGTGGCAACCCTAACCCCTTGGTTATTGTGGGCAAGCCACATGCCTTCTACCTCCCCTTTGTTGTGGTCTGAATAGGGTTTTTTTGTTTTAGGCATAGCTATTTAAAAGGTACTATGGATGCAAATGAGAAAAACCATTTTAGATTTCGTTAGTTTCATTCTGATGATTTAGAAGGTGAAGATCAGTCAGAATCAGAAATGTTTACCAGTGTCCTCCGTGCCTGCGTGCTGGGAGCCTGCCTCACGCAAGGAGTGAGGAACAGAGGTAGCCTAGTGCTCTGATGAGTGCTGAGAGTGACTTTCACGCTGATGTGTTGGCACATTATGTTTAGCTTAAGGCATCAATAGCACACTTCTTGACAGTGTTTTGACTTAATTTTGGGAGGGGGAGATGACTTCTGTGTTTCTGAGAACATAGGCCTGCAAGCAGCAGTTTAAATTTTATGAATATTAGAAGTTGTGAAATCATCCCTATCTCCCTATCCCACCAAATCTTCTGAAGACATTTGTTTTGCTGTGTTTGAGTGTATGTGCCTGATGCTGGTATGTTACATGTGTGTTCTTTGATGCTCTAGTAAGTTTCCATTGAGCATACTAAAGCTTGCATTGTTCAAAACTATAGCCCTTCTAGGCTGATGCAATCAACGTGTCACTCTGCAGTAGCTGTTCTTTAGGGCTGCTTAGAATTTTACGAGGCTTTAGTTTTCTAACGATGTATAAAATTGTACTGGGTGGAAATAGATGAATCATCTTGTTTTTTAGAATAGCTTGGGGGTTGCTAACTGACGAACGGATTTAATAAAACCAGGAGTCCTGAAATGTGCTGTCTTATGAAAAAAAATCTAATTCTTACCCCTTCATTCTTAGAAATACTTAAGAATTAAAAAAAAAAAAAAGCCTCCTAAATACTTTTCTCATTTTCCCCTCAATTTAAGGGTATACAGGGTAATATTGTCCTTCCAGTTACTTCCTGAACCAAAATTATTTGGGAAAAGATGCTCTTTCTATAGTTCTTCCAGTGTTTTATGCAAGAGTCAGATAACATAGCAGAAACACTTGAAGAACCACAGTGGCCACATGGAAAATGGGAAAACTATCCTGTTCAGAAACTATTCTCCTTATATCCCATACTATACTTCCAGTCCTCTTCCATTGTAAACATATGAGGCATAGCAGGTTTTGGTTTTTTTTTTTTTTTTTTGAAAGTCTGGACTTTTCTCCAAAGAGCACTTAAAAAAAAAAAAAGTATCAGCAGATCATTAATGAGTGGTTACTTATTCCCAAAGGCACTGGATATCCACTCAGCTAATTAATTTTGTCCTCAGCTTTTGTTGCATTGAGTGTCTCGATTATATTCCGTAATAGTATTTGCGTTGATTGGGTTGTTGTCTAGCCAAGTTTATTATTTTATTGGGTATAAGTTCTGTCGTCTGTTGTCTGCATGGAGTCACTGGGTTGGGGCCAGAGAATGAGAGTTAGCTCCTCTAGTTACTATTTCTCCAGAACATTTGTCAGCTGACTCTTCACTCGTGGAGAGGTTTCAAAGTGTGAAAATTTCAATAACTAGCGCACCTCTGTGATTTGGGACACAAAATCATCCTTTTAATTCACTCTGAGAGATAGTGCTGTGCTTAGCCAGTGGGTATCACCTGTGCAATGACAAAGTGTTAATACTTCTTGAGTTTAGGTGAGAAATGGACTAAGAAGTTATGTAGTCACATTTGCTTCTTGTTTTTTGAGCTGTTAGGGTGCAGTTGGCTCAAGTTTTCAGTTCTTTTTCTGGCAATGAGAGGACTAGTTTACTCAAAATACATGAAGCTGAAATTGACATGTAAGTTACCTACAAGATCTAAAACTTCAAGAAAATTTACCAAATACCACGGGAATTATGATGAAATTGAGAGTGCTGGCAACAGCAACTTTTCTTTCTTTCTAAGATGAAGCTCCTCTCATCAGCTGTTTTGTCTCTGGATCGGTGCTCAAGTGGGAGAGGGACAGTAGTTGATTATTTTAAAAACAGGTTAAATTCATTCATGAGTTACTAACTGTTTGCATTTTAAGGCACTGGAATTTGAAGGTTTTGTTGTTCTGTTTTTTTTTTTTTTTTTTTAATTATTTTTTAAATTATTATTATCTACCTGCTTCACTTTACTGTGCTATTTGGACTTAAGGACTTTTAATGGGTGGTGGTGTATTTGAAAGCATTCTCCGTCATTCATTCACTTGAAGTACATTGTAATGCCTTGTGAAATAGACTATGCAAATCTCCAGGATGCTCCCAGAGCCGCTGTCCCGAAGGCATGCTGTAAATATACCTTTATTGCCAGCTGATGTTGAGCAGCATTGATGCCCAAGGGTTACACTTAATAGATCATTCAGATGATCTTTACTGTATTACACAACAGACATACGTGGAAAAACTTTTCCCAAGGATATGTGAAAATCGCCGATGGGGCGTCAGTTTTATAGGCAAAACAGGCAGTAAGCAACGTATTTATAACGAGAACATGCACTGTAAGGAGCTGCCTTTTGCAGCTTCAGGGTATGTCTGGGTGATTTGGCTGCGCTTTGCACGGAGCAGAAGCCAGCAGCGCCAGGTATACCTATGGCTGCGAGTCGACGTGCGGCTCTTCTCTAGAAGGGTATTGACCTGCCTTCGTTACTCCATTATAGGGGGAGTGCTGTCATTTTGGTTTGAATAGTCTTTAATCAAGTAAACTAAATATCCTTTGGTATCGAAGGAATACAGATTTAGCATACCTCTTCCCTTTGTGTTTAATTTTTCTCAGGGAAAAAATACTTTCATGCTGTATAAAAGGCAGATATAATAAACTAATTTTTGATGCAGGGTTTGGATTGGGAGCAGCAGAAAGATCAATGTTTCTCTGAAGGGACATCAATAGGCTCCTTTAGGTTTTCATTGCTCAGAATGGATGTTTGTGGTGTGGTACAGAGAATCCTAAATGTACCATAGCTCTTCTGTGCTTAAAAATGCATTGACTGCATTTTAATTTTTTAAGAGACTATTTGTATAACACGTCAAGCAGGACATATAATTTTTTAAAAATAACTACTTTAATTCCCCGGCAACTGTCAGACAAGATGACTCACTGCAGTATAAGAATTCACCACAGCACATCGCAGATTTGACACAAACTCTTAATCCGTGTAAAATTATGCATGTATATTCCCCTACTTTCCTGGTGGGTGAGCTTCAATTTTGCCAAAATCCTGACGATCCCATTCTGCCTTCTCTCCTCCCCTGCCTCCTTTATTTTTGTCCCTTCCTTCTTGAGACCCTCCTTGCCATCAGTAGCCCCGGCTGTGGGGTCTGGATGCAGCAGTCTCTTCCTGGCTTGTTCAGAGCCTTTCCAGATTGTTAACAGCTCCTGATTCTCTTCTTGACGGTGGTGGTGGTGGTGGTGGTGGGGCATTTCCAAAACATGATTGCTCTCTGCAGGGTTATTTCTGGTCTTTCCTTGTATTACTAGGGTAAACATAGACTAAAGAACTGGAACCGGTTTCATTTAACTCCACTGGGTGGAATGCATCAGGGAATTGCTCATTTGAGGCCTGTGTAAATCAATCAATTTTTTTTTTCCCCCCAAGTAATATTAGCTAGGGCTTCTAATTGCTAGCCAGTATTATTTAACACTAGGATTAAGTATAACTTTGAAACATGTATAAAACATCCTGGGGACATCATGATCTTCTGCAATAAAAAAGCACATACAGGAATAGAAATACTCAAAGCAATTCTGCTGGAGATAGATGCTGCGAAAACCGTGGCTTTGGCTGGAACCTCTGGCCGCAGAAGAGGAGGCTTTTGCCCTAAGCCTTATGGAGTCCTACCAGGGCAGCCAGTGCATGGCTCTCGCAGGATGGACAGAGGCCTCCATGGTGCTTCTTGTAGGCCCTTTTCTGGGAGCCGATGCGTTTGCTCATTCTTGTCAGTTTGATGGGCATAGTCTATGTGGCACGTCACCTGCCGTGCTTAGAGCAGCATGAAGTGCTGGGGTGTGGATAATTGTCACATTAGTTTACAGTAGAAGTTAACGTTGAAAAGTGTGTGATCTCTGGTCTCAATGACCTCTTAAAAAGAGTATCGTGTTAAATGGTTGAGTGACTAGAAAAAGGAAGAATTCTTATAAAGCATCTTGAAAACTTGGAAGAGAAGGTGTTTCCGATGACTTTGAAAGGGGCCGTTTGATTTCCAAAGAGTGAACTGGGCCATGAATAGGCCGTCTTTTAGGATGCTTGAGGTGGTGTTTGCTTTTACATGTGCAGCTGGGTGTGCAGAATGGTGGCAGTTGAGGGGAAGAAGGGATTCTTTAGACATTGTCTGCTTACATGGAAGTAAGAATGGATGTTAGGACCTGTGTTTGGTCCCATTTCTCTCTGCATCCAGAAACAGTACCATCACACTAACCATGACATCTGCAGTTTCTTCATTCAACTCTTGGCTTGATCTATATGTAAGATTAAAATGTCAAAAAAAGATCTTGTAAGTCTGGTCTGGTAGGAGCTGTTCAGAAGCCAGGAAAAAGTTTCTTAATGAAATCTGTGACAAATACTGAAATGTAAATAATGGAGGCAGCTTCTTCACTGATAGACTGGTGGTTGAAAGCCTGCCTAGACTAGCATAAGTTTAGAGACTTACGGTTGGCTTAGGCACCCAAACCAGGTTTGCTGGCACTCATTTTCCGAGTGTGTGGATGTCCATAAACAGCCTGGCAAAATAAAGGCCCTAGCAACAATCTCTTTGCAGAAGGCAGGCCTGTATTATCCCCTCTGTGTGGCCTCTCCGGATAGAGTTACATGGTATTAGCAGAATGATTACAAGGCTATTGCATCTATTACCATTTAATGAGAAAAAACTGGCCAAATTGGTCTTTGGGATTGTAGTCTCTCGTTACGGAACAGTTCTGAAACTGTACAGAAAGTTTCCTTCTAGCATCCATATACTCTATAACTATGGTCTCATACAGCTGCATGCCTCAAGGTCATAACAAATAATGAAACTTCACTTTTTTTTTTTTTTTGAGGGTATACCCTTCATTATATTAACTCATATTTTTCATTGTTATAATTGCAAGGAGAATGAGCAAAATCTAGGATTTTGCGTGCCATGCCTCTCTTGTCCTTGTTGAAAGAAACATTATTCAAATAATGGGATAATGTTTTTGATGAATGCCTGAACAAATAAAATGATGGCATTGTGGTGACATGCAAACAGTTCAACTTTGGTAAGGAATCTTAAAATGGAAATTGCATTTGAAATGCTAGACTACTTTGACAGATGCCCGGGGATGAACAAACAACAGTTATCTAGAAAACAGTAAAATGCAGAAACCTGCCTATTCTTTCCTGAATGAATTCACTGGAATAGCCCAGTTTCATTTGCCATATTTTTTAGTTTTAAAAAAATGAATACATTGTTTAGAAGATGGCATATGTTTTTCTAAGTGTTGTGAAGTGAGGGTTTAACTTTTTTAAGGAAAAAATGAAAAAATACTGTTGGACTGTGGAGTGAGTTTTACTACTTAGAGGGAAAATAACAGATTGACAATATTTTTAGTTGGCTCTACTTTTAATCAGCTTTATAAGTTGGTTTACTGTGTTGAGAAGCAACAGTGGACTAGCAGGAATTAAATTTAATGATTTTTTTTTATGATGATGAAACAAAAGTCTTGCATTCACGTTTATGAGTTTTATGCTGCTAAAGCATTTGACACATTCCAGCCATAACATTTTATATGTGTCTCTTACAAACTTAGACTTTAATTGTACAAATATCCATACCATAGACTGAGGAGAATTTGATGAAACAATTTAGAACAGATCTTGAAGAGTGACCAAGAGTAGAGTCATGGACATTGGGGATTAAATCAGTCCTAATAAACATGGTTAACCAGGAGAAAGATACGGAGTTAATTTTGATTATTTGACAACCCTTGTGTTGGGGAAGGAGGGGAATGCTTTGTTTCTCATAGTGCTAAGTTAGTGCAATGTAAGTGTTAAAAAACATGGGAAGATCCAACTTCTAGGAATGGAAATTAGACAAATTCAGATTTGAGATAAGACAGAAAATATTGATAAGGCTAGATAAACACTAGAACACTTGCACAGAGAAGAAGACTCAACAGCTTTCTAAAAAAAATCTACCCACTACTAGACTTGATAGAAGGGTCCTTTCTAAGAAATACTGAATGTAAGAAGTTTGTGTATGTAGATAGATATCTAAACCACTGAATCCATCCTTGACCAGAAATATACCGCTTTAAGTATGATTACTTATGCCATATTTGAAGTGGCATTTTATAAATGTTTTAGTTCAATATTATGATATATATTTTTTGCTGGTAACATCAAAAAACACTGCAACAGTTAAAAATTTCAGTTTTAGTATGTTTTTGGTATTTTACAATGACTTGACATTTACTTGCAGTAGTAATTTGTTTTAAATCAATGTTGAACACTGTAAGGATGTGCATACACTACAGTTTGAGAGGATATCAAATGCAGCTGCTTTGATAATACTTGCTTAAATACTGACCTGTAGCTCAGGGGACTTCTGTATAAGCATGAAGTGGCAGAACAATAACATTTTTAAAAGCTCCATTACAATTTCTTAGATGTAGCTTGATTGTTGGATTTTACATAAAGGTATTGTCCTTTTTAATAGTTTGGATAAAGAGTGAGAAAGAACTCACTGCCTCTGAAGATTAATCCTTCTTCCTTCATCCTGTACCCCAGTACTTCAGGGAGGTGAGATCTGTACTTAATGGAGTGAGTTGCAGTAAGACAGTATATTGTTTTCCTGCTTTAGTTGTATATTTCCTTTTAGCTTTCTTACAGTAGATATATATCGGGATGTATATTTTCAGTTAATAGATTTATGAATATTGTTTCTTTCATTCCCCTTTAGTTTTTCTTGATTTTTTTATTATTATTTGTAATTCTCTATTTTATTTTAATGCACCTTAAATCCATGCTTTTCCAGCATACTAAGTTGTAGCTAATGAGAAGGCCCTTCCTACTTTGAAGGCAAACCCAGTTGTCACTGGAGGATTTCATCAGGATAGCTGCTCTTTGCTCGGATATCTTTGCCTATGCCTCACTGGCCAGTCATGGTAACTTCTATGTCTTGGTTAGAGGTGAAAGGTATAGGAGCAGTGAAAATGTCTTTGTGCTTTTGTGCTGCCATTGGAAGGTCTGTGAAAACTGTTGTGTTTACTGGGAGTTTCACAAAGCTGGTATCTTTGACCTCCAGAGGCAACTACTTCTGGAGCACGGTTAAACATGGAGAGAACATATTCCTTTGTGTGCAGTGGGAGAAGTAATGCATTTCCTTTTGGCTTAGCCCTGACATAGTTTTTCTTCTTGAGCACAATGATGCTTTGGCTGATGGTACTTCTGAGGACGATGAGGGCTCCTGGCAAGTCCGATATTTCTTCTTCAGCTTTGAAGGTCAGCCTCCTATCTGTTTTTTTGTTCCACAGTGGGTGCTGTGTGGCCAAGCGAGATGATGAGGGTCACCTTGTGGAAAAGTAAAGAAGCTGTGTGTGGGATGCCTTGAGGCAGAAAAAGGCGCAGTGGTGTTAAATGTCATCTTTGATTGCTGGACCTTTTAGAGACATTTGGTAACTTCTGGTAACTTAGTCTGTAATGGTTTTCCCTCCATAGTATACTTTTAGAACAAGTATGTGAAGCCTGGGCTCTTCCTCATCAGTGCCAGTTTCTCTGTCCTCCTGGGAGGAATCTAGGCTGGTTCATGCACCAGCTTTTTGTACTATTCAAGAAATAGGCTGGGCTTTCTTCTGTCCCGAAGATCATGCAAAGACCACAGCATCTCTGAAGCTTGAAGAATTTCAGTCTGAGGTCCTGGTACTGTATAATGCTGTTTGTCATTCCTAGATGGTGGTCTGGCTTTGGCTGACCTGCAAAATGTTTTTCTGTATATTTTGATAGGAAAATATTACCTGCAGTGTTGGGTCTATTGCACATCATTCAAAATGTCAAATTGCATATGTATGTTGCTTCAGATGCACTTTGGCTGTTGGTGACTGTAATTGGTTAATTCTGGTAAATAATAAATGTAGTTTCAAATTTAACTTCCTTTATGAGCCATTCTGCTTCAGGATATACTAGAAATAACTCCAGTCCTCATCTGCCAGCTTGCTCTTCTGTACTTTTTTAGAACTGAAGCAAATTGAGTGTCTAGGACTATGGTAGGCTGGAATTAGGAAGAAAGAAGGCAACTCTAAAGAAGAGTTGGTTTTTTTAGCATGAACAGCTTAGTGATCTGAATTTTACAGTCTTTTTAATTCTGTCATAAATCTGGTCTAACTCAGCTGCCCGGAGAAGTCTTCCCTGACTTCTCCCTAGATACAAGGTTGTTTTGCTGGTGGAGGCCTTGTGAAAAGTAATAATTTGAAAATGGCAGCTGATAGATGCTATCTAAATGTCTTAAGTAATAATAAAACATGTTATGTATGCTTCTTTGTAGAGGAGCGCAGGCAGTGGGTTGATGAGCATCGATAACATGCAGCTGTGGCCTTGCCTCAGAGGCAGTGGGTTGGTTGACATGGACGATGTGCAGGTGTAGCTCGTTCCTGCTAAGTGGTTAAATAGCCCTGAGGAGGGTGGGAGAGGGGGTTGGATGGAGGAGGAGGAGTGTGGTCTGGCCTCTGGAGGAAGGAGAAATGGCATGGACGGTAGAATCTGACCAACAGTAAAGCGTTTTTGCAGCCTGGTAGCTTGTTTGTGCTGCAACAGTTGGTGCCCTGTGTGAGGCTGGCTGAGCTGGACTCCGACTACAACAACTGGTGCCCAACGTAGCTGAGACAAGTGGGAGAACCTGCAACATAACAGGCACTGTGAGAGGTGAGCCGTTGCAACTAATCAGTATGGGTGTATTGCAGTATTTGTTGTCCATCTTGACTCAAATTGCAACTTTTGGTACCCAACATAGATGGGGCCTAATTGATATGGGTGCAGAAGTAGAAAATTCTATGTTAACAATGCTTATAGATATATTTGAAAAGAGAAGCGTAAAGTGTAACGAGAAGGCAATAAGAACTTTGCTAGGATGGTGCAAAGTAAATAATGTGCTAGTTATGCCGAAAAATGTCTCCAGTGTTCAGACATGGCAAAATGCTGGAAGATTTCTTTTTGAGGCTGCCTCTGAAGCAAGGCCACAGCTGCATGTTATCAGTGCTAATCAACCCATTGCCTTCATTCCTCTATGCTTCTTCATCAAAAATTGCTCACATGGGTATGTTAGGGTTAAGAGGGAGAGCATCTAAGTAACCATATCCTTCTGAAATACCATGGCATCTGTTTTACTCCAGGCTCCTTTTGAACATACTGCATGACTGTTGTCATGGTCTGGGTCACCCCCCTCACTGGTTTCTGCATTCCACCCCTGAGCCCAGCAAGGATGATAAAGTAGCTGTGCCCCTTTGTGTGTACAGTAAGAATTACAATCAAATTACAATAGGAATTACAGTCAAAGGGGTGATTAGAGTCTCCCCAAACTAGAAGTATGGGAGTGCTCTCAGTTTAAAAGCTGAAGCTTCATTTCCAGGGGCTTAAAGAAGGTGGGAGCCTAAGGTTTGCCAAAATATATTCTTGTATTTATTTTTTTCACTCAGAATCAAGTCCAGGTCACCTAAAAATAAATGGCAAAAAATTATGTTGGCATCAGGACTGCACTACTGGGTGTACTTCCACTTAAAGCTATGTCTGTGAATAGTCAGAAACAATCTGTGGTACTTAGGGATCTGTGCCAGGGTGTATGGTAGGAAGAAACAGATACTTTTTCTTCTCTTCTCTTTGTGTCTAGTCATTGCTGGTACTAAGAGAACATTTTGCATTTCAGACAGAGCATTTACATAAGTGGAACAACAGGCCAGGATGTACTCCTGGTGGAAAGATAGGGACCCTACTCGGGACTGGGAAACCAGTCCATATTGAGAGAAGTCATTACCAGTTTGCAGGATGCAACCAGTGGTCACAAAAGCTCTGTAGCATTTCTGGTCCTTCATGAAAGGTTATTATTTACCTCTTCATATGTGACAGAGGAAGCCAGCATATGTTACTTTTATTTTCAGTTTTTCCTTCTTCTCACCTCTCTTTTCCCCTCATAAACTGACCCTTGAGGACTCTCTCCAAAAGCATCTGACCCTTGTATGGCTGGTCAGGGTTAGTCTGCTGTCCTGCCCCATGTACTTTCCATTCCTTGGTCATCTGTCTTTCCACCAGTCCTATTAAACAGCAGACTTGTGTGCAGGATCACAAAGTAGATAATTCATGTGATGCCTCCTTTTGCAATAGCTGCTTTTTCTCACATATGAGAAAGTGCTCATGAGAGATGTCAGGACCAACATGCTGAAAACTGAAATCTTTTATTCTTAAGCTGATTTAAAACAAGTTTTTGTCTTGCAGTAACAAATTTGTTAACTGCTGAAACTCGAAGGCTGTAGAGATAGTAGGTGAAGTGTATGTGTTCTGCTAATCATGTGTGATGTTTGCTTTTTTGGTTATTGCTGTCTACTTCTACTTTGTTATGTTTGCTTAGAGCTAGATCAGGCTTTTCTCCATGTAGTGTGAGGCATTTATGGAGAAACGTGCATCTTAAATGTCTTATAATATGGTCTGGAGATAAGTCATGACACTTATTTTCTGTCTAAAAATGCATTTCTCTTAATAATACTCCCAGTGTGGTTTGTGTGGGTTTTTTTTTTTAATTCACATGAAACCCATACTGAACAAAAATATACAACTTATAGAGCCTGAAATTATAAAGGAACTACTTGCAAGAGCCAGCAATGCTGTCTACATGATGAAGGCATAAAATGCATTTAAATTGTTCAGACAAATCATGGATTAGAGACTGTATTGTCAAACCATCTTTGCATATGTATGAGTACACCTGTTACATAAGGAGTGAGAAGTGCTGAGATTCTCCCTGCCCTGTGCCATGGTGAGCAGGGTGAAGAAAAACAAGATCGTTTGTCAGTTTTAGTCTTTTAAATCCAAAGTGAAGCCTTATCTGCCCAATAGCTTAATACCAGAGCAAGATACTGGTTGTGTTCAGCAGGGTTGTGTTCATGTGACTGCTAGTGGCTGGATTACTGCTCTCTGTTCTATATAAAGATTCCTGCTCCCACCCTGCCCCTCCCCGGCACTGTCATTTAGCACAATGTTCAGCATGCAGTGTGGCTATAAAACATCCCTGAAATAATCAAGTGTGTCTCCTTTTGCACTTGTATATGGAAAAGAAGAAACAAAGAACCACCATCTTGGCTTGTATTAACTTCCTAGCTCTGTTGGGTTCAGCGCCAGCTGAAGCAGAGTCTTGTTCCTTGCATATATTTTTCAAGCACAGCCTGTATTCAGGGAAGAGTTGGGAACGTATGGTTGCTATATCCTGCACCTCTTCTCTGCTCAGTGCAAGTGTTACGCTCAGTTTAGACTTTGGTGTTAATTTGAGTACCCACAAAATACTCCCCTAGGGAGCTCAACTTGCAACAGCAATACTGAGGGTGCTGCATGATGTGGGGTGAAGCTGCCTGTTGTAAGTCCTATCCAGCGTTGCTGCTGCTGTGCAGCTCGTTGCAGGTGGGTCACGATGCCAGTGATGCCTGGGTTTACAAAGAAAAAAGCAAACCCAAAAGAAACAAGAAAACAAGAAGAGGAAGGTGGTCTTGTGGGTTGTCCCCCCCCACCCCAAGGAAATTTCCTTTTGCAGCTTTTAGAAGTTGTATCAATTCAACAATCTGCTCTATAGTGCAGCTTTGTAAGTAACTGCATCCTACTGAGAACAGCAATCTCAACAGCATGGATGGAGGAAAAGCTGAATGGGGAGGGATGTGTGTATAGAAACATCCAGATTTGCTGCTGCATAAAATGTTTTCAATAACTACACTGTCTGAATAGGAGATTTTTTTCTTACTGTGAGGCACTAGGACAGGTTGCCCATGGAGGTTGTGGACTCCTTTATCTTTGGAGATACTCGGAAGCTTTCCAGACATGGTTCTGGGCAACCTGTTCTAGGTGGCCCTGCTTGAGATGGGGAGTTGGGCAAGGTGTCCTCTAGAGACTCCTTCCAGCCTCAACAACAGCCATTCTGTCATACTCCCTTAAATTTCCACCCTTTCACTGATAAATAATTTTGTGCTTCCCAGAACACAAAATTTTCTTTTTCTCCTGGATTTCACAGTGTATGTGGTTCTTGGAATGACGTGCTGAGCCTCTCCTGCAGTATGTTCATACCTGTTATGTCAGTGGCTCCCTAGCCGAGACCTTCTGTAACACTGCATTTTTAAATTTCAGTTGTAATTATGCCATGTGCACATCAGTGACAGTCAACAAAAATACGCAACATGGGAGGTGAAGCATAATGAACTGAAGAGATACTTCATTTTCAAACAGTTTTACTTAAAATAATGTTACTGGGTTTTGTATGCAAAACTTCATAATGGCAAGAAATTTACATCTTATGTAAATGATCTAGAATTCAAGCGTGGGTAGGGTTGCTTGTGATGATTTTAATACTGTCATTATGATCATCACTCAGGTATATGACTGTCAATTAAACAATTGCTAGGTTTTTTTCTGTACAATAGAAGTATATGCCTGTTTATATAAGAAAGTAATTTCTTTGGTTCTGTCAGGAGCAGGGAAATGAACAGAACTGAAAGGCTTTGAAAATCAGTTTGATTACTTATTAATGCCAGTTTTAGAGAAGACAATATCTAGAATGTTGATGAGATCTTTTATTGAAAACTGTTGTGAGAGTTGCATGCAGCTGTAATAATGCATTTAAATATCACATATTTTTTCAGAATTTCATGTCAGTAATGCAATAATGAATCCTTCTGACAGAGCTAGAAAGCAGTCACCAGATACCTTGGTGTTGTAGAACCATCCACAGTAAGATCTTGTTCTGAAAGCTGTTTGGTGGCTGTGGTCCTCTCTTGAAAGTTTGGCCTCATGCTGTTAATTCTTTCCCAGCCACCAGGCTTTCTTTTCCTGTCTATAAAAAGGGAAGCTGGACTGTATTTTTTTGGGTATGAACACAGGTTTTAAATATGCAATATCTTCATATCCACATCGACTCCTGACTATTCAGTGAGCAGCTGGACATAGCTTTTGCAAGAGAAAGTTATGTAGAGTATGGTCCCAATTCGGCAAAGCATTTTAAGCATGTGCTTCAGTCTCATTGATATTGCTAGTTTAACTTAAACCAAATTGTCACAAACAGAGTGAGCATATCTCTCCTGCACAGAAAAAAACATTCCCCCCCCCCCCCCCCAAATCTTTGCATCTTCATTTCTTGCCTAAAAAAGTCTTTTTGTGGGATTACCGTGTGAAAAGTTAGGGGTCTTAAAAGCATATTTTTTTTTAATGATGCTCCACTATGTATTTAACATTGTTAGGTTGTTAGATGAAGAACAACAGAACTGCCCATATCAGGTTCTCATTTTGTATGCTTTCTCCGTGCTTTATTGAATTCATAGATTTAACAGATTTTGGGTGATGACATCCTGCATTTCTACGGAATGAGGTTGGAGGTCCTCAAACTTAGCTTGCTTCTGTGCCACAGCCTCTGAAAAAGAATTGTATCACCCACGTTCCATCTCAAGATGTGTCTTTTGTTGCCTTCAGGGTAAAGATAGTGATTGCAGGTGTCAGTGTGGCAGTACTGGATTTCAAGACCTGAAATCGGGTTGATGAAAGTAAGTCAAAACCCTGCACTGCAGGGTACGGTGGTAGCCCCCGTCCTGAGACAGGCAGGAGAGGAAAGCATGAAGTCTTGTGATATTTGAGAACCTGCTTTAAAAATCAGACTAAGCAGATGACAAGGAGAAAATCTACTTTTATTTCCATGAGATAGTGCATGTCAGCAGAGGAATATAATATAATAAATGTTTTGGTGAAGAATACATTCTGTACATGTGCAGTGTGTGGTCAGAAGCCATGTGTTGTGGAGAGGGGCTTTCTGACTGCAGCCACAGGAGTGCAGTCACCTTCAAAGCCCAAGGCAGGTCCTTGCATTCAGTAAACCTGGTGCCTTTGAGTGCCAGTGAGCAAATGAGGGCTTACAGCAATTGCCTTTCCTCCTAAATACAAGGAGATTTTCTGGAACCCATCTTCTGAGTGTGTTTGTCTTTACCTTTTGCTGCAAGGCAGGAAGAGGGAGGAAACAAGAAAGAGCGAGGCTGGAGCTGTTATTTTTCTTCTAGTATTGCCTTAATGAGAGTGGTTCATAGGTCAATTACTGTCGTCACCAGCCAAAGACAAAAATGCCTGTCTTCAGTTTTCCAGGGCTGAGTTTGCAGCTCAGGCATATGGAAGATCTAGATCCGAGCAGGTAGCTTTCCCAAAGACTGTCCTCAAGCCATTCTTTTATGGGAAAGAGGCAGTTGAGGGATGAGTGAGAAGATACTTTCTTTCATTTTCTGGATTTTCAAAAGGTCAAAAAAAGAAATGGGAGAGGACATGTGATACATATCTCCATCCTTTGACATTTTATGGCAAAGGCAGCATAAATTATATAAGTTTTAGGAATTGATAGCTTATTACTGTGATCAGGGCATGAAAGAAAAGATTTTGTTCAGGATTGCGGAATACGGTTATGACTTGTTTTGCATTTTTATATTCACCTTCCTTTTACCATCCATCATCCATGGTGTTTTCCTCAGTGTACCTGGGATCTACTGAACTTGGTCTGAGGGATTATTGTTTCCCACTGAGTTTGCTTTGCTTCATTAAGATGTATGAAAACAAAGGGGCTGCAAGGTGCTTAGTCCTCCTGTAACATCCTGCATTTATGGTGGTTTAGCCCTCTGTTAACAGTGCTTTGTAAGATCTGAGTAACGAAAGAAGCTTTTGGTTGTGCAGTAAAAGGAATGGTTTGCGAAGTCTGATACAAAATTCTTGTTTGTACCCACTGCTATAGGGTGAGAAAGGTGAGTTCCTCTGTCACTGTGACGGAATAACTAAAATTTAGGCATAAAAACTTATTTAGACAAGGACTGTGTATTCTGTTAAAGGTTAAATTTGACACATTAGAGAACTTAAGAATTTAGCTGTGGAAATGTCTCTTGAGGCAATGATTTATTTTCAGTGATATTTAAGGAAGTAGCTTCTTAAAATGTAAAAATCTGTACACAGACGTCATTATTTTTACATGTGCTGTGTGTGTGCGCAGGCATATTTAAAGATTTAAATCGCGATTTAAAGAATATATGTGCAGAGAAGGTGGGGAAGGAAAAACCTCACACGCTGACTCCTCAGATGAACAAATCTTCCCACTTCAGAGAACGTTATGGGAAGCAGCAACTCCCTTAGGCATAGGCATGTACAAGTTACCCCCCTTCTGAGTCATGGGTTTTTCCTCAGCTTTGTGGCTCAGATGTGCAAGCCCCTTCCCCACCACACTCCCAATTCCTTAAATAGCAGCTGAGGTCAGAAAGGGCAAGGAACAGATCACTGTCACTAGGAGGCCTTCTAAATCACGCCAGGGTATGTGGGGTTTCTTGATGCTCAGTCTCAACTGTCTGGTACAAGAAGATAATTTTAATCCTATTTTATTTATCACTTCACAGTAGTGTTTTGGGTTTTACACTGACTCACATTGGTAATGAGTCACCGATGCTTTTGTTACTAAACTGACTTAAGAAATATCTTTATTCCAGTTAGTTTTGTGATGTGTATGTTTCTACTCGGTCACATGAAATGAATTACATGCTGCTGTTGCTGAATTTACAGCAATGTCTTTTGGCTCGGAACAATTAACCATAATAACCCTTGGTACCTCGAGATACACAGTGAATAAAGTAAAGCCCTATTGTATATATCTTGAGGCTTATTTTAACACATTGCGCCTTTCCACTTGCTGTATCTGGTGATCTCTGTAGGAGCATTTTGTTACAAAATACTTCGGCTCCCACTGAACCAAATTTTAAACTGGAGCAAATTCAGACCTTTATAATTGGTTGTGAAAATAATGAGAGAGGAAAGATCAATTTGGCAGACGGGGACACAGACGTACAGAAAGTCTTTGGATGGAAGCAAAAGAGCTTTGAAATCCAAAGCTGGCTCAAAGACTTCTTAGCAGCGTTAGGTAGAATGGAACCATAGGAGAGGTGAATGCAGCTTCTGAGCAGGAGCCCTTCCTCTGAGCGTGTACGTTCAGCCACCACCCTAAGGACAAACGTCCCTGTCAGTGACAGAAGCAGTGTTTGCATAGGCAGAATAGGCAGCAAAGCTTCAGTGGTTTCACATTGTGAAGCTGTGGCCGCACTGACAGCAGCTTAATTTGCCAATGTGCAGGACTAGTTCTGAAATGTCTCTGGATGAACATGTGCCGTTCAATTTATGGCTCCAGCCAATGCATCAGTAAGTGCTCCAGCATATAAATAATGACCTATCAGTAGCTCAAGGCATGAGCAGGGATTTTTAATTCCCCCCCCCCCCCCTTGTGATATTTCAGGGATTCGTAAGTTGATAGCTGTTTTGTTTGAGTTTTTCTTTCAGGTCAGAAGAAATTGTTATATCTGCAGATCACACCACACGCACACGAAAAGGTTATCCCATGGATTCATACCTTGGCTCTGATATCCTCTGGATGAACTACAGTTCTTGTTAGATGACCATCCTTTCCTGTGCTGGGGGGAAAAAAAACTGTGCTTTGTTTCCAGCTTGAAGTTCTCCAGCAGTGATTCATCCTCAGGCCTTAGAAAAGGCTTGTATGTTTAGGAAACCAGTACTGTATATGGCTCCGTAAAAAAGTATTAGTTTTGGTGGTGAAGTTATGTATTATTGACAAACCTGAGGCTGATATAACTTAATATATTGAAGTTAGGCTCTATTATACTTTAAGAAATGGAATTGCTGCCGTGGGAGCACTGTGCTACCACTTAAAGCCAAGAGCAAGTACTTACATCTTTCTTTACAGTGTATTGTAAAAGGCTGTGGGGCATTTTATTGTGGACTGTCCTGTGAAAAACTCACTGGTCTGGAAATTGCAGTATGACATTCACATAGAAGAAATTTATATGGGAATAGTGTTGTGAAGTTGTGCAACTATGGATTATTTTATTTGTTTATGGAAGTGTGTAGGTCCAAATGTGGTTGCGTGGGACATACTGTTTTTATTATGGGCTTAAGTCATATAGAAGCCAAGAAGAACTGCGACACATGGTTAAAAGTGGGCATATACGTAGGGCATGGATGGTTAAGGGCTCTGCTGTCTTGGGATGGATTATAGAACTGGAGCTAGAAGAAGAAGGCTTCCGCAAGGGCATGTAAAAAGAAAGGATACCTGGAAAGTCCTGAAAGAGTTTAACTGGTGATCTAAGGGATTCAGTACAAGGAAGACCCAAGACTATATGAGGCATGTCAGCCATTTTGGGAGAGTATGCTGGTCCAGCAGTTCCATTAGTACTGTAGTGACCACAAAACCTGCTTCTGCAACTATTTTTAAGCCCTGTGATATTTCCAGTATTGATGTGATGTGGAGTTCTTCAGCCTCAAAGACTTTCACATCTGGAATAGTTTTATTCACGTTTTTTTAATAATCTAAATAATATTTGATTATAATACTGCAATACTGTTCGCTTCAAGAGAAGTCCTAAAGAAGGAGTAAGCCTGAAAGTCCTTTACATTTTTTCTTTCACTAAACTAGATGCTCCCACTTCTAAGTTGGATAAATAGTATTCTGGATGTAGCTGTAATTTTTTAAAAAATGTTCTTTTAATAGGCAGGAACAGTAGTCCTGGAAACACATGGTTGTTCCTATTCTCTCTTGCCCTTTTTTATATCTGGCACAGGCAGCGAAGGAGAAACAGTAATAGTGTCCAGTGGACAACAGGAAAAATACAATGTTGGAACATTTTAGCAATGGAGCAACAAGTGTCTGTTCTTCAGCACCAAGGCTTAGTTTACCTTCAGACACGTTCTGTTATTGAAGTGGGAAACCCTCAGGGTGGCATTGCCCCTGGAGTCTGCGTTGTCCCTTTGCTTGTGGGTGAAGCTTGAGGCAGGTACCAGATGTGTTGTGGTACCCAGCTGTGCCACTTAGTTCTGTACATTCACTAATATCATGATTAATGTACCGGCCTGTGGATTGAAGGACCTGGTGGCACACGTTCACTTCTGTCACATTTACTGTGGCTTTTGTGGCTGCGTTCAGAGGGAAATGGTGGCAGCTGAACCCCAGCAAGAATGAGAGCATGTCTCTGCAACTAACTTTACCAAAAAAGATGCAGCAGGATTGGAAATGTTTAGGTTGGTGTTCCAAGAGACTTATTTGACTCTCACACTCTGTTCTTCATGGATTTTAAAGCCCATCTCTAGTTTAAATATAATTATGGGTGTTATTTTCCATGTTGAGTATAGTACTGAAAAAAAAGTGATTTTTTCAGACTTAATCGTGGTAGTTTATCACGAGCTTTTATCATTGCTCAAAAACATTTAGTGTTCATGAAGCTTTTAGAATTTCTTCAATTAATAAAAAAAAAATATGTAGGGAATTTGGAGCATACCGAAAAGGATGAAGGATAGGTCAGACCTCTGGAGGCAGCTAGTTTAGGTAGAATCTCAGAGCACCCTGTTGTCTTCTTTTAAATGAGATATCCACATCATTCAGCTGTGAAAGATCAGTATCTGAAAATCAGGCAACAGTTTACCCAAACTCTGGTTTCTGTTCCAGAGCTCATGTTTGTATGAGCTTCGTAAGTGCAATATATACCTGAGTAAATAATTCCTTAGACCACTTGTTGCACAATTTCTCATAGTTAAGATTTGATGTATAACATAAAAGTTCAATCAATCTGTCTTTCCTACAATAGAATATTACTTAGGGGTGTGAGTGTGTTGTAAAAGTAACACCTGAAAGCCTAAGCCCTGATCGTCAATACCAGCGCTGAAAATCTCGCAGGGAGAGGAACAGTTCTCTGGTCCTGTGATCGAGTGGCTCAGCCTGGCTCACATGTAAGTGTCTAAATCTTTTTGCAGCATATGGTCATATCCAGACTGCCTACTGTGAACAGTCTGTGATACTCCCTGAACTGTGGCTGGGCATTATCTGGGACAGTGCTGACTGTCATGGGCCAAAACTGTGTCAGTGAGAACACGAACTACTAAAAAGAAGTGTGGGTCTGTGCTTGATCCTGTGCCCTGGCCCAGTTGTATTTCCTGGGTTTCTCAACCATGAGACCCATCAAAGAATGAAACCCTTTGTTTTTAAGAAGATAACATGAAAACAACCTCAAAACTGAAGCTCTTTCCAAAGAAAGTCAGTGGAAGATTGCAAGCCAGCCTAAATACTGTCCCATCGCAGCCCTGTGTGGGGCTTTTGCCATCGTATATGCCTTGCTTCTTCCTTAAAGGGGGTAAGTTGAGAATAGTAAAGAACTTACGTTTCCTAGAAATTATCTATTTAACAGAAGGATAAGACAGTGATGAAATAGCCTTGCCTCGAGATATGCAGATTGCAGGTATTGGCATGCACGCCTTTTCTTGAAAGAAATAAGAGGGAGCATCACACAAAGGATTACTGCAGTCTGGGCTGAGCACTGTGTAGTGTCAATTCAGAATTTATGAGCCTGTAGTTGGTGACTTGGCATGAAGGTGGCTACTTGGCTTCCTTATGAGGAGAGATCGTTAGTGAAAAGCAGGAAGAAGAAAATAGAGCTGACAGAAAAATAGTTTCCAAACTGAAAGCATTTGCTTTTAATCAGAGTTGCTAATAAATACTTTTTCTAAGTTTTGACATCCTGTATATTGGTCAAATATATTTTTCTCCTCCCATTTTTTTTCCATGAGCTGATGTCATTACTGGATCCACCATGCAGTTTCAGAAATACTGCTTTAGATTGCATCACAGTGTTAAAACTTTTCAGTTTTAACCCAGAATGCCTGTCTTAGTACGGTAAGCAGATATCCCGTTTTAACCAAATCACATCAGCTTTAAGCAATGCAAACTGTAGAAACAAAAGCAAGCTGGAATCAAGCTTTTTGTGACTTCAGGTACTTTTTTTGGAAACTGCGATTTTATGCTTGTATTTGGTGTGTTTCCAAAGGTTTGGGAATATGGTGGGAAAGAGGTGGCTATGGAGGAGCGTTGATTAAAAATGCTGTCGCCTCCTTTTGTTTATCTCCCATTTCCTTCTGCCCCTTTGTCACATCTCTGAAAATACACACAAGATGACCCTTCAGTCCATATTGTTGCATGTTATTGGTGTATTTTTCAGTTTGATTATGGTTTAGAATGCATTATTAAAACACAAGGATAGCTTATAGTAAAAATGAAGAGCCAGCCACATGCTTGTAGGTAGTTTGAAACTGTCATGGAATCATAGAATTGTTTGGGTTGGAAAAGAACTTCAAGATCATTGAGTCCAACCATTAGCATAGTGTTACCAAGTCCATCCCTAAACCATGTCCCTGAGCAGCACACCTACATGTCTTTAAAATACCTCCAGGGATGGTGACTCAACCACTTCCCAGGGCAGCGTGTTGCAATGCTTGACAACCCTTTGGTGAAGAAGATTTTCCTAATATCCAATCTAAAACTCCCCTGGTACAACTTGAAGCCCTTTACTCTTGTCTGATCGCTTCTTACTGGTGAGAAGAGACCAACCCCCTACCTCACTACAACCTCCTTTCAAATAGTTTTAGAGAGCGATGAGGTCTCCCCTCAGCCTCCTCTTCTCCAGACTAAATCACCCCAGTTCCCTCAGCTGCTTCTTGTAAGACTTGTTCTCTAGACCCTTCACCAGCTGGATATTAGACTGTTTGTATACTTATTTCTAAGAGGATGCAATTACACTCAGAGGGAAGGGATTCTCTCAGATATGTGCCTAACTGTGTAGGATTGCCATCAAGGAAGTGTGAAGTCTTAATTTCCTACTGTTTTAAATGAAATAATCATAAATGGAGTTACCAGTAAATGGCAGTAGTGACTGTCATAGGAAGGTGCAGCATTCAAATTTGAAAAATTATTTATTATAGTCTTTCAGTCTAAAAAGTAATAATGTTAACATTTGTGGATATTGAAAATGTTTCTCTTGCATCTTAACACTGATAAATTCTCCTGTTCTGGTTTGTGTCCCATCTTTAAATTAAAAGAAGTGAGGTTGACTGCCACTCAGAATAATTGGACTCCAGCTGTTGGTGGCAAAAAGAATTTGTAATACCTGAAACTACTCTGGAGCTACCATTTTGATTTTTGGTCTATTTTCAGTAAGACCAAAAAAGGAGGTGACAAAGGCAAGATAGGTCAGGAGATCTCCTGTGACAGAGGGTATTCATATTACCATGCATCATTTCTTCTGTCCCTTGACTGTGACATGATTTTAAAAAATGCTCCATTATAAGCTTACATTAACTCATAAGAAGGAGGCTATTTAAGCATATTTAAAAGTTAACCCCGTATATTGATGCTTTTTCTTAATGGAAATAATTTCTGTCCATTAAACACAGATTGGACTCTGTCCACTGAAGGGCAGTGACTGTCAGGGTGTTTCGAGGAGCATGGGTAACAGCACAGCATTGTTCAGTGTTGTTATTTACTTGTTTGTGTTTAGATTCATAAATCTTTTCTGGTTTTGCAAACAGAATATTTTCAGCCTTAGCAAAAGGAAAAAAAAAAAACCATGGGAAAACATGCCTGGTTTCCATTCTTATCCCAGATTTATGAATTTACTGTATTAATCTAGCTCCATTTGTTTGTGTTGGATCTCTGCATAGAAGACTTTTTGGCTCTCTTGCATCTTCTAATTGGGTTCCACTTACCGCAACAATGTGCCTAATGGAATCTAATTCTGTGATCTGCAGTTTTGGGGTTTTATTATTATTAATGTGTGGTTTCAGATATTCTGGATATTTGTTGTTGTGAACTATTACAGTTTGCTTTGTAAAATGATAAATAAAGTTAATAGTTAACCATGTTCTGCCAAGAATTCCATTTGTTTTTTGATTTTGGTTGAGTGACAGACTAAGCAGCCCATAAGTATATAGCTGAATTTTCTTTTAACGTTCTCAGCCCTAGATGGGTGAAGTTGCCTCTCATGCATTTCAGTGCTATCATGCCACATCTGTGAACATCCTTATGATGCATCTGTTTGCATGAACTGGCAAAAACTTATTCCAGGTGTACAAAAATGCAACATCACAAAATATCTTTTGAAGCAGTAGCACCTTTAACAACAGTGATATTTGTTTAGTGGTTCTCATTAATTCTTAGTGCATCTGTGTGTGCATATCAACCTGCAATAAAAATTGTAGGCCTCACTGTGGTGCTGGAAATACAAATTAGTTAATTTGTCTTAAAGACCATAGAAACAATGTGGTCAGATGACACAATCCTAAATCTCATTGTTAAATCGCTTACGTCTTGGAGAGGAATGTTCCTACCACATGTTAATTTCCAGTGGACAGTGTTTCTTTTTGTGTGTGAAATAGTGCATTGTGTTGCAGAAAACAGTGCCATACAGTATCAGGCAGAAATACAGATGGAAAAAAAATTCTTATCAACATTCACGTTTTCCGCACTTGTTCTGGGCAACATTATCTTCTGTTGGGTTAGCTATATAAAGATCTGATGTGACAAGATTTCATATAGTCTCCTTCCTATTTCAGTACATCTTCAAAATCTTAATGGTGTTATATATATACCTTCTATGTTACTATTTTCCCTTCCTATACAGATTACTGCTTGGGGCATATCCACAAAGCAAATTTAGCTGTGTCCTAGCTCCGCTGACAGCCACAAGATTAAATGTCTGTGTTCTAACTTTGGTGTTCTGATGCAGAAAGTATCAAAGATATTCCCGAATTCTTTGAAAGAGTATTTTGCTGCCTGCACCCCCAGCACCAATGTGAGAATTTCCATACCAGCTGCATCTGTTTGCTCATGCTTTAACTGCAGGTTTTAAAGGAATGGTCCTTAAAGATACAGGATTTTCTGGCATTCATTGGAATTTCCTCTAAATCTTTGTTAAAGATGATTGACTTGTGGAAAGTGTTAATCTGCTTGTTTATAGAAAAAAAAATAGAATTTTTAACAGCATACGTGCCCATTTTACCAGTTTAATCTCTAAAAACAATTGAGAAACTTTGTGATTTGAACATTTTGGATGTAGTGTAGACTCTGCTAACTGAATGTAAGAGGTCCCTAAGGGTTTTGGAGTCACCTGGCTGAGACCAGTCAGAAGAGTGATACCCTGGGTGTGTGACTGCACCTCTGAGCATGAGCAGCAGTTTGCTGGAGGCATGAGAATGTTTTGACATCAACTCTAGACTATTTGTTGTGGATTTTACTTGACTGTCCTTGTCGTGGAAGCCTGCTGCTGTAGAAATACACCTTGGCTATACAGTGAGGGCAGTTAGGTATAGAGAAATTGGAACACCTGTACTTGTTTGCCATCTTATCTGGAGTATTGGAAAGGTCTTCAGAAATGGTTGACTGGGGAAACAAGGGTTTGAGATTGAATATTTACATCAGATACTATATGTAAAACTAAAAGCTTCTGTTAAATTATTGTTCCCTGCATTCTTTCCCCCAATAGACAATTTTTTTTCAATTTTATTTGCTTTTACCTAGGAGAGAAATACCAAGAAATACTGAGGAGCTGTTAACTGGAAAATTCTGACTCTTACTGTGTTTCTTGGAGAATATTTCATGTACCCTCTTATTTTTCCTAGTCGTGTGTTCTGTTGCTAGCCAGTTTATTTATTTTAGTATGTCTCTTAACTGGCTTCATAGATGTTTGTGTGACAATGCTAAAATAATTGAATCCCATCCTCAAAGCAAAGCCAGGCAGTTTTCTGCACAAGGTGTGGGAGGACCCATTTTCGACATTGCCCATTAGCAGCAACGAGCTGTTACTCTCATGGTGCCTTATGGAGGAGTTGTCTGCATCCAAAATAACCACTGCAGTTACTCCTAGTCTAGAGATGCATAAGCCTCTTCGTACTGTAAAGGTAAACTGGCCTACATTGCTGAGAAATGCTTATAGTGTGAAATGCTATATTTGTGTCACCCAGGCTAAAGATTTGAGGCTTTTTATAAGGTTGCAATCAGCTTTATATGGCTTATTGATTTTATAAGCCTTCTATGACTGTTGGCTTAAAATGTAAAAATATTTGACCTTCAGATACTGTATCTAGTTCACATTTATGTATTTTGATATAACAATAGAGTAGTATAGGGAAATTTTAATTGTATTTTTATATTATGTTTCTATTTTTAGTCCAGGTCTGTTGGATGCTAACAAAGTAATATTGTAGAAAAATGGTAACTTATTGCACACTGTATGGCATTGATGTACTTCTTATGCAAACTACTTCTAAGCAGATTGAATGTCAATGTCTGTTTTCAATCTTCTTGCAAAAAATGTTATGGTCTGATGACTTGAGAAATGGAGACTTAAAGGTGAATGTGCCCAATATTGTAAATAGCTTGTATTAACAGGAAGCTTAAGAAGATACTGGCTTTGTCCAGTGTGAAACAAGGGGCAGACATGTCATATTCCTAGGTATTACCTCTGGATACGTGGGGAGATGGTGTGGATGCTCTTTGCTCATTCTTTGGGTGATAGCGCAACATGAAGCTTTCAAAATTTGTGAAATGGAGACTAAGTATTTTTCTTTGAATATTCTTTTTGGGAGCATCCTTGCTTTTGGTGAGTGCAAGGATCAGTCCGTAGTAGTAGTACGGAATTATGTAGATATCCTGTGTCCCTTCCAGACAAGATTTATAGACCACATTTTTCCCCAGCCAAAACTTCTGAGTGAGTCTTAGCCCAGACAAAGCCAATGCAAAGCTTTCATCCATTCCTGTGGAGCCAGGCTTTAATCCCAGTGGTTTGGTGGGTAACAGCAGAGAGGAACTGGTGTGAACCTCATCAGGATTGCTGCTGCTTGCACAGGCGTTTCTTGCTAGCAGCCTGGGAGCCATGCAGGGCACCATACACCGTGATGTATACAGCAGAAGTGTGGTTCAAATGCAAAAGTGTTTTCTCATGCAAGAATGTGTATAGTACTAAATCTTAACTGAATAGTCTAGGAAAGTGAATGTTCATGTAACAAAATTTAAAATTTTCTGATACTTGGACACTCAAAGCAAATAGTTACTTGTTTTAGTATCAATTTTTTAATCAACTAGAAAATAGTCAAAATCATAGACTCATATAAATCTAAGAATATCACTGAATGGCCTATTATTCTAGAGAAGTTTTTCTTGCTGCCTTGTCAAACAGGCAGAATTATAATGCATTTGGTTTTGAAGATGAATACATTAACACCATCGGTATGTCTCTCTCTGCTTGCTCATTCTGTATTTTTGCTGCAGGGTTTGGACTGCAGGGGAGATTTAAGGAAGTATCGTTGTGTTTTGTAGATCTCAGTCTCTAAACACCAGTTACAGTAAATGTCTGCCACTAAACAAGCTTGGTTGAAGACTAAGGCTTGCATATCTGATTTTCTGTTTTTTCTTTACTTAAAATTACTAGATCTATAAAAATCTTCCTATCTGGGTTGGCTGCCTGGTTGCTGGCGTGGCCTTCTCTGTAAGAGAGGACTGGAATGGTATCAGCTGGTAGTTTGTGCCTTGGCTGATCGGTAGTTTGAGGATTCCCAATGAGTGGCTTTTTGTAGGCAGATTGACTGATGTGAATAAAACAATGCTGAAAGGTATAATAAAAGCACTTGAAATATGCAGTGAAAGTAGTTAATGTGTGTTTGATAGTGATGATGTTGTTCATCTTAAAAATTCTTGCAAAGATGATTTTGGAAAGTGCTAGATTACATATATATGGAAAAACAAAAAAAAAGGCAAAGCAGAACTTTACAGCAGAAGTTCCAGCTGTTACTTTTTTGTTATGACATGCCTTTTGGCCAGATGGAGGTTTGTGAGCTTAGTGTTTGTTAAATAATACATAGTTCTTTTTTGTGTTGTGTTACTACTTTTTTTAATACTGTGTTTTTTTAGCAGTAGTCTTTGAAGTGGTGGGTATAATGTATGTATGTGCTGCATAAATACATATAGTCAATTAATCATGAGTGAAGAATCTTTTGTAGAGAGAAGGGAAACATTTAAGTAAAATAAAAGGTAAAATTATAATTAACATGCCATAAACTTGTATCTGTTACACTGTCTATGCAAGGAAGTACACTGCTTCAGAATAGTGTTGTAGCCTGGTGGTGTTTTCTATGTGTAATTGCAAAAGCAAGTGGAAACGCTGGGTTGCATAGAGCAGTATTTCACAGTGTGCTGTAAAAGTATGTGAACAGTACAATACAATATTGTACAATAAATATGAGTAGTATAAAATGAATCATAATAAGATAATCTGAGCAGAGACCTAATAAAAGAACAGACTTGTAAAATAGGCTCTACTTGAGATTAAAAGTGTATCTGTAGTCAGAACGGGAATGGGAAACATACTATTGCGTTGTCACAGGAAGCCCAAGATACATTTATAGGGTAGTTTATAGCTTGCAGTGCTTTTAAAAACAGCAGGGGAGAAAAGAGTTAATGTCTTGAACAGTCATTTATGGCCTTTTTTTATTTGTTAGTTATTCACATCCAGGAAATAGAACTTTAAACAAAGCAAAGCTGTTTAAGAAATACTCTAGATCCTTGTTAGTAACAAGGGCCTTGCTATAGCTACTTAACAAATTAACTAATTCTAGAATCGGAGCGTTCTCACTCTCTGCTTTGTTATCGTCCATAAACTTAAAAAAGACTGATTTATCATTGCTACAGTGCAGAGAGCAGCTACGATCAGGGTGCTGTTGTGCAAGGATTGCACAAGTACATAACCTCTGCTTTGAAGGGCTCCGGAGCAAGTGAATGGGCAGACAGCGGAGGGGCGCTGCGGTGGGTAGCAGAAACCCAAATCAAAGACTGATTTCCTTATTGACCCTGGTGCCTTGGATGCGCTTGTTGGTTGCCAGTTTCTCTGCAGATCCGTTGTCACAGCTCAGAGGCTCTCTTGCAGGAATCGCACATTTTGTAATGCACATCCTATCTGGGATTCAGCTAGTGCTGGTAGTGAGCTAACATGCCTCCTCTTCCCACATTCCTCTTGTTTTTATCTGGCAGCCTGTATGGAAACACCATGGGTTAGGTGTTGAGAAGGCACATAGCAACAGACCCAGGATACAGCTGTGGAGAATGAAAGAACTGCTTAGAAATCTCCCCAGACATCATTTGGTAAGAAAGCGAATGCTGCTTCACACTTACTGCAGGACTTTATCCTGAAGGGTTCTTTTTCCCAGTTTGTGCCAGTAAGGGTGTTTGTCCCTTTTTTTCCTCACTGACCTTCCACAGTGAAGTTAGATGCCACATAAGCTATTCTGCTGTCATACGATGTTAGTCAGAGACCTCCCCCAGGAGATCTAGCAGGGCTCTGTGTGAGGGTAGTAGATTGAAAGTGTGGGCAAACTACTTCCATATCTGCAAGTGACTGCTCATCATAAGGAGGATTCGGCAGTATCTTTTAAAATAGAGGGTTTTCTCCCTTTTCAGCTTAAAAAGCTTAAATATAATTCTGTTGAGAAAATCGTTCAGCTCTTTCACAAATAGTTTTTATTGATACAGCTGTTTTTCTTCAAAGAAAGCACTCTCTGTGCCCTTATTTCCATATTAACCAGATCAAAGAATGCCCTTCCTAGCTCTTGAATGCTGTAGAAGCACTGAAATTCTGATAGCAAATAGTCAGACTTTCAGTCATCTTTCCATTAAACCAGTGATAATATCTGAAAATTATTCAAAAGGAAAAATCTCTTAAACTTCCATGGAGTTTTTGCATTCTGGGGTAGACTGTAGTTGTCTTATGGTATGCTTTAACTCCAGCTCATTTGTTTCCACTCCTGTTTTGAATGTTTCCCAAAACGAGCTTGATTAGAAGAGGTCATGAAAACGCCACTCCTGGATATATTTAAGCCATATAGATACATATTAATATATTACAAAACTTGATAAATGTTTAGACTACTGCTGAGGTACTGCCAGGACTAATGGAGGACTTAACATGAAATCCTTTTTAGTCTTATGTCTGGCCTAGTACATTTAATTCTGCAAGCCTGCAACTGTGAGACCTTATCCTGTTCCCAAAGTCACATGCAAATCTGTTGATTCCTATGCTATACTTCTGTGAAATACTATCTTGTCCTGTCTGGAAGATCTGTTTGTTTTTCAAAAGATACACATTCTGCACAAGGACAGTTTTACCCAGTATTCTGGCAAAGTAAAAAGCCTGTTTTGAAATGCATGGAATTGAAGCAGCTAGATATTTTTTAACACAGCCCAACATTTTTTTCCTAATCAAAGCCTGAATTCTTAGAGGAAGACTTGAGGTTGCATCGTAGTGACATCTTTGCTCTTCATCAGATAGCAGCTGGTGAAGGAATAGGGATCTTTCTGGCATGAAGTGCCTGCCATCCAAATCCTAACAAGTGCAATCACTTGTACTACTACTATTATTATTATTGTTATTATTATGACAAGAGGAAACTATTATACTGATCACAGTATGGGAAAATGCTGTAACTGTTGTTTTTGCACTTTTGCAGTGATGAAATGTATTTAGTTAATGTTAGAAATATGGTACCCTAGCTGGTAAGTGACAGTGTGAGATTCTGGAGACTCTGCTCAGGTGTTCTGAGATCATATAATCCATGTTGTGGGTTGTTTTTAAAATGGGCAAGCACCCTGAAAATACTGTATACCACGTATGTGGCCTCATAGCGAGATGCACTTCTACGAAGTGGCAATGTGCCTTTTTTTAGATTCTGTTGATGTAGCTAGCAAACAGTGGCTTACTGTTTAGAAACCCGTGATATTGTAATTTCAAGTGTGCAGAGAGAATCTTCGAAAGACTGGAAGTTTTTTTTAACCTTTAATGGATTTTTTTACAGAAGCAAGAAAACCATAGGCTGTGCCTGAAGTATGTTGCTGAAAAATTCTATTTCTTGAAAATTTTTCCCCACCTTAGCTCATTGCTCTCCAGAGACATCAATAGACAGCCCCCCACCCCCCACCCCCGAGGCTCTGCACAGCAACTAATTTTTCATTTCCATTTGTTCTCCTTCGGAGTGTCCTTGGGGCTTTGCTAACTTACAGGATGAGGGAAGAGAGATGCATCTCATATAAAGCGTTAATTCCATGACGTTTAGCAATACAGTTCTGCAAGACTCTAGCAGAGAAGATCTGCCCAAATTGGATCCATTCTATCCCATCATCCTTATTGAGTGTTACAGATTAAGATCTGAGACAGACAATATTTGGTTAACACATTTCAGATTTAAACTCAGGTGAGCTATAAAAAAATAAAAATAGAATCTGAAGCTATCAAAGGGGAAAAGATTAAACTTTGGAGAAAATGAAGTATTTCTGTGTTAGAGCACATACAGAAGGGCACACTATTTAAGCGGACTGCATTTGGTTTCCATGGCGTCTTATCCTAGCAACACATTTTCATGTTTTGTTATTTTCCATTCTGCCTTCCTTTTGCTGCAGAAGGTACAGAATGCAGCATGTCAGTTGAGGTCTCTGGGTGATACTATTGTAGGAGGATTAGATAATTTTAACTACAAAATATGTAGCTAGGATGGTACCTTCCACTTTGATATTTAGGCTTCTTTAAAGTGAGAGTGCGACAATGTTACAAATATTAAATCTTAAGATATTGCACTTTATCCCATAGGAGAAATTCCAGTTTGTGTAGAATATCAGAAGAATTTTATGCATATTTAGTGATTTTGGGACAAGATTTCCTGTGATCTGATGTTGCCAGGCATCACTGACTTCTGGGAGACGTAAGAGTTGCACAGCTTCTGTGGAGGTGAACTTTGGAATAACTTGGGAAGCATGAACGTGTCTAAGTGTTTTGATACTGTGGGCCGAAGCGATTGAAATCGGATCCAGTACCCTTTCTAGTCTTAGTAATTCCAAGTAAGGGTTGCAGAAATGGCCAAATACTCAGTGTTACGTAGCCTGGATGACTAGCTGCTGGGGCCTGAAGCCATGCTATGTAGTATGAGTCCTTTATAAGTCCCTGTTTTCTGCTTTGCTTCCCCCAGGACTGATGGTGGGTGATGAGTAGGCTCAAATGGGATCCTGCATTCCATGAACTTAATCCAAAGCCTTTGGAAGCGTTCCTGAATCTTTCCACTGATTTCAACGGCACTTGAAACCGGTGTCTATGTTATTACCTGAAATTTGAATGCAAGCCCACTGCCTTGAGGACGAAGTTTAATTTAAATGAATAATTCATGTTACTTTATAGTACAGGGATATACTCTGTTCAGCATGTTGAATCGGTATGTCCTGCATTTTCTGTGTGAGTAACTGCTGCCACACCATGATTCATGGCCCATGCAATGCTTAGCATTGCAGTTTTGTCATTAGGCAGCGTGAACGAGACTGGGGAGGTTATAAAAACAGCCTCTGTAGACTGCAACAAGGTATTTGAAACCACCTATTTAGAGACTTGTCAGCTTCCCCCCTCTGGAAGTGGCCTTGCTGGGTTCAGACCCCATTTCAGTTGAATTTGTGTGTAAATAAATAAGAGTAGTAATGGTTGCAAGGATTTGTACATCTTTGAAATGCCTTGGAGCAGGCTGAAGCAGTTTTGGTACCTTTTGACACCAGGATCGCTCTATTTCTTGTTTTCTTACTCTGCAGTTGTAAGTTCTAGTGTAAGACCTCTTGGGCCAGTGAAAGTGTTAGGGCAGTGGTATGACTGAGGCCACATTTAACCTGATGGAGTTCTGCTACCTCTTGCTTTGAATGGAATTGGATTTTTTTCTCAATAACTTCATCAGGAAATTGCAGATAAAATGAGCTTTTGAAATCTCCAGTCATGTCTGATTGGTCCCATTGCCTGTACATTGTGGCACAGCAGTGATCTGTAGCAGTTTTGCACTGAGGATGTGGGTCCAACAGTGAATTTTTAGCTGAGCTCTTGGTCATCTCGTCTCACAAACAGGGCTTTGGGCTTTGCTGTTAATGTCTGGGATCTCTCTGAACTCTGCCCAGATTGGAACATGTACAGCAGCATCCCAAGTCAGAATTCCAACGCTGATGTTATTGAAGCTTTTTTCTTCTCATTTGTCCTCGAGGTGACTATTTTACAAAACAAAACCTGCAAAGTTTGTTTGGTTTAGAAAATGCTCTTTAGTGTATTCTGAGATTGCTGTGTGGTTTATGCTATGCAGCAAATGAATGTTTGTTGACAGTTTGATTAACCTGTACTACTAGATTTCTAGTTTGTTTATTTTCTATAAATACATAATAACATATAAGTTTTAACTCCAAGTAATATCATTAAATCAATATAGCTCAAAATTGAGTCAGACTTTATAATGGCTTAGTAAGTTGGAAATTTTTCACTAGTTCATTTTTAATAGAAGTTTTTTTTAAAACCCACCACATTATTCTCACCTTTCATCATTTTATATATGCACAGAAATAAATGATGATTTAGACATATGCTGGTATGAATAACACGAGAGTATGCTTCCGGATTTCATCGAAGTGTATTTTCACTTCGATCTCTTTAATGAAACATAAAATATGAGTTAAAAAGCTTTAGAATCTGGTATTTGAGCCACAGCATTTCAGTGGAAGTTCTTGGGACAGAGATTTGAGCTGGGCTGGCCTGCACATGTCGCTGCTGGGAAAGTGCTGAGAGAAACTTGTTTAGACCATGGAGGATGAGGAACTCCTGATAAGAGCTGCCAGGTGGGGGTGATGGTCACAGCAAGAACACTGAGGGGGGTGGGCGTAGGGAGAGGCCAGCCTACGGCCGCAGTGGGATGTTAGGCTTGCTTTCTGCAGTGGTTCCTGCTCATCTCCTTTCCCAAGCACTTGTTGTTGTGCCATCCCTGCCTCTCCATGCCAGGGTATTGGTCGGGCTTGACAACTTTGCAGAGGTATTTTGTACCGGATCCCGTCCTTGGTGCAGTTGGCAGCACAACTCTACAGAGGGTGCTGATGCAGGAAGGCAGAGGGCGAGCCATAGGAGTGGTCGAGGTGGGAGTCCCTGTTGAACCATGGCTGGCCACAAATGCAAACCCACAAGCTACTGGTGAAATCTGGGACACGTTAGCAGCGAGAGGAGGAAGAGGAGAGGAGAAATGGAAGCCTATGGTGAATGCAAGACAGAAGTGAAAAGGGAGGTTAACATCTGGGGGAGGTAAATGGGATCATAGGCTCAGACTGTGATGTTAATATACATGGTTGGTAAATGGCTAGTGAAATACCTTGCTCCATCTTTCATCAGGTACTTGTCTGTGTTCTATGTCTGGTTGGACTGGAAGTGTGAGAAACACAGAGACAGCTACTGTATATATGAAAGTATGCACAGGAGGTGCAAAGCCTTTTCACTTCACTTTCATGAGGCTTTGTTTTACTCCTGGAATTAAGAAGTCAAAAACAGAGCACAGGGGTAGTAGAGAAACTGGGTGTTGGTTGCTGGGTTTGGACTTCTGTGGAGTGCACGTGCATTAATCTGATCTTTTAACTTCCAGTGTGTGAAGGTGTTCTAAGATAAATATTGTCTACTTCTGAACATTGTTCTACTCTACTTTGAGACCACAGTCTTTTAAAAGACTATTTTATTTTCTGATCTTATTTTTATGTTATTTCATGTTACTTACAAATTTATCAACATAATTTACAATCTCTAGCGTTGTATTCTCTTGAATTTTTATGATACCTTACTGCTCTATTAAAGAACACAAGCCATAATAAAAGTACATATTATTTAATATTCCAGGTTTCTAAACCATAGATGATTAAGAGTTATCAAGGTAAACTAGTTAACTCCTGAAACACACTTAGCAGTTGTTTTGTAAGATTAGTAACACATAGTAAAAGCGCAGATTTCTCCATCCCTTGCTGTACTGTCCTTTTCTGTTACTGTTTCTCTGAAGATGCATTTCAGTGGGTGTGGAGAGATCTGAATTCATGCACGTGCACTTTGTGTTGCATTCCTGCATTAATTTAGAATCTCTTGGAGACCAACTGCAGCCTTATTTAAGAGGAGAGGGTGGGAGTTGTGCTGTGGAAGTGTCCTTCAGAGTAGGAACAGTTGGTTACAGTTCTGAATGGAGGTGCTTGTTATCTTGTCTTGAAACTGTGGGGTGTGGATCATTACTTTTTTCATGTTCAAATGCTCGTTTGTTTTTTTTGAAAACTAAAGCTACCATTTCTGCAAAATTATAGTAAACAAGAAACCTAAAATGAGAAAAAAGTGATGGATGCCAGTCTCAAGATTTATTAGAATTTTACAACTGTCTATTAAATCAAAAAGCCTGTTCAGTAGAATATAGATATTAAAATGGCAGATGTTAAATACAGTGTTTGGCTATTGATTCTATTAGGACTGCCCTGCCAATATTTAATATGAAGACACCGTTTCTGCAATATACTTACTACAAAGAAATGGAATTTGTAGGGCGTATTGTTTGTGCACTTTTACATGAAAACAGTGGCAGAGGATTGAATGAGGTTGTGTTGAAAATTTGCTCATCCTTTGAAAACAACCTTTTAGTCAGAACATAATAAACATGTATTTGCTGGTTTGTTTCTATACAAACTTTTTGCTTAGGATAGAGCTGAGTCTGGAGCCTGGAACCCATGACTTCACCTGCTGCTTTTACTCTCTGAATTCTCTCACTGCCTGCTAGCATTTTATGGAACCACCCTGATTTATTTAAAACTATTTATTGTTGCTTGTATGCATTTATTTTTTTTTAAGTCTCTGGTGTTACGTTCTGCTGTGTGACTAACCAGTTCAAATGAAATAGCGCAAAAAATCCTTCTCCCATCAAGAAGGAAATAGAGTTGGCTTTTAGTGTCGCATTTAAGATTTATTTCCTCTGAGCTGGAGCTGATTTTATTGGGCAGATCTTCAGGTGATTTAAACTTTTTCAGAGATGCAGTCTCCTGTAAGGATGGGACGGCTCTCCCCCCCCCGGGCAGAGCTGCTGTTTTGTCGGGGCCGCTGGCTGACCCAGCTGGGGGCTGGAGCCTGCTCCTTTCCTCCCCACTTGCTCAACCCTGCAGTCTAAAACAGCCTGGTGTCACTAAAGACTGCGCCAGTGCCAAGCATATCTTCAGGCAAAGATCAAAATTACAGGCCTGGTAATTAAAAGTGATTTTCCTTTCTTAAGTATTTGGCTTACTTTGTACCTGTCCTCATCCTCGGGCTTGTGGCTTGGGAGTGGGTTCTTGTAAGAACATGTAAAGGCAAAGGATTCAGACTTCTGCAAATGTGATAGACAGTTGGGATACATTTAAGGAAGCTGATTAGCTGTAGGGTGAAATGACAACTTGGTTAAAATTACAGGATTTCAGATACAGTGTGTGGTTCCATGCCATGCTTTGGCTGTAAGCTGCAGCAGTGTCTTACCAGTAACTTCAAACATTTAATTCATGTGCTTAAAACCAGCTGTGTAGTATGTCTGATTTTTAGTATTTAAACAAACTTTTTGTTGTATTTAAAGTAAGAAGATGCTGTGAAATACAATTTGGAAGCTGACACTTCCTGTAGAAATTGATTGGCCTTTTGCTGTAGTCAGACTTGAAGGGCCAGATTGTGGCTACTGTGTGAAGGAGGTGGGGGCAGAAGATGAATCCTCTCTGGATGCCCTACAAGGAGGCGGGCACTTTCAGACTGTAACTATGCATTTTTGTTAAAACAAAGTGGGATTCCAGTCAATAATAAAGTCTAATCATCTCCTGTGGCTAGAGTCTTATACTTTGTCTTCCATTTTCTCTGCTTTTCTCTTGATTCACCCTAAACCCATTTTAAATTATACTATCTTCCCTTTATTCCTTGGGTTCTTTTTAATTAACTTTGTTTTAAATGATAACTTAGTCATTTGATATATTTAATCTTAAATTAGGTCTTTTTGGATACTCTTGTCAGGTCTTCTCTTGGTGGCGTATTGGTGCTTTATTAGAACCTTGTTTCATTTTTAAGGGCTGGTGAATAGACAGATGCTTTTTGGTGGGATTCTATGATTTTTTTTTTTACCAATATTTTAAGAAAAAACCTAGAACAATGTTTGCATTCATATAACATATAACATTTCCATTCTAATTCCCAGACTGCAAGCCTATTTCTTTGCCGAATTGCAGTCGCCTCGGAGGACTGTAGCAGCCAAGAACAAGGAGGCAGGAATCTGTTGGTTTTTTTTTCCAAAAAGCCCCAAGCTATCTTTTTTGTCCAAGACAGGCACACAGGGTATGGATATTAAAGGTCTCATCTGAAATATGCAGATGAACAGACTGCCATGGGTTAGAGGTAATTAAAACCACATACTTAGATAATTGGCCAATTCAATTCTTACTTTATTGCAATCTGTTTTCTAATGTGAGGGATATGTTTTTATGGTGTTAAATTTTCTGTACGCTCACCAATGCACAGAAAAGGCAGCTGCATGTAGCCTGCTTGGGCCAGCCGAAAAGAAATGTGTTTGCAAGCGTGAATGATTGGCATGCCATCATCTGTAGGGTGCATGTGTGAAGCTGTGTATGGACAAATGGGGAACATGTGAAAACTGTCCTCTCAGTCATTTTGCTCCTCCTGAAATACGGAGCAGAGCTGAGCCTGTGGAGTCTTTGGTCACTTGGAAATGTCCAGGGAGAGGATTCTTTTTAGTGAAATTGTAGCAACAATTTCTCTTTCTTCTGCCCGAGCAAGTGAGTCATTTCCGGTGGCTGGTAGTAATGAGTGTAATTATCTCCTTGAGAACTGGGATGGTAACAACAACCTTTTCCACCAGCGAGGGTGTATAAAACAGTTATAATGTGCATGTTCCTGTGTCTGTTGTAGTTTTAAGCTAGTGTTTCTCATGGTACTCAAACATCTTCATAGGTAGTGTAGGATAGACTGGTTGTCATGATTTTAATCTCTGAAAAATGTGGGCGTTTATATTCTAGGCGTCTCTTGGAGTCTGTGGTGGTGACTTTCCCATCCTTCTGCACTGTACAGATGTCATGGGCTGTGAACACCTCTTGCTGGGGAAGAGCTTTTGGAGCAGCAGCTCCAGTCCAAGCCTTCCCCTCCAACCCAAACGTGGGACCAGTGCTTGGCCACACGCTGTTTCCTCTGCAATGGCAGCTGCCCCAGCTGCACCCGAGGTGGAGGCAGCAGGGTGCACTTGGCATTTTCCAACACAGTCAACAACTGCTTCCAGGGCAAGTCCTTAGTAGTGGTCTACAGCACTCCTATTTTTGAAGCTCCTTCTGTATTTAATTCACTACAGATGACATGGCCCAAATGCTGGTCTATGCTTCATTTGTATTTACCTCGTGAATGAAGTCCCTTTTGCTTTGTCTGAACTTCTGTAATGAATGGCTGCTTTTAAGAAAGCTGGATCTTAGGTCTGAGAGGAATTAACCCAGAAGCAAGAATAGTAGCGATAATTGATGCCACTGTTAATGACTTAGCCTGATGTGGGTAGCACTTCAGTACTCCTTCTTCCAGGGCTGAGGAAATGAAGGTGAAGTGAGTTAGAACAGTATGATTTCAGTGGTCTGAATAATGAAAGATAATGTGATAGCCACACACAAAGGATTAATTTTTGCTCAGTAAGTTTGATTAATAACTTGCAGGAAGTCAGTTCCTACCTTCAGTCAAATGGATGAAGGACAGAAGATCAATTTTCCATCTGCATCTAGTTTCTGGCAGGTTTAGAACTGCAGGGGTCCTTTTTCCCCTCAGTGCTCACTGCATTTGGAGGCAGCTGCTTCTAAATATGTGTTTCAGCCATGGTAGGGCAACAGGTGGAACTGATATTGTCAAATCTTACCTCTATTCATTAATCTCAAATAGTTATATGCCAAAGTGTCTGTATAAAAGCAATTATCATAGCCTGTCTTTCTAAATCAGTATGCCATGGCTAATGTTGGCCTCTGTTCCTGTGATGCTGTCATGCTCTGGTGCATCCTATGTTTTCGCCTTGAAAGACTTCGTCCCAGAAGAAAACACTTGAGGGTATTTTGTTTTCTTTTTACATTCCACCCCCTCCCCTCCCCCAGTGCCTCCCAATGGATTCATTCTGTTTAACTGGGTTAATTGGTGTTAGCTAGAAAATAAATCTGTCCTGGCAAAGGGGTTGGATCGCAGACTGAAGTGACCTGTATTACCTAGAGATCTTTAACCCTAAATAAAGTGATGCCAGAAACAGTGTGTGTTGTTGTAACAGGTCTCCTTAGCAAGGAGGATTTTCTGGGCACAGTAAGTTAGCTGAGGCTGTAGAAAGTCTCAGGCTGGGTTTCTGTTGCAGACAGCTCTGACATGAGTTCCTTGTGTGCAGAGCAGGGATGTGGGTACCCCTCTGGCCTTAGCAGTGTTGCCACGTGTTTGCAGTAGTGGTGTGGCTTGTGCATTGGGAAGAGAGGAATACCTCAGAATATGAGGGTCTTGGATAAGAAATGTGTCAGTTGCTGATTGAATGCATGGGAGTATCTTATCTTTATTGTGGAGCTTAATTTTCCTCCTAACTCTTCACAAATCTCGGCTTTGATGTCTGTTTATATTGTAAGGAGAAATCAGGCATTAGAATTACTGCTCTCTGATTCCTTTCCTTATTTCCAGGCTGAGCGTGAGTTACTAGTTTACTCTCTAGCATTTCCTACAGAGATAACTGGTAATATTTAATACTGACTTCTTATCCAACAGAGTGAAAGATCTGGGAGTTGTGCTTTAATGCTTAAAGTATTAGTACTAGTGAAGCATTCTTCAGGTTTGAGCTCCTTTTCCCACCTTGGTGCTTTCATAAAAGAGCAAAGAATGTAACACGATTAGATACTGGGAATAAGTTCTTTACTGCAAGGGTGGTGAGGCACTGGCCCAGGCTGCCCAGAGCAGCTGTGGCTGCCCCATCCCTGGCAGTGCCCAAGGCCAAGCTGGACGGGGCTGGGGGCAACCTGGGCTGGTGGCCAGGGGGGTTGGAACTAGATGATCTTTACTGTCCCTTTCAATCCAAAACTATGATTCTATGATTGTATGTTTCTATGGTGATTTCTTTTCCCAGGAGGCTGTTCTCTACTGAGATAAGTGAGATTGGTGCTATTTTAGTTGATTAAGTTTACTATAAGAATCCTCTGCTTTGTGTTTAGGAAATACGTTGCAGGTCCCGTTTGCTTCATTTTTTTGTGGCCTTGGATTTGTGTGTGATGTTACTGTGAATTATTAATGAAACTTAACTCCTTCAGCAGCGTTTATATGTAATTTACAGAGACTAGTGCCTTGAAGCCACTGCCCTATAGCTAGTTTGGTTATCTGTGCCAACTGTGATAGCATACTCTATTTAAGCACGGTACCTTTTGTAAATAAATCAAGAAATCAGTCAATAAATAAAGGGTAGATTCTAGGCTGAATTTAATTTTTGTTTATGGTAGAAAAACCACAGGATGCATTTATAATTCAGAGATGGTAAAACTACTTTCATACTCTTCCCATTGTGTTTTATACTGTTTTTGCAACTTCTTAATTTAGTTAACAGCTTTGCTGTTTGTGCAGTCAAGCAAACAAATGACTCTAGTGTGTGATTACAAAGAGTATAACAGATACTTCAATTTGAATGTAACAAAACCCTGATAACCTGTGGAGTATCTTCTGCAAAATACTGTTTTGTCCTGTTAAAAATTAAACAATTAATTTACCCGGTCCAGTTCCCATAGCATTGTTACCTTTGTGTGCCCTTGTAGTGCTCTTTCTTGTAGGGAAATGCTGGTGTCTGTGCTTCATTGGGGGACATAGCCTTATGAACAAATCAAGAGAGAAACCTCTGGAGGTCTGTGGGCATGACAGCTCGTCATTTGTGGGTGCTTGACCCCTGTAGCTGAGTGCAGAACCAGAGCTATTTCCCTCCACGTGCAACTGGGTCACGTATGAGACGAAGTTGCCTTTACACGTGACCTAAAAGGAAATGCAGAAATCCTATATACTGCTTACTGGGGTTTTGTCTTACCCCACAGATATTGTTTAGTCAATAAATAACACTACATAGTGGTTGTTACTGATTAAACAAAATACTATATCTGAAATTCCAGCTCTTCTGTAGTGCTTTTTTTCTGCTGGGGATACAAAGATGCCTCACACCTACTGGATCAACATCTTGATTTCTTTCTTGAGTTGTCTGCAGCTCTTACTTCCAACAGGTGTTTGGTCTTTGCACCTCTGAAGGTGTACAGTAAAAGTAGCAGGTGGTGATCCTCCATACCTTTTGTATTCACTTTCCTCTACTATCCACAGTTGGCACTGCAGGTTTCCACTGCCTTGATAGCTTTGGAGTTCTGGTCTGTGGCTTGATGAATCCCTAGTCCACCCTAGTGTATATGGGAGTAAAAGACACTGTAATGGGCTATACAGACAGGGTAGGAATGCTAGAACAAAGAGGGCAGAGAATAGCTTGCAGAGCAGTTTGCCTCCTTTTATTATCTTTTTCTGTATGTTGTGCAGTGATGAGTTAGCTTACTATGCAATTCTAGTTTTCTCCCTCCAAAATATATTACTTGAGACATAAGATTAGACCTTGAATTCAGTTGTCCTAAAAGAAGTTAACTACAGAGTTCTAGATTCCATAGATACTTCACTGTTTATGCGGAACAGGAGGAGAAGGCTTGAGGACATACAGTATTTTTTCCACCTATATACAGTGTTTTAGTATGCATATAGAATTTCAGTGTCTGCAGCTCAATGGTGCTGTCTTTACTAATGTTTTATGTGAAAATTCAATCCATTCTCTTGTTACCTGACAGTAAATATTAAAGTAGAAATATGTAAAGTCTTAATGCCATTTGAATAGTACTGCTAAGAACTGGCATGATCCTGGTAGATCCTAGCAACACCAACTGTGCTAATGTGGGTTCACTCGCTGGCAGTTACTGGAGAAAATGGAAATACTCCAAGCCAAATCTGTGTGTGTAGCTAATAATAAGGCTGATTAGGCTGTTTCACCAGGCTGCAACTCTGAAATAGTTCACTTTCCTTTCCTGTAAATAGGAGACCGTAATTATAACTTGGGTCTGTAATAATTTTTTTTCTCCCCCCTAACATCAGCAAGGAACTGTTGCATATACTATTACATACCATTTTTATTGGTACAGATGCTACCAAAGGGTGGATGTCAATGACTACTCAAATTATTCAGAAATGAACAGGGTGTTTCCTTATAGCACAAGGTATAATCTTTAGGAAAAACTGTAAGTCCATTATTTATGAAAATGCATTGAAACCATTACCAATTACATGCAGATTCCCGGTTATAGACTTTCTAGAAGGGTAATACAATTCTGTAATTGTTCCAAATAAAACTTCCAGGGATTATTCTGTAAAAAGTCCTTAGCCCAATGAGGTGTGAAAATTCAAGTTTTTACCTTAATTAGTCATTAAATACATGATACATTTTTTTTCTCTATTTTTCAATTTTTCCTATGGAAAACTCATACAGCTTCTGCTTAAAAATAGCTTCAGGATGACAAAACGCCCTGCATCTTAGGAACTCTAAGCAGATCAAAACAGGTAGTCAGGGTGAGCTCTTGGATTTCTCTTTCTGTACCTTACTAAAGCTACCATTTCTTTCTGAAGATGGCATCCTCATTGAATGTAGAGCATAAATGGGAATCACATTTCATAAAAAAGGTTGCATTCTTGGAAAGGTACATGGATAGAGAGTCTTCATAAACGAGTTCTCAATTCTTGCCTGAGCCATAGACATCCTTCATGAGCAGGACTTGTTTTGTTTGTGGTGTTTTTTTCCAGTTTCTAGCTCAGTATAATATTTCAAGTAGAAATTCCACTAATGACTACTTTTCTCTGATACTGTGGTGGTGAAGATTTGGTAACTTTTTGGTGAAGTATTTATTATACTTGCTGAAGTTAACAGTGGAATGCTCCAAGAGATGTATATTCAAGATCACAGTGCAGTAAGTCTGTTTATAAGTAAGTCTGTTAACTTCCTTATAGAAGTTTTAAATGGAAACTTTGTCAGAATGGGAAGAGTCTTGTCCATATTTTGTAGGTGCTCATATATTCACATACAGATGTTCTAAGTGAAGGCAAAGTGATTGAAGTAAGATGTGGGCAATGTCGATTACTTCTTTGGTAAATTGTTAGGTTCTTTATCATGATGTGTGTTACTGTTACAAACCTTTCTAGTCAGCAGAAATCAAAAGCCTGAAAGAGCACAGTTTTGGATCATATAATCCAAGTAGTTGGATTGGGTGGAACCAAGGTGATTCAGTTGTTGCTCTGCCTCTTCTGTCAATGCAGTAAGATAGTTTCAGTTACTCCAAATCACACACCAGTCACGAGCATTTAAGTATTTCCACTTAAATGCCTTTAGAAAGCTGTCTGTAGTTGTCCAGGAAAAGTCTTCAAGTTGACAGCAGCTGTGCTCTCTGCGTGGTAGCACAAGAGGAATGCCAGATCACCGCATCGTAGCAAAACCGCTCTGACAGAGGCATGGTCATCTCTGGTGTTCAAAGGACTGTTGTGGTTCAGGTACATGCTCATGTGCACTCGGAAGAGACACTTCTTGCTGTGTCAATGGGACACTCAAACCAGACTGCTAAAAGTTTGGAAGCTCCTTGAGGCTTCTTTGAGAGGGCATTGATTGATGTTGTGTATTACTTCCTCCATAAAAAGTAGTACGGTGACAACATCTCATTTCATTAGTTTTAGGAGCCATAGCTGAAGGCAAATGGGAAGAGCGTATCTGGCAGTGATTTTATATAAAGTAAAATGGGTTTATGTGGAGAATTGTTTAGATTGTATCTTTTCACCTTTTTTATGAACCTGATTAATTATGCTCCACAGTTTTAAATCGTATTTTCCCTGTTTCTTCTTTCTTTTAAAAATTCAAAAAGGCTGTATTTTTCTCTCCTCACGCCTACGCTTCAAATACATTTTGGCAGGATGCATGAATCTGAAATGTGATGTGAAGTTTTCTGAACTGTGTGGCTAGCTAATAGCAATGCAAATTGGTTACCTAATGAGAAAAAGACATCAGAAAATTTTTTTGAAGGTCCTATTGGAAGAATAGCATCATTCTAAATCTCAGCAATGTCTGCCTAGATTCAGCCTACAGCACGTGTGTTCTAGGCAGTATCTTAGGTTATTTTGGTTCAAGAGATCGGGAGAAAATGTTTCAGTTTTTGTTTTTCATCTCCTGTTTGTTCTCTTTATGTACTTGACACTATATTACGTTCAATTGTACGAATGCCTTAGAAAGACAGGGCTCATTGATTTGCTGTGGTGATTGAGCTCGTAAAGCATCAGGCCCTCCTGGAAATCTTCCCCGTTGGTGGGGCATCTGTAGCGCTTACCCAGCACAGTGAGCCGGTGCCCTGCTCCTGCAGGGAGGCTTCCTGCGGCAGGGGGCTCCACGGCAGGGGGTCTTACTGGTGAGATGCTGCTTTGATTCATGCCCTCCAAGGCATGGCAGGGGACCAGGCCGCAGCGTGGGCAACTCGCGCGGCTGGATTCTGCCCTCCAAACAGTGCTGTGCCGCTTCTCTGCTTTCTCCTGAAATGCCCGGAACACAGTTGAAGGAATTAGTACAATGATAATTATGTAGGCTTGTGTCTTTTTTATTTCTCTCAGCTGAGAAGACTCATGGGCTGATCTTTCAGGACTGCTTTTAAGGTGATCCTTAATATACCATTGGATTTTTTTTCCTGTGTTAAGAGACCATGCTATTTTGCAGTGAGGCAGTTTCAACCCAGCTATAAGTTTCTATTGGGAAGAGCACTTGTCTCGGGGTGACTGCTGCCAAGATCGGTGTCCATGTCTTCAGTGCAAGTTCTTGGGAAGCCCAGCCCAGGCTTGGAGTTGCAGGCTGTCCTACTCCCCACTTTGTCTGAGATGTGGCAGGGCTCCCTCTCCTGCCACAGAAAGCAAGCATCTTTCCAAGTTTATGGAAATCCAGTACCTTTCCATCTTAGTTGCATGCTAGATGAAAAAGACACTCCGTAGACTTAATTACATTTATTTTCTAGCTTCTTCCTTACTAGCGTAAGCTTGGTGCTTTTCTCCTAAAAGTAATACTGATTTACCTGTCCCTTAGCAAGTTGTCTTGTGTTCCCCACTCCAGAGGGAGGGAAGTTCTAATCTAGTATCATTAATCTACCAGTCTAGGAATATATCTCAATTTGTTCCTTAAACACAAATTTTCATGCATTTATCTAAAGCTGTCGCTTCAAGATGTTTCCATCCACTGGCTGAGGTAAAACCTGTAGCACACTTTTGATAAGCTGTGATGAACAGTCTGAGATGTAAGCCTCTCCAAAATACAAAATTCAAGAATTGAGTATATCATCTTGTGTTTACCATGAAAAACTTCTTTGCAAAAACTAAGATTGAGGTGTTCTCAGGCATTTCTAATAGCTTTTCCTGTCAGCATTAACAATAATGCATACGTGCTAAATATAGAATGCAAATTACCTGTTCTGTGCCGCAATTATTTTTCTAGGTATTGTATTCATAGAGCTTCATTTATCATAGTTTCTAGGCAATTAAGTGCGGTGGAATGAGAGCTTGGACTTGGAAGGGAAGTGGCTTTCAACTCTTTTTGATGCATTTATATTTGCTCTTTATTTTATGTCTGCATCAAATTAGATGCAAACCTACTCTTTTTATTTTGGTGCGTTCGCATTTCTGGTTCTTGTTGGATCTTATTAAAAGGGAACGGCTGTTTAACGGCAGAACAGGTTTTAATGTATGACTCAAATGAAGTGTGTGAGCCCAGAGAAGGCAGTTGCTTCTAAGAAATGCAAATTCCATGTAAGATGGGAAGGAGTAGAAATTCACCATCGAAAATGTGTTATTTTAAAATTAAAATGTGATTAGAGGCAGTGTGAAATTGTGTTAACGATGACAGCTGTAGGTATGTTCTAAGGAACACAGTCCCTGCATCTCTGAGGGCTGCTTGTGTTAAACTGCTGTGGTCCTTGCTGAGGGCTCCTTGCTGCACATGGCTGGGGCTTTTGTAGCCAAGTGTCAAAGCGGTGAAACTTCCAATACTTACTCATCCCGCTTTGTTTCCTGCATAAGGCAGTCCTCCTTCATAGGCCAGTTGTAATCATTTGGCTTACTGTGGCTCCAGACTTGGAGACTGGAATTTCTTATGGATGTTGTTCGATTGAGCATCCACTGTAGCAAGCGAACAGGCAGCGTTCCTGAGGTGTAAGGCTTAAGCAGTATTGCCCTTTTTTGAGTCCGGAGCTACTTTTCTCTGACCTCACAGAATCTGAGCCCTGTGCTTTTAGCAAATGGGAAGAAATCCCGCTGGAATTGGTGTGGCTGGAGTAGCCTTGTTTGGGACACTTGGGACTGCCCCCATTTGGAACAAAAGTTACGCATGGCAAGGTAAACAAAAGCGAGCTTATGAATAAGTAAAGACAAGTAGCCATTTAAATGAAGGATCTGAGTTACCTACATGGTTTGCTTCCTTCTGATTTTCAGATTGAGATGAAAAATGTTGCACTGGGGAATAAGCTAGCTACTTGATTCATAATGGTGTCAAGCAGTCCGAAGTCTGATTCTGCATGTGACAGACCGAGTGCATTTTACTCAGCATGTTTCTGATGAAAACATGCACTCCTATCATGCTAATGTCCTTGAAGTAACCTCTATGCTTGAAGGATGAAGTTAGTTTACATTCATTTTTTCTTTCTGGTGTGAATGAAGTAGAATCTAACTACTGTTAGTGTCCCTAACTGCTATAATCATGAACTTTTTGGACCAATCTCATAAAATAAACACATGCCTGATTGTAAGATGTAAACAACAAGGTTCACTTCAAGTCCACAATTGAGACATCATCTTAAAGATTAATGATGGGATTTTATGTATTTTTTCATTTTGCATAATTATTCACACCTTATAATTAACCTTTTCATTTAGTTGAAATGAATCACTTAAGTAGGGATGTTGTTGCAGTGGTCTGAAACGTTTTATTATATATAAGAATTAAATATGAAAGTTATGAAAGCTATATTCTTTAAAGAACAGAAGCCTAATTTGTTTTTTTCTTACCATTTTCTTTCCCTCTGACATAAGTTATTTTTTTTTGGTTGTAGGCTGAAAATGTTTGTACTTAACGGCAACAAAACGAAAAACTGTAAAAATTGTGTGCATACATTTCTGATTCCTTTTTCCACGTTAGCAAATTAAAATGGCAGCAGGTATTTTACTGAATGGAAAAAGTGGTTTGAAAGAGATAATGGCTTAGTTCCACACTAAGATTCACACTTTGTTTTCGATGCTAAGTATTACGGTTCGGATTTTTTTGTGATGAATAGATTCATTTATGCTAAGTAACCAAAGCTTAATCTGATGATAACATTTGTCTAAAGCCTGGTTGTTGCCTCTGGAAGAGGATTCCTTTTAGAGAAAACTGTTGTTATCCACTGTTGTTGTTAGTCTTAAGATTCCTTTTCTCATGTGTTTTGAATGCTGTGCTTATGGAAGAACTGGTGGAAAAAATCAGCTAGTCCACTGTACTAGAAATGGGCAAAAGACAGATGGAGGTTACTGGGCAGCCTTGGTAGACATTCTGATTCTACACAGCTCTGACAGAATGTGAACCTTAAAGATACTGGGGTCTAACATCATTAAAAACAGGGAAAAAAGCTCTTGCATGACCATTGAATTGCTGGAAAAATACAGTGAAAGTCGTTTGCTATAAAGATCTCTTGAAATAATTTCAGCATGTTCACTGTTGGTTGCTCTTTCTAAACCAATCCTGTTACCATGATGTAACTTTGATGTGTGGACAAGGCTCAAATTAGGTTCAGGACTGAATTTTTGCCCCTCTCACCCCATGGTTTAGATGTTCAGACAGTGCTTTATCAATCAAGGTTTTATGAAAGTGAAAATTGTTTTCTATAAGGGTGTTAATTTTTAATACCTGACCAGTTCTCAGCTTGCCACATCACCTCTTAATATTAATTTCCTTTTTAGATAGATCTAGACAAGTCACCATTTCAGACTCACAAATAGCTCTGTATTAACTTCTTCAGTAAATCTGCTACATTTTCTTTTGTGTAATATAGTGGTATTGATCACTGAGAAGATTAAGTAGATCTTTATGTTTTCAGACACTTTCAAAAATTCTTTCTAGAAGTTAGATAATTTAACCTGTAGCATAGTTTATCATCTAAAATGGTAAAAAAATGATTCAGAGTTAAGGATGTCACATAACTGGATGTGTTTTATGAGATTCTTCTAATCAGTGGCTGTGCTGGTGACTTCTTGTGGGTCAGCAGTGATTTTATATCATGACAGGTTTAGGTCTTAAAAAAAAAAAAAATTGTTTCCAATCTGCATTATCTTTCTTGCTTTCAAAAAGCAGTGGTTCATATTATCCACTCCTAAGCTATCTCTTTGGATTTGCTGTGACTATAGAAGTACAGCTGAGAGAGTCCTACAGACAAAAACTGCTGAAGCTTGCTACTTTAATCATTATTCCAAGTGCAAGTTACAAGCTTAAGCCTATTATTAGCTTGCAAAAAAAAAAAAAAAAAAATTAAATATATAATTTGACAACCAACTCCTACAAATTACCCATTATCCCTTTCTCTAAAAACTGTGAGCACTTCTGTATTCGGGCCAGTTTCCATGCTTGCTCTTAGTCACTGTCATGAGGCTCTGTGTTAATTTGACTGGAGCTGGCAGATGCAGGGTGTGCTGCTTAACGTGCTAGCCAGAACCCAATTGGAGGTTAGTTTGCAAAGAAATAATACAGGATTTGTTTTCAGAGAAGCAGACTCTGGGTTCGCATGTTTTCCTTTCTTCACATTCATCCAGCAGCCAGCTGCACGAGTGTCTCTCCAATTTTAGAGCTGTATTTCTGTTTGGATATCCAGGTTTAAACCTGAGTCTGCAAGCTAAAATGCCTGACTCTGATTTCAAAAGCCACTAAAAAACAGGAGTAAGTTTTTTCTTTGTCTTTCCTTTCTTAATTGTGGCCTGTTCTGTCAGTAGTTCATGTGCAGTATGGGGCGGCTGTGTTTTCAGAAAGCGCCTATCTGGCAGAATTCAATGGAGCCTGGGGACAAAGTGAGCTACTTTTTTCTGCCCAAGGAAAGTGGAGGAATACTTTCAAGTGTTTTTTTTCTTTTGTTTTCCTACATAATGGTATAAAGGCTTTCTTTTACAACCCTGGGATTGAATTCAGGGCTTCTCAATCGCATGACTGGCTCTGGCCTTTCACGTTTTTGAACACAGAACCAGAATTAAAGGAGAGGGGAATGAGGGATGCTTCCTCCCACAGTCACTCCAAACCTGAGAGCTGGATGCTCAGAATTCAGCAGACTGATTTGAGAGACTTCAGGTCATGAGGTTATGCTCTGTCATGCTGGGACAGGTCATGGTGAAAGGATCCTTGACTCACTGTTACTGCTCAAGGGCTCGGCCTGCCCATGTAAAGCTCTCCTAGGAGAGGCACTTTTGGGGTCATGGCTATTCTTTCTCAGCACAGGCAGGCTGTCTGTGTCTGATGTGCTGGGTGCAGGAGTGAGGTTGAGAGCTATGTCACTTGTCTGCATGGGGTAGGGGCTGCTGGATGAGCTCCATGGTCACACGGCAGAGACTAGCTGAAGAATGAGTGTTAAATGTAGGGAATAGTGGAGTGTATCAGGGAAGCATGAAGAAGTTCAGTTGTGAGGAAGAAAGTTAGATGCCTATGTTTTGGAGAAAGGAAAGGTATAAACCAAGCTCACTGGGTACTGGGATCAGCTGTCTGGAGCGTGACTGAACTGGCCAAACGTAGGAAAAGTGGACTGAGGTCAAGGGGATGGCAAGCCTTTGGCAAAGGTTGAAAGGTCTAAAACGTCATGGTGGCACTTCCTTGCTTGAATGCAGAAGGTTGAGTCCAGAGATTCACACTGGCTGTTTCTGGATCACTGAAAACATCAAAAAGGGCTTGAGTGTATAATGTGTGCTGATGCTACCTACTTTAAGAGGGGATTTCTGTGTTCATTACTTAGGCAATGTTGCCATTTATTTCAAGTGAATGCTGGCCGTAATGGCCGAGAAAGCCATCGGAAAATTTGGGCCTAACAGAGCAAATAATTGCATGAAGAACAAGCCTGTAATGATTCCAAATAAGAACTGGAATATTTGAGCTTCAAACACACAGATTGCTGTGTGCAGAATCTCTTCTTGCTTGACGCTCACTGACATTACCTTTGGATTATAAAGACCACAGCATTTTCTCTATATAATTTTTTTGTGCCCTTCTGTACTGCTGAAGTAATGGATAAGATCAAGTAATGCAAAAAGTAAGAATTGACCAGCAAAAGCCCCTTGTCAACATGTATTCCTAATGGAAAATGATGGTTTCAACAACCAGTCATGGATGATTCCTAGAGATCTGCTTTAGGTTTTCTGTGGATTTGAACCAAATTCAGAAAAAAAATCATTCCTAGTATCACCTTTGAGATTGTAAAGGGAGAATCATACTGAGTTTAATCAAGTGATTGAACTAAGTTTTTATTTTTCCCCTGATTAAAAGGCTCTGAGGTTGTGATTTTGGTTTTGGCCTTTTTTTTAGCAAGAAAGGTACAGCAGAGTGGAAGGAAAATTGAAATGTGAAAGCATGGCCAATGCAGATATTCTAGTATCCATCCCAGGCTTTGCCAAGCAGCAGCTGTGTGCTTGCTTTCTGTAGCAGGTGTTGTAGTGAGACATTGCCTTTGGAAACAGCAAAATAAGTTAGATGTAGACTTGCAGAACTTCCAATGTATTTAGTTGGAAAGCAGTAATGAGGTGAGAAAAGATAAATAGTAGTGCAGAGACTGCAGAGATACTGACTCTTTGTACTGAATAATTAAGAATATCATAGAGAGAAGCTGGTTAATCTGTTGTGGAGTACTTAGTCTAGTGGGTCATGCCGGTTGCTTTCCTGTGCAATGCCCAATGTTTTGTTCTTAGTCCTGGCCATTGGAAGTAGGATCTGTTGAAGCAATTTTGTAGAAAGGATGTGCTCAAGTGGTTCAGAATTACAGTGAAATTTTTATAATCCCTTTACACTTGATGTATAACTTCATAAAACAAAAAATAACACAATAAATCATGTTCTTAAGAGCTTTGTCATCAAAGCCTGAATAAAACTGTTACATTTTAAAGCACTTGAGAGTGTTTTTCCCCAGTTACATTAGTTACTGGTCCTAATAGAAAAAGTGAAAGCTGAAAGTAAAACACTCAGGCATTTTGTTGAGGGGGAATCATACTCTATTTTGGAAAATGAACTGGTGATGGATTATACTGTATTCAGGGAGGAACTGGGGTTAGAAAGTGGCTTTAGACTGAGTCAGTGGAGTCTTGGGCTGTCTTGGAATGGCTGTCGTCAGGTATCACACTTTCATCCCATTTTAATTTTACTGAAAAATGGATTGTGGATAAAAGACTAGAATCTTTGACCTCCTTTTTTAATTTTTATCTTCAACAGGTTCAGGTAAAAAGTGAAAGCAAAGACCATAAATTAGAGTGAATCTTGATAATGAGATCTGGTTAATTACTTTCATCTGCATGCCTTCAGTGATGAGGTGAAATTTACTTAAACACTGAATTCTCCCCTTAGATGGAGGTCTTATAGATTATCTTTTGTATCTAATGCCACACCATGGATCATAGGTTGACATTTTTACTAGTTTGTAAAATACCTTATGATTTCTGATAATATTCTGATTTATTTTCTCTTGCTTTTAGAGGCTCAGTTCACAAGTAAGGAGAGTCACACTCTCTAGGTATTTTAGATATTACCTTGTTTTGTTTAATGAACAAAGCTCGGGCATATCTGACTTTCACAGCTGGTGTGAAAATCTTTTTATAGTGTACTGTTTACACTGGGTAGAAGTTACAAAAATGTGTTTTGGACATTTCTGAACTAGAGGTATGCTTTCCACCTGATCAGAAGAGTAGTGTATCTTATTCAGAAAACCCTGTGCAGTAAAAGGATCGCATTCAATATTGTACACTCATATGACTTACATGTCATCAATTGTTTTGCAGCCTCAAGGCCATTTTATACATGGTTGGACAGTGAGTGTTTAAAATGATTTTGGGAAGGGCCAAGAGCTAGGAGTCATTGGATTTCTTACTGTTGTGTTTGAAATGCTACAAGCAGCAGTTGTGTTGCGTGCATCTAAGAAATGTGGGCAGGCCAACTAATCCAGCCGAGGGCTGATGGGCGGTTTTGCAGTTCATCTGTGACAAGACCTCATTAGCAGTACATAGTTCAGCCGTTGGTTAAATCTGGTGGCAAATGTGCCATCTGCTTGCATACAGTCTTGGATCCTGCCAGACCTTCGTTCAAAGGCATCCCTTAGATCTGCCTGAGCATGCAAGTCCTGAGAACGTGCTCATAGAGGTGACAGTTGTGACTGGCGGGAGCATCACACAGGGATCACAGAGGTGTGTATAACCTCAACAAAAAAGCAGGAAAAACTGCACTGAAGTGACGTTGTGAGTTTTGTGAAGTTATTCCAAGAAAATATACATACTGAACATAGTGGAAATAACACTCAGGTGAAGTGAGCAAAAAGAGGCTTCAATTATAGCAAATAAAGTAAGCGGTGGAGATTATGGATCTAAACTGTCATGCCTGGGGGCTAAGAGCAGTTGTAAATGAATGAGTAGTATGGAGAAATTTCCACAGGAGCAGATTATTGTGTAGTGGTTTCCTGAACCTTCATTACAGCGTTTATAAGTCCCCATTGTCAGGGATAGGATATTGAACCAAATAGCTGACTGCTCTGATCTGATATTCCAGATCTGTTTAAAAAAAAAGGGCTGAGCAGAAAGATACTGCAGTGTAAATTGTGATAGCAGAAAATTGCTTTTAATGAAAAACTTATTTAGGGCTCATACAGGAAGAACATGGAATGAAGCATTTTTATTGCAGATAAGAAAATGCATAAAGCAAAAAAAAGCATTGTTTAACTGTGTGGAAGATTGAAGTTAAGCGATTTGAGATTTTAATGAGTCAGGAATACAGAGTAGAAATACACTGATATTTCAGCTTAAATTTTGCTGCTTTTTTTTTTTTTGCTGAGATGCTGTAGTGTATGTGAATTCTAAAAATATCACTCGAGTCCTGTTGTGAAAATAGATTTCTTTCCCTTTAAAACTGCATGTAACAGAGCAGTATTTTCGCTATCCAAAACCATGTTTGTGTGCAGTTATGTACATAAAGCTATGCACTGGAACTTACTTAAAAAAAACACAAATAACAGGTTTGTACAGTGAAATCTATATGCAGGGCATTGCTTAGCTCTGGTCACCTGCTTTGTCAGTTAGTAAGGGCTGCTACCTTGTGAGGTGACGTTGCACTCTAAACAGTGGTTATCTGCGGAGTGCTGGGCACAGAAATAGGAATAAAGTTGGCAAATTTAGAACTAGTGATATTTTAGGGTGGATTTTTTTGTTTTACTTACAGTCATTTCATACTTGGAAGTTTTGAAAACTTCCATGGTGTTGCTGATGGCAGTGGTTTGGAGTGTGTATGTGGAAGGTTGGTTGTCCTCCGTCCTCCCATTCGGTGCAGAACTGCATCCCTGTGTGTAAATCCTTGATTTTCTTGACCAGTGACTGAGGTGTTGTGCCCACTGGAGAGATCAGTGACATGTTGTGAGTTTATAGGAGTGAGCTTTTATGCCAGTGAGTTCTGACCAGAGAGAGAATATTCCCATCCAGTTATTCTCCAACAATGAATTTCTTACAAAAATATTGCAGACATAATTTTGTCCTTACACGTGTTAAGAAAGTCTACCTGTATATATGAAAAGAAGGGATGTATTTATAAGGAAAAAAATGCTTCTCTGCTCGTGGAAGGTTTTTAGGTGAGAGACTGTAACCCCTCATTTTTGTTTCAGGTCCAGTTATTTCTTTCTCTTCCTTTTTCAGTTGAGTAATGTGCATTGTCGCTCCTAATTCTGTACAACAATACAGGTCCTGTTCCAATCCTGTTCGGAACAATGAGATATCCAATTTGCTGCTAAACAGCTTGACAGGCTGTTTAGTTCTCCACGAGCTCTGAGTGTGAGTTCTTCCAATGTGGTATTTGTATGTCAGCTGCAATTTTATAGATACTCTTTACCACTGTAAGTATATAAGGACATTAGATGGCAAAGAGAAAGTGTTGGTATTGTCTTCTGGAAAGAGAAGCAATTCAGTGTTTACAAAACTCAATGAGACAGTTATTAATGTTTAATTTTTGCTAAGAGAGACTGGAAATTGTTTCGGTTCCAGAACAGGAGAATTACATAATAAAATCCTGACACTAAATTAGGAAAGGATTATGCTGAAAAGAAAGCCCCATTCATTACTCAGAAATCCTATCATAGACAGAGAAGATCTTTACCGTTGGCTGAACAGACTGGAGATTTTGCACATGATGTATTGTACCGTTGTATGACAGATGCTCATTGTTTAATGACTTTTATACTTCAGCAAAATTCTTACAGCTTACTTTGCTAATAAAGACTAATTATTAGAGTTGTATGCTGCCAGCGATGCACATTATAGGCTTACTGGATTTGAGTTTCTTTAACATTTCTAACAAAACCAAGGCCTTTCATTGAAATAGGTATATTTTCTTTTTTTCCACCTCCAGAATAATAAGCAATAATAATTCAAAATCCATCAGAAAGAGGGAAATTGGCAAATTCATCCTTTGAAAAGAAATCGGATTGTATACCACTTGTACCAACTGATACTGTCTAGCACTGTGCCTGATGATCATAATTGGTTTTTCAAACAATATATACAAATTAATTGACATTGCTATCTGGCATTCATCTAAGATGTAAATATGGGCTATGATTGCAATTCAAATTAGTCTGAAATTTAATATCTGGCTATAATCAGAATTGCTAAAGATGTCTGGCTAATTTAATTGACATAATTGTTATAACATCTCTAATTTTATGTTGAAGTCTGAGGTAATGACTGCTGAGTCACCTCTGCTTTGGTAGGCTTTTAAAATAAAAATGAGAGATACATAGGACTGGGTTAAAAACATGTAGGAGAAGAATTTATATCCATTTTTCTCCCTCTTTTGATAGGTTGCTGGAGGGAAATGAATGAAATCTGGAGGTGTACAGCAGTATACCAGCCCTGTCATTCTCTAGTAAAGATCAACATGTAAAAGCAAATGGCTCATTTATTGGACTGAATCATTGTTACTTATTTACAGGACCAAAATAGTTTCCTTCATATAAAAAGCCTTCAGCAAGTTCTCCTCGGATAGGAGGATTTATTTATGAAGTCGCTCTGGGATAATGTAGGATGATTCACTGTTTCTGCTACTTGCCAAAAATGACTCCAGCAGATCAGAAGAACTGAAGCTATTGAAGTATTGAGTAACTTGTCAAAGTAAGCCAGGGACCTGACTCTGCTTAAAGTGTCAAGGGACAGTTAAGAAACTACGTGGTGTAGAGGGCATGCTGGCTGGCTGCTGACGTCCCTGTGTTGCCATAGCCAGTCCCAGCTACTTGGTCTGGGAGTGACTTTCCAGTGCAGAAATGAGGACACGGGCAGTCCCCAGCCTTCAGACTGATGCAAAAGCCTGAAATTTTTCTTCAGTCGGCTGGAGTAGAGCTGAACTTCAGTTTATGAGCTAAAATTATCTTGATTACTTGACCGTGGAGACCAGTCTCCTGACTTTGACTTCACCCCACGTCTCCAGCTGAAGACAAATGCGTGATTATGTGTGGATGAGATACCAAACTGACTGTTTAATTCAGTACATGCTGACAGATGGACCTTGTTCGTAATTTGGGGGAGGAGGGGAGTGGGGGGAAGCTGGAGAAGCAATAGGAAGAGGGAAGCTGTTGGCAGTTGTGCAGCCAGGTGGCACTAGGGGATGTGGGCATGGCAGGCTGTGCCGGATGGGTGGCTGAGGTGCATGGACTGCGATGGTGCTCGAGAAGTGGGCATGTGTCTGCCTAAAGCCTGGAGTATTATTGCCTTCAGTTCTTTGAATATGTTGTTTTTTTCCCCTGAAAAGTATAGTTTCTGTACAGAGGTAATGATTGCCAAGATTTACTTTTTCTGTGCTCTGTGTGGAAGAAAAAGGAGTATGTTGTGATCTGTCTGGGTTCCATTTTCAGAAGGTTTCTCATTTCTAATAGAGTACCTGAGTTTAGGCTTTATGTGCTGTTCTTGAAATTCAGATGGGCTCTATCAGCATAATGGTTGTCTAACAAACTCTCATTTTGTAACAATCTCATTGGGTTTTCAGTACGCTTTTCAAGTGTCTGAGAGGATCAAGCTCTTCCTAGAACTGCCATTCTTTCCTGTAGTCAAGTTGGAACTTTTTTGTTTGTTTGGTGGGGTTTTTTTTTTTGTAATTTGGCAAATGTCAGCAGATGCATTCACTCCCTTGTCAAAGACTTAAGTTTTTTTTGCAAACAGGAGGATATGTCCAGGCTGTCCTGCAACAGTGGGATGGATCACCTGCAGCCATGTCAGAGCAGACGATCACAGCGTTTTTGGGCAGACCGTCCTACCTGCATGGTTTTGTAGGTACCATAGAGGGGCACGATGCCTTGTATTATTTGAATATTGTTTTTAAAAAAGGGAGAATAGATTAATTTTCCCCAGGGGACAGCAGGGTGGTCTGCTGATGTCTCCACCTGCTTTTTCCCTCCCTGAAGTGACTGAGAGATGAACTTTCTGAAGAACCTTGTAGCATTTGGGAGCAGCGATTGCACAGAGGTATCCGTCAGTGCTCTGACATCAGATATCTAATAATAACTCCCTAGCAAGTCATCCGCTGTCTTCTGCTTCACCCACTCTTAGTCACTATACCAGTTTCTGTAGGCTACAAGTGGTAGGCTATTTATTAAAAGCAGTAGCTGGTGAAAAATGGTTTTCTTAATCAAGTTTCTCCTGCCAAGAGTGTAAAATCAGTGAGGCCAATTTTAGGTGTCTTGATTCCCATCCAAGTCAGATTACTTGGCAACTTGTGTTACCTCAGCTGCTTCCATACCTTCCATTCACATTCCAGTTGCTGATGGCCGGAGTCCTATTTGAAAATTTGTGGTTATTAAAAATAATGCTTTAAAATTCTTTGTAAGGGAATAAAGGTATTTGGCTAGTGTCCTTCCTCTGTCCCATCCCATCACTGTGTGATACAGGGACTTCATTTACTCTGAAGGAGAGGGTCAGGGCTATCTGAGAATAAATCACCCTCTTCTGTATCCCTCTCACCGAAGTGTTACCCAGGGGTCATGCCTGGAAATGCAAAGGGGAAGCATGGAACTGTTCAAAGTCTGCCTGTAGGCAAAGGGATTTGTATTTTTTCTGACCTTGTTGGCTTAACATCCCGGTAGCTGTGCTTATGCCAGTTTTCTAGGTAAGCTCCTTGTCCCCACATGTTTGCAGGAATGTCATCTCACTTCTTTTTTATAATTGGTCATTGACTGACAAGCTCTTTGCATGTGGGAGCTATTCTGATGGCAGGGGAGCAGCAAAACTGAGCACCCACTCCTTCCCACACAGGCAGAGGCTTGTCCTGTCTGCCAGGGAGGATGGAGAACTGGGGATGCCCTGAAGAGTTTCCTTGAATGCAATGCAGAAATTTGCGTTTGTAGCAAAAAAAAAAAACCCTTTCTGATCTGGTTTGTTCAATTTATAGGTCAGTATCCTGTGAACAAAGAGGAAAAAGAATTTTATAGATTTGAAGTTGTCCAGTGGAAGATTATTTCTGAATAAAAAAAGCTTATGCTAGCATAACTCATTGCTCAGAAGTTATGACAGTTTTTGACACCACATGACAATTTATAGTGGAGGCTGTCTAATGGTACAGAGGAGTGCACTGGAGCCTCCACCACGTTTTCTTTTTACTTCGTCTTAGCTACATGGGTTTGTCAGTGTGCTAATTTGCAGGCATGTTCCTCTTTAATTTTTGCACCATCTTTTCTCTGTATTCAATTTCCTGTTTTCAATATGAATTCCTGTTTTTATGGTGCATAATTTGGAAGAGGGAGCACAAATCAAATTCTGGAGTTTTTCCTCCAGGTTGGTTTATACCCTATGTTTCTGGGCCAACTTCTTAGTTTAAAGTGGGTCCTTTAGTGGGTTTGAATTAGGTGTTTTTGCCACCTGGCTTCTTTCAGCCACCTTTTGTACCTCTGAGATGCAGGGTTGCTCTTTCGTACAGAATGGGTATGTTTGACTGCTGAGCTGGCTGGTTAAGGGAACTCAGTTTTTTTTTTTAAAAAAAAAAAAAAAAAAAAGACTTACCTGCACTGAAACAGCTGGAAAACACCTTTCCCAGTCCAGCTTCAAGAAAGCGATAGATCTGTTTGACAGCATTAATATTTCACTAACAGTTGCCATTCATGATTAGAAATAAAGCAAAAAAGGGTGCAGGAAAGCACTGGGACACAAATGGATCTTGGTTAAGTGTCCGTCCAACAGGCAGATGGCTTGAGAGAGGGTCTCCATGAGCCAGAAAAGGTGGTGTGCTTGTGGTTGTGTGAGCGTGCTACAGTAAAGGACCATGATGGGGAGAATCTAGGCCTTCTGTTGTGAATGCCTGGAGGGTGCTGAGTTGCTTTATATTTTATTTATTTAATTGCATTTGTGAAAGAGCGGGTGTATTTTTATATTGTGTGGTATTGCAGGACTACATTATAAATAGTTTATGGGAGGAGTAAAATACCATACAGCGGTAATTTCGTCTTTCTGTGTTGAATTGCCTGTCTTCTGGGGATGTTAAAAGTTCTTGCTGATGTTTGATTTTTGTACCTTAAATAGATCGCCTGGAGTTTTAACTATCTTATGAAATTTGCTGTATGATTTCTGCTTGAGAAGGACTTTGCGGCTCCCTTCCTCCTGTACAACTGTGCTGCTTTGCAGCTGGTCAGCCTCTGTAGTATTTGCTGTTGAATGAGACAGCCATACGAACTGCAGTGGTGAGACACCTGAGGCAGGCACCTAAGACCACTGTCTTTTTGGCCCAAGATCTGGCGGTGAAGCTGTATTTTTACATTCTTTTAGGTTTTCTGAAATTTGGCTTCTGTCGGTGAAATGAGGAAGGTGGGGCTGCATTAGGAAGAGCGTGCCCACAGCATCCTGGGCTGCCTGAGGAAGAGCAGCACAAGCAGGCTGAGGGCTGGGCTCCCCAGTTTTATAAAGGACACAGGCATGCATGAAGGACCATGATGACGATTAAGTAATTTGGAGCATCTGTCATATAAGGAGGGGTGGAGAGAGCTGGTGTTCAGGGGGGTCTAGTCAGTATGTATCAATACCTGGTGGGGGGAGTACAGAAGCTGGAGCCAGGCTCTTCTCAGTGTCCCGTCACAGGACAAGAGACAATGCATCCAAACTGGCATACAGAAAACTCTGCCAAAACACAACAAACAAGGCTGAGAACTCTCCATCCTTAGGGGTGTTCAAAACCCACCTGTTCATGGCACTGAGCAGTGTGCTCTAGGTGACTCGGCTTTGGGCATGGGTTGGGACTAGATGCTCCTCGGAGGTGCCTGCTGACCCTAACTACTTGGTGATTCTGTGAATTGGTAAGAGCTGATGTGGAGGGTACTAGACACTGTGCATGTGACTGTAGCATTCACTTAGATCTTGTCTGACCAGAACAGCTGCGAGGATATCAGTAAGTCTGTTGGTAGCTTAGGTTGATACAGACTATTTGTATGGACACCCCTAAAAACATTTTACTTATTGTCCGTTACTTTGAGAGGTGTCCATAGTGTAAAGTCAACTTAGGTAGGTATGGGAAAATTGTTTCACGTTTCAGGATGTGAATTGTTTTTCACTGCCCAAAGTTAGGGAGATACTGCACCCACAGAAATACTTTTGAATATATATCCATTAGGTGGTTTTGTACTTTGAAAAATGGCTTGATTGAAGAGCCTTGTGAAAGGCCCATTAGGCCTTTCTAACCCTTTGGTTGCCCACATGTTACCACACAGGCTAACGTTATCTATTAAGAATGTGCGTGTGTGTGGGAAATCATGGCCCAGGACTGTAAAATGAAATTGGATTGCAGTCCTTTGAGAAGCAGCTTCCGTGCTGCTGTGTTTTCAGTCACATGAACAGCTATACCGGATCAGACGAGCCCAGCGTGCTCCTGGCCAGGGAGAGACGGTGTCAGGAGGGGGCAGGCACAGGGCAGTTCTTTCCCTGGGGAATCCCTTGGATTTCCTGCAGTTGGCCAGCCGGACACTTTCCGAGCTACGCTGTTAGCTTGGTCACATTGTTCAATAGTCAGCGATGAACTTACTTTCCCCTGAATTTTTTTCCATAAAACCATTTATACTTTTGGCCTCTGCAGCATAATTTCACAATCTAATGATTTTGTTTGTGTGGAAACGTCCATCCTTTTGTTTTAGTTAGATTATTATTTTTTTTTAAACCTGCCGAATGATAGTTTCTGTGAGGCCCCATGAGCTTTCTGTGTTTACAAGCGAGGGAATAATAGTTCCGAAAGTTAAATAAAATATGAAGCTGCTAGAGAAAATATTCTCAATCAGATGGACCTTTGGCTTCATCCAGTATGGCAGTTCATGTGTTCCTGTAAATGATTAGGAGAAATTTCTGTAAATTCCTATAAGTAGTTATTAAGGAAAGTGATTACTCCAGACAACTGGGCAGCTCCAGTTTCTGCATTGACTTTTTATTCTTCTGAGAGTATGTTCAAATTCACTGATTTTTGCCTTAGCTGCTCCTCAGCATTGAAGTATCTCAGTAGGCAACAGTATCTAAGAGTGTGGAAAAATCAGCATATAGCCAGGAGAGCTGTATGTGTTGAGAAACTGGGTACAGATATCTGTAGTACTCAAGCTTCATTTGCAAACCAGAGAATTAAAATGTTTCATTTTTCTCTATATTGTTTCTCTCTGTAGCTACAGTGACTTTGAGATGCAAAGAGGTGGAGTGAGAAATTAATACAGTTACAAAATATCTCAAAGGTTAAAAAAATTGAGATACATAGGCTTCAGCTCTTTCTGTTCTGACTTCAGAATGGCTGAATAAAATGAGAACAGGAGATCAGGAAAACGCATTTAAGAGCAGACTCATCCGAAAAAGGGAGCTGAAAATTTTGCAGTTTGCTTTCTTTTCTTTGGGATGTGTTTTAGAATATGCATTCCCCTTCCCCATAGTGTTAACAGGTATTTTATTACTTACCTTTTACAGAGGTCTTACAGATTTAAGAATAAAAATGTTGTATTAAAACTGATGAGATCTTTTAGAGTGTCACACTCAAAACAAGCTGTACTAACCAGATACCAGGTGGAGTTCAGCAGCAGTGACAGCAGGAAGGGAATTCATCTGGGTCTTACTGCAACCTGTTTTGAATCAGGTGATTTAGTTTTTAATAAAAATACCTAGGCTTATTTGGAGAAGGATAGTTTGGTGGTAAGGGTTTGAAAAAGTTGAAAATCTATTCAGTCTTGAAAAAACCAAACTTCACATTTGATGGAATATCTCAGTTATAACAAAAGAGTCTTAGTTTATGGTTATCTGATCATAAACAAATATCTGTCCTAGTTTCTGGTTTTGACTTGCAGATGGAAGAACTGGTGAAATTCTGGGAGAGGAAACACAGCTCTCTTCTTCCAGCCTCTAATCATCCTCCCACCCAGAGCCTCCCCCCAAGTATGATTTTTGTCAGGGTTAGCAGAGTCTATTTTTTTCTACTTTTTCTACTTGCATTTACCTTCCTCTCAAATGGTAGGAGAAAAAAAAATACAGAGTATTTAATCTGTATCTGTTGTCTTTTCAAATTCAATTATACTTTGTAATTTCATTCAGCTAGCCAGTTTTTTAATGAAGAGTACATGTGAAGTTATTTACAGCTGTGATACAGATGGATGTTTAAAATAGCATTCTCCTAAAGTTGATGCTGGACTTCATGTGGCTCAGCTGTTGCAATGTACACATTTTTAGTGATGTGTACGTTTTAACAGTTATGTTATCCCTGTGGTCAATGGATCTTACTTTTTCTTTTTCTTTAACACTGCTGCTGCTTTCTTCAAAAGAATAACCAATGTTTATGCTGCAGCTTTTTCCTGTATAATTAATTGTAAGGTTTTCGTATTGACTCCAGAGAATCTAAATGGCACAATGGAAGACTAAAAGGAAAAGAGTGCTTCGTAAGGTGATTGCCAGAGATGGAATTACACTATTATTATTAGGGTAAAAACACTGTGAGAAAAGTTTGATCATGTCGGTGTTACAGCTTCCATTTAGTATGGGAATACGGTATCTAGAAAATGAACTGTTATGTTTTCAAGAGTGTTTTGAAGCATGGGATTAAGCAGCAAGATTAATTCTGTATAGAATCAGTTCACAAGGTTAACATGAGCCAACTGGGTTTTCTAAACCAGATTTATTTATCCATAACATGCAATTTCAGGCTTGTGTGTATGCACAGACCTTTTACATTTAGAGTTTTAACATCTAATTGCACTGCTTTTCCACACAGCTTGCCACCAAGACTTTAAAACGTGTCACAAAAAAGATTTGAGCTAAATATAGCATGTTCCCTTCATTTGAAAATGAAGGCACAGGAACATGGATGTGTAAATGATTTCTGTGATGTGGAGCTGGAGGGTAACTGAGTGGCTGCTCTCTCCCTTTCTGAGCTGTCTCGCTGCCGCTTCAGCTTGTGCGCTGTGAGTCACACTGATGTCATTCCCCGTGTTGGCAAAGCAAAACTCAGTAGATCCGTGATTCTATTTTGGGATTTACAGATCTGGGTTTGGTAGCATTGTAAACATCTGAATATAGGAGTAGCAGGCTTGCTGTCACCCCCCCTGCCATGACTTCATACGTCATACATGTGATCGCTTTCCCACACAGTAACACCTGAACGATACAGTTTTCTCTCTCTGTCTTTCTACCCCTTATTAACGTTTTTCAGTAGAGGTGTTAAAACTTTATGAATTAAATACTGTCAATACAACAGGAGCAGTCTGAAGCCTGGCAGTTGCTGTTCTAGGTTCCTGTGTGGTGTGAGAGCACCAGCCCCTACTGTGTGACTCTGAGAGGATCGTTCCTTTATGGAAGTGGTGATGGTACTAATTCAACTAAAGATTTCTGTTTCAAATAACTTCTCTGCGGAGGTTCATCACGTTGTACTGCTTTTTGAAAGTAAAATTGGATATATTACTAGATGTGTTGAAAGTGAGGATGCAGGTTGCTGAAGCCTAAAATTACTCTCCATGATGAATAAGAATTTTTATTAAAGGAAAGCAGTGGTGTCTCTTTAGTGGTGTGCAAGGTTTAATGACTGATGCATCATCTACCAAACGCCTTCATTTTCCAGGTCTGCTGGAAAAACTGGCACATTGCAGTTGGCCTAGGTGATCATTGTAGGTCCCTTCCAAATGAACTACTGTTCTATTCTGCTCTGCTCTGTTTTCTCTACTCTCCACTCTCCATTCTCTGCTCTGCTCTATTCTATCCTCCCCCTTCTGTAGCTATAGTGAAAGTTGTTGCTAACCAGTTTTTACATTGAATTAACTTAAGTTTTAAATTAGTACCAGGTTGCCGTAGTTTAATTATTTATTTTTTCCCAAGTGTTTCAAATGCATTCTGTACATGCAAGGAAATTCTATGTAGTGTTCCCTAAGGAGGAATGTCTCTTCTTTTTCCATCTTGGATTTTGTTGAAGTGCTGGGTGTCTGTCAAACTCACTTTTGCCTAATGACTATAATTCTTTGAGCCCTCTGCTTTGCTCTGTGTAAGCCTGACTGTAATAGGACCCCTCAGGGGTTAGTTTACTCACAACACACAATGAAGTAGGTTGCAACTACATCTGAATGTTAATGGCAGCTGTAATAAAGCAAATGTTCGTTCTGTTTTTCATTATCCTTGCACATAGTTCACTCCCACTAGAAAATTATTTTCTGATTTTTTTTTTTTTTTTCTGAACGGCATTTCACACTTAAGACCTTTTCAATAGGTTGGGAATATAAAGAATTGTGTATGAATGCTATATTAAGAATATTGCTGCCTTCTTACTTTTTGATCATAATAGAAGTAACAAGACAATCAGAAGCTGCAACCAAAGGTAATGTAACTTAGTAGATCTTGCATTTTAAGGTCATAATTTACAGAGGCATAAACATTTTAATCTTTTGAATATAGCCTCTACTACTGCTCACTGTAAATGGAGAAAATCACTGAGGATAATGTGGCTAAAGCATGTGGCATGCATTGCAAAAGAAAGGAGTTAGTTAACTAGAAGACTTCAGTGGGTTCTAAAAAGTGGTAAATGTATTTATCCAGCATTTAAGTCTTCATAACCTCTGAATTTTGGATGCTGTTTAGTGTGTGACTAATTAGGTTTTTTTCAGTGGAGGCAAAATTCAATGTGGAAAAGCTTATTGCAGTAATGTTTTAGTAGGAACATAACTACAGACAGAACCCATCAGTACTTAAGGAATATACTCCTTTAATGCACTGAAATGCATTGAAGAAATCAGAGTGGATTGGAAAGCAACAGTCAGTAACTCAGACAGCAAAATGCTTTCTGATTTCTGCCTCCTTTTTGGTATTAGTTACACTTTGGAAATTACAGTATTGTTATTAACTTAGGTTAATGACAGGAAAACAAGGAAAGATTTATGGTGGTGATTTTAAATAGACCTCGCATGCTGCTGATGGCAGACCGATGGGCAAACTTGATCTTATGTTTTCAGCACTGCCTTGATTGTGTTGCATCGTTGTGGCCGAAGCAGAGCCGTGCAGTCTTTTCAATGGAGAAATTAAAAACTGGCAATTCTTTCCGTATTTACTCATGTACAGGACCACACATTTACTTGGGATTCAAGTTTAGCTGGCTGTAATGAGAATTGAATTCTCTGTATTTTGCAAAGCAGAATAGTTGGTGCGGTGCAATGTAACTGTGTCAAAAGTCTCCTTGTTATCCAGAGTAAATGAAACAGATTTTCTTGTTAAGTACTTAAACGCCAACATTAGAACTAAAATATTTACTGTGCGATTTAGAAGTTTCTCAACAAAACTTTTGTTCTTGCTCAGTAAAAAGAACTTCACGGTGGATTAATAACATTGAAACTAAGGCTGTGGAAAACAGTTTTAATACCAAAATAATTGTTTAAATACAGTCTTAATTACAGTGATTAGTGTAGTTCTTATTGAGTGATAATGTATTCCAGCTCAAAATCTTATCTGGGTATTAAGTATTACCGTGTCACTATGCACTGAGGAGTTAGTTTATTTAAAACCAAAACGAGAACAGTGGATGGTGAGAATGTAAAAGACAAGTCTGATTAATTTTTTGTTTCATACAAGTTACCTCAAGAATGGGATGCCCGTGTGTGTTCACAGGGGTGCTTCCCCAGCGGTCCAGAATTGAAGGAAAAATGTATTTCCCCTTATTTCAGTTTATAACTGCTCACTTGGTGTTCTCTGGGGGGGTTCTCTATGGTTTTGCTTTCCTCAGGACAGGCGATTCTCCAGAACAGGGGGCTCTCTGGTGCTTCTTCAAGGGACGGGGTTTTTTTTTGCATATTGTGTGGCAGTGGATCAGGGCTTGAGCAAGTCTTTCCTTACATGTGTTGGGTATCCGCTGTTAATAAATGCGGTGGTAGCTGGGCCAGAAACTGAGGTGTCCGTTCAGTCACGAGTGCTAGTGTGTTCCCAATGGGGTGGTGTGTTACACTCCATCTTTTCTATGCCAATTTTTAAACACGTTTAAATTCCTTGGCTAGTCAACTTCTGTTTTCTTTCTCTGATTACATTTGTTGACAGAGTGGGTCCATGTAATAAGCCTGAAGAATATGTTCACCATAGGGTTTATATAACAATGTTTGGAAGGCAAATGTTGCCTTTCGACACGTTTGAATCATTACGTGTATCTGAAGCAAGTCTTGGACCTAAAGGCGATGGTATCTAGTCTGGGTTAAGTTCAAGGCTGTGGTCAGCAGGCTGCAATGATAGCCGGTTTTGGCAAAAGGAAGAAATTTTACAGGAGTTCTTTAGTGTGATCTGATTTATGTTCTGACTATTACATGTGAACAGCGAAGCCATGAGCCTGCTCAAATTTAAACATGTGGCTGTTCCCGCTGGCTGAAATGAGACTGCCCATGCCTAACTGAAACATAGGCATTGGAGTCTGCAGGGCTGGAATCCAATGGAAAATGCCCTCTTGCATTTATTGTTTTATGCTAAAAAGGGGAGTATGGTCTCTCAAAAATGTAACCAGTGCACTAACTGCAGCTTATTTAATTGTAGGGTGAACATAAACCATCTTGATCAAGCAATACTGTATGTTTAAGTTGATTGCAACAATTTATGACACACACTGTAACCATTGCACACATCGGATTAGAAGCTGCATTTTTAGAATGGGGCATTTGATAATTATTTGGAGTCCTTTGTTTTAAATAGTCATGAAGTTTCTGGTTATATGTATATATATTTAATTTAGAAGTGCGTATACTTTTAATCTTTAGTCTTTTACTTTATGCTGGGCGTAAATTAAATGTTTTGGACTCTATCAGGAGGTATGCTTGTCCTCTTTTGATTTCACACTATTTAAAGAAAGAGAATTGGCGTACTGTATTTTGCTAAACTATAGGAGGAGTCCAGAATTTAGTAATAACATTCTGGATGCATTCTCAGGGAAATGGTTTCAAAAGAAAGGTTGGAAAACCTTGATTAAGTAAAGCTCAAATATGAAAGGAGCAGGAGATCTGTAAAGTTATTGATCTTGGCAATGCTCTTTTTAAGAACTGAGTGTTGCAAAACCTAATTAGTGGCCTGGAAAACAGGTGGTAATTAAGAAAGGCCAGAATGGTCAGAGCTCCTCAAGCAGAGGCATGAAAATTTGTCTTACAGCAATTGAGTCAAACTGAATGGAAATGTGGCGCGGGTGGCTGCTTCTTTTCCCGATTAATGTCTGAAGGAAACAGATGGTGCAGCACAGCTCACAACTTCACATGCAGTTTTAGGTCGAGTTTCTGTACCTCGGGAGAGAATATTTTAGCTAAAGTCAAGTCAGAAAGCATTCAAATGATCAACAAATCAGAAAATACACCCTGAGATCAGAGCTGCTTTATCCTGATAGATAATTTTAGTAGTGGGACCTAGATATGTCTTTCTTTTTTCTTATGGATGTTGTAGTTGTGAGATGCAGAAACAATACCATAAATGGTGGTAAAAGCTCTTCACAGAACCTCTGCTATACAGTTTGGTTGTAGCTGGATTTTATTTAAATACAACCAAGAGTTGTCACTATGTATGCTTCTATGAAAATCTATTTAATAAGAACTGTATTGGAGGAGTCCAAATAACCTCATTTTTCATGTAAGACTGATCATAGCTTGTGTCCCAGTGTATTTTTTCAGACCTTTCAACCACGCAAAAGGAAGTATCTCAAAAATCTGACATAGAGTTGCCAGTGTGCTTGTGGGGTTACAATGCATACTGTGCCAGTGTGTGAACATATATAGTTCAAATTATCTTTATTGTTAACTTGCCTTTTAGCATTCGTATAGCATTAGCCATGGGACAGGCGATTTTCATATTGGCACCACGGGTACGGTCTTGGGCTGGACTTTACAGCTGAGAAGCTGGTCTGGTCTCTGTGGCATTAGTAATTGAGAGGTTTTCCCAGGTAAGAGCTGTCTTGATCCAGGTAACAGAACTTGAAACATGTTTCATAAAGAGTAATTTTTACCTTTTTGATCATTTTGGCAATTAGATCCCCAATTTTAAAACTGTGTATAGTTAACTGTGCAGTTTTTACTATCTGTATTATGTTGATGGTTGCAAGGGGTCCCTGTGTTTTAGCTAGTTTGTGTGACTGTCCCTGTCATGAAATACAATGTCTCCTAAATTTGAGGGTTGCTGAGCAGTAGGCCTTGATGCAAGTGACCCGGACTCTTTTCCTTTTGCTTTGGACCACCCAGAAAGCTTTGCTTGCCTTGCCTACCTTACCCCATTTCACCCTACCCTACCCCACCCCACCCCAACCATGGCAGGTGGTTTCAGGACTTCATACCCATGCAGGTGAACGTGGCCTCAGCTCCATCCACTTCTCTTTGTCAGGCCTAGGGCCGTCATCAGTTCCTCCTGTGCTGTTTGCATCCCAGTCATCGGTCCTGGCTTCCCGGAGGATGATGTCCCTGCACAGGTTGAGCTCTCAGGCTCCCAGGTGGGATGTGCTTCCTCTGCCTGCCAGTCCTTGGTGCCAATTCATTGGCCTGGGTTTGTCCTGGCATTCAAATTCTGTTGTTTATAAAAGTTTACTAAACACTTAAAACTTATTTACTATGTGGTAAGACACATTTTTCTTCTTGCCTGGCTTTCACTGCATAGATTAGTGTTTCGCCAGGGGTATTATGACACTTCATTATTTAAGTGGAGCTGTTACTTTTATAATGTATTCAAGCCAGTGCAAGACCCGTTGTTTTAATGCTATCAAATCCTGGTGCATGGTGATGGATGTGTTCCTAGCCAACAGGAGAAATCTTCCAATGTCCTGAACTTTTATGTGCAATCTGAGAATGTAAATGAAAAAAGTGTTGGCTTCCTTTGACCTCTGCCAGGACTTCTGGAGCAGAGTGACATTTGTCATCGCCAGTGTCAACAGTTTTCTTCAGGGGACTTTCAGGTTGACTGGCTATTACATTGTCATACTCTTTTTCCTTCTCCCTGCCCCCCTTCTTACTGCCCCCCGCCCCCGCTCTTTGGTGTATCTTTTATGGTCCCTTTACTCTGTTGGAGTATGCTGCCATAGTTGTGTAAGACATCTAGTTTTGCTGAGCCATTTTGGGGGCATTTTTCTGGTCTGGAAATAATAAATGGTATAGATTCTTAATTACAGTAGTGTACGGTTCAAATCATTGCTGTTGTGTGTTGTGGAAAGTAAGAGGCAAAGCTGTTGTAGGAGTTGACAATATAAATAGACATGAGAAATGAAAGCTGGTACATGAGATGTGTTATTATCTCCCCCAGGTATGAACTCACAGGGTAAAAAGTAAAATGATCTATCTAGTTTGAACCACCTTAGTGACATTTGAGGTGAGGCAGAAGGAGACATTCAGAGCCCTGTCATAGTATGAATTGTTCTAATTAATGTTTCCTGGAGGAGCTGTATAAATGTGTAGTGCTGATATTTATGCTTAATACAGTCAGCATCAGGCTTAGTTTCTCCAGTTTACTATACAAATGTGTAAAAAGAAACAGTTTTTACCCCAAAGACTTTACATTCCAGCTTCAGAAGAAGTCCTAGCAAGCAGATGTTGCAAGAGGGGGAAGCAGGGAAGAGAAGGTGTGTGTATTACGGTGCTGACAGACCTCATGGCTATGCAAAAGTAACTTTTAAACTACAGGAAGCACTTGGCATCTTGCAGGATAAGGCCCCTTCAGGTCCTCATGCAAAGAATATACTCCTTATTCCACCAGGTGATAAATGTCTTTAGAGTGCACTCTAGCTCTGCTGCTGTTGATAAGAAATGCAGATGCTTAGCATCTTTCAAGTATTCAGAAAGAATGAAATGGAGATTTATGCCTATGATTTTTGTTGGACTGTTTATCTAACTTGTGTGCATCCTTTCACCTGTTTCTTAAACGTATGTGTATGCCGTATACTGACTATCCTATTGCCTGCTGTGACGCTGCAGAAGCATAATTGCCGAAGCTTCTGATGGGAATGTTCTCCATACAGATGTGTCCAGGAGCACTGCCCGATAAGAATAGCTAGTGCTTCTGTATGAAGTTATCTGTGTGAAAGCAAACTGCATCAATTACGAAATCATCTTGTATTTAGACTTTGAAAGTTGGTAAAAGCTCACGGTAACACTGTTTAAAGAATTTATAAGAAGAGTGAAATATGCTTATTAATACTGCTGTTGAAATGAACCCAGTGTTTAGGATTCTGCTAGCCCCAGGTTGGTCCCATTAATCAGTATCATGCCAAACTTGATCGGAGTTCATCACTGTATCCTGTATTTATTTCACTGGCTCTGTGCCTCCTGTCTCTTAGAATCATAGAATAATTTAGGTGGGGAAAGACCTTTAAGATAATTGAGTCCAACCATTAACCTAGGCACTACCAAGTCCATCCCTAAACCATGTCCCGAAGCACCACATTACACTCTTTTAAATGCCTCCAGGGATGGTGACCCAACCACTTCCCTGGGCAGCCTGTTCCAGTGCTTGACCACCCTTTGTTGTGGGGAAATGTTTCCTAATATCCAATCTCAACCTCCCCGGGCACAACTCGAGGCCATTTACTTTTGTCCAATTGCTTGTTACTTGGGAGAAGAGACCGACCTCCACCTTGCTACAGCCTCCGGTCAGGGAGCTGCAGGGAGTGATACTGTCTCCCCTCAACCTTCTTTCCTCCAGGCTAAAAGTTCCCTCAGCCGCTCCTGTATTCCTGCCTGCTCTGCTACTGCTCTGTCAGGTTTAATCCTGCATGGTTTTGCCCAAATGTGCTTTTATTTCAGAATGAGATGAGTGTACTTAGCCATAGGACTTACCAACCAAACAGAAGGGTGACTTTTTCGTAAAGGTAGAAAACTCCCAGATCTAACCAGGAGACCTTGTTGCGTAGGTTCTGGTGAGTCTGAGCAAGATGCAGCCAGGCTGCTTTAAGTTGGGAGGTACCTGTTTGCCTGCCTTGTTGAAGGCAGCCTGCCTGTGTGTGCTATAGGATCACCCAGATCACACAAATGAAGGGACCACAGTGTATTTTGTAACAAGCTGGGATTTCCATGCATTCCTGCTACTCAGCCAGAAATTTTCACTCCAGGCCATTAGAGCTTGGATTCCATGTAGAATTTAATTTAAAAAAAAAAATGGTGTTTGAAACAAAATGTTTCTGTTTTGGCATTTCTTTTTTTGTGTAACATTTGGAAATGTTATTTGAATATAGAACACAAGAGATTTACCGTAGGACAAAGGGCTGTGGTTCCTATCTGGCTGTGATAACTCAGCCCCGAGGTAGCAGCAGAACTCTTAAGAGTATATTTACTTCTTATTCTATCAGCCAGCAGTGTGATCAGCCACACTGGGTCCTGGCACTTGAAGGTATTGGTATATTTTTGGTTAATGGCTGCACAGAGGTCTTGATGTAAATTTTGTCAAAGCTACTGAAGCTGTGAATCACCTTGTATAACATCAGACAGCAGTTTAAGTGTCTGCCTCTGACCAAATTGTACTAGGATCCACGTGTAATCAAGGGAGAAGTATTTTTTTTTTCTTGGACACAGTTCCTCTGATCCCTCTTTTAGACACCTGAGGGTCAAGTGAATTGTAGGCTAGGAGTGCCTGTCTCTGTCCATTGTCTAGGAGTGGAAACCAGATTAATGACATGGATTCGTTTGACAAACCTGAGGCATCCTAACCAGAGAATAGCACTAGCAATTTTAATAAGGCTTCTGATCATGCCCCAGATGGATAGACTCAGTGACTCTTTCTATTGCCATACAATGGAAAAATGGGACATGACTTCTGACTGGAACTTTTATGTATTCTAGAAATCCAAGTAACTTGATAAGTGGATATTAGTAAAAGTTATTTTAAGTACTGTATATATAACTGGCAAAGTAGAAAAGAAGGATTTTTTTTTTAAATATCTGCCTTTTCATGTAAGAAAGAATGAATTCCTTTGTTGCAGCAGGAATAAGATTTGTTTGTTATAGAGAATAAGTCCTTTTACTTCAGACTTCAGGGGCCTTTTAATTCCAAAAGCTGCTTTACAGATTTTACAGCTGTCCAACTTCAGACTGATAGTCTGTGGATAGATGTATCACAGGCAGTAACGATGCAGGGATGCATTACAGCTGATTCTCTTACAAGAGTTTCTTAGTAGAAGGGAAAATAACAAAAAACAGTGTATTTTTGTTCATGGCTGACCTGCATCTGGGATCACTGCCAGGTATGTTCTTCTATTCCTAGGTTCCTTAATATGTTCAGAAAGGAAAAGAAAATAACCAGCATATTCCCACTTCCAAACTTGCCTGGGAGCTGTTTTGGTCAGTGTACAGCTAGAAAACATCTGGGATGCTACCCAAGGTGCACCAGGTCGGGATGCTGCCCACATGCTGGCAGTGCTGTCACTGTGAGTGCCATCCGTGGGCAGGGAGGGCTCCGTGGACCACCACCTCCGTGCCCACAGTGAGGACGTCTGGGGAACTCCTCCACCCAGAGGGGCTTCCATCTGATGTCCGTTCCAGTCCCACATCCAAAGGTCTTTGACTGCTTATTGAAGTTAAGAGGGCAGTCTTTGCTACTAAAGTTCCATTTCACAGCCCTTTCAGCTTGCAGAGTTGTGTTTTGTTTTTGTAGGAATGGAAGTTCTTACAAGTTATTTACGTATTTATATGCTGGTCAGAGAGACCATCCTCACCTGGACCTCAGTGCACTTGCCCTGAAACTCAAAAGACCTGCTCTGGAATGGTTTTGTGTGGTGCCCAGAAATGAATGAAACTTCAGTCAGCACTGAGTTAAACATCCCTGTACAGGGATAAGGTCTGAGATACGACTAGAGTTCATTGCTGTGTACAAGTTAATTGGCCTGCCCCTCCACTTTCTGGGGGCACACTTGTCCATCAGAAAAGAAAGGAATTCCTGGACGTAGCCAAGATTTTACTTTATTTTACTATATGAACCACACTGTACCATCACTGCTTTCAGCTGTAGTCAGTCAAGAGATCTCAACAGAAAAGGTACTGAAAAGGGTAACAGAGCGCCACTGACCAAATTTAACAGCTTTCCCACTGGACATCAAGGTTGTTCTCATCATGGTGCAAACAGTATCCTCTGTCCACTTCAGTATTGGCACAGGGTCACAGATTTGTAAAGCACCAGTATAGTGAGAGCCCACTGACCTTTGTCCAGCATGCTGCCCTGCTCTTAGCTGCCGATTTCAATGACTAATTTGGGAGAGCAACCCTGTAATCAATACTCCATAAATATAGCAGAAACTCTTTATCCCTGTCATTCTGAAAGGTACTGTTGGCCTGTCACTGCAGGGGTGAAACATGATGGGGACTGGAAGGGAAGAAGATGGCGACTTGCTCTGCAGTGGCTGTACTTCCCACAGATCCTGTTTGTTTATTCTGAGAGCTGGCATCTGTTGCAGCTTTTTGGAGACCCCCACTGTCACAGCGGTGTGTATTGTGAAGCTGAGGGAGGGCCACACGCATTTCACCTTCCAAAACTCCTTCGGGGGATGGAGGAGACCTAGAGAACATGTAAGACCTTGCTGCTGCTGCTACTATTGAAAGAAAAGGTACTGTTTTGGATAGGTGCTTGTAAGGATGTTCCCGAACACTTCTGTAGAATCAGCACTGCCTACAGTACCTACCCAGTTACTCACTGGGTAGGTTGTAGTGGTGCTTTGGTATTGTATTTTCTCAAATCTACAAAAGGCATCCTGGCTTCTTTGCATTCAAAATGAAATCTGCCTTAGTTGTCTTCATTTAAAGTACATGGCAGGCACTAACCCAGTGCTTAATTTACATTTTGATGTGATATTTAAAGAAAAAATAAAAAAATATTTTCCCCTGGATATAGAGAAGTTATCTGTTAACATAGAGCTAAATTGTTTTTATTTTATTACAGAAATATTTTTATTGACTTCATTGGGACAATATTGATCAATGAAGCACACAGTTTTTGGTTTGTAAGCAGTTGAATCTAAGATGCTATGCGATTTAAACAAAAATGCAGATTCTTAGATCCATTTGTCCTTTTGAGCTCTAGAGTATGCTAATTTAATGTGTTGTGTATTGTATTGATTACAGTGCCTTTAGATTTTAATGAACATTTGTATTTTTTGATGTTTTAGCTTTGGAGAGCTAAAAGCATTTACTTATTGGCAAACAAAATCATTTAAGGGTTATTGGTGTATTTGTTTATCAAGATGTTGTTAAGTCAGTCTTTCGACCATTCACAATTGTTCCCTGAGCTGGCATCCCTCGAACACAAGAAATCTCTGAAGGCCATCTGTATCTTTTCCTGACTTGAACGGAGCTGTTGTAAAGTAACTAGATCCTTTTTAAGAGCTTCTGGCCCATATCCTAGAAAATGAGATGGGGAGGACTGGAATGGGGAAGTAAAAAAGAACAAGGTACTTCATGAGCACTTGTGAGGTTTGTGTAAACTCTATAGCTGCAGCGGGCTGGGCATGGTCAGGTGGAAAAGGAGTAGAGTACATTTTGGATGAGGAAATGTTATCTGATTCCCTGCCAAGGAAAGGTTGGAATCAGAGATGCTGCAGCACAGTGGATTGTTTATGCCTGAATTGTGGTGGTTGTATACAGTTTAGACTTTTTGGACTTGACCTTGTATTTGCCTTATATGTTTACACTTTCTAACCATGGTGTTGAAATACTGGCAAAAATGGTGGGTTCAGAATGCCTTTTAGGTTCCAAATTACAATAAAATTTGCCCTAGATTTGCCCTAGATGAATCAAACTAAGCTGTTGAAACCAGAGAGGCTTAGGGGGTTGCCTTAATTGCTAGTACAGAAATGAAATCATTGTGACAGCAGAACTTCTTAAGTTAATGCTAATTCTGTCCAGTTGAAAAAGCTGTACTGAATTTAACTTAATTATGTAAATTATTTGCATAATTGAAAACATGTTAAGGGGCTGGTTGAGGGAAGGGTGTATGGGAAGTTCTAATGTTGAAAAATCATTCATTTTAGGTTTTGCGCTGATACTGTTTAGTTTTGAAGGTACTTCCAAGGTCTTGCTTGTGGGTCAGGAGGGAGAGAAAAGGGATTCAGTGATTCTGAAATATGTTCTCTCACTGGTAACTGTTTTTTTTCCCTTCAGAAACCTGTGGGAATTCATTTAAGTGCCTAGTAATTGGTTAATGGTACCCATAAAAGTCTGGTGAGGAAGAGTTTGATCCCATTGAGTTGTAAGGTAGGATTCTAGGATGTACAAATGTATTCTAGGATTCACAAATGTATTATCATGGAGGGAGAGAGAGGTTTACTCTGAAGATACATTGGTGAGTTTGGTATTTATTACTTTGGTATAATATAAACATAGTATTATTCAACCTTAGCCACATACATTTCCTTGGAGATGCCTGTTGTTCTCCATCTTGGATGTGTTTAAGCAGCAGGAATGGATGCTGGGGGAGTGGGACCTTTGCGCATGCCTTATCTTCAAAATAAAGGCTGCGCTGTGTGTCTGTCTTGCCAGTCAGTTGGAGACCTGAAACGGGTGGCATTTTCTGAGCTGGCGGAGGCTGGAAACATGGCATTGAGCTCAGCTGCTGGAGGAGAGAAACATCTTGCGTTCTTCAGTAACAATACCTATGCCTAAGGATCCAAATGAGAGTTTTTGGCCTTAGAGGGAGTTGTGTTTCCTCAACCAGAGCAAGGATCGTACTGGGTATTGACTTTATTTGGTAGAGCATAATGGTAAGCAGCTCATCAGTGGGAATACCATTTTAGCCTGTTCTGGCTCTTTAAAAGGAGTTAATAGAAAGTTTCTCCAAAAAAAAGCTTGTGTTTAGACTGGTCATTTCAACGGGAAAGCTTATCTCTTATTTCTGTGATAGAATGACTATATGAAGTAACACAAAGTATGAAGAAGGTGAAAAGAGGGCTTTGTAAGGGGACCAGCAACATTTCTCTTGGAGTTGACTTCTGAGCAGCGCTCACATCTGAATGTTTGCTATTTTGTGCTGCTTCCCTCTTTTTGTTTAGACACAGAAGAGCTTGTATCCTTGGGATGGGAGTGTGTACTGATTCTGGCTTGCTGTCACAAAACTCTTGAAGCAGCAGTAAACTTGTGGTTTCTGCACCTGTCTTCATGGATTACTGCCCAGAACCTGTAATTAATGTGAGTCCTTGTGTGTCTAATCTGCCTTGAAAAATTAGACTTTCACCCCAGAATGCACTTGGTGCCACACTCAAGGCAGCCCGTGCAGGCTGCAGCACTGGATGGGGCGGGATGAATGCACCGTGTGAGACGGTGGCACTGACTCCCTGCTGTGGTGTGGAGCAGTGCTGGTCCCTGGGCGGCTGCTTGGCCTGTTTTTTCCCTGTGTGTACTGCCGTGTCAAACAGCACCAGTTGTATGTCCATGGGAAATCCCAGGTGCGTGTGTTTGCTCTGTGGTAGGTCCCCATCTCAAGCCATCCCACGTGTCCTTGTGGTGACAGCACGAGGCAGAAACAGTGGAAGAAGTGTGTTTTGGCAGTTGTCCTAAAATCCTTCCTAGAAAGAATGTGAAATCGCTTGTGAAGGAGACAGATGGGATTCGCAGGCTGCTGGGCACAGGTAGCACGTGGGCTGTCCCTGAGCAGGGATGCTCCCAGAAGGTGGCAGGTATGCTGTGGGTGCTGGCCCCATGCTGCTCCTGCCAGGTGCCCTGAGGTGCCTCTTGACTTCTAAGCTGATGTGTTCTTTAAGACCTGTGAAGAGCACGTGTATAGCAACATCAGTCTAAATTGCAGTAACCAGCTTTGGCAGCCTGTTCTCGCGAGTGGCTTTGGCCCACCGAGCATCCTCATTCCTTGCTTGGCTCGTGCGACAGGTGATGGATATGGATACGGACAAGGAATGGATAAGGGATATGGAAGAGTTTGAAGAGCTAGAGCCTGATTTCCCAGTGAGAGCTATTGTTGCCATTGATTACAGTGTCTAATTGCAATGAATTTATGAATGCTGCAAACTTACTCAACAACAGATTACCAAATTAAAAAATAAGAAGTACGATGCACGCAAACTGGAACAAATTGCCAGGACAGATGATTAAAAAATACCAGGTTTCAATCTTGTATTTTAGCTATAAACACAAGAAATTTTTAAGCACTAAGCAGCGACAGCTATGCAATCCTTGAACAACAGCTTTGTCTTTGCGTAGCTGACACTAAATGCCAGCTGAACACTGTTGATTGTGATTTTATGCTCTCTGGGAAGAGCTGTGCTGTGAGTCTGCCAGCCCCTGAAGGCTACGTTGGTCGGATTTGTTTTCCAGAACCAATTTCTGGAAACAATAGTTAGGAAAAAAATGTGGCACGTCGCATGTGCTCATCATAATTTTGTAATAAAGGGACTCTGTTTTAACAGGATTTGTGGAGTCTTTTTAGGAGAATTAAAGGTCACTGCGGCCTCAAGGTAATGAGGTATTACTCTTGGTTTCTTTTCAGCTGGGATCTCACCATGGGAGTTAATTGTATTTGATGAGGATGGAATAGTGCACACAAGTACCAGCTACCTTGAGCTTGTTACAATCATACTTTATTTTAACTGGGGATCATTTCAATGTTTGGGTAACTCCGATTGCCAAACCCGTTTATTCCTTGCCTGAAGTAGCTGATCAGACTTATGTTTGTGAAATGACTGAAGAGGAACTATTGCAAAATAATGTAGCAGGTGATTCTCCTGATTTTTCCCAGTGTACTTTTTTCTATCTCTGTGCTATAATGTAGACTCCAAAAGCGGCATGAATGTGGGTTTTCCCTGTATCACCTGGAGCTGCAAAGTGGAGCTTATATAACAGAGGCAGAATAATTGAACCAGCAGTACAACTGCTGAGATACACAGTGCTTGATGTCATTTGTGATAAATGTAGCTAATTATTTTGCTTTTAGTCGTGAAATTAATATAATCTGTCTGCAGTGTTGATGGAGACAAATGCAGTTGTAGAACTAATGTTTTGTTCAACCAAAACCTTACCATTAGCAGACTTCTTTTGCATATTGTTAAGGAGGAAAACCAGCTTCCCTGGTCTGAGATGTAATGGATTTATACTGCAAGTTTGGCTTGGTCATTGGTCCTGCTCAAGCAGCAGAGATCTGTGCTGCTAAGCCTGCACACATATGAGCAATATATTAGATTGCAGAAATGGTATTGTCACTGTTGCACTTAAAGTTAGCTGAGTGTTAAGGTTGTTGGCATGCACCTAATGCCATTCTTGTTTTAATTTTCTAAACCAGGGTGACGCACATATATATGGGCCCCATAGCAGTGAGATAAAACATGCTCTTGTGTGTTGGCGCATTCTTTCTTTGGAGGGCCTCAGCCTTGCTTCACAGTGGGTTGGGTGTTGTGCTCTCCTCCGCGCATCCTGGGTTGTCATGGGGATATGTTTTCAGCTGGTGAGCTGAAGCAGAAGGGGGTTGCACTTGGAATCAGTGAATCACATCTTGCAAATAACTGCAACAATATCGCATAAAGGTTTGGAAGCTTTGTAATTTTAGGCAACTCGTAAGCACCGTTTTGTTATCAAGCTTATTGTCTAATAGGAGATCTCAGGATGGCATTTCCCTTCTGGAGGTTGGCTACCTGTAAAAATACCGCCTCCTCTAGCTCACATTTTTCTATTTTTACACTACTGATCATTCCTTATTTAAACATGCTGCTGTTTGCATGAGCAGGATAGTCTTCTGCCTTTCCCTGCTACTGACTCCAGCTCAGAAGTTGATGGCTACGGTAGCTGAAGCTGCTCAGCTGTGGAAGGACAAAAGAAAACTCAGTTCTAAGTGGGTTCAAAGTGTATCAGCATCCACCCACCAGAGAAGAAAACTCAAATCCATGAAACCGTTGTAGAAGCTGGCCCCCAGTTCTTGGTTAATTTCCTTCCCTCAGTCCCACTGAAATAATTTCTTTAGTGTTTCCTGAATATTCAAAGTGAAAATAAATTTCAGTGCTAAGAGATTAAAAAAAAAAAGCCAACACCAAACCACAAAAAACTCCTACCCTTTTTAACGATCAATACTGTTTTATTGGGACAGAAATCTTCCTTTCATTTGTTAGAAAGAGGAACAGGTTTTAATTTTCCCACAAATAAGACCAGAAGATATTTTCTTATGTTGTATGTATTATAATATCCACTTCAATTACAAATAAAATTGAGAAAGGATTTATAAATCCTAATTTTTATTTACTAGGATCTTTTATCTTAAATAACTTAAGCCATTTTGATGCCTTTGGAAGCATCACCCAATCAATTCACAAAATAACTCTTGATTACTGTCTTTGTCAAGTCATCTTTTCCTTTCAGAGAAAGAATCTTAATTGATTTCATCTCTGTTCCTGTGTCCACTAAGCTGATTGCTTACTAACAATTTTCCGTGTTATTACTGTACCATAAAACAAATTCCTTAAGTCTTGCTATAATAGTGATATGCAGCTTTCCCAGATTGTCAGAATTTATTTCTTTATTTTGAAGACAGGCTTTTGGTAATACAGGAAGCTTATTGTTGGTGCCATCTAAACAAAACCTGAAAAATGCAGGTACTTAATTCAGCTGTCTATGCCAACGAAGTGTTAGAACAACACCACGCTGATTTTTGGTATACCCAAATCTATTGGTATCTAAGGCAGAAAAAATACTTTATACTAATGTGTGGACCAATCCCTTGAAAACATGTTAAGGAAGAATCTTGATAAAATTCTAATACCTTAATCTCAGGTTTGACTTCTTTTAGAGGAGCACTGAACCAAAAATGCTGTCTATTATGTCTCAGCTCTGCAGCTGCATTTCAAATCCCCGTAGGCAAATGAAAAGTGAGGGGTGGTAAGCATGCTGTGGAGGTTAATAGTTTGCCCCAAACCGCAGGAGAGGTGAGTTGCCTGTGCTAGACCTTCCCCTGTCTTTCTGGTTGTGAGTGCAAGATTAAGTTTTAGTTTAAAACAACTTTCTTTTCGTAACAAACACAAATGGAACAGTTCTTTATGGCCCTTTGCTGTGTTTGTAAAATATGTATTTCTGGCTGTATGAATGTTATAGTTGAAGGGCTAAAATGCCTTTACTTAATTTCTGGCAGTATCTTTTTACAGCTTAAACTCCTGTGTTTTCCTGTTAATGCAGAAACCATCAAATACCAGGTTTGGAATAATTCATCTTACCTTCTTTGTGAAGTGGGTGTAGGTTTCATAGAGTAGGATTAGGAATCTGGAGGGTAAATGTAATAATCGAAAGTCATGTTTGATCTGTCGCTGTTTTCTGAAAACAGATCTGTTCTGGGCTAAACAGTCTGATGCATGAATGCACTGGTTGCTCTTGGTGCTTTCTTTTGCAGAGGTTTTTATTTCCTTGACAAAGTAAGTTTTGCTTGTGTGATACATACAGACTGCTCTGGGACTCTGAACAGATTTGAAGTGCACATTTATAATATAATTTCATTGAATGAATGACCATAATTTATATTTATGGAAAGATATTAAGTCATTACTTTATCAACAAAAGGGCCAGAATGCAGCAGGTACTTCAGCATGTGGTGTGTGACTGTGGGAGTAGGGGTACCATCGTTAATTTATAAATTTGCTGGATGGTTCACTAGTGTCTTACGTACTGGTGAGAGTATCTTCGTCTCATATTGGGCACTAAATGTAGCTTGAAGAAATGTCACATTTTTTTTCTCATTTCACACAATAATAATGTCATTGATTTTGGTAACTAACTTTGCATAAGGCTGATGTGGAATCATGATTTTCTCTTTTGCTGTGTTTCCTCTAATTGCTCATATTTAACCAAAAATTGGATACTTAAAAAATGGTGATTCAGTGCAGGGAAGGAAGTGCAGTAGAGGTGGTGCTGAGATTTGTAGAAAAATGCTTTGAAATCTGAAATGTTCTAAAGTATTTGATTAAAACCCAGCCTTTTCTTGGTTGATGGAAAGAAACTTTTACACCCCTTTCTTGGTGAGCTAAGCAGTGATTGGAAGGAAGTAAGAAAACCGTTCATTGCTATGAATTTTCCCCCTTTCTCTCTTATCTTGTTTTCTAGCCAGTTGAAACAAGGTTTTATCAGTGCATGGTACCAATTGGAAACTTCTGAAGCTTTTATGTCTTGCAAATGTCCTCCCACATCTCCTTCTTCCCCCGCAAGCATACAGGAGAAAGGCAAAAAAGTGAGTAACATGTTTAGGTAGAGGATGATTAAACAACCATGTTTCTGAATAAAAGCAACATTTCTTTCACAGCAAATGACTTTAGTATCATTCTCTGTAATACTACTAAAAGTATAAAATAATGTGATCCTTATATAAGCTAGAAGAACCCCACCACCAGACTGGTGAACAGATCAAGGCAGTCAGCTGATGAGCCACATATGGTAGAATATGCGGTATATGAATTGTTAATGATCTTCACTGAGGAAAATAACCTTCTTCCTGTTGGTATGGAGCCCAACTGGAGTGTGGAAAAATCCATTAAATATATGAAGATTACAGTGAGTCAGACTTTATATCCTCTTTCAATAGGCTGTTGTGTGAAATGGTGATTTAGAAATATGTTCTGGTTTTTATTATATTCCCTGGCATCATCTGACAGTGATACATCACTAGCTGAAACACCATACCAAAAGCTAGATGTTCATCTGTTTGAGGCAGAACCCCCAAACTGGAGTGTCTCAGGATGGGCATTTGTACTTCAGCATTTCAGTGCTGAGGGTAGGATGGGTATTCGATCCTTCTCAGTCAAACGCTGTTCTACCTGAAGGCATAAACCATAAATGACTATGTAAAAATACACATCATCGTTTATGGTAGGTCATGGAGAGTAGCCTGGAAGTTCTGCCTTGTAGGCAAGGAAATCATGGTGGTTTAATACCACCACTGAGGTTTAAAAGGGATTTTTTTTTTTTGGATGAGAATTGGAACTACCCTTAGAGTTGAGGATGGGAGCATCCCCCCTCCTCTGTTGGGAGCATCTGTGGCTTTGCCAGGGGGAGGTGAATGTGGCCAGCAAACCGTGTGGGTCCCTATGGAGCTCCCAGGAACAGGGTCTTGGACCCTGTGCCGTGGGGAAGTTTTGCTGCTGTAAGCCCTTGCCTGGCTGCTTGCCCTGCTCCCTTACTGTAACTGTATGGAGGTAGAAGTAGTCAAGGGGGAGTTAATGGTAAAGGGTCTTGTTTCTGTTTTCTTCTGGCTTTGGACATGCTTTCCACCTGTGCCATTGAACAAGTTTTCTGTACTGGTGGGAAACTGTGTGGGTGAGGATAAACTTCCCTGTGCCCTGAGAAAAATGAACTGTATCAGGGAGTTCCTATTGCTAACTTGTTAAAGAAATTACAGTATGCTTGGTTGTAGGCCTAAAAGCAAGGGCTGTCTTCATTTAAAAATAAAACGTGGTATACAAGGCAACCTGCTGTTTCATTGTCAGTGCTACTGACTTTACTGCAACTGAATGCACAGGATAGATTCAAGAGTTTGGGTTTGGTTTGTTTTTTCTGTTTGGTTTTTTTTTTTTTTCCAGCCTGGGGAGCTGGGAGCGGGACCCCAGGCAGGCAGGCAGGAGGGCAGGCAGCTGGCAGTAATGCCTGACCCAGATCATCTCTGTTTCATGTCGGCAGATCGCTAATCCATTATCCTTACCAAAATATTGCAAGTACTTTAAATCTTTTCAGTGAAATTAAATGACAATGATATAAGTATTTCAGAGAGGTTTTAATTTATCATCTTTGAGGAATATTCAGTTAAATCTGCCCTTCTGTAATTTTTGGTTGAGTTTAGATGATCAAATACTAGAGATTTGTGGATGCCATCTGAAAAGAAAAATATCAGTGCAAATTTATCAGTTGAAGAAACTGGGAAAAAAAAAAGGTAGAAGGCATGAAAATAGAATATATTGTTTCTAGGCCTGTATTATCAGCCCCGTTTAGTGCTCTGTTTTGCGGTCCTTTCTTATGTAATGCCGCCCAATAAATTCAGCTCTGCAGAATTTGGCCTTCAGTAAATATTTTTAAATCTATTTATAGCCTGTTAAAATGACAGCATACAATTGCTACAACAGAAATGCTTTCTCTCTGCAGCTTCAAGTATCATCTACTTATTTTGGTCACCAAAGCAATTTGTAGCATGAGTTTTACTTCTCTCAGGATTGTGAAGCTAACGTGGTGTTAGCGGTGGGTCTGACAGTGCTGTGCAGACCAGGGAGATTGCAGCTTTGGTGCTTTGATGGAGGTTTCAGCCCTGGCAGTCAAATGAAATGATAGTTTTATTTTTATCATTGAGGAGCAATAAACTTATCCCTACGATACCATTTTGAAGTTAATTTTCAGAGGAGATCTGCACTCCCATTAAAACATCAGTTATCAGGCGGTAATTGTTTTCCCTGCATGACTTCCTTTTAGAAGGCCTAAGGGCTGTTTATGATAGAACTGTCAAATTTTGTATCCTCTGTTTTACAGATCACTCGTGGCCAGGATGTGATATTAAGTCCTGCCTGTGGGCGTTGCTTAGTTGTGCAACCTCAGGTGGAAAACCAGGGAGGAACCATGGCTCAGAGGTGATGAGTAGGATGTCCAGCTTTGAGATACCCCTGACTGAACCGGTCGTTTTGGCTCTATTTATGGTCACTGGAGGGAAGCAGGCGCCTGCTAAGGGTGACTCACCTCTGCCTCAGCCTGTGCCGTGGGGCTGGGGTGGCACTGGGAGCAGACCTGGCTCTTGCGTGGTGGCCCCGTTGCAGCAGGGTGTACAGTGCCAGCATGGATGGCCAGCAGTAGCCAAGGCCAAGTGTGCTTCCGACCGTTAAGACGTGCTGAGCCTCGCTTTCCCCTGACCTGTTACATTTGCATAGAGGATTGCAGAAGAAAGTGGCAGCTGCATGTTCTCAGGGGCCACCTTGGGCTGGAGCCTGGGGTTCACCCATTGCTTCCACCAACCTGTTAGCAGCAGAAGCTGGAGCCTGCCTTGGTCTTTAATCCCCGTTTCCTACAGCTGTAGCTTGGACTTGGGCAGGTTAGAGAGGGTGTGTGCACATAGCTGGTGAGGTTGTATAGCCCTTTAAGACTGTATTAGAGCTATGAAAATCTGAATTTTGAATGGTACTGCCTCCGGAAGAGGGACTGCGTATTTGGTCCTTGATGCTTTTACATATCACACAGCATGTAAGATAAAAGCAGCTAGTGAAAACTTTGGATGTTAGAAGTTTTTATCTCTGTTTTCATTTTTGTTATGTGTCAATACAGGTATGTGCAGATATGCTTCCAAGTGTTTAAACTCTGTAAGAGTTGAGTTGTTCTGCCAAGTTGGAAATTGTTTACTGTTATCTTTATGTCCATCATCAAAACTTCAGTGGCTCTTCATGATACTTCTAAAGATTTTTGTTTCTAATTGTGTATTCTGATATCATTGCAGTTTATCATGCACCTTCGTTGTCTACGTAATACTAAAAACAAGGGGGTTTTGAATAGTCAGATGCAAATTTATGGCTAGTTCCTCACAAGTAGTTTTTGTTTGTTCGTTTTAGTTGCAGTATTGAAATTTTTATAATGGAATGTATTTTAGAGAGTTTCTGCTGTCTCCAAGGCTTTTAATAGAACATCATGAGATATAACACTAAATCCTTGATGCTGCAAAGAATGGTTACTGCAGAGGAATTACCCCAGCGGGGTAGTGCAAGTGGTTTGCTTTGCTTTTTTTTTTTTTTTTCCCCTTCTTGGGGATTAATTTTTGCTATTATTGTAGCTATTATTGCATTGAAGTACCCCAAAGAAGTTACTCATCATGTCTTACCATGTTTTTTCTCAAAGCAGTTATTTTTTGTAATTATTGTTTGAACCATTAACAATAAACTTGAGATGAGAGACTGTAGAAGTGCTTCAACTGATAAAAATGCACAATAACTTGCACGTTAAATATTTTAATTGAAAGTCTGGATGCTGTTGTGCTCCAGCTCTGTCCCGTTAAGGACACTTCTGATGACACCACGTGCAGCGTGAGCTGACGACCTGATAGTTTCAGTGCTGAAATGCAGAGATGTAGAGATCTTGAGCAGTGTGAAGTTCTGCCTTGCGCTGTGGCAGGCCTGTTAATTTAAGGCCAGTTGTGGGAAGCTGACTTGCTACTGAAATCACATTTTACGTCAATAATGCTAATTAACAAAGACATGTGGTTCTCTCATGGGTATAATGGTGTGAATGCAGTTTTCTTCATTTACAGGCAAGCATGTCCCGTTGTTACTCTGGGGAAAGCTTCTGTGCTGTGGCACTTCGGTATAGAGAGGAGGGAGGAAAATCCTGCCCCTCTGATCCAAATAAAACTTGGAGCACCCCTGGTGTTGAGGCTTGGACCAGCACAGTAGAAGTTTTACAGGAATATTTTTCACCAGGCACTTTTCCATGCAGATGGAAGTGCTGCGTTGCAGCATTGGAACGGTTCCCTGGTGTTGTGTGTCTTGGGCTGAAGAGCAGGGAGAATTTGGGTTCAGGATTTGCTCTTGGGGCTAACTCCTCACCTTCTTCAGAGTGTTTGTGCTTCAGTATCCCACTGTTTCCCTCCAGGCTCTTCACTTTCACCTAGTTTCGGGGACTACGGAACCTGCGCCAGGGTGCTTCTGGATTAAAGGCACCTCGTTTCTGCTAGGCTCTGTGGCACTCCCATGCTCCAGAAGCTCCCACGGGTGAAAGGCTACCGAAATCTGGCCGGTCCCGCTGGAGCTGGTGTAGGAGCGGAGATCCGCCTGGTGACACTGTGCTCTGGATTTGCCCCGGCAGCCTCAGGCTGGGGTGGGCTGTGGGGCTCTCAGTGTAGTCCTGAAGTCAGGGTTGCCCTCTGTGTGTCATGCAACTACTGGCACACCAAATATATTCAATGAATAGCTGGGATTCATTATAAAGTTGACTGATTCCTTAACTCACTGAAGGACGTATGAGGTACTGTATTGTTAATTGTTACAGCGACAACTTAAAAATAGGAAACACAGCAGCGTGTATAATAACTGCTCATGCGTGTTCTTTGCATCCTGTTTCAGTAATTATTGCCGCTGGAAATAAACATCTATTTGAATGAATCATTTTTTTTTCAGGCTACCGAAAGTGATGCATTGAATGACTTTTTGTTAAAATGTAATTACTGGTGTTTGAGAAGACGCCTGAAAAGTCAGCCATGTCAGAGCCATGGCTAAGTAATACCTTAAAAGGTACTTTACATGTGTAATCTTCTGGTACTAGCAACGTCATCTCAAGTCTGTTGCAGTTTCATAGTGAGCTAAGTTTGTACTTAACGTCTTTCTGTAAAATTGTTCTGTTTCCAGGCTTTACCAGGAGTCATATCTGGGATCGTTAGATGGGAGCTAGGGGTGAACTTCAGTGAAGTCCACGGAGTGGCTGTGGGAAGTTTTAGGGTTTTGTGTGGGCTTCTTTTGCTCTCTAAGTATTCTTGGCAAGTGAAATTAAAAGAGATTTGCCATTAAAATGTTTTCTTTTTGAGCTTTTATCATCTTGAGTTGGTGGGCAGTACTGATGTATCTCCTTTGGTGACGGAAGTATGGTATGCAAAACCAGGGTAGCTAAGGAGGCTGTGCGGGAGAGGGCTGGGAGAAGTAATTTCCTGCAATGTAAAAAGTGATTTCTATATTGTGTGCAGAAGCAACATAATGGATCTAAGTTAGCATTTGGGTTTATGGTTTTCTAATTTTGCAGACTAAAACTCTTCACCCCCCAAGACCTACTGCTCCTCTGGACTTCCAGGGCAGGTTCTACAACTGCACGTGCTGGTTGTCTGGTTTATTTATTTATTCACTGGAGAAATTAAGTGGAGCGAGTGCTTGTTGTTTTCCTCTGTGCCAGTTCAGCCTGGTGAGATTAAGTGGGGGAGGATGGGCTGGGCAGAGATTTCTGTCGGCGGGGCTCTGGGTTGCTGGTTATTAGATGACCCACATACATCGGGCCCCTGTTGTGACGTGATTTTTCAGCTCTTTGGTGGAAACTGATAGTGCACAAAACCCCCTTTGAGATGTGGATAGATGAAAGGAGATGAAACAGCTGGTTTGGTTTTATCCCATTCAGGTCAGATTTTTTTGTAGTCAATGTGCAGCATTAGTAATAATAAAACCAGCTGTTGTATACAAGAAAACGTGCCATGAAAGGGACATAATTACTGAGGGGGCTGGTCCTGTCATTTAACCTATCCTCACTTCAAAGCAGAGATCTTGGTTTTAAGATCAGGAATGATGAATGACCATGGCATTACTATTAAAGTATTTGCATTGATTATTTTTGTGTTTGAGAGGGCGGGGAGGGGCACAGAGATCATCCTTGATCCTGGAGTGTCATACAGACATACTTGGATGCATACGTAAAAACCGCCTAATGTGATAATATTATCATAAAAAAAATCAACCATAAATGGTTGATAATTAACTTTCAGCTCTTGAGGTTTTAGTAGGAAAAGGGGAAGCCTTGAGCAGTCAAGAATCGGCAAAACTGGGAAGGTGTGAAGTTCATAGTGGAGAGAGGGCAGACCTGGTGGGTAGAAGGAGGAGGGATTGGAGATGGAAAACATTACAACCCCGAGCCAGTGTAATGGCCCGACCCTGCTTTCCTTGCAGCTCTCCAGCTAGTACCATTCTGGTAACAAAAATAGGAGGGGTCACTGCCACCACTTGTGCCAGGAGTAATTTTTTTTAATGGAAAATGTAATAAATTTGGCAGTTGAGGACAGTTACTTACAATGTGTAGAGGAATCTGGATTCATTAGTGAAGACTGATGCAAATCAAGATTTGATGGTAGATACTTTTTAAAATCAATGTTAGATATGTTTAGCTTAATCCTGGTCTGAGTTGTCTGTGCAAGCTTTTCAAACTTACTCTTTTCTTCTGGGTCTTTCTGCAATGAGCTGTTTAGCATATGTCCTTCAACTGAAGCCTGGGGATTTTACGATAAGAGTCACAAAAGTCATTGTATCACTGACTCTGTGTATAAGCTTCATAACCATCAGATTCCTTCAAATAAACTGCTGTTACAGCTTGTGAATTCTTATTTAGGAATTCAGTAGGTATCTTAAGAATTCAGGAAGAAATGACAGTCATAGTCGACCTTGCTGACAAATGAATATTGAGATCACCTATAGAGTTTTCTGAGCTAGTTGCCTACATGTTTACATCCTACAGGTAAACTTCAGTTTCCTCAAATGCTATTCTGCCACAGAAAAGAAAGGAAAAAGAAACAATTTCATGGAAGCTTACCAAAACTCCCAGTTAAGGAAGTAATTTCATTAGATTTTGACTCTTTTTTTTTTCTTTTTTTTTTTCTCCTGTGAAGAACTGAATGAACTGTAATGTCTTAGCATTGTCTAGTAACTTCATTTTGTGTAGCCAAGTGTGGAGACAAAGGTCTACTTTTACTTGAGATACAAAGTCATAAGGGCAGGCAGGAATCCAGAGTGCTTTTGAGATCCAGCTCTGCTTTCGTGTTGTTTTAGGGGCATCCTGAGCTCTGGCTCGTACCATCAGCGATCCCCACGTGCCCTGGGCCAGGTGATGGCAGAGCTCCCCTAAGGAAGGTGTTGAACCACTTTTCCTGTCCGATGTTAGTCAAGTGGTATTGAAAACAGTATGATGTTTTTTTAAAAAAAAAAGACTATAATCTGTTATCTCCTAAACATCACCAGAGAGGTATTTAATGTAGATTTTAAACTTAATTTAAAATGATGCTTGGCCTTGCCTGATTTTGGTTTGTATTTTAGATCCCGGGGTACAGCAAGAGATTTTAAAAGCTTTTTAATATGAAGCACACAAAAGATATATTAAAACTATTTCTTTTGTTGTTTGTCTATAATGCATATGAAGATGTAAAACACAAACTGAATGTTATTATTTCTAACTTACATTTGCTACCTGAGTGCTGTGTTAACTCCTTTGATGTGTTGTGGCTATTGTGAGTGTTCTGTGCTTAATTCTGCAGCAGCACTAATGAAACCCAGGGGGTTTCTTCTTCAGCAGCTTGGGGGGGGCACATGGCTCAGAGAGGGGGGGACCCACAGAGCTGATGCAGGGAGGGATGTACACATCACTGGGAGAACAAGGGGTGTTTTCTGCCTAAATGTGGGAAGTGGTGTTCTGGTATTGGTGAAGCAAACCTGAGATTGCTAATGATCTGTAAATCATGCGAGGCAAGATATTAGCTGAGGGTATGGCTGTTTTCTAGGCAGTTTAGTGCTCGCTGATGTTTCATGTTGTTGGTTTCCTACATCTGCTAATAGATTTCAAGTTATAACTCGAAAAATCTCTTTATATGTAGATGGGCAATACGAGCTGTGTAGCTACATAATGGTTGCAAGGGTGTGTGTGAGGAAAGTGTATGTGTGTTTATGGATATAAAGTAAATATTTATGCTAGCGACACCAACTCAGTTTCAAGTAAAATGGAGAAAGTTCACTGGTGTCTTAGTATTGACTACGAAATTATTGTGGAAAGACTTTTCATGTGCTGTACGTGCCCTACTAGCCCTAAATGCAAACCAGCCAGCTTATGATGTGTCAAGGGTGGAAAGAGGGAAGGCAAGCACAGTTAAGTTTCTTGGGCTTCAGGAGTGAAGAAGCAGAATGTTTTGCCAGCTGGGGAAAGGCTCCATTGCAAAGTTGGCTACAAATAGGTCCCAGCCGTAGCTGGGAGTAAAAGAATAGATTTTATTTTACATTGATGGTACAGTTTGCTACTCTGAAAATTGAGTGATGTTTTATACCTTTTTTCCTTCATCTTTGCTCCATTTATTTTTTTAATTCTCTATCTCGCATTAATCCTTGCTGAGTATAAATTGTTTTCTCATATCAGAACAATGAAAAAATAAACTTAGTTCTACCTGAATGTTTTTTTAAATCATATTATTTCCTTCTCCTGCACAACCACTAATGTGTATCCCATTTGGTGACTGAATGTTTTTAATCGCTGCATAGTGCTAGAGTGGTCTAACCTCTAGAGAGATTTAAACAAAGTGGTTTAAATACATTTTTTAGGAAGGTATTCTTTAAAGAAAACAACAGTGGTGACAGAGTAAGATTAAAAAACCATGAGGCTGTTCTTGTCAACTTTAATATTCAAAATTCAGAATATTTAATGTTTTCTACTCCATGGGAATTCTTTTCATCTTGATAGCTTTCTGAAAATGTTTTCAGAGCATCCTGATTTCAGCTGGGATAGAGTTAATTTTCTTCCTAGTATAATGCTGCCTTTTGGATTTGGGATGAGAATAATGTTGGTAACACACTGATGTTTTAGTTGTTGCTAGGCAGTGTTTATGCTAAGTCAAGAACTTTTCAGTTTCTCGTAGCACCTCACCAGTGAGCAGGCTGGGGGCACAAGAGGTTGGGAGGGGACACAGCTGGGACAGCTGACCCCACCTGACTAGAGGGATATTCCATACCGTGTGATATTATGCTCAGTATATAAACTAGTGGGAAAGCTGGCCAGGAGCTGCTGGTTGGGAACTGGCTGGCTATCAGTCAGTGGTTGGTGAGCAATTGCATTGTGCACAACTTGTTTTGTATATTCTAATTACTTTATCATCGTCGTGTTATTGTTGTTACCATTATTATTTTCCCTTCCATTTCTTTTCTGTTGAATTGTCTTTATCTCAGCCCACAAATGTTAGAATATTTTCCCCCAATTCTCTCCCTCATTGCCCTGCAGGAGGGGAGTGAGCAAGCAGCTGTGTGGTGTTTAGCTACCTGCTGGTTAAACCACGATGGTTTATCCAAAACACCGAGTAGACTGCAATAGAAGTGTGATCTATAAACACACATTGGTAATGCTGTGGGATCAGTGACTGTTAGGAAATGTAACTATTTTCATTAGTAAAAATTCCTCGAAAATGGCACATTTTTGCTTTAGTCAGTCATATAACTTCACTTTATTTGGTTTATGGGACCATTGGCAAAGCACAGAAGCAAAACTTGTCTGGTCATTTGTTCTATTTCATATCTGAATCTTTGCATATGTACAGTGGAGTGGTGATTTAAAGTCTGTTGGTTTGACAGAGAAGGCAGTCTTCTTACTCTATTCTAACATCTTGGAAATTTGGAAGACTGTGCATTAACTTCTGAGGAGAATGTACGCAATGGGCACCTGATTCGATGAAAGCAAAGCCACATGAGTGGTACCCGAAAGAAAAAGAAGGTAGTAGTGGTCTTTTGTGAATCATTGGATGTGATCACATTTGCTGGACACTGCTATAATTAATGAAAGGATTGTTCCTTATAGTTCTATTTTGTTTTTCTGCCATCTGTTGATGTTTCATTTATGTTGGAAAGTTGCATGGGTAACACCAGTAAGAGTTTTCAAAGCATCAGCCAGATTCTTGGTTTTCTAGGACTCCTAACATACAGTAAAACGGTGGGCCACACCGTGGCAACAGTTACCTACATCCCTCCGTGGCTTAATTACAAGAGGGAAGCAGGAAGGCTCATGTGCTTGGGTACCCAGTGTGTGCTACAGATTCCTGCTGTGCTGTCTGGGGTGATCATGTTACCTTGACAACCAAGAACATCCCTGTTTTCAGGGCTTGTCCCTGCATCACTTTAAATTTAATGAACATAACTGTTTTTGTGACATGGGCACCAGTTTCGTCGTGCACACTCTGCAGGCTGGACATCTACAAACCGCTCCAGCAGAACAACAGAGATCTCCATCTAGGAAGATGGATGACAGGCTGCCTCACCACATGTGCATCACATTTGCCTGCCAGATCCTGACTCCTTTGTACTTTCCTCTCAACCCATTTCTTCCATTATAGCCTTCCTTCAGTTCTGCAGAACATAGTGATCCCAATTAAAGCCAGTTCCTGTGTTCTTTCTTCCTCGTTAAATCATTCGTTATTTATTAATTTTGGTCGGTCTAATGGTGTCACGTGGCTGGAGCTATGAGCAAAGTCACCTGTTTATTCTCTTGGAGCAGTCAAAAATAATGGAAACTAGAACCGGTCAGGGAAACGATTTAATATTTCAATTTCCTTAAGGAAGTCATGAGCCTGTGTAAGTGTAGGAAGTACGTAAATTTTCTACAGAAACTATGTATTTGAAAACATCCCTGCAGACATCAGTCCACATTTGATTTTTTTTTTTTTTACTGAGTCTCTTTTTACTAGTTAAGAGTAAGAAGTTTATCTGTTAAAGTATTTCTTTCATATAATAGGTTCAGATTCATAGAACAGTGTCTAGGGACCTGTGCAATTCAGTTTCTATTTTAACAGCTGTTGGTTTATTGTCAAAACAGAGCATTTTGGCCAGTGTGCTTTCTTGGTTGCCCTTTTCTATAAATTGAACATAAGATTGTAAACACCACCACCCCACCCCCCAAAAAAAACCCCAAACCAAAAAATAACCAAAAAACCCCCAAAAAACACCAAACCCCAACAAACTAAAAACACTTTTGGGGAAATTTTGTAGGTTAAAGAAATGCTTAATATGTGAATAAAACCTGAATACTGGTTCATTAGAAATGGCAATCTGTATTCAAAACTGTTTAATGACTTCTAGCTGAAATATGCATTATCTATGAACAATTTTCTCTGTCTCCAGACACCAAAGTGCCAACCCTATAAACTGAATGCTGGGCCATTTTTTTCGTGGCTCAACACATTCCAACCAGGAATAGCAACTCTGCAACTGGAGTTTAACAGGTCTAGTGATGTATGAGCCAGAAACAGTCTAGTTCCTGCTTTCAGTTTGTGCTTGATTTTTGCATTGCAAAGAGCTGCAAATGAGTAGAAAAGTAATTTTAATCTCTAAAGCAACCAGAGCTAATACGGATGTCAAATGCAGAGCATGTCTATTAAGAAAGGGTGGTTTTCTTATAGCTGCTTTTCTGAATGTGAGCACACTTTTAAAGATCACAAGACTAGTTTTGCTGTGCTAGGAGCAAACATTCACAAATAAAGAGGGACTTCGCTAACTGTGAATGTAAGAAATAGTTTGGGTTGTGTTTTTTTTTTGCCTCTAGAATATATTAAAATTCCTTCTTCAGTTTTCTTACATGGAATTGCTTGTCAAAAGATGTTCAGATGTCAGCAATCATCTCGCTCCTTGCGTGGCTCTGAAATGTTACTGGAGCCATCACTATTTGTCTTTGCAGTTCTGTATTTTATCTCACGCTGTGTGGTAATTCCTTGTTTTAGGAAGCTGGGCTTTAGCAGCTGCTTGGTGTACAGCTGTATTGCTGAGATCCTTGGGCAGGTATAGTGCAACAGACATTGAATTTATAGCAGTAATAGAAAATGGGTTTTGTTGAGATTTAAAGGCCTTAGGTCAAAACCAATTCACTTGGGATTGCAGAAAGGGACTTTACTGATAACGTTCTTAGGAAATATGGTTTGGAATGACCTGGAGAGATTGTCCAGTCTGTGCCTTTCTCTTGCCTGGAATCAGCTGCATATATTATCTTTTGACTTTATATATATATATATATGTGTGTGTGTATAAAAAAAATAAAAAGACTTCACCTGGACACTAAACAGGGCACCAAGGAAGCTTTCTAGACCTCTGCCATTCCTTGTTGAGTAACTCCAGACTGTTTTAATAGGTGCTGTGCTAACGTATAGTGCCCAGAGCTGCTGACCTGGTTTCACGTGAGGTCTAGCCAAGCTGAGCACTGTGGCAGGATTGCTGCGGTACTGTGTAGGTGAAACACCTGCTTGTACGTCCAAAACGAGGTGATTTAGTTGCTGTCCGAATGTGTGGAATTAGTAATATGTGTTCTGCAGAAAAGCAGTTGTTGCCCCTTCTATAGTTTTGTGTGTGAAATTTTTTCTCTGAACTCTTTGAGAAAACAAATAACAGGCTAAGAATGGATCAAATACCACAAAATTTAGGATATCAGCAACCCCTTATGTCCGTTGAATTTCTTCTTTGCTGAAAGCAGATGGAGATCTTTTTCAGAATCAGTTTTTTTTCAGCAGAAAGACCCTGCTCTATGCAGTTTTCCTGTGGGGTCAGGAATACTATTTTTTTTTTTTTTTCATTTATCCTTGAAAACTTACGTGAAAACTATTGAGTATAATTCATAGTTTGAATTCAGTTTTGTGACTGTTCCTTGTATTTTCTGCGATTGCTCATTCTTCTCCGCCTTTCCTTCACTTTGTATGTGAAACATGTAATCATAAGTAATTTTTTTTCTTACATGACAGAGACACTTAAGCCCCAGTAAATTCATTGGGTTTTGCACAGAGCTGTTTATTCTTACCCACATGAACAGGAAATGCACTTGTGTGTCTGCGGAGATTAGACCTCTCTGTTTTCTTATGACAGCTCTCCATCATGTTTTATTCATCACAAATAAATGAATCATTTTAAGACTACTACTGTTAGTTATAATTATTTTACTGTTTACTTGTGCATTTCCATAGATGGGGTGCTCAAGAACATGGGAAAAAATTCTTTTTTTCAATAGAAATAAAGTAGAAATCTGCTGCTTTCTTTTTGTCAGTATGACATACAACACCAGAGCTAGTGACATGCGGGTGGAAATTAAATACAGCTCAGCCTCAGAACCCCATCTACATTCTTGACTTTCCAAGTGTGTAATAGCAAGTTCGTTTCCCACCTCTATAGGTTTTGTGGCTTAATAGTTTTAAATCTAGAACCAAAGGGGAAAAACTTTTGTGTGTTTTTTTTTTTTTGTTTGGTGTGTTGTTTGTTTTTTTTTTTAATTTTATTTCAGAGTTGTCTGAAGGTTAATGTGATCCTGGTCTTACTGTCGTTATTACAGACTAACAGTACCGTACCAGCTGACTGTACTGAGTGTCTTGCAGCTTTGGCCATGACACTCTGAATGTGAAACTGGAGTTACTGTTGCCACATCCTTGTTCTACCATCTGAAGTACTCAAATAACCTGAATGCAGGATGGCTTAGGCATTCTGCTAGTGAGTGCCTGAGGTACTCCAGGAATGGAGACCAAGGTATAGAAGACCAGTTGTCTGTGAATGGCACTTTCATTTCAGTACATGCACTGGAGAGTCAAGGCTTCTTCCTGGGTTTTAATGACCCCCTCTTACTGTAAGAAAAAAGTTACATCAGCGATTTAGAAATTACTGCTTTCTTTTCTTGGGAGCTGGTGTGTTGTGGGTGACCTGGGAAAAAATAAAAAGGAGAGTGATAGCTTTAAAATCTCCAGTGACACCAGAGGTTTAATTTGAGATCTCATAAGTAAAATCTTTGTGCTAAAGCCCAGGAAATAAAGGAAGGTGTTCTTTTTTTCCTCAGTCTTAGAAGCATTAAGTTCTACTTTGATAATTAACTCTCCCTGCAGTTTTCTATAAGGAAACAATTGAGCTATTATTGGCACGAGTAGCTGAAAAATGCAAATATGTGGGAGTTTGTTCTTGGTTCTGTTCTGTTTTCTTTTTTTTCTTATCGCTGTACCTTCGTGAGTCGCAGGCTTTTGCATAGATTGGTCTGTGTAGGCACAGCATAAGCAGTGGCTTCCGTGGTACTTGCTTTTAATTGCTGTGCAATGAACAGCACAATAATAATCTTAAAATGGGACTTACAGAATAAAATCATCGCAGCATTTTATTATTTTGGGTGATTTCTGAGGTATTACATTTGCTACTTTATTTAGGACCAGGCTGTGGCAATGTACAAGTGCGGCTGGAGACATGTACTGTGGTGGGTGGTGTAGGAGATCAGCAGGAGCCTCACAGAGGAAGGCTTGGTGCTAGAGGTTTATTAGTGAGGTAGGTTACCCAGAGGGAATATCAGAGCTCTTTGGTGTAAGCAGTGAGGTGTTATCACTGTAGTTGTACCGTGGCAATTTACTTGGGCACAGCCCTTGGTGTACATTTCCGTGTGATGTTGGACCTTCTCAGTCTTGGCCCTGTAGGAGCATCTGCAGTGGGGGTTGGAGCACACTCCTCAAGATGCCTCATTCTTGATTATACCAGTATGTCTGCTGTGGTTGACACCAAAGCCAGCAGCAAAAGAGCTTTGTGAGTGTTGCTTTGCATGCGGTATTTCTTTTGAACTCGAGAGATAAATTTGTTCATAATATGTGATAAAAATAGTGAGTTGAAGGTACCCAGCGGTGACAGTTCATACTTGTGTAACTGTTTTCATGTCCAAACTCTGCAGAGGAGCGCCTGGTGCTCCTCTCTGGTTGAAGTGACACGACAAAGCCAGTTGCTGCTGTGAGCAGTGAAGCTGCCCATGATTGTATTAGCAAACTTGGGTATTTATTTTCCCCCTTATGTTTTTCTTTGTTTACTGAGAAACGCTGGCAGCCCAGCCCGTGCCAGCTGTCCCTGGATGCCAAGGGCGTATCCAGCAGCTGTGAGTAGCAGGAACAACTTGGTCTTGGGCCAGGCGGTTCCTTGGTGGTACCCAGCTCTGGCACACCCTGTGCGGGATGGAGCAAGGCTGAGGCTGCTGAGGAAGGTACCTCCATCAGTCCGAGGGATTGGTGGGCTGTGCCCTCGCTGTTTGCTGTCTGCACAGGGCTGAAGACTCACCTCGGCTGAGGATTCTCCTGTTTCACTTGGTATAAGTTTGTTGGCACCTGTGAAGCCATTCCCTTGGGATCTAGTGTATCCTTTTTTGTGTTGTTTTTTTTCCCTGCCAAATTATAAATCAAGTGCATAAGTACTGGTGTGGGTAGTGGAGTACAGAGCATGTATATGCATATGTTAGACATGTTTTCTTACTATTTTTGGCGGTATGTTTTCTCTGCCTGAAATAACAAATTTTGTAGAGCGCACTCTCTGTTTCTACCTCTCCAGCTTCTTTCCTTTTCTGTTCATAGGCTTTTAGATTTTAAAGCTGGAAAGCAACCTTAGATCCTCTAGCCTGCTCTCTTGTATCACAGAAGTAATAGAATTTCATCCAGTTATTTCTAACTTCATTAAAATGTAACAATTCAAAATGCCTCTGGTTGTGTTTAAAGAATTCTAGATAATCTTTCTGCTTTCCTTTTTCTTTTTCTTCTCTCTCACATTCAGTAAGTTTATCTTCTGGTTAAAATTTTTGCTTATTTATGTCACATCTCCTTTTTTTGTCTCATTGTGATTTCTCATTTAATATTAATTTATCTCTGCTTTCGTATATACTCTCCAATGGGATTGTTTGCGTCAGGAAAAAGGTGTTAGCATTCTTCCTTAAAATAAATTCCCAGCTGCTAATGCTGCTGCTCCCAGCAGTTCATGGCTGGTTAGCTGAAATACATGGCTGTAACTTTGCTTGGTCACCTAATTGTGCTAAAGTATACTAAGGAATTCATATTTAGGGCATGTAAATGTTACTTGAAATCCCAGGTTAAAAAAAAAAATAAAAAAATATATATTACCTAAATGGGCAGTTCATGCTTCCAAGCCCTATTATAACACTGACTTGCAAACAGGGACTGCTGAGTTTGTCATTCCGAGTTTCTGGAAAACCAACAAACCAAGCAAACAAATAAATAGCTGCTGAGGGGTTCTGGGGTTGTGCATGTGAATGCTGCCACCGGTCATGTCCCCAAGCATGGTGCGTGATGGTTCTGTGGGATGCCAGTGCTCAGGCACAATTTTTGAAGTTGCTTGACTTGCATATGCCGTGCAGTTACCGCAGTAATTCAATGTCAAATATCAGGAGTTTTCTGTGCGTGGTACCTCCACCTACTTCTGAACGTAATGGGAATGCTGCCCTAGAATAAGACTCCTGCCTTTTCTTATAAGCACAGCACTGACAAATTCACGAGCTCTCCTGTGCTTACATGGGTGAGTTCAGGTGCTCTTCACCACTCAGAAATACCAGACTGTGACTAAGCTGTAATTCCTGGTCTGTGCTTCGTATAAGATGACGCAGCACTTAGGAACATGCATTCATAATTGGGCTCTGATGGAACTGCTGGGAACCATTCTCACTATTGTACTGGTGAAGGCAGGCACAGGGGATGGGAGCCAGGGACTGGGACAGGTAGCTGCCGAGTGGAGCCCCTGGAAAGCCAGGTCAGTAGCAGCCTTATATTTGGCATTAAGTTTTAAGAGGACTTTCCACTGAACAGAGACCGTAGGACTTGGCACATAAGTCTGACTGTAGATAAACACAATCTGTTGTTGGTTGTGTGCATTAGACCCTCATGATGTGTATCATGTGAAAATACAGATTATAACTAATAGAAGGGTGCAGCCCAGAGCCACAGCCTGAATGTTGCTGAAGTTCAGCAGCTTCTGGTATGAAATTGTGGCCATTTGGAAAGAAACACGTCTTGGTCTTCAAGACAGGAGACTTTAGGCATGTGAATAATTTTGTCTGGACTGAAATGTTAGTAATTTTGGCTGAGGCTTTATTTTAATGCCACATCTTGTACAGGGAAATTGTACAAATAGTTGCTTGTTACCAGGGAGGATAATAAATACTGCTGAACAGCTGCTGGAAACTTTGGGCTTTTTGGGTTGCTTGCCTTTTTTTTTTTTTTGTTTTGTTTTGTTTTAAGCATGCACTGTCAGTTTGGGTCTGGATTGGAACCAGTGACCAAGTTGTGAAATGCTCTGATTAACTGCTCCCCTGTGCCATTCAATCACCTGTGAAAATGTCTCTTGGTGTAACAGATGTTTACAGGTTAGAAAACATTAGAGTTATTTTCATAGTTGTTGTGTTTTGCTAGGAATGGGAGTGGAAGGGATACCCATGAAATGAATCCAAATGGATAGCAGAGGTATTGACTTTTTATTCTAGTGTTACTCAAGTGGGAACAAAAAAATATGTTCGTACTTGTTTCTCTGTATGTAATGGTGTAAGGCTCTGTTTAGCTAGGTGGATTTTTTTTTTTTAAAAGTAATTTTCTTTTGCTAATTGTTTGATTCCCCATTTGCAGCTCAGGATATTGGTGACTACAGTAGTCAAAGCTGAAGATTTTGCCACTCACAAATTTGTTGTGTATGCTTAAAAATGACTATATTGAGACGTTTGCTAAAATGTTTTTAAAGGTACGTTTTCCCAGTGTAATCAACCACTGTCTATCCTGTTGTTTTACTTAGAGGGTATTGAAAAGATGAATTCCCATGTCGCTCTGTAGTCCTGATCCTCAGCTTCAGACCTGGAGGTAAATCTCACAAATTTCCTCACACTGGGTGCTATCACAAGCTGCTGTTGCCCTTTGGAATGACTGACCAGCATCCAGTCTGCAGCCAGGGCTTCACTCTAAGAAAATGTGAGACTCCAAATGCAGAACTAATTTTAGTCTGAGTGACCATAATACGGCTCAGAGCACATGTAGGTCAGACTTTTTTCAAAGGAACTTGGGAGACGTAGGTAGTGCCATTTCAATAAGGTTGTCATGGGTCAGTGCAGTTTTTCAATATAGTTAAATTCCACACCAAGTTGTCAAGAAGTTAATTGTGACGCTTTGGAACATTTTTCTCAACATGTAGCCTGCCTGGTAAATCATGAAATTGCATCTGTTTCCATTAAAACCAAACCAAAATAGTTTTAGATTAAAACTTTTAATAAAACCATGACTGAAGTATATAGCTAACAGTTCAAAACCACGAGAAGTAATTGAATAAAAAAAAACCCAAAACCTTTATAATTTGGTTACCTAAACTTATGATTTTGTGGGTCAACTTGATTCTCAAAATGGCAGCCCCCTCAAACTGATAATTTTACTTTCTGTGTGTACCTCAAGGGAACTCATTCAAGAACAAGCATGTTTCTAGTGTGAACTGAAAGGTATTTGAACTTGGTTCTTGCAGGATCTGCGTACAAATCTATATCTATGAAATATCTTAACATTTTAATAAGATTCTCTTTGTTTATTTTATGGTGCACCTTCAGAGGGAAGTTTATTGTCTGAAAGACAGTAAGAGGATGTCTCTTATCCCTCTCTTTTTTTCATACCAAAGAGTCGTCTGGGAGTTTGCTTTAAAATAGTTTATTCTTTGTCAATCAGTCATGGCTTTGTTTCAAATAATCAAACATTTACATTTCAGGATTTTAAAATTTTGGACTTTTTAATCCAAAGCTTGCTTCCTAAAGCCTGCACTGTAGAGGCTTTAAGTCTAATAGAAATTTCATTTTAGCCATCATTTATCATTCCAAAGCCTTTGGGGAAAAAATGTCACACTGCTTTCTTGCCAAGTAGGGTAGCTTCAGTGAAGAGAAAACACTCCCTTGGGATGGTTATGGAATATATTTATTACTCTTGAAAATGAACTTCTAAATATTTCAGAGACTTGCTGACAGGAGTAAGTGTGTTTTTTTAGATACCTTGCCATCACCCGGAAAATATGGCACTCACCGAGGCCTTCCCAACTTAAGTGTCTTGTGGGATCCACCGCAGCAAAGGACTGAATTTTTGGGATCCCCAGTTCTTGATCCTATGTGATGGAAGCGTTGGTGGCTGCTTGGCTCCTTCTCATGGGTTGCCTCCAGCCTTAGGTGATACTTGTGGATGATCGCTGCAATCTGCAGCACCAGCTTTCCAATGATACATGACAACAAAGGGAGTAGGGAAGTGTACCTTGCCACGCATAGCTAGTGTGCATCTCGGTACCGGGGTTATAAACAGGGCTTGATGTATAGCATCAGGCTTGGCTTTGCTTTAAGTGGTGGGCATTCAGCGTCTTGTCCTGCCCGGGCAGGTAGGCAGTGCTTGTCACAGCAGCAGTGCTGGGAGTGTTCCCATGATGGAGCATCTTTCAGCTCCCTGTTTTCAGGCTGTTTAAAATTACGTATGTATGCGTGCTCATTCATAACGTTATCTGTCTGCTTACTTGTAAAACTGAACTCTAGCTTGATGTCAGGCAGGGAACGCCGCTGCAGTAGTTTGTTTTAACTAAGCCTCTCCTGGGGTGCAGCCCAAGCAGGGAGACTGAGCCGTTTTGGCTGTAGTAGAAAAAACCCCCGTAATTTCTCCTAGTCTCATGCTAAATGGTTTCTGTTCTGGCAACAGCACAGGCCCCTGTGTCAGATAGATACCGTGCTCCCTGCTGGACCTTGGTGGTTTGAGCCGTATCTCGATGGAGGGCGAGAAAAATGAGGCTCAAGCAGATACATTTAACCCAAGGCATCACAGACAGCGTGGCACAAACTTACAGGACACACTATCTTGTTTTTATCTTTTTTGCTAGGTATGTTTTCTGTTTCTAATAGGCATAGCACGCAGTGGCTAGAGACTTGCACTGAGCCCTTTTGCAGTTGAGTTTGTCTCCTGAGAATCTACATGTTAGCAGTAGACAGGAGAATTCCAGGTGCCTCAGCAGGGGTGCATTGCTGCTTACACCCCATACTGAGTCTCATCCAGCATCATCCCTGCAGTTCACGTCTCCCCAAGCACAGAGGCTGGTACAAAGTACTGCACAATCATTTGCAACTCCCTTTGTTCATTTCCTTTGCTTGAAAGAGCTTTGTGAAACTGAGCTGAAAAGCTTCTACCAGAGAAAATAAATACTTCCAAGTGACTTCTGAGCATATAATCAACCTATGTAATATTATGACTGTATTAATGATGCCTGCTTCTTTCAATTATTTGTGATAATCATTAGTTTCTTTGATTTTTTTTTTGTGTGTGTGCTTTCCTAGAATAACTCTCAACCTAATTGAGATCTCTGATGGTTGTTGCATTGCAAATAATCTTAAAATGCTGGGTAGACCTGATCTAATAGAGGGCATTGGAGAGTAGGCGCGAGGCTGTGTCTCTGCTGTGGGAGTTTTCAAAGGATCTGCGGTTCCTCCAGACTTTTAAAGTGATTATACTGTGTCACACTTATGAATGGGGTGCAAAGGCTTCTGTGGGGGGGAAGGGGTTTGCTTCCTTAATGAGTATGTTTTCAAAGAAAAATTACGTTTCCTTGTCACATGAAAGAAAGTAATGTGTACACAAATGCTAGCCATTATTTGGGAAATGGCTCGAGCTCAAAAATTCTGGCTGGAAACCATTAGGAAGAAAACTGTTCTCCACCATCAATTAATGCATTGTTTTTCTTTTCCTTTCATGTTACTAAGCAGGCCAAGAGATAAGGGGCCAGCTGTAATCCATCTTGTCAGATGAGTTAAGTCGCTTCGTGTTATACCGGTCATCTGGAAGATGAAAACTCCATTTTGCTCTGAGTGTGATTTTTAGATCATGTTTTTCAGATTGTCTTTGCTTTTACTCAGTGTTTCTTGTATTCTACTTGTATTGGTTGAGCGTTCTGATCCAAAAGTATATTATATAGTGCTGACTTTTACACAGTGTGGTGTTAAAGAAAAGGTGTTTGTGAATATATGTCAGGTGTGATAGATTCTGGTAATTAATTGCCCTCTCTATCCTGAGAGCTGCATCTTCATCACCAGCTAATTACAGAGGGTGGGTTTGGGTAGGAGATACCCAGCTCTCCTTGACACCAGCCAGACCAGGCACTGCCAGCACTGCAGCCCAGGAGGTGGGAGGCCAGTGTCGGATGCTCTGCAGAGCTAAGAAAGGTTGCTGGCAGCCTAGCTCTGGTAAAAGACACAGGACAGTTGGAGATACTGGTGCATTTGGGGTGCACACCACGTTTTCGCCACCTCCAGCAGAAGGGCTAAATGAAGGCTTTGCAAAACAATGGTAAGACCTGGTGGTAACACCTTCAACTTTTGCATCTCATCTGTCATAGTCCAGAATACACCGGTGCTTGTCCTGTGGCCTGAGTTTGCTCGAGCTAGTTGGCTGAAATGCTGGTCTTTTCCTGACTGCCTGTAGTACTACAGCTGCTCAGCTCGTTGGGTCCAAAGGGAGGGAAACACAGATGGAATGTGTACTGTGCACCTTACTCTACTGTATTAGAGGACCCTGTGTATGTGGCTTCCCCCCTGTCCCTCACTTCAGGTGCTAAGCAAAATGCTGGCAGAGTTAGTGTTGAAACCAGACTTGCTGGAAGCTTCATCGGAATTAGCTTTTGTAGACACCTCTGACCTCAGGAGGTGGATGAGGGACCTAGGAGTGATGCGGGGCTGAGTCCTGGGAGCTCTGTGACATGGAGCATTGGCTGGTGAGGGGGGTAATGCCCTCAGAGCGCTTGTCTTACTTTCTTAATGCTTGTATTTAACTGGAACAATAGCATAAAATCCATTGGCACGTTTAAAGGCATGTCTGACCTTTCCTACGTACAGCAAAATATTTTGGTACTGCAAGAAGGTAGAGAAGGAGCTTAATTTGTCATTTTAAAGAGTTATATTCTAGGCATTTTGGAATGCCTGTGCTGAAACCCAGGGTCCCCCCCGGCTCAGTGCAGCTGTAGAAGGGAGCTGTACTTACAGCCTGTGTTCTGCATCCATAAGGTCCCTTTAAATAATGCTTTACTTCTATATCGCTCAGACTTGTACACTAACAGAAATAGAACACATTTCTCAGAGTTAAACTCTTTGGGTTTTTAATGCTACCAAGCTGATTACAGATACTTTTCCCTGGACCACAGGAGATCACATCCCAGTGTTCCAGCGTGTTGTCTGCTGGAAACGGTGACAGGGATTTGGGCCCACAGGTGGGGCAGAAGCTAACTTGTGTGGACCACGTACCGTTGGAGCTGGTTCTGCTCTTCAGTGGCTGTACATTAGACTGTGAAAGACAGCCAAATGTAAACCAGTCGGAGATCCAAGGCTGGCATGCCCTGTGTGATGCTGGTGGCCTGATGTTGGGATTTGTCGGTGCACGAAAATGCTGCGGCTGCTCTGGCAGTGGGGCCAGCTGGCGTGGAGGAGCCCGGCCAGCACCATTGAATCCGTTACGCTCCAGAACAGGTTGGTCACATCCCAGCTCATGGATGGGCAGAGCTCATTCCGGAGCTGGGCCAGACACTGGCTTGGGAGAGCGCTGCTTGGTTTGGGGCCAGGCGCTGTCAGGGACCATCTCCCACTGTGAGAATGTAGACGATCAGGTTCCTTCTCCGGGGAACATTCCCTGGCACTGCTTAATGTGCCGGGATAGATGGAGCCTGCAATCCTCAAAGAGTGATTTTATTAATATAAATCTTACGTAGGAGGACAGCTCTCATTTATGAAGTAGGTTCAGTCTTGTGTGGGAAGTTGAGGAGAGGAGGAAGATGAGAAGAGGAATTTAACCCCTTGATTGCTGACAAGCATTCTTTATTCAAAGAGGAGATTGAATAAGCTATTGCGAAGTGACATGACGGAAAAGTTTGCATTGGTCATTCATCGCTGGGACACACAGTTACTGTTCTGCTGCCTCTGAAGCAGATGTTCAGTAGTTTGGTTGGTTCTCTATAGTCTGGGAAGAAATGCACTTTGTCCTTCTTTCTGACCATATTTTTTCAACTGAAATTTCAAATGTTAATTTTAAAATGATTCTTCCTTTTCTGTCAAAGATACACTTTTTTTTTTTTTAAATTTGGTTTTACTTTGTTATCGCACAGACATAGGGTAGGTACAGGACACTGTTGATGTTTCATTGCTGTGTAGACAATTGATGCCTCGATTTTTTTTTCTCCAACACTGAAGTTGTCATATACAGCTATGAAAACAAAGAAGTGTTAAGGGCTGTTTACATGGTTCCTGAGTAATTGAAGAATATAGAGACAAGCTCTGCTCTCCCTTTCTAGCCAGCAACTTGGGAGTAGGTTTGTATTCCTTTTGCTTTACTTGGGCCTTATAGTATCAGATTTTAAGAATGAGTTAAATAAAAAGCCTGTTTGATTTTAGGCACCTGGTCAGAGTGTCTGAGAACAGACTTTAGAATCAAGAGCAGACTTAATAGTCTTGGATACCATCTGGAAAATATTTTACGTATTGCTGTGTTTCATTTCAGCCTAAACAGTTACATAGCTTTATTAATTTCTATGGACTTGCTTGGCAGTCCTGGCAATATAATATAATGGGAGTAAATTGTTTATTACTGGGTTTTGAAGTGGTGAGCTTTTCCCCACATATATATATGTATATAATGTCATTTGTTGAATGCCTTCATTCCTCTTTTTCTCCTTCTTCGTGGAGTGTATAAATTACATCTAAGGTTGTACAATCCTTTTCTTGTGATGAACCCATTTTAGTATGTTTCTCTCTTTGACTTCTTCAGTTGTCTGAAATGAGAAACCCCAGTCAGTGTATGTTTTTGTCACACAGACCCCATGGACAAGATGCAGGCAAGGAATCTTCCTTAGCAGAAACTTATTCTATACAGAAGCTGGCTAACTTCTTAGCAGATGCAGTTGGTGATGCTATTAGTTTTGAGTCTGTTTCAGAATAAACATGGTGTGGTTTAATTTGTGCAGGCAGGTCTCTTCTTTCGTAAATCACATCTTCTGAGGCTATTTACATGAGATTTTTCTTTTTCTCTATCTCATCCTCTTTTTTTTGGCTACAATCTGGAGAAAAAGAATTCTCCTTCAAATAGATAACACCTCCCACACCAGCTTCCAAAGGCTAAATGAGAGACAGAAAAATGGGAAGCTCTGCAGAGCTGAAAACCATCAGAACCAGACAAGCCATGGAAGTTAAGTTTCCTCCCTTGGAGGGTACTTCCTTTGCATTCTGCAGTTGTGGATTTCTTGTACTACTTCTTTGCTGTATTTCCTAAAGATTTATAATATATGACTGTTGGTCTAGGAAGAGAAATTGGTAATACATCCAAACAACATTATGAAGCTGGCAATGTAGATTGGATTTCTTGGTTGTTTGGTTTCTTTTTAAACCAGAAAAGGAAAAAGGTTTCAAACACTTATGTTTAATTCAGAGAGCATTATATATCTAGTAGAGATATTGTAGTTGAATTTCTTGTCGTATGGTGGAGAGAAGAGTGTGCCAGATTATTTTATGTTTCACAGAAAATGTCGTTATATCAATGTTATGCATTTCATCTCAATTTTCTGCCAGATATGTGCCAAAATATTTTAACAAAGCAACTTAATAAACATGCCCTTCCAATATTAAAAAAGTGAAGTCAACCTTTGATGCTCTTGTGTGAATGTACCCAAACATCGTATTTAGTGCTATTAACCAATTTATGCTCTGAGAAAACTGCACTCCTTTTGTTTTATCTACAAATGTGCTAGAAATATTTCCTACCAAGTCATGAAATTTGTCATTTTGAGGGCAAGTTACAGAGTGTGAGCAATACATGATGTAAGCAGCGTAAAGAGAATTTCTGTTATTGTGCAATATGTGTCAGTCAGAAGATTTCCAGATTTTGTAGACCTGGCAAATTAATGCACAAATCTTTTAATCGGGAGCATGCAAACCTGCCTGTGTCTTGGCCATCACAAGATTACAGATTCTGAACAGAGTGATTTTTGTGAGTGATTAACCATTTTTGAAGCAAGTCGAAGAACAAGCAGGAGAGTTAGAAATGTCAGCAAAGCATTCTTCTGAAACTCCAAAGAGTAAAAGGAATTGCATCTGCAGAACTAGCTCTTTTCTAACGCATCTTGAAACCACTGGATTGTCCTTAAAATGATTTTTTTTCTGAAAAGATAAGCTCATTTCATTTATGTCTGATTTGTAGCACTAAAAATCAGTTTTAGGCATTAGTGTAGGGCAAATTTCTGCGGAGAGATTTCTGTTGAGAAAAGGAAATAATTGTAGTTACTATGTGGTATGTGCTGGCATAGGCTGACTTGTTATTAGCAGCCAATGCATTTGAAAGGTTTTCCGTTAGCGTGTGATGCTGCTTTAATGCAGTCGTTAGGCCTCGAAGTAATGACTTTCACAGGTAATAGCAATAACATTTTTTGTGATCCAGTTTCTTTCATGTATGCGTTATGGAATAGTTTCCAAGTTCCATAGCGCTGCATTTTTGGCATACTGGCATCATTTTGCAGTGGTGTGTTAGGTACATTATTCATAACAAAAATGCCTGTAAAACCTGTACACGTATCTATTGAGTGCAAGGGGATTCTCATGAAAGTCCTAACTACAAACCTGAAATAAAACGGAAAACTTCATGAGAGAGAAATGGCAATATAATTATTTTCTGCTTTTCACAGAGGTGCTAAATGGCAGCTATTAGATTCAGAGTTACTTTAAGGTGTAATTTAAAAAAGAAGGAATTCTTTATAAAAAAAAGTTGGATAAGGTCACAAGATAACAAGTTGTCAGTGGTAATTTTCACTGGACGGAACCAAGAGGTAAAACCCCAATTTTATGCAGTTCAGCTTTCAATGGAGAGGTAATGGCAAACAATAAACGTGCGATGTGATGTCAGATGATGGAAGTGCGTGTCCAGCCGCGTGGGAATGGGATGCTGCTGCCTGCGCGTTTGGGACCGCAGTTGCCACAGGTTGTTAGGGCAGGGTGGCACCACAGTGCACAGTCCTCAAAAGAGAGAGGGTTAAGGAACATGATAAAAATGCTCCAGTGTTGTTCATTTAAAGATAACTCCTCTGTGGTAGCTGGAGTTGGAATGTGGCCTGTCAGGCTGCCCTGCTGCTCCGTGCCTGCCACAAGTTTGGTACATTGACTCTGAGGCAGCGGGTTGTAGCAGTTTTTTGGTTATTGATTTTTACTGCTGGTGCTTAGATGCTGTGCAGTAGGACAACTACATGCCTCTAGTAGTTGCACAGTATTTATTTATTTAATTTTTTTTCTTGAGTGCAGGTATTTTCAGCTAGGTGATTCCCTTTTCTTTAGACTCACATGTACTGCTTCAGAGGTGGGAGGCGGTTGGAGGAGAGGCTGGTTTATTTATTTTTACTTTTCTCTCCCAGAATGACAATGATTTTACTTTTACAGAAAATGGTATTCATTTACACTCCTGAAGCCTAAGGGAAGAGAAAAAAATTAAATGTTTTGGGAACTGGCAAGTCTTGTTTAAACAACAGCTTCCTTTGTCTTGTTTTCATATATGTTGGGGATGTTTTCTTCATGGAGCACAGTTCATGTTCCTTTGTGTATGGATTTCTCTGGTAATTATGAGAGCCTGTCTGTGTGAATTTATCACGTTTTTGGCAGCCAATGTTCATCTGCAGACACTGTTTCTGTAAAGAAATGGTGTACGTGGAGCAAGAGGAGGGAACTATGGCTATTTTGCTTCAGAGCCCAGACGCGGATGCTGCATGAAGCAGGACAGGTGTCTCCATCTGCCTGGGCACAGTGCTCCTTGTAGCCGCTAATTGCTGTGTTACTGGCTTGGTTGTATTTCCTCTTTTAATATAAATGGTAGTGTGTGCTAATAGCAGACACATGGTGGTCCAGCTATCAAATGCCTTTACTCCAGAAGCATCCTCCTCTGCCAGACCCTTCACTTTTCTTCACGCCAGGCTTTGTTCATGAGGCTAAAGCCACTGTTTGTAACAGAAGCAGAAAATAAAACCTATTAAAAATAGAAGGGGAAAATAGCAATTGCTCAGGCTACTGAGAGAAACCTGTGCACAGCTGTGCCATGATGGGTACCTCTGTCTCCTGTCTGACTACCAGGCATCCCCAGGCAGAGGGAGACGCTCCAACACACCCCCCACCCCAGGTACCTAACTAGAGCATCAGTCTCCAGCCTTGGCATCCATATTGCTGAGCAAAGCCTGGGCAGACTTATGCTTGCAAGGCATCCCAGGCTGCAGGATGTGTAAAGGGCAAGGATACCTCTGCTATAGCTCATTTAATCTTTTTCCTCCTTTAATCCCAATTTAATTTTAATTTTGGAATTAATTAGGGAATAAAAGAAATTGCCATAGGTTTTCCAGCTTGGCGCTCCTGACTCTTTAACCCTTTTTGCTGCTCTAGTTATTAAAATAAATACCTGAGCAGGTAAGGGAAAAGTCTGGGATGCCTTTATTTCTTTTTTTTTTAAAAAAAGGTGTTTTCCTCCATGTCTTATTACAATCTCTAGTGTTAAATTACCTTGATCTGCTTAGAAAATGAGTTGGAGTTGGAGCTATACTTAGGAAAAAAGCCCCAACTCAAGTTATTTTTCAACATTCTAATTTTATTTCGGCATTTAATGCAAAATTCTGCTGTCTCAGGATGTTGGTTGTATTGTTCTTGCCAATTTGAATACATAGCTAGATGACAGGAATTATTACTAAAAAAGTAGGAGAACAAAGATGCATCCTGAAGTTCTGTGCACAGTTTACTTTTCATTTTTGAGACTCTTATTACTGAGTCATCGTGTTAACATTCTTCACATGAAGGTTTGCAAACTCTAGGTTTCTTTTCCAGGGAGATGCTGTTCAGTGAAGCTGAGTGAGGCTGCCAGTTAGGTAAAACTAATCTGTTGATAACTGCTAATAGGTGGAAACAACTCTGGCAGTAGTTATTAATGTTGAAGTGATCTAAGGTTTATCTTAATCTGATAATCATTTAGAAAGAAATAATAACTTCTTTTTTAGGTCCTTAGCAACTCTTATTTCTAGCAGTCCAGAAAGCAGAGTAAATTAGGCTTAAAATGTAAACATGGGTCATCCCCTGCTGTGTTGTGTTATGTGTAGTTAGAAATGTAGAGGGTGTTGATTTGAAGACAAATTAGGTGGTTGTCAAATTATAATGAGATGTCCAAAGTGTCATTTTGGTTAAAGAAATTGTTTTTGGGTGATGTTGTGTGCTTCCTTAGACACAGATGGAAAATTAGAGGCATTTTAATGTTTTTAGTAATTTTTAAGGGTGTTAAGGTAGAGATAGGCGTAATAAAACTAATGGAAGTACCATTGGAAGCTGTAATAGAGCTTCCTTTAATTTTGGCTCCACCAAAATTTCCATCAGTAACAACTTCCAAAGTGAAAACTGCTTCCAAAACTGTTTGAGCTAGTTCTGAAATAAAGAGCAAGAAAATTTTCTTTTTTCACCATTAAACCCATGCTTTTTTGACATATCGGTAACCCTTAAGTGTTTTACCTGCGCAAACACACGCACACACGTGTTCCCCCCCCCCCCTTTTTCCTGTGAAAGTATAGCCCAATTTTTGTCAATTTTTTAAACCTCTGAAGAGGTACCTTTCTTGGAGGGAGGACCCAGGCTGCTCAGATAGTGGGACTGTTTGGATAAGGTGGGAGATGGGGGGTGGGAAGGACAGATGGTATCTGCCTGGAGGAAAACCCCCGGACAGAACACAAACCTGTGCCTCCTACCAGGTTTGCAGCCACGCCAGGCAGTCTGGACTTTACCTTGACTCATGGGAAGCTGCAGCTGAATCTATGGAATTAAATCTGGGAAAAATCCCAGTATGAAGTATCCTGGCCACTTCCCTTCAGCTCTCTGTAAGACACGGCTTCGCCGAGTTGCTTTTCTTGCCCCTGAATTGAGCCGGGGGAACTGGCACCCCATCAGGCTCCGGGCTCGCTTCCTTTGCTTGGCAGAAGTCACCTTTGTGCCTGGGTTGTGGAAATGCATTTTCAGTGTGACTGTCAGTGGGAAGAAATGCCAGGCGAAGTTGGGACAGTACCGTTAGTGGCAGTATTAATCAGCTCACATCAGGAAACCATTTGTGAGAACGGTGCTGGATTTTTAGGGAAAGACTGCAAAGCAGCTTCGCACCTTCTAATGAAAATGCTTGTATTGAGTCTTTTTAAAAGCTGCCTGAAATTGGGTTTCAATGCAGGAAAGATTTCCATAGCAGGTGAAAACAAGCAAGGAATTTAGGGGTACAGTATTCCTTGACCTTTAAGGTGGGGGCTTTTAGAAACAGCACACCTTTTGATGTGAACTCTTGACTTTTCTAGCTGGCCTCTTACATGTGAAATGCTTTGTATCTAAATTTAAAAAAAATTCTCCCATAAAGAACATCGGTAACATCCGATTACTTATAGACTACATTTTCCTCAATTAGAGGCTGACAGAGCTGCAAGGTCACATGTCCATCTTCCCACTTAGAAATTCCTGCTAACTATTTAACCTTGATCTTCACTTTGCAGTGCTCCCGCGAGCGTGTGACTGGGGATGGAATAACTTAGCATGCTGAATTCGTAGTCATCGCTGCAACTGGCAAAGAGGGAACGTGGTTATTTATAAAGCCTTAGGCTATCACACAGTTTTAATAGACGTTCGCTTCCATTCAGATACTAAAAATATTAATCTCAGCTGCAATATAATCAGATTTTTGGATAATGATAAGAAAAGCTGCCTTTCAAAAATACCTTTAATTATTTAAGAGATCTCTACATAGGTACAAGCTCAAATTAGTTTTCTTTTCCTATGCGTTTTTTGACACTTGCTTTTTTCTGAGATGATGGAAGATCATCAGATTTTGTCACTGTAAGGAGGAAAAAGTGCAAGTTTTGAGCACGTTTTTCTAAGTCACTTTCTATGCACAGGATGGGGAAACAGCCACATCAGGCATCCATTTCACTGCTGATGTTTTACTGTCTGCAACATTAGGCTTGAATTATACTGCATTGTATCACTTTGAAATTTTTTGTTTGTTTTATGAAGGGGTTGGTTTGTTTGTTTTATGAAGGGGTTGGTTTGTTTGTTTTATGAAGGGGTTTAAATTGTATCTGAGTGAGAGTGTATTTTGTAAACTTCTGCCTTCTTAGAATGTCAGCTTCTTTGGCTTTATTCTCTCCACTTTTTTTTTTTGGGGGGGGGTGGGGATGTGTCTGGGCTTGGTTATTCCATGTAAAGTAAATTTGTCAGCTGTATAAAATTTGTGTGCTGTGGTGCACTGTAGCTGAGCTGCTCTTCCTCTGAACGTAGGAGGCAAGCGCGGACGGAAGCAGGAGCAACGCAGTGAACTCAGGTGCTGGATAGGAAACCTGGACTATGGACATGGTGTTGGAAGACGGGAGACACAGACACATGCCTGTGTGCCTTTGCCGTCATCAAGGGAAGAGCATACCAAGAATGGTTGAGGGGAGGAAGGAGGAGGAAAGGATTTAGGTGACAGTAGTATTGCAGCAGTGTAGAACAGCCGGGCATGCTGCCCTTTGTATAGTTTTTTTGTTTTGGTGCTGTTCCTTTGAGAAGTAGTTTAGCCTTTCAGCTGTCACTAAGCATCTGCAGTCCCCTTTCAGGTGGAGGGTTCTGTCTGTGTGTGGACACGATAATTGTAAAAATTAGACCTTTGGTTTGAGATGGGAAGGGGCAAATACAGCAACGGGGTTAAATTCTTTAACCTCATAGTCCATATATTCAGTGAATTGCCATTTTGTAATTAAAGGTTTTCACCTAGTTTCAGCCACTCTTTTGAAGAGGCCAGAATGCCAGGGTGCCTTTGGACTTGCAGTTGAAGCCCTACTTTTACTACCTTTTTCCTATATGACTTGAGGATGCCATCACTTCTGGAAACAGCGGTTGACTGAATATCCAGATGTCTTTTTCTGTGATTTTAAGTGACTACTACTACCATATGGTAGAACAGTTTTTGGGTTTTGTTGTGTGTTTTTTTTTTTTTTTTTTTTGACAGAAGGACAGAGTTGGTGGAGTAAAAAATGCTCCAACATCCCCATCCAAAATAGTACCTTGGCAGAGCATGACAGAAAGAGGATGTTGTTCAAAATCTTCTTTCTTTCCAAGAAACTATTAATGTTGGGCATTGTAGATGGGGAGCCATTACCTGGTGTGTTACACCCTGCTGGGCTTCCTTCTCTGCTGCTTGTTCCTACTCGCCAGCTGTTCTAAAGGAAGATTGCGGAACAGGCTGAGGCTGAACAATGTATCTCACAGTGTCACTCCTGAATCATCCTCACTTTATCCCCAGCAAATCTGATGCAGGCTAAACCTGAACTGAATTAATCTAGCCAGAAGACTTCCATTGTAAAAGGATACAACACATGTCCAGTGAAGAGCTCTTGAGCCTATTACTAGTCAAAAAAACCATATATTTTTTCTTGCATTACAGTGTTTTCCAGTCAGTTCACCCGTTATGCAGCTTTTTATGTGCGCATAATGGGAAACAGTTAACTATCAGTGAAAATCCCAATAGCTCCTTTGGTAACTGGAATTTCAGGTATGTCTTGTGGCAAACCTGAGTCTGTTGAGAAAGGCTGAACTTTGCCATCTTCTTTGTAATGGCTTGTGGTGCAGCAGAAGTAGCTCCTGCAGCTTTCCAGTCCTGGAGAATACACCGCTGGCTCACTGTTCCTGTGCTTAGGATAGAATTAATATTAATGCCACATGATTATTAATGCAATTATTTTATGAAGCAAGGATTCCTCGTAGCCCTTGTGGCCTCCTGACAGGTTTAGAACTTCATTTTCCTTCTCTAACTTATCAAGGGCTAATACAATTTCTGTGCATCTCTCCATATGTGTATGCACAATAAGGTCCTTTGGAATAGTTGTAGGCTGCTACCCCAGCTCCAGCTTCCCCTCTCCATTTGCTGATGATGCGCCTCAGGCCCCAGTTATCTTCTGGACCTTCTTCCCTTCTTTCTCGTGCTTCTTGAACTGAGAGATGCCTGAAAATGGTCACAGTGTGGCCCAGGTGGGTGAGTCAGTGGGGATCGCCCTGTGATCCTGGCTGTGCTGCTCCTGATGTAGCTCAAAACATGGTTTGCTGGGGTCACCCTGAGAGCGTCCTGGGGCCCTTGCTTTTGTTGGGGTCTGTTCCAAATGTGCTGTTCTGTTGGGTTGCTGCTGCGTCTGCTCTGGTTTAAAAATGCGTTTGCATGTCTGCAGTACTACTTGGGATGCTGAGAGCTCTAAATCTACTTTAAACTCGTGATCATAAAAATGCTCTGTGTTTGCAGGAGAGCAAACCTTTCTTGTGGACTGTTTTATAAAACTAGCTGAATACAAGCAATGATTAGCAAATTCATCTGTTTGAAAAGACATTATAAAGATAAATCAGCATTTATATAAATTTTTAATATATATATTTATATATTTTAAGTCAACAAAATGGTCAGATACTCCTGATGTTAAATCTCATTATTTCAACTCCTGATCTGGCTCAAACTCAGTTCCCTACACACACCCACACCCCCCCCATCATTGATCAATGTGAGTCTGGGCTTCAGAAAACGACGTAACTGTGGCTTATATAGAAGTGTCTTTGCTAATGCAGTTTTTTGGCAGGGTGAACAATATCCTTTCAGGATAAAAGTTCTTTCTTTTGAAGTTTTCAATTCTAGTGAGTGGAAAGATTGAAAACCTTTGGGAATTAAGCCTATCTTCATGTTATAGCTAGCAGGACATGAAAATTACAAGCTGAGGGAAGGAGAAGGAACAGTTTCTAAAATGGAGTGTTGGCAAAACCTCCCTGAAAGATTTTATTACACTTGTAATTTCTCTGTTGTTATCAGCTGTTACTTTGAACATTAGTGATATCAAGGAGTAATAAACAGAGGTAAAAAGAAAATTTTGAAACACAGTATGGTGAAGGATTTGGCCTAATTTGCATAGTGCTAATAGCCACTGTGAGGGGACACAGCTTTACAGTAGCTTTAGGGAGGAGTTGCAAAACATTAAACTTAAAATAAATATCCCTTTGATCCCTTCTGAGTGTATTTATAAACTATACAGTACCAGTCTCCAGAAGTGCCAACCTGGACTTTTGCTGTCACACAGTAAGGGCAACCTGTACAGCTTGCTTACAATATTTTCATAGGTTTAGAAGGGAGTATGTGGTATTTAAGTCTCATTTTCTTTCTTTGAAGACAACTAGGGTCTGTCTAGGTGTTTATAATAGATATTAAGGATTGTGTGTCTGGTACAGAAAGGGAGTATTTTCATTCCATGATTTCAGATCGTCAGGAGGTTGGAGGGAAGAGCTGACCTGGTAACTTTCCAGTGACAGAATTTCTGCAGGGCTGCAAAGTAGCGCAGTTTAAGCTGTTAATAACTTCCTTTACTGGAGAGTGGTTACTAGCCCAGGAACAAAATCTTCCCTAGCCTTCAGTGGGTATCACTTCAGGAACCTGTGTTTATAAGAAGGAAGAGGTTTTCTCTGGCAGTTGGCATTTGAGTCAGTTTGGGAGATTGAGATGGCAGGTTAATTTAGGTACGTGGTGTCTAGACGAACCCCAAAATACTTCCTGGTGCTGTGGCCTGTGTGAATGTGGTATTTGTGTGTCAGCATCCTACATGTCAATATTCTCTTGTCTTTGGTGATGTGTCACAAGGAACAGCTGGATGTGTTACAGAAATACACCTGGGCGGGTTTTATTAATATGAGGAATTGCTCAGCTGTTTCCATACCATGTACCTTGGCAGGGCTTCATTTACTCAGTAGTTCATCTCCCCATGTCTTACTCCAGAGTTCTAGACCCTTGGTCAGGTCCTGCCAGCTTCTATTTAGAAAAAAGGAGGAAGTTTTTACTATGTGAGTTGTTTTCACCATTGTCCCTAAGCCCAAACACAAACCAGGAATGCTGAGTGTGCACGGAGGACTTACACAGAGGTAGCCAGGAATATTGAATGGCCATAACACGCAGCTTGATGTACATACAGGTCGGCTAGTAGCAATGGAGGAAGAATTAAAACTCACAACCCAGACATTTTCTGGAGCAGAGAGGCACTGATTAAAAGCAGCCCCATCACCCTGGCAGACACAATCTCATCATTCCTCACTGCCACGTGGAGAGCCGCTCCCCTCTATCAGTTCTCATCCACCCCAGGCACCAAAGCTGGGTGTTTGTCCACTGCTGTCAGGACAGGGAGGGGACTCTGTGTGCCCTGAGCATGGCAACAGAGGACTAGGCAAGGACTCTGGTTTTTCCATACCAAACCCTTCCTTGCAAACCAAAACTGGGTGTGGGAGTAGAATGGGAGGAGTGAAGGTCTGGTGGAAGTCCTCTGGCAGCCAGCTGGTGTCCCAGCTGGGGACCCTATTTTGTTTCTCCCTCTTTCATGGGAGGTACTGTTGAAAGGGTCTTCCTTAAACCTCTGCTAGTTCACCTGTGTTCTGCAATTGTCTGGGTGTCATGCTACAAATACATGATTTCATAAGGAACCAGAATTTTAAGCGGATTATCCAGACAGTTGAAAAATACAAAGAAGCCCAAAGCCTCAAAATAGCTGTTTTCAATTTTCTCTGCTTGAATAGAGTTTCAGAAGGATTTAACCTTTGTTCTTTGATCATGACACAAAAGAATAAATACATGCAAACGAGGAGGCTGAGGTAATGATTATATGCAAAGATGCTGCTAAGTATATAATTAAAAACTGCCCTGTGAGACACCCCCAAATTTTATATCCTAATTTTATTTTATACTGCCATGTAGGGGAGAGATGATTTCACCTCTCCCACACACTCTTTGCACCTGTTTCATTTAATGGGCAAATTCAAAATCTATCTTTGTAGGAAGTCTGCTCCATATTATTTAGATAATATTATGCTGTATTTGTTAGCCTAAATTTTGCCCCCATCAGATACTTCAGTCTAGACTAATTGGCTGCAGTACTTAGCATTTAAAATATCAAGCGATGGGTTCTGTGAAAATTGATCTCCCAGTGTTCCATACTAATTCTTTGTTTTCTACTACTTCACGGAGAAAATTGCAGCAATTCTTCTGCAAAGTTTGAAGCGAAGGAAATAAGCACACACTTATGGCCATGCTTACAAACATCAGGAATAGATTTTTATTTTAGGGCATTGTTATTTTATGTCATGAGATGCTGAAACTAGGAATTCTCTAACCTTAGAATTACAGGATATCACATTGTAACATACATCACAAAGTTATATGCTAATGAAGGATGTAAAGATGAATATCTCGATGCACCAAGGCAGTTCTACAGTAGTCCTTGTAGTTTCTGTCCTGTTCACCAATATATTTGTTCTCCTACTCATAACTTCTGTATTTTTTTTCCCCAACCCAACTTCATGTCTCTTTGTATTTGTACATCCTCAGAGTAGGGCCTTGATACCAGCTGAGGCATCTGTGGCAATGCAAAGACTTTAAAGTAGAATTTCAGAATATAATACCACAAACTCCACAGATGGTGTTTGCAATGAAATGCAACAGCCAGGTTTTTCTACTGGCAAGGGTAGGAAATTTACTTTTGCTGGGATTTTCTTTTTCCTGATCCACAAGTTGCTGCATTCTTTTGAAGTAACTTCCCCTGTAAAACATGTTTTCCCTATAGAATCTGCCCAACAGAAAGCACTTATGTGTGCTTGAGATACTGCAAACATCCATTGCTGTTCCTCCAGGAACGTTTCTCAGAGCTATTAGCAATAGCACTTGTAGGTCATATGTGTTCCTGGCTTCTCCATCTCATATACCCCTTTTCAGGAAAGGGATGTAGGGTTGAGGAGCAGCAGATACACTTACTGATCAGCAACGTCTAAGATTATGTTTAGATATCAGGCTGCTTCTGTGGCCCTTGCTGTAGTTGCATAGGTTCCAACAATGAATGCCTCTTAACAAAGTGGCTATTGGCACAGAAACTCAGAGAAATACAAAAAAATGCCTTCTGTAATTATGGCATTTAGCAGATACTCTACTGATTGTAGTCAGAGCAGATTTCCAGGTGAGCTTAGGTCTGAGCTGTGAACTTTGTCTTTGGGAAGGGGATTCCTCCAAATGTTTTGGAAGCTTTACCAGAAAAGCCAAGGAGCCAGCTGCAGAGCCAGGAGTTGCAGAAGAGGAGGACAGGCTGTTGCACGGTCTGCAGGTACCCGATAGGTAACTTAAATTATTGCTCTTCAAGTTGAAGTGTCACCAAGGAGCCATGCATCTGCGCTAGGTATTCTGTGTTACAGAACCTGCTGTATGGGGGCTGGCTGAGATGGAGTTAATTGTCCCCACAGCAGCCCTTATAGTGCTGTGCTTTGTACTGGATGCTAGAAGGTGGTGATAATTAGCCGAGTTTTTATTACTGCTGAGGAGTGCTGGCACAGCATCAGGGCTGGCTCACCAACCAGCAGGCTGGTGGTGGGCAAGAACCTGTGAGGGGACACGGCCAGGACAGCTGACCCAAAGTGACTAGAGGGATATGCCATACCTTATGACATCATGCTCAGCAGTGAAAGCTCAGAGAAAGGAGGAGGAAGGGGGGGACATTAATTTAAGTTTGTCTTCCGGAGCAACCACAGAACGCTTCCCGGGAGGTGGCTGAACATCACCTGCTGATGGGAAGTAGAGAGTAGCATCTTTTGTTTTTCTTTGCTTCCATACATGTCCTTTGATGCTGCTTTATTAAACTGCCTTTATCTTGACCCATGAGGGTTTTTTTCCATTTTATTTTTCTCCCATCTGCCCTGCTGAGGAGGGGAGTGGTAGAGTGGCTTGGTGGGCACCTGGTGTCCAGACAAGGTCAACCCACCACACCCAGTTGTATTTCTAGCCCTTAATGACTGCATAAATGTTTCCCTTTTTCAATTCAATACTTGCTGTGTTTTGTACCATAAATTACATACATACTTGCATTTCATTAATGCTACTGGCAGTTAATCTAAGTGGAAGAGCTGCGGTCCATCATTGCTACATCTCAGATGTCTGGTCATAGTGCTTTCATGCTCCTTGTTTGCTGTGTGCCCATCTGGCACAAGATCACTGTGCCGGCAGTGTGCACTGTTGGCATTGGGCTGCCCCATAATAACGAATGATTTGTTGCTGGATCACTTGAAATAACAGGCCATCATCTTGCATTGCA
>JAVJGJ010000047.1:61944696-61959154 GCA_035590215.1 Microhierax caerulescens | reverse complement strand
GACCCTGGGGGGGCGTATCTGGCCCTTGGGCTGTAGTTTGAGGATCCCTGCCTTACGCGTTCCCACAGAGCACGATGGTATGTCTAGATAGAACGCGTAGATAGGCGTGCAAGCAAATGTAGTAGCTTAATTGCTCTGTGTTTTCTTTACAATATCCACAATTCCTTAAAGCTGCTGTGTGTTTGGCCCAGCTCTTGCCAGCAGTGCTCTCCAGCGGTGTTGATGGAGCACTTGGTGTCAGTTCCTGGGGCTTGCTGCTGCCACTGGGCAAAGCCCCCTTCCCTCCCCAACTGCAGGTCTCACAGGCATTATGCAACAAAGCCACCTAAAGAAGATTGCAGATCACTTGACCGGTATTAACCTGTGCACTTTTCACACCTCTGGCAGCATGGAAAATTCATGCCACAATAAATTTGCTTCTCCAAGTCATATTTTTAAGGAGCGCTCAAACTGAGCCCAGGAAAATGAATGTACCTCTAGGGCCAGGGACTGTGGCAGGGAGAAAATCGTTCTGCTGTTAGTATTTAGGTGTCATAATGGACAACGTTTAGTCCCTTTGATCATTCGAAAACCAACTGTGTTCAATTTTTCTCAAGTCGTATGTCCTCAAACTAATAATGCAGTTCATGAATGCAGCCGGGAAGCCTGACTTTTGCAAGATGTGGTTACTCTGCAGAGCCTGCAAAAAACAGACAAATCTGTGTGTGGGGCTTCCTCAGTTTTTTTGTGGACACCCGATTATTTTAATAGATCTGAATCAGAAAGTGCAATACATCTAAAAAAAGATTGTACTGGGTTTGTGTGGCAAGGTTTTGGTAGCGGAGAGGCTACAGGGGCAGCTCCTGTGAGAAGGTGCTGGCAGTGTCCCCTGTGTCTGACAGAGCTGATGCCAGCCGGCTCGGAGAGGGACCCGCCGCTGGCCAAGGCTGAGGAGAGAGAGAAATCGGGAGTGAAGCTGAGCCTGGGAAGAAGGGAAGGAGGGGGGGAGGGTGTTTTAATTTTATTTCTCGTTTTCCTACTCTGATTTGATTGGCAATAAATTAAATTAATTTTCCCAAGTCAAGTCAATTTTGCACACAATGGTACTTTGTGAGTGATCTCTCCCTGTCCTTATCTTCCTTATCACGATCCATGAGCCTTTTGTTCTTTTTTTCTCCCCCTGATAATGATGATGATAATAATATATTCCCAGTCCCTGTTAAGTAGAAACTGAAGACTGCAGTTTTGTAGAAGCATTGAAGTAGTAAATGGATCTTTTTGTTTCCTAGTTCAGATGTTTGTTGATTTCCTGTTTTCCCTGGAATAAAATAGATTTCCAGGTTTTGAAACTGTTTGGAAAGGTACTCCTCACCGTTCTCTATTGGTAATTGCTGACGATCTGGTCAATCTTCATCTAACTCTAAAAGCATTTTATTTCTTATCAGAACAGTATCTGTGATGACACATCTCGATTCAGAATATTAAACTTCTCCGGGCTAGAGACAGGGAAGGAGTTATTAGTCTGAAAAAAAAAATGCTTCAGAGCAAGAAAGCAGTTTGGAAGTGCTTTGCTGCTTTCTAGCAAGGAGCTGCTGGAGGAGCTGCCAAGGGACCTGAAAGGTGCTTTTCACCTTGAGGGCAGGTGGGAGCTGTGCCACCCGCTGCCAGGCTTCCCTTTGCAACGGGGTTGCATTCCCTGTGGAAAAGAAATGGTGTAAAGCCTTTATACAGCGGTGCTGTGGGGCAGCAATATGAAAAGACACCTCATCTAAAACATGGTGCAAGAGAACAGGCAACTTCAGACCATTTACTTTCATCCATCCTTGATTAACTTGGAGACTTACAGATTTAGTCGTTAATCATGTTAAATATAACTAAAATCACACCCAGTGCTGCAAAAAACCCAGAGTATAATACTGCAAAAAAAACCAACATACCTGAAATATATTTGTGTATGTTAAAAAAAAAAAAAAAAAAAGATTATCAGGACACCATTAAGAACAAATACTGTGCCACAGAAATATTTGTTTTAACCAGATGGTCTTAAGTAATGCAGTCAGAGCTGTGGTCACAGTACATTAGTTTTGTTTCCATAGTAACACTAGTTTGGCAGACTGAGTTATTTAGATCTGCACTGCAGTGTTCGTAACAGTCTAATCCTTATATACATGCTTTTATTGAAATTGAAAACGATAGTTAGGTGGTCATACACACTTAAAAAGTTGCAGACATCATGAGAAGTCAAAGTTCCCTAAATCAAGAGTGTCCACATGTTCAAGATGGTGTTTATTGTTTAACATTGGTATTAAATTTTCTATTAAATATAGCGTAAATAGAAATACATAAAAATAAATGCAAAAATAGACATAGAATGTGTGGAAGCAGCAGTGTGCTAGTGAGTGTGCTGGAGAGGTAGCTCTTGAGTGGTGAGAGGCAAAGCTGAGCTCCAGCTTTTCTGTTCCCGTAAAACTTTGAAAGAAGCTAAAGGGAAAATAACTGCAAACAGTACAGAAAACTTGTCAGCCAAACAAATCTGATGTAGATACAGTAAATCACATTATTAGCTGTGATAAGTTGTATGCTTATGGAATGTGCCCCAAATAAATAAGAGTGATGGTGATTTATGTAACTGAGACTAAATAGTTTTGCCAGATGGCAACGGCCAGAATTGTAATATATTGTTTACTGGAGAAGCACAGACAGGTACCGCAGCACTTGGGGATGCAGATTGGATGTCCAGGTCCATCTGCAGTTGGAAATCCCAGTTTATAGCGCAACAGAACTAAATTTATATCTCTTCTAAGCTAATCAAAGTTTGGACTTTTGCACGCGTTTCTGCAGGTATTACTCCCTTGAAACATGGGTAACAAGTAAGATGATGCATTTTCTGAACACGGCCGCCAAAAGGGACCTTGGCTAAGGGTGTGGGTGCTCTAACCCAGCAATTTCCCTTTTGTCCCTCGCCATGCCAGCAGTACAGTAATTACAGAGAGCCTTCAGGCGTTCGGGAGCAGGAGAGGATTTGGAATTGGTTTAGCCAGTTTTGACAAAGGCCAATAATCTAATTAAAACCAAATGTCCTTTCCTTTTCAGCTACAAGTGAACAAATCAAATGTAACTATATATCACTTATTATTGATCATTAAGAGCAAATATTATCTTAATATAATCTTATTGTGTCTGAACTAGATAAACAGCAAAATTCATATTTTTAGCAAAAGTGTGTTGAGCACTTGTACGGAAAGGGAGAACATATTTTAGTGTATCAAATTACTGGCCTGTGTGCTTTTTCCAGGGTCATTGGCTTGCTTTACATTCAAATTATAAGTGTCCAGTTATTTTTAAAGTTGTTTTAGCAAAAAATGGTTTGTAAGGGGAACAGTGTAATACTCAGTGCGTCATTTCCCCCTGCCACAGCAGAGGTGCTGGTCACAATCCTTACTTAACATTTGAGAGCCCTGGACGGCGCATCATGTGCCCTGTGGAGAAAGAGTCATGCGGTCTGCATGAACAGAGTTTTCCATTCATCTTCGGAAATGCCTCTAATGCTGAAATTCTGGGCAGGCAAAGGACTTGCCCGAGGAAGAGTAAGGAATGTTTATTTCTGCTGTGTCAAATCTGTTGTACACAGGACAGTGATTTTTCCACCCGTTTTGATTGTTTTCTGTAAAATTAGTGTGTTTCTATAAACATCAGCCTAGTGGCTCTGCTTTGCATTTTGAGAGCTTCTCCCTGAAGTTTATGTTTGAAAATTATGTAGCAGTGGATATATCAGTGAACAGCATCCTATAAAAAAAAAAAAAAGTAATTTTAAACCGAAATGAAGTAAAGATGTAATAAAGGGAAGCATACTTACTATTTTTAATATACCACACTTTGCCCGTGTGCTGTAGTATATATAGAAAATATCATGATGCTTTTGGAGTTATCTTGACTACGTAAGGAACGATGAGTTTGTCGTCAACATCAGTTTTGAAGTGATGAACATGGGAATATTTTTATTTCCATTAGGAGAAACACCTAAGAAGTCAGTGACTGAAGTAGGTCAGAGGAAATTATTTTGTACTGTTTGTCATGGGCTTTTTGCTTTGCCTTTGATGTAACATTCCGTAGTGTTTACAGAAATAGCAAGGCTCACAAATAATTTATATCCCATTGATCTTTTAGGTGGTATCCTGAATTAAGAGAAAATGTTTGTGGTCAGTTTTTATGCTCTCCATATGGTTCTGTTAGGGGGTTTTCTGCTAAAACTTTGCCTCATGGAAGAGAAAAAATTTGGTTTTCATTTCTGAGTAGGAGGTGTAAGCCAAGGAGTGCATTTCCAGTGCAATAACTATTAGTAATAGATATGAGCTGAGAGCTGCGTCAGGGGGTGTGTTGGGGGTGCAGGATCAGACTCTGTTGACTGTACACCCGGCTGCCAGGCAGCGGGAGGTGTTCTGTGACACACAGCACTAACGTGGCTACCCCGTCTTCAGGCTGAGTTGCCTGATGGCTGGCCAGCTCAGGGCAGCGGACACAGCCAGCCTGCCTTCATCTTCAAATGGTCTTGGTAGAAGTGCACGAAGTGTTAGCAACTCTGAGCTCTTAAGTGGTTTCTATATTTACTCCAGGCAAAAAACAATCACGAGTTACAAACCAAAGGTCCACACAAGGATTGCTTTAAAAACAAAAATTAGTGCTGGACCAAGGTGTGATTATATTTTATTGGTGTAGTATGTGATAATATTACAGCAAAATTAAATTTTAATAAATAATTCTAAATACAGTTTTTCACTTAAATAAGAATGTTCACTGGGAAAAAACAACTTTTCAAGTAGAATTTATGAAATTAAAATACATAGTAGCAAAACCAAAACTAGATTCTTATAAAGTGAGCACATAGTTGACTATTACACTTTCTCCTGAATTGCAAAAAGACTTTTATTAATATGCTCTAGGTTAGAAAAAACAGGAAAAAAATCTTTTATGAGTTTTAGAAAGCACATAAAATGACCTGAATATAGCTATGCACAGCCAGGTAGTGTGTAGCCCTGACACAACCAGCTCACCAGCATGCTCTGGCCCACTTTCATCCCTATTCCAACAGCAATGAACTGTTGCTGGCACCCTTAAATGCTGTTGTTTAGATTCAAGGCGTTTTGATGAAATACATTTTAATCAGGGAAGACACAGCAATTTTTGATTTGTTGCCCCTTCAGGAAAGAAAGGACCAGGTCCTGCAGGAGGTTAAACTCAAATCATGTGACTGGAGTTTCGTTCCTGATCCAGTGCTAGCAGCAATCATAAGCTCTAATTTAGACTGTGCTTATCTCTCCCCTCCCCACAACATGCATCTGTGTCTTCTGGACTTGCAGGAATAAATTTACACAGGCACGAACAGTAACTTGTAGGAGTTCAGGCTATGCCAATGTAAAAAGCAGAACATTAAACTAAGTCACTTTGCAGGCAGGATGGCTTTACAACAGCTAAGCCAGCCAGTGAGACCACCATGTGGTACTTGACAAATCTATTAACTTTTAACACCTTTAAATGTACTGATGTGTCCTATCTAGCCACGTGAGATGAACAGTGCCGCACAATACATACCATCCATAGCAGCGTGCAAGAGCATTTTCCATGGCGCCTTGATACCTGCTATCAGTTTGACTGGCAGATATACTCAGGCTCAGTTGACAGCAACTAGCTGAAATAGTGAGAACTGGTAAATGGATCAAAACTGTTTGTAATATTTTGGCATTTTAAAACATCTTCCTGCTGTATTTTGAGGAACAGAGGAACGAGTGATGGCAGTCATTTAGACCTGTCTTGTGCTCAGAGATACCTATGACCTGAGCAACGTGGTGGTTTAATTAAATGATGAGATGGGATATGGAATCAATACCTTGAAGCACTTGAGCACAATTAATTTCAAGTATGTGAATATTGTGCTTGTGCTTGGCTGTTGTCAGCTGAGTTGGTATGGCAGACTGTCAAACTGATAAACCGTAGCTACTAGGGTCAGCTGAGGGCTGAAAGTTAAGCATGAGCTTGAGCATCTTTCTCTGCTGGTGCCAGTGGTGGAGTGGGAATGCTGCCCTGGAGCGTTATGGCCTCTGTCAGGATGGCTGTCGTGCAGTCCATGTATGCTTTTTTTAAAGCACTGCAAATTTAACTCTTTTCACTTGGCCTTCTGCTTCTTCGTCTCTTAATCTTTTCCCAGTATTGTTATTCTAAAATAATTGCACCTGGCTTCCCGTTAGCTGAACATAGGCATATGCCGTTTGGCTGCAGATGTATTAGAATATTCATAAAACCTGTCTTATTTTTATTTCTGACCATCCTTTCACCTGCAGTCTGTACAGAGCATTCTTTGTCTACCTCTAGCTTTTTTTTTATCAGTGGATATGGTTAAGTTGCTTCCAGAAGGAAAAGATGTGCTATTGAGTAAATAGGTCACGGGAACAGCCAAATGATGTCGTTTCTGCAAAGAAGTGGAGAGTTAAGACTGGAAGTGGAAAACTGCTCTGAAGACAGACCAGTATCTCCTGGGAGAGAGGGACATGCACAGGCTGCGCTGTCGGGCTCCGCGGAGTGCTGCCCTGCCAGTTGTGCTCACTGCACGTGATTGTCTCAGTTTACTTCAGGCATCCTATTTAGAGATTTATTGCCATAGGTTGCGTTTCCTAAAGATTACTTTTTTCTGCATTTACATGTACAAAAGCTGTTAATGTGCAGTAGTAGAGGAAAAATGATCTGTGCGACTGAGTCTCTCCCCACCCAAGAGAGCCTCAGTTGCTTTTTGCAAATTAGTCGTGAGAGTGGAGATAACTCCCTTGAATGCACAAGGTGTAACTGCTGGAGGTTTCTGGGAGACGGTAGTGTAGTAAAGGTAGTCGCTGTGATATTACTTTGCCTGATTTTCTTTCTTTCACAACTGAGATAACAGCTTAGAGCTTTGTTCTTAAAACCTTTGGCCAAGCATTGCGTTCTTGATATGTTACATTCGGAGTAGCATCATTTTTGTTTGAATTACTCTAAATCCTTCAGACGTGTACAAGGTGATAGTCCAAAATTGTGTAAACTCAAGTTATTATGATGCTAGGCAGAATTTTCCCTTCATTTTTCTTAAAAGTTTCTTCCTCCTTACCTTACTTAAAAAAAAGTTCATTTTATTCCTAAAGAAAAATGAATGAACAAATAAATAAAAGCCTAATGTTGCCTTGGTGATTCAAGAATGGAAGAATAGAATGGTACTTAGACTAAATCTGTATCTTTTAATAAGAATGGAACAGCACTGCAAAATTTTTTGAGCAAGTTGGTATCTGGGGAAGCTTTTGTACTTTATTTCTGTGCTCTGTACCAGTTACAACCATCAGCCGTGTCTGCGGGGTGGGGGTCGGGGGGGAGGTCTGAAATGCTGACAGCGCCTGCAGAAAAGAGCTCTGCATTACTTGGCATAGCGCATATGTTTTTTAAACAGAGGCTGCAGATGGAAGAGTACAACGCCGTAGGCCAGATGTGGCTGAATATGTATGTACGACTACATGTACTTAAATGGTCAACAGATAACTCAATGTGGTCGTGGATTGCAGTCTATCGTATAATTGGGTGGTAGGGTTCAGGCCATTCCCGCTATCGGAAGGATTTCTTTAACTTAGCCAGTGAGTTAAATTGCTCCACAGCAGAAGAAATACAAAAAGTTTTACATTTCACTTGAAAAGTCCTTGACTGGAAGGCAGTGGAGTGCAGAGTTTGTGCCAAGGCTTTCTGCGCCGGGCTGGGATGGCTGCGGAATCCATAACCCAGAGGGATCCAGCTGTGGGGATTTGAAAACCATACCGCATTCTGACTGTACTTTAGGAATCAGTTTACCTGATGTTACAAAAAATAGTAATCCATGAAGAGTTGGTGGGGAAGAGAAATGGTCTTTTTTTCATTGTTATCCCATTTTCCCCTCTTGCTTCCCATTTAAATTTTAAATGCATTTTACCATTTCAACAGTTTATGTCAGAGATTTTTAAATAATTACTACATTGAGCTAAAAATGAATTTTTAACCTCTTTTCTTCAGAAGCAAAGAACATGTAAATTTATAGTTATTTTCCTGGCCCAGTGCCGAAACGTCTCTTTTGTCATCGTGAAGGAAAATAGAAAGGTTTGATTAAAACCTTGCTCGGTAATTAAATGTCTAGTTTTTTCTCCTGTAGCTGTTGTTCCATTTTGGTGGTACTTGTTGTAAGGCTCTGTGGAATTTTAATAAATCCCTCAAATGAACCCCCAGACAGTTTTCAGGATTTTTATACTACATTAGCAATTACAGAAATGCATTGCAAAAATAATAAACGCCTGTTAATTGCAAGCATTTAATTGTGCGGATTATTAATTTAGCATGCAGAGCAAATGACGGGCTATACTCTGCTGTCTGTTGCAGAAGTCTTGCATGTATCTTTAAGTTCTGTAAGTAGTTTCATTTGGAGTAATGAATGATGCATCTGGTACTTGGATCTTAAACTGAACACTTGCTGAACAAATTTATTAGGACACAGCCCTGCTCGGCGCTACCTGCTCAGCGTTGGTACTGAACACAGCACGTCTGAGAAACCTACGGCTGGCAAAGCTCACTCTTGAGTTTGGTGACTTTTAAGCTATATGGTGCGTAAAGGTTCTAGAATAACACGTATTCGATCAGGCACTCAGGAAGCACGAGGGCTTAAGGCTGCTTCCCTGCAGAGGGAGCTGGAAAAAGATGTGAATACTGGGAGTGGAAGAGCCGTTGAGAAGCACGTGATTGCTTTGGTGGAGGTTGACTCTTCCGAGCTAAAATTATCTAGACCATCTAGAGCTTTTTCAAGTTTTGCTTACACACGATTACTCCATTAAGTATCTGTAGGATTTTTTTTTTTGCTGGTGAAAAACCCATGACCAGTATCAGGCGTGTTTGCTATACTCAGAGCTTGCAGGCGGTTGTGCTTCAGGCTCCATTTTTAATTTGCTCCGAAGAGAATCACCACTGCTGGTTAGAGACTTGTCTGGGAAGGGGTTTAGAGACGATGGTCCATGGGGACCTGCACCAGGGGTGAGAACCGATGCTTTCTGTTGTGGGGCCTTCCATACTTTCTAGCTTTAATTTAAGAGAGAAAATTCTTTTTTAAACCCTTCTCGTTCACCCCTGGCAGCACCGCAGCAGCTGCCACCTTCTCCCTCAGCTTCCATTCTGTCACTGTGTGGTGCTGGCTGTCATTTCTGGGCCCCGTCTCTCCTCTTTCTGCCTTTCCTGACACAGACTCATGCTTCTCTTCCTTTTCTCTTCTCTTCTGTACTTTTTTTTCTGCTCATACGAAGCTGCTGAAGGACTGCATAATTTTTGTAGGTTTGCCTGCGGGACATAGTATCCTCCACCCATTTTTCTGCAGACATGACCCTTGTGGTGAGCCTCTAGATTTATATACGTTGATTTCTCTGAGCTTCCAAGTGGAGGAGAAAACCTGTAACTTCCCAGTTCTCTTTTAAGGAAACAACTAAAAACTGTGTTATTTAAAGCAGAAACCAGCCCTGGAATGCAAGCTGCAGCTTGTGAAGGAAACTGGGAAACTCTGTTTGCACAGGCAGCAGCAAATGGATGTGCTGGGCAGAGTGAGCTCTTGCAAGGGCAACAGCAAGGTGCCACACAGCAAACCCAGGGGAACAAAGCGTCAGCAAAGCGAGCAGCTACAGAAAATGGATTAATTTATGGAAGTATCTCCTCTCTGCATTGACTTCTGTGGTGTTTTGCCAAAATACATAACTGTGATTATAATAGATTCTAACAAAGGCTGTGTAATTGCCAAGGACGTCAAGGTTTGGTCAGCTGGTGTCATTAGATATAACAAGCTGTTCTTCAGGTTACGGAAGTATTTCTGTGTAGACATCCCTGTAATTTAATAAAGCAGAGGCAAGTGATTGCTAAATCAAGGTGGTATCGTCTTTTGTTTTAGGTAGAACTGCTTCATGCTGACTTTAAAGCATGAGTTTCAGTTTTACTTGCAATACTTCTGTTTTAATGTGCATCAGTATACTAAAATCCTGCAGTCTGAAGTTTAGTATTAAAAAGAAAAGAGTATTAGTTGGATTTTGTCAGCTGTTTTTAAATTGCATAGAAAAAATATAAGGTTGGGAGATGTTTTGTGGGGTGGTGTAACAACTTGTGCTAAACCAAAATACTTGCAAGGAACCAAGAAGGTTTTGGACCCACAAGTTTTTTGTGAAAAACCTATACTTCTAGTGATGTCTGCCTCTAAACGCCAGTGCTCTCTGACACTCTTTCTTCCTGCCTTTTTAATGGTGCCAGTAAGAAAACAGGGCTGTGCTGCCTTTTGAATTTCCCTTTCACCGAAGTGTGCTGTCTTCTGCGTCACACGGGAGTGCTTTGTGTGGCTGGGGCGATGTGACAGGAGGTCTTATTTCTCCTTTAATTAGGGACAGGCAGTGGGTGCGAAGGCTGCTTTTGTAGCTTCAGGATTGTCATACACTCCTCCAAACAAATCAGCTAGTCAACTGCTACAAAACTTCTCCTCTTTTTTTTTTTTTTAATATAAAAGTGGATATTTAAGGCTGTGGGAGGGTTACGGTGTTTATTATCCCACCGTGGGGACGGATTGTACTTGACAGTTGGCTGGCGAGACCTTAGTGGTGGTCAGCAAAGCTGCGGGAGGGGAGAAGGAGCTCCGGTGAGCTGGAAATGGCAAAAAGGTTTTAATTTATTCAGCCTGGACAGTGTACGGTTGGTGTCTGAGAGTCTCCCGTGGCTGCCCGGCGCGGCTGCTCTGCTATTTATGGATAGTCAAACTGCAAGTGCGAGCTGCAGCTTTAATTCAGTGGAATACTGCCAATCCTTTGCAACGTTATGATCCCCTCCACCCCTCCGCAAGACTCAGCCCTTAGCTATGCATTTTATGCTTTTTTTTTTTTTTTTTTTTCTCTCTCTCCCTTGGTATGATTTGTATCTCACACATCACGCTGTTGACTGCAATGGTGTCAGTGTAGCCCCAGTGAAGCCAGAACAGCACCAGCCTGTTGGAGCAGAGGAGGAATGTAAAACTCCTGGTAATAAAAATAGCCTGTTTTATATTTTACATGTAAACTAAACTTCACCGTTGATATGGGGCTTTGCCAGGTATGCATACCATCTGCTTGGTGACCTCTGTAGGACTAATGCAAATAGCAGTTGACTTCAGATAATTTGATGTTATTTAGCTCGTTATTTTGTGTCAGTCAAAAGACAGGAGGATTTTTCTGCCAGCAATAAATTAGTTTCTGGTATTGATTTACTGGTAGTGACATGGAAGAATGAGGAATGGCATTTAGTGTGGCTATGTCAAAAACTATTATCTTAACATCACAGCGGTCAAATTTTAATAACAGCTGCCATGTTACTTCCCTGAATAGGGTGTACTTTCCAAAGTGTGGAAAAAAATACATGGTGTTACAGGGTAATAAAGGGTGGGAAATGCTTTTTTTTTTATACTCCAGCAGCACCGCTTCTCTCTGGATCAGTTGTGATTGCTATGTATCTCTCAGAAGAGGTTATTTTCTGGTTCCAGCAAGCAGAATTGTTGGATCCTACACATGCCTTCAAGCCATCTGGCCACATCTCATTGCATTCGAAGAATGCTGCTGGGCATGTTTAACTAGGTCCCCATGCCAGGCTGCTCTGGCTGGGGGTGCTCCTGGGGGGCTCAGGGGGATGGATGCTTCCCTACTGCAGGATACAGCATTTCCTCAGAAGTGTGTAACTGGCTTCAGTTTATATATATATTTGCCTGCCTTGTATTCTTTTTATCGGAGGTTGTTTTTCTTTTCTTATGTATATCTGGCTTGCTTTTTAGAGATGGCGAATTTTCAGCACATTTTCAAATGGTTTGTTTTGTGGCATTTGGAAGAAATATCCCCACAGTCTTTTCTGTGAAACATTTTATGCGTGTTAAAAAATAATCCGTAAAGGTCTTGTCTGCCAGAGTTTATACAATGAGACCTTTGAGTTTGGATGCTGAGTCTCGTTTGTGGAGTGAAGATCCTTCGCTGTGATGCTCAGCCTTTGCAGCCGAGAGGTCTGTGCAAGGCCCATTAATTTTCCATTAGTGTAGGTCCCAGGAGTTCTTTTATTGATGGTGGATATTTACCATTGCCAGTATCGGGTGGAACAATCTCTCACTTTACAGTATTGTTGTTGACTGTTTCTTCTCTTTTGATGGCACTTAATGCTTCCTTTTATTTTGCTTAATCTGTTAATCTTTTAGTCTTACTACAGTTCAGAAAATACAGAGTTTGTTACATGCAAAGCGCTTTTTTTTTTTTTAGAAAAGGAAGAAAATGCACAAAATCTGTCTGACCTAAAGTTACGTCAAGGAAGAAAAATGGAGAGCTTTGTGTTGCTTTGCATGTCTGCCTGACTTTTGCATGGACATCTGTAGAGAAGAAGCCCCCCTGAAGTTACATAGTCTGTTCCATTCCTCTACATTTTTCAGTATATTCATTTTAGTTGGATAGAAGTCAGTTATGCACTTGTACAAGCTTTCTGGCTTCATTTATAGTACCATATCCCTAGAAATTTAAAATACATGCTGTGTTATGAGCGATCTGAGTGTGTTGCTTATTTTCCTGTCTTTCCTATGGCCTTTTACATAAATTGCGTGATTAAAGAGTTAGCTTTTCAAGAGGAAATGAATGCTAATTCTATGTAATAAACCTTCCTAATGAAATGTTCTACCCTGTTACATAAAATGAAGAGTCATTTCGTTGTTGAGATGGGTATCTGTAGTTGAATATGGTCTACTTTTAGTAATACATTTTCATACTTCTGTAATTTCCTTAAAATCTCTTTGTTTTGCCACTAATTTATCAGAAGTTGGAGTAGTAGACTTGAACAGATATTTTTGCATTTGTGCACTGGGAGATATTAGGCTGAGTGAGTGCACGTGGGTTTTCTTATTAAGGTTTCCCAAGGAACGGGGTATCTGCTGCCAGTATAGTTTCTTCTACGGTCAGGAGCAAAACACACACTTGCCAGCTAAAAGTAGGTTTCAGAAGAAGTAGTAGTACATAATATGACACCTTCTTTAGGAACTGGTGGTTATTTTGAGGAAGAAAACTAGATACATGGACAGTTTATCAGAAAGAAAAGAAATCACATGGTTGTTCTATATGGAGTGTAGCTACGTGAACCAAAAGATCCTAAATATTAGCAGATGAGGCATGCCCAGAAGCAAGGCTTTTTTTACTGTACCTCCTTTCCTCAGCTTTATTTCTTATTCTCTGGTTAGCAGATATTTTTGTGCTGCGACTGGTAAATTCAAATGGAATTAATTTCATTTAACTTTAGCTGCTAAGTTCAGTCCTAGTCGGTGGATGTGGATTGAATCATCCTTGGAGATTCCTGTTTTATAAACCTATTTTAGGATCCAGTGAATCACCAGCTGAAAGTGCCTGTCTTTTACTGCTCATTCTAGAGGAAGTATCAATCATCGCTGCAGAACAAACGTCAAGCATATATATGGCTAAAATGAATCTGATCTCAGGACCAAATTAAAAAAAAAAATCCACATCTTTGTTTCTGAAGTGCAACAGAGGGTAAATTTAGGGTTACTTGAAAAGTACAATCTGTAAAATCCCATCTACCCACCTAGGTGTCCCAACGGCCATGGGCATGAAACCTCCCCGAGCTGAGGTGGCTGCGGTCCCACTGCCCCAGGTAGCTGCCAGCCTTCCTTCAGCGGTGGAGCTCTGCCTTTCTGACTGTGCATACACATCTCACCAGGCACTTGTACTCGTTCTGTAATGAGTTTGTGGTCCACGTAACCATAAACTGGCAAATAACGTGGCGTTGCCACTTGCTGGTGATCTGTGCTGCTTTCGTGTTTACAGGCAACCTTTGCCTTCCAGAGTTTCAGAAGAGAACTTGCTTAGCTCACTACCACTTAATATATCTACTTGCTTCTTTCCCAAGGTATTTATTTTGGTGAGATTTTAATTTTTATGGTACCGTGTCACCTAATTTTTGATATCGTATAGAACTGAAAGGGCCACTTGAAATGAGTTGCTATGACTGTTACCTAATGCAGACTTTCCCACTTTTTTGTTAGATGGCTTTTTTAATGCCTTAGACAGTGTTTACAAAACTATTAATTTCTTTTTCCCTGTTGGCTGCTTTTCGTTTCCCACGCAGGTATTTCTTTTTCTGTGAGGCAGCAAAGGCGTACATGCCTGCAGTGGATTGCCACCAGAGCTTGCACAGAGAGGATTATCCCAGTTTAAAGTTCAACCTCTACCATTTACTACCAGTGGGAAAATGCTTTTTCTTTGGTCCCTGTGGCCATATTGCATTAAACCAGGGGTCCTTAAACTGCAGCCCACGGGCTGGATATGGCCCCCCAGGGTCCTCAATCCGCCCCCCCGGTATTTACAGAACCCCCCACCCCCCCAGCCAGGGGTTGGGGGGTAACCAAGCAGCCGCAGATGACTGC
>JAVJGJ010000047.1:61915922-61944596 GCA_035590215.1 Microhierax caerulescens | reverse complement strand
CCCCCCACCCCCCCAGCCAGGGGTTGGGGGGTAACCAAGCAGCCGCAGATGACTGCCTGCCACTTCATCCGCACACCGGCCCCCTGGTTAAAAAGTTTGAGGAGCCCTGCATTAAATAAACAGTGATAGGTGACAGCATCTCCTTCAAATCTTTCTGCTGTCAAGATAATGCACGGTAATTTGAGGCCCTGAGTATATAAACCCCAATTTTACTCTCTGATTACAAATTATAAAACAATAAATTGCAAACTAAATGAAATGTCTATAAGGAAAATGTGTCAACAGCCCTTTCACCTGAACCCAAATTAATATCTTCTACTTTTCTAGTGAAGTTAACAGATGTACCAGATTGTCTTGCGTGAAAAAAAAATATAATCTGAAAAATGATCTAGTCTTGTTAAAATTGCATCCCTGATGCACCTAGTATGCCTTCCACCTGAAAAATGCACTGTTTGACTGTGCTTTGATTTTCTGCATCTCCTGCAACAGATTTCTTTACAGGATAAAGAATGTAAGAAGAAAAATGTGGCACACTGACATGCTGTTGAAGGAGGTGATGTGGCAAAGCAGCATCTGGGTTGAATTGAAACTACTTATGTTTTCGAAGTACCTGCTGGCTTCCTCAGCTGGGAGTCTGGCAGTGAGCAGGCAGGGCTGGGGGGTGGCCGCTGCCCCTGTACCAAGCATTCAGAAATGAACCCCCCAGCATGTCTTATGATGTGAAGAGCCCAGTGCGGTGGTTTGAGGCAGTGGGTGCTTGCAGGAACCCAACTGGGTACCAGAGTTACTCAAGGAAAGCTGAAGTCTCTCTGAGGTGGGAATGAAGTGTTTGGATGTGCATAAAATACATTGATTCACAGCCTTAAAAGTAAAATATGTGATTTCTTCTCATGATGGACTGTGAGTGATTTTAATAACAGATCTATGAAGAGTTGGAGCCACAATTTAAATTTTGTAATTTTGGAATAAACCCAGGGTAAGCCAGGGTGTGTTGATCTTTGTCGCTGTGCTGCAGTCGGAGATTTAGTGAGAACCAGTGCGGTGGTGGCTGGGAGCAGTCCCTTGATGTACCAGTTCTGCCTGGAAATACTGGGATCACGTATCTGGCAGCAGAGAGGTTAAATCCTTTCAGCCGGCTACCAGCAATCTGCTGGCAAGGAAATGAGTTTTCCAAACTTTTGCATAACGGGACTGTTGAACAAGTATGTTTTGAAGCTGGCTATGCAGAAAAGCTTTCTCCCTTAGCATTTCAGTCCTTTCAAAGACAAAATGAAAATGGGGTGAAGCCCGGAAGGTTAAACACCTGCATGGTGAAGTAGAACATTAACATTTTGATTGAAGTCTGAATGTTTCTGCTCCTAATTCCAGTGATTGTGGCGTTTATTGTACCGACATCTGGCTTTTGTCTGTGTGTCCACAATATTGAAGTAAGTTTACTATTTGTATTCACTGCTTAATTCTTTCACCTTCCAACTGATAACCTCTTTTTTCCTCAGCCCCTTGGGGTCATTAGATATTTGTCAGGTTACTCTTCTTGCTGAACTTTTTTTGTAAACATGAGAAGCTTACATTTTACTAGGTTTTTCTATTAGACTTCACAAGTAATTGAGCTATAATTGCTACAGATCGGCAGGCAGCTGTCTTTAAATGTGCAGACCTACAACAACAGGGTTGTTCAGAACAAGAACTAAAGAAATCCAGCAAATAAAATACAGCACTGGCCGGGGCCTGCCTCCTCCTGGGGCACAGATCCTCTTCCCTCTGCAAGCACATGCATCCTCCCCTCAGAGAATATAGAATCAATACATCGAAGAGGCTGTACAGCCAGCCTGCCTTGCCAAACCACAGGCTTTGTGAGCAGCCTGTCTCCCCCATCGGGTTTGCAGGGCCACTGGCCCAAGGAGTAGGATTTATCCTGGGTTTCATCCACTGTTTTCCAAGCTATCCCATCCTCAGTGGGGCTGGAGCCCAGGCTATCTCCTCCTTATGCTTGGTCCTCTTCCCCTCAATTAGTTTTGCACTTCAGGAAAGAAACTCACTGGAAGGAAGGGTCTTATTTGAATGTCCAAAATAAAAAGGCTTTGGGGATGTGCAGGCTGCTTGTCCCTTGTCTGCATCTGTGACTGTCTGGTAGCCAACTGGCTAGCCAGTACTTGCCTCATCACATCAGCCCAGCTGTGGTGGCTCCTACTTCTTCCTTTCTAATTAGAAATGGACGAAGAAAAAAATTAACAAAAGTATCTCTCTGAACAAGTTTTGCTTGGAATTGTGTCATTTTGCACCAGATATGTTACAAGGAATATGCAGAGGTACCGATGCCGGAAATTACTGAAAAATAGGAAAGGGCTAAATGAATGTGGAAACTGAAGTGACATAGGATTACAAAAAAGACTAAGAAAAATACTATTATTGACCGTATGATGGCTATAATAGAGAATAATGTCAATAGAAAATGCATAATGGAAAGAAATTATTTTCAAAAGGATAAAGATAAATGACAAAATAAACAATATTAGCTTCTTCAGGAAAAAATACTGAGCTGTCCCAGCAGATAAAGCTACCCTATGGGAAATATCAGTGGAAAGAATAAGAGGGAGGGGTGTTGGCATTTCAGAGTCCACTATCTAAAGGCTACAGTGTGACAGGAGACCTTTCTGATGACTACTGGGTTTCTGCCACTGGAAATGGTGTTTTCTGCTTTAGACATCATATCTGATAATTTAGCAACTTGAAAATGTAGAAGTGCATGCAGTCTTCTATAATCAGAAGAGCCCAGGCGCTGTTCTGCATCAGGAATGATGAAATGGGGCTTAGCTGAAATATTTAGTTTGCCAATATTTCTTTCACCAAGCTATGAAAGCTATTTCTGTAGCTTTAGTTATCGATGTCACCTTCCACTGTTCAGATACTGTAATGGCTTTCATGGGGGGATAATCATACAAAGGACTGTGCTTTTTGCATAAGTATATATGCTATAGAGGGCAATGCTGGAATACAGGCGAGCAGAGAGCCAAGGGAGAGCTCTTACTGATTTTTGTCTCATAAACTGCTGAAAAATGCATGCAGGGCAGAGCCCCTGGAGAAACCTGTCCTGCTACTCATATATATATTACTGGCTTTGACATCCAAGTGTGGGGTAGACAAAATTGGGGAGCACTTGGCAAAGCATCCGCTCCTCCTCTCCTCCCACACACAGGCACTCCCGCTCCCCTCCATCCTGTTAAATTGTGACAATGAAAAGAAAAACGTAGAAAAATTTGCAAATGGGTTTGTGCTTTTCAAAATGATGTGTGCAGGGGGAGAAAAATAGGTTTAAATTTGAGCGTTAAGCTTTAAATTGAGGCGTGTGGTGGAAAGGTGGGGGTGGTGTGCTTGTAGCAGCCGTGGCGATGCCTCGCATCGGTCCTGCCTTCTCCCATAGCAGCAGGGTCTGGCCCTGCTCCCGGAGCCTCCCTCCATTGCCTGGGAGAAGTCCAGCGGCCAGGTGGACATTGCAGAGGGTCTGACCCTCAGTTGGAGTATGTTCGCCCCAGCCAAAGGGTGAGGGAGGAGAAGCAAATCTCCAGCTGAACTCCTCTGCAGGCTTCCCTTTCTGGCACAGCTTAGGAGGAAAGGCAGCCTGATGGCCACCTTTGGGGCTTGAACACGGAGATCTCTTCCTTGGGGCTTGAACACGGAGATCTCTTCCTTGGGGCTTGAACACGGAGATCTCTTGGGAGTTGTCTAAGGTCGTCATTGCATGCCTCTTGCTTCCATGGAGCAGCACTGCGATGACCAGGGACAGCTTGGCTTCCCAGCTGAGATGGCAAGATGTACAAGATGAAAAAACAACAACAAAGGTTGTTTTTTTTAGTTTTAGTTTTTTGCCAAATAAACATTTCTTGGGATTTGTGTTTTCAACTAAAAATGAAGGGGTTTGTTTTTGCTTTTCCCAGCGGACAGAGCGCTCTCTGTCCAGCTGTAAAATTTGCACTGGGTCGAGTAACATCAGTCCTGCCCAGTAATGAAATGAAAGTGGCTGGCTCTGGAGCACTGCTTGGAGTGGCTTTGAAGCACAAGGGTAAATGTAAAGGTTTCTTCAGCGACACCTGTACTGTATTTAAAGAGTTTTCTGATTAAGTTTGCTGCCTTTAAAACTATTTAAAAAAAAGAGTGGCTACAATTTAAAATATCAGTTCATGGGCCAAATGTCAAGCTACCTGAAAATTTATTTTTCTTTTAACACTTGGTTAGAAATTGTATGGTGGAAGCAATCTTTGATGCATAATGAACTTGTATTTTTTTGCAAATGTGCAAAGAGTTTTGAACAGAGCTGTGTGCGTGCTTTGAAGTGGGAATGACGGGGGTGGGATTGGGCCAGAAGGCTGTACACACAGCCTGCGTATAGGCTGTATCAGAAATCCTCAACTTGAAAGTGTTTGCTTTGGCTGTGGTGACTTGCTGGAGCGTCTGGATCTACACTCAGTTATCACTACTAGCTTTCGGCGAGGAACACGTGGTGCTTCTCTACACAATTAATGTGTCTGTTCCATAAAACATGTTTCCTAGCCTTGAGGAAGGTGCTTTTTCTTGCTTTCAAAGCTCATGAATGAGGGGCGGCCTTTTAATTAAGTACATATACTCTCCTTTTTTTTTATATTCACTCTAATGCCTTTAGTAATAATGTCTACTTTTTAATAGCTTGAGGAACAGGAACTGTGTTTATATGGATTTTCTACTGTCGTGTAAGCACTGTCTTTTCTGTGATGGAGAATAGCTACTGTCCTCTGCCATCACTGTTGCAGAAGGGACAGGAGAAAAATGGGTACAGGTGCTAGAAATAGCATGGGGAAATGGGTCTGAAGAGTCCTCAGACCCATGTGATCATCTGGCTTCCTTCATAAGAGGTCATTTCCTCTAAAAAAAAAAAGTGTTAAGAATGGTTTCTTCAAGTTCAAACTGCATGAGGTGTAAGAGGAGACATGGCAGTGCTTACAGAGGTGATGAGGAAAGGATCTGTTTTGGCTTGGTGTTATTCATTCCTGAAGCTCTTGTAGGACTTCTTGGAATTATGTTTGAAGGGGATGTTTCTAAACAGGCCAAAAAGGTATAAAAAGTGTAGATGAGACTGATGGACCAGGGCAGGGAGTGGGATAGGTGTTTTGTAGACCGTTCTCATTAAACATCTGTGGTATAGACACTTTGGGCTGTGGGGTACTACACACAGTTGCCGGTGGTGTTCTTTCGGCCCTGGTATGCCCATGTTGTTCCCCTCCTACTAAAACAGAAGACTTCATGTAATAATTATATTGCAATTTCTTGTCATTCATTTATTTTTAAATGGACAGAAGATTTGGAGCACAAATGTCTTAGCATTTAGTGGGAGGAGAAATTTTAAATTTCACAAGCTGTGCTCGATCGTAGGAAGAATAAATTCAATGTTCATCTTACTGTAAATACAACTTTCAATAATACACTTGATTGCCATATGTACAGACGTAGACAGAAGTAAATTGAGCAATGCTATGCAACACTAACATAAACGTAATAAACATACACACAAAAAAGTGGCCTGAAAAGAGGGCCATTTCTTTTTGAAATTGAGAAATTGATAGAAGTGATACATATACAAATACAAAATCATTGTCGTGCTGTAATGAAGTATTGTCACATAGACTGAAGAAATATATTGCTACCACTTCTCCAAGAATCTTCTTTCTTAACCAGTCTAAAGACATATAGGCAGCTGCCAACTTGATAAAATAAGGAATTGTATTGCTTTTATATTGTTACTTTAAGGAAAAGCTTTTTTTTTTTTTTTTGCAGTATGGGGAAGGGAGGGCAATAAGTTCCAAGTCATGATTTTAATAATTTTATTTTTCAGTATAGAAGGCTGTGGATAAATTTTACAGTCTTACTACCTAAAAAATGCAGACTTCTGCTTTTGAGTGTCACCAGCAAAGCAGAAGGGTGAAGAGAACAAAGAAGATCAAAGAGAAGTAAGAGAGTTTACTTCAAAGACAGCCATAAAAATAGTGGGGTTTTAAAATTTTATTAACAATGACCTGAATTAAGTTTAACTAATTTTGGTCTCAATCTTGAAAATAATTTCACGCATGCTTAACCTCAGTCATGTTTGTTGTCATCTAATTACCTCTGTTTACAAACTATTAAGCAAGTGTAGAGTGTTTGCAAAATGAGCAAAATAGAAAAATTGATAAAAACTACAGATACACTAATGTTGAAAAGCAGGCAGATACTCAAATATTAAATGTAATTGTACCTTTTAGCACTTGGAAATTCAAGAGACATTAATTTCATGACTTTTCAGCCATTGTTGAATTTGACAAAACCTCCTTTTGGCCTGAAGGAATGAATTAAAAAACCCCAAAATTAAGCAAACAACCAACCAAACAACCAAAAAACAAACATCGCAATCGTAAGTTGATGGAAGAATACTGAACTTAAATGAACACTGCAGTAAGTTATGGAGACCAAGTAGATTTTTGGCTTAAGGCCAAAAGTTGTTTGGTTTGGCAGGAGTCTTACAGGTGTTTGGCTTATCACTGGCTATTTGAATGTGTATTACACTGAAGTCATTAAAATAGTTCAATTACAGCACACAAAGTAAGTAGCAGCATGACAATTAACTGTTGTTAATAGCAATGCCCAGTAAATCAAAGCACTGGCATTTAAAATCAAAAGCAGAAATCTTCAGCCGTGACTTCCAAAATAATACTTAGTTCAATCAGGCTTACACAAATAAAGTTTTAAAATTGCAAAGGTAGCAGGTAAACCCAGGCAGAAGAGAGGACCAAAGCCTGTGATTCTTTTCCACACGTCTTCTTGCTAGTAGAGAATGGATTTTTTTCTGGGGTGGGGCTGATGGTGTACTATATGTAAATGCTATAAAACAAAACAATAATTGAAGAACAGAGGCACTGTACATTTTGCCTTTGAGTAATTGGCCTCTGTGGAAGTCATGCATGTTAAACTACAGATGTGAGTGTGTAATGGATGTCACAGTCACTCTTTGGTGGCGCTGCTGGCACTGCCATGTGACTTTGACAAATGCCCGGGTTTGTATCCTTTCCAAATCAGTTTCCTGCAGGTTAATTTGGTTTCTATCGGTTTGCTTGATGGGCAAGAGCTGTACTGAAAGCACCTTTTGTCTGGAAGTGAGCAGGAGGTACTGTTTTAAGGAGACTGTGGCTGATGCAGGCTGTGTCACCTGTCGGGACTTCTGTCCTGGTAGTTCCCAGGGGCTTCTGAGCAGAGCCAGCTGGAGGGGCAAGTTGTCCTTAGGGGATGCTTGGAAGTGAATATTTTCCACTGCATGTATGCTCATCTACACTTTTTGCTGTGGAATTGAATGAACGCGAATCTAAATTATCCCAAACTCATGGCTTTTGTGTGATTTTGGTAGAGAACCTGAACATAGCACAGTTTGAATGTATTGGGTTCAGATTTGTCAGGAAAGGACTGCAAACCTTTGGTTTGCCTTGCCTCGATTTTGGGTCCATCAGTATCAATCCAAGTGATGTAGACAGGTTTTGGATGTTCTTGGTAAGGATTCCTATGAGTTTAATTCTACTGAATTAATGTCTGTTGCATGCGGGAACTGAATTGGGGCAGTCGCCTGTCGTCGCTGCGTTGCCCCTTCTTTGCTGGACTTGCCCCTTAGGTCAGTGAGCATTCCCTGCCTCTGGCATCTGTCAAGTGGGGAGAGCAAAGGCCACCTACCCAGGAGGAAAAAAAAGCAAATATAAGTTATATTTGCATACCTTATTTGGTATACAAATGTTGATCTTGGAGTGTTCTTACTAGTGAAAAGGACAGGGAAAAAAACAAAGTGCAGAAAAGTTGTTAGGCACGGGGGAATTATCACAGATTTTCTCTATCTCAGCTCCTGCAGAAGATGGGATGCTTCTAACACAACTGAGTATTGCTGGGTTTGGGTTTGTTGGGTTTAAACGCCCGCTTAATTCTCCATCATTTCCATTGGACAGCTCTGACAGTTTGGGATTTTTTTTCTGTGGAGGGTTTTGAAGGGGAAGATGTTGAGGGTTTTTCCTATTCTTCTCCTCACCTGGGCTTTTACAATACTGCAGGGAAGCAGCTCCAGTCCTCGCTGTCTTCAGTATGCAACACCTCCGTGCCCATGTGTGCACTTCTATTCCACGGTGTGACGCCCCATTCTGCATCTGGGAGGGATGGGCACTAGCCAGATCCCACCGGTGACATCAGGCGCTCGCAGTGGGGCTGGGAGCTGGTGTTTTCCCCATGCCCTCAGCAAAGGCAGCTGACCCAGAGACTCCACAAGTTGACTGGGCTTCTGTTTGGGAAAGGTCGTGCTAACAACGGGCACACTGGGGCTCTGTCTCATGTGACAGGGAGGGAGAAACCTGCGCTGGGTCACACGGAGCCGTCAGTTTTGGCACCATGAAGGCAGCATTGTTTCCAAGCAGAAGCTGGTGTTTCTGCAGCCTGTGGCTCGAGGTCGCTCCTGGTGAGCGATGGAGGGAGCTTTGTGTTCCTGCCAGGGCTGTTTGCATCCCCCAGCTATCGCGCCCTTAGTTACACGTGGGCTGTGGAGAAGGGACCATCCTTCCTGGTTGCAGAAAGCTGCAAATTACACCTCGCCTTCGCTAAAGAGGTCCATTGTTTTCTGAGCTGGCAAATCACCCGGCTCGAATAAGCTTTAATTTTTCATAGGACCCTATTGTTACCCTGTGGTAAAAGCTACAGTGGGAAATTTCCATGATAACAACTGTAAATTCCTACCCGATCCTTTCTGGTGCTGTGCTTGGAGAACGAGGGCAGGCGCTGGGGCTGTGCTGCTGGAGCTGGCTGGCCATCTCCTGCTGCGTAGCCCCTCGGGCACTCCTGTCCCGACGCAGGGCTATTATTTCTGTGTGGCTCTGTGTTGCTGGTCTTCCCCAGTCCGAAGCGTTGGAACATAAGGGCTGCATGCATGGGTAAGGGAGGAATTTTGCGTGCGTTCGCTACCCTGGCACAAGGCACGAGGCAGGTGAGGGTGCTGGGTAGCGCTGAAGGAGGAAAACCTTCTGCTCCTCCGTGGCGCCTGGTGGAAGTGGGCCCTGTTGCGGGCTGTCATCCCACCCATCCCTGCCACCGGGCCACAACCTGCCAGCTGGCACCGTCAGCAGCCCCGTGCTGGAGCCCGTGCCCTCACCCTGTATGCGCAGCGCTGCAAACGCCACTGGAGACTGCGGTTCTGCTGCCGCTGCTGGATTTGCTGGAGGCTTCACAGGCAGAACGCACTCAGCTTCTTATTGAGCTTAAATTTCCAGCAGAACAGCAGCATGCACAAGCAGACAGCAAAGGCACGCGTCACTGTTTGCCTGGCTCGCTCAAAAACCTTTGTGTCGGGCTCTGGTGTGTGTTCGTGAGACCCCGGTTGTCACGGTGGAGGAGGGAACCCAGACCTGCTCCCAGCTCACTGCCTGAAGAGGGAGAGTGAAATTGCACTTTTGAACATTCATTGAAGGAATCTCAGAGCTTGAGATGTTGTGGGAACACATGGCCACCACACAAACTCATTGTTTAATTTCAGTCTGAGCTAGTTGAGTTCCCCCCCCTGCAAAATTCCCAGGCATCATTTTGACTCCATGGTCCTCCCTGCCTGCAGAAGATGCTGGCCGGTATGCGGTTCTTCACCACGTAAAATTGTAGCATGTATTCCCATCTTAACGTTTTATGGCAGTGAACCACTTGTAAGAAGGGTTGGTGGCTATCTGAAATATCTTTGCACCCTTTTCTACATCAGATAAGGGGTTATTTTTATTGCCTTGCAATGAAAAGGCAAAAATTGTGTAGGCAAAAGGATGTTTCTGAGACAACTCTGAAACCATAAGCTTCTATTTCAGTCTTGCACAGGAATGGAGGAGGTCAAACAACTTCTGAAGTGTCAGTTAACTTCTGTTTTTAAAACCATTGTCTCCAGAAAGTTTATTTAAAACATTTATTATAATTGCTTTTTTTATTCAAATGTCTGTCTTACGATACCTCCCCATGCTTTTTGATTCGGAGATGCAGAGAGGTAGGGTGGTATCCCTTTGCATGGTTTCACCTTTTGTTTCTTGGTAGGTGTCAGCTGTGAGACATTTTGGAAATGCTTTACCATTTTGTTTCGGAAGTGTGGGCTGGAAATTATGCTTCAGTGTCTGATAAATGTATGCTGTCCGTTTTAAACTTTCTAGACAAATATTTTTGTAAAACTTTATAACTTTCTTCTGCCTGCTTAAAAACTTTAGTGTTCCTGACTGTGACCTTGTAATTGCTCTCTGGAATATTTTTGTTAAAATCTTAAATCCAGTGCAGCCTGGAAAATCACTCATTTTCTTAACAAGAAAACCCAGAAATGGACTTTTAGGTTTCTTTTATTTTCCAAAATCAAACTCTCTTGAACTTGGCAGTAGTTGTAGTTTTCGTTTTACTTTAGTTGCCCACTCCTTTGTGGCTTGTATTTTATGTTTTCAAGTAAAATGGTAAAGGGGTTGGCAAATATTATCAAACTAAGCTATGTATTCTAGAAATATTCCAAATCCCATGGATTTTAAGTTTGAGGTGCACCATTTTTAAGTTCTGTAATGGAGAAAAATTTCATCCTGATTTAACACCATCTATCCTACATGCAGGAAGGAGATGTAGGGTTTTTCTTTAAGTACTGTAATATTAGTGAAACCAATTCCGTTACTAACTCTTCCTAGTTCTAATGTTTCCAGTCTCAGGTAGTTCTGAGCACACATCTATGCTTTTTAAACATCCTCACCCTTAGCTAGACACTATTTAATTCTGTCAGTTTATATGCAGTTATTTCCCTTTTTTGAATAGTTCTGCCCTCAGTAACTCACACACTATTCGTGTGGGCACTGGCACAGGCAGCCCAGTGCAGAGATGGTTGAACGTGTGCTTCATAGGCAGGAATAGAGTGTGTTTGCGTGCGGGCGTGGAGGCTTGGGGATCTCCAGAAAATTAAAAAGCCATGTCACTGGGTTGTATAAAGCAACAAGGGAAGAATTTCTTTTCCTTGTCAGAGCTTTATTCTAAATCCGTGGTACCCATGAAACCCCTTCTGCACACGTTGCAGGGCTGTGTACACCTGCTGGAGATAATTATACCTTCTTTAATGTTGCCTGCTAAAATACTCATGTAAATTCTTGCCCGTTTGCTCAATTTTGTGGTTTAAGCTGAAATTGTACAGCAGAAAGAGGCTTTCCCAGCTCTCCCTTGTTTTTGGAAGCAGCAAGGAGGTTTGCTTAGGGGATGCTTTCATCAGACATGGGACTTGTGAGCATTTCAGAGGTAGGGTGGTTTTTATCCTGAGCCATCTGATAGCTCAGCAGTGAGGGAGAGGGGGACTTCCAGACTGGCTACCCACTGTATTTAACCACTTGCTTTTTTTCTTTTTCTTCCAACCTTCCGAGAAGTTCCTTGGGTGGTTTTCCCTCCAGAGTGGTCGTGCTCCCTCTCCTGCAGGTGTGCATTCAGAGGTGCTGCCATGGAGGCTCCGCAGACTTCAAAGTGTCTTTTAGAAGCCCTTTGAAATTTAAGCACTTGGACCGTTTTCCAACAGCCTTTAAATCCCTTACAATTGACTCAGCTGATAATTTATTTATTTTTTTTTAATTAGGAAGGAAGAAGGGCATGGGCAGAGTAAATATGTAGCAATAATAAAACCTCCAAATGATCCAGCTTCCATTATTGTCCCATTAATCTATTTGTGCACTCAGTAAACGTAATGAAAGTGTTAAAGATACTCAAGACATTGAAGTTTTTGAGTGTCCTTCTAGCTTTGGTCATGCATGGAGAACGCCACCACCTCCATTTCATGCTGATGAAGTCTTCACATCAGCCCATGTTTTATATATATGCAAATACCTACAGTCACATATACGAGTTGCACGTTCAATATCCTTTGCAGGGTGACGTGTCACACCCAGCACACTGATACTGGCTGAAGCTGTCATGTGCTTTAGCGGCTGATGGTCACATGGGATATGTTGGGTTTTTAATTGAAAACTCATTTCTTAGAATTAGTACTGCAGTTCAAAAGATTTCTCATGATTACTGGTGCGTGTGTCTCACCTTCACAAGTCTTTGTTTCATAGATTAAATCAACTTCCTTCTGATGACAGTTGCTTAGGAAATATTTTTTTCCTGGAATATCTATTTTTAAATTGGAAACTCAAAATAAGTAGGTCATACACAGTTTACTGTTTAAAATTCTTATATATATATATATATATATTTTAAAATACACTAAATTATTTAGTTATGAGGTAAGATGAAACACAAGATGTCAGGGGAAAAAGAATCTCATTACCTGTACTGTCAACCAAAGAAGCTTTGAATTGCTTGTCTTTTAAATTAGTATCCTGCAGCTTCAAGAACATGTTCATATATAAAATGAACATACCTGCTACTTTAGATTGCAGATACAGTGTGTGATTAATATGATCTTTAATTTATGTTCTCCTTCATTTGCCAGAAATACCCATGCTAGTGCTTTACATGCATAAACACAAATCATACAAATGTAGCAGGAATTTCTGTGCCTGATTGATATGATTTTTTCTTGCCTAATGAAACAACTGTGCCCAGACTGACATGAATAGCCACGCATCCCTCCAACTCTTCACTTCTTGGAAAACTGAAAGCTTGAATTATGTCATCTCCAAGGGAAAGGGAGAAATTATTCCCTCTTAGAGAAAACCTGGAGAAAACTGCTGTCCCTTCCTGCTACTTCTTAAACTGAGCCCTGGTAGTTTGACATCAGTGTTTATGTAGCCAGGTGACTGGTTTCTTTTCACCATTGACCTCACACACACAGTGATAGGAGAGGTGATGGAGGAGGCCCCAGGTGACAACCTCCTCTTGCACTCCAAATGGTGCCTGAGATCCGCTTAGCAGTGATTCATCTGGTACCTGCTGGAGGCTGCAGATGAGACTTCTTGATGAGACTCCCTGGTCAATAACTGTTGATCTTTATCCATATTAAGAAGATGAGCCTGTGCAAACAGCAGCTTCTGCACTGTGCCCATGGCTGAAAGAAGGTTCAGTAGAGAAGGGGAGCCAGAAGATCTGAGAACTCCACCACAACAGATGTACTGCATCGTTGAAATTGTTCATCTCATCAGCAGCCTGTGTCTGCTCCATCAGCCACCAGTTATGGATAATTAGGGGAAAAATATAGCACAAGTTAGGCATAATGTGACTCTGCCTCTCATAGAACCTTCTCGTTTCTGAAAGTAAGAGGATAAGTCATTTTATATCTGGTCCAACATAGGTCTGGGACCCCCTTTTTCCATAGATCCCTTTTTTGCAGCTGATCTTACTGTTTGTCCTTTACAACATGCTGGAGCAATCAGTTCCATATGGGAGTTATATGCGGTGTAGAAAAGTACTTTTCTTCTGTTTCTTTTAAATCTGCTGCTTGATAGTTTCCTTGGGGTACCCGTTTCTCCTATTTTGTTAAACCGGAAACCGTTGTATTGCCGTGCATCTGCTATTTATGATTATGTAGAAATCTATGATATCTCCTGGAGGGACTGTGTCTTCATAGACCTTCATTCTACAGAAATGTTTCTGCAGGTCTCTTCGCCCTCACTGTTGTTATCTCCCAGATACATCCTCCGTAAGGCGAGGTGACTACCGCTAATTACACTGCAGGATGAGGCTCACCATGAGTTTAGGTGGTGTTCTAGGTATGTGGTTTCCCACTCTCTCATATTGATTTCCATAATCTGTTTGCTTTTGGCTTCTTGTTATTTCTAATCATATTTCATAGGCTTAATCCCAATAATTCACACATTTTTCTTGTCTTGAATTGCGGTATGTACGTTATTATATGAAAGAGATGAGTAGAGATTATTTTTTGCCATGTTGTTTTAATGTTCTTTTGCCAGGCTGTGATGTTTACCACAGCTCAGTATTTACCATGATTCTATGGGGGACATGTTTGGATGCAATGTCTCGGGACAGGTCCTTTCTTCCTTTCAGGGAAGATGTGAATCGCTACCATTAATGTGTTTGCTCTTCATCATATAGCTTTTCCCCAACAAAAAGAAAACATGAGTGAGCTAATAATGATATGCAACCAACCTTGCCAGGACTGCAGGAGAGCATTATCCAATATTAATCATAAAGAAAATTGGTGGGGCCCAAGCATTTGTCAGCCTCTGTACTTAAAAAAGATGTACAATCAGTCCAGCCAAATTCAATTTGTATTTTCTAAGGTGTTTTTTTTTTTTTTTTTTTTTTTTTTTTCTTATTCGGAACAAGCTGTTTGCATAGCCCAGTGACCTATGAAAGCAAGAAAGAGGGAACACAGGATCCATTTAATCATCAAAAAGGAAGGAAAACATCATGTTCTTAAGAATCTTTTATTTTTCTTTAAAGGGTGGTTTAATAGTATGGGTAATATGCTAGCTGGCAATCAGTTCTCTTTACTATCATGGTCTGCCTACATGACTTTGGGCAAGTCATGCTTATTTTATTTCCTCATGTACTAAAATAAGTATAACAAGAGGATATGATGCTGTTAATAATCACTACTTTACATGGAAAGATTTGAAATGGAATATTGCCACTGTCATATGCAGAAGAGCAATGAAAATGATCCTGTATTCTGGCCTCAAAGAGAAGGAGACAAGAGCTACTGCATATCAGACACCTCAAATGATGGATGGGTAGATGGATGTGCTGAGCTTTTTCCATGGCTTTTGTAACATGTGGGTGGCATGTGCTTTTGGAAACAGTTTCATCAAAACTCCATCCCTGTGCCACTTAGCAGGACCTACATGTGCGTGCAAATACAAAAAGTATTCTGTATTACCTGATTTAAGAAGGGAAAATCTCAGATACTGTTGCTTCTGTAAAGCTGTCCTTGTGTAGAATTGTTTTCTGAAATTAATGTATATCTATAATTATTTGTAGTGTAGTTCTCGTTTTTAAAGAATGATTTATTTTGGGGTTTTATTATTTTTTTCTGAATTTCTCTGTTCTTTCTCTGGAGCATCTAAAGGAAGATTTATGTGAAACAGTGATTTGCCATCAGTTTGCCTGTGGTTGGGTGCCAGAGAAGTAGGAGTTTGGAGATAAATCATCTTCCATGTTTTTCCTTTTGTGAGGCAAAATTGTGATGAGTAAAACGTCAAAGCCTTCTGTACATGAGACCAAGAGTTTCTTACGTGGGCTTGTGAAATACATGGAAATGTCGTTTCAGTACCTGGTGTTTCATTAACTTTATTTCATGTTTAGTGAGTGCATCCATCTTTTTGCATCCATCATAAATGCTGAGTGTGACATGGACAAAAGACTTCTGTTGTTTGTAAAATCGGGAGGGGAAGTTAGAGTGGTTCCCTTGTGTCATGCTGTGGTAAAATTTGAATTATAAAACTCAGTATTCACTCTGGAACTGGAACTAGAATGCAGTAGTAGTTTGGGGTTTTTTTGGGGGTTTGTTTTTTTTTTTTTTTAGAAAGAATAACATATAAATTGTAGAGAGATTTACACAGGAAAACGCATTCAGATCATAAAATCAAGTCACATTTTTCAAGCACATTAGCATTTATTTCTGTGAGAGCAAATTGCAGATGCAAGTAACTACACAACAATACGCAGAAAGCTGATCTTTCAGAGGCTTTTTCTTGTGTCTGTACTGGCATTGCTGCATGCAAAAAATGGAGGCTGTGGCTGAAAGAAGAGGAAATGTAATACTAAATTAGGTTTGTATGAATGAGAACAGAGCCGGCCTCCATGTTGTCCAATGTAACATTATTATTGAAGATTTGCAACCTCTTGAATTTTCATGAACAAAAGTGTTGTTTGCTGAGGTTCACAGCTCTGCAATCCATCTCCTTCACTTTTCTGAACGCTATACCCATACAGCTCATTTTTCTCAGCCAGAACCAAAGATTTCATCCCATGTCTTGCTTTTAAGTTTAAGAAGTGAGCAGCAGCAGAGTTCTGCTCTTAACCTCTTTCAGATTGGCCGTCTCAGCACTGCCTGGAGTACAGCAAGAGTAGAATGAGGGTTGTATGCCTGTAGCTGAAAGAGAACAGGTTGAGGTTAAAAGAAGATGCTGTAGGTGGTTTCAATGCCGTTTGGGTCCAAATGTTCCATCTAGGTTCCCCATGTCCCCCCTTTCCTCCCTGTTCTAGAACATAAGGTAGTTTTATTCTAAGTTTACTGTGACTCTGTATTTTGGACTTCCTTGGTGTCTGACAAATGTAACAGAGACTTCCAATTATTTTACTTAGTTCGATTTGTTATCAATAATGTATTTATCATGATGGATTTATATACTTAGTTTTTATAAAAATAAATATATAATGGAATATTATATAGTAATAATATTCCATTCTTATATTACTTTCCCCTCCTATCAGATAGCCATTGTAGCCCATGGCTTTGCAGGAGGTGGCAAGTTTTAACAGATTCTGTTAGTCCTGTGTTGGCGGGGTAGCCAGATAAATAAGTAGCCTGCTTACCTGAGGATTTTTTTAGGATTTACCAGTTAAGATTTGCTGGAAACTTGTGCAAACACACGCAGTGTGGGAGCAATACCTGGTGAATCCGTCTCAGAAGATCCACCAGGGGATTAGCCATGCCCTGCAGTCACTGCGTGAGGAGAGAGAATGGTTCATGCTGCAGGAGGACAGAAGAAGGGGAGGAAGGGTCCCAAGTCAGCCAGGTCACCGGGATTCAGCTTTGTATGGAAAACCCGTGCTTGGAAGCAGTGCCTGCCTGCAGGGTGGGACGTGGAAGTCCAGCTCCTGTGCCGTTGGTAGTACAGACATCACTGCAGGCCAGGGCAGGCTGCAGCAGTGGCCTGGTGGACTCTGAGATGAAGGCAGGCAGTGCCACTTTCTGTAGGCCAGAGGTACGGTCAAGAAGAGAGGACTCAAGCTGTGAGTCTGGTAGGGTCTTGAAGAAAGTGCATTGAATGACTCTTACGGGAAAGGGAATTCGTAAAATTACAAGGAAAGTATCAACGCGTTTCTGGGGGAGGGAAGGCAGTGGTGAGGCTCAGGACAGATCTGTGATACTCTGTGGTCAGTAGAATTACTGCATTGGATTTTGGGGATGCATGTTTGGGTTGTTGTATTTAAATCAAGGTCTGTGTCCCACCCTGTGATCTTCACATGTAGCATTCAATACTTTGGCTGCGTTATGGCAGTTATTTCCCTTGGGAAATGAAGGATACTTTCCTGTATCTCCTAATCATGGGCAGCAAGCGTCTTTCTTAGCTCACCTTTTTCTCTGGCTAGGGTCCTCCCAACCTCCTCTGCTTATAGTAGAAAGAAATTAAGTAAGCCTCTTGATAGATACATGCTGAGAGTGGAAAGGGAGTGAGTGCTACCGTGATACATCTGGTATTCCCTGCATATACAAGCAGAAGTAGTGAACCGTGGCCTCCATGTACCTGGAAGAAACATGGGCCTGTCATTCATTACGTTAGGTCCGTGGCGAAGGTCGTTCATCTGTCAGATGGAAAAAAAATTTGTGATTGCACTCCAGTGACTTCACTGATACAGTAAAAATGAATCCAATCACCTTTTTGATTAGGTGACCAAAAAACAAATAAGCTGAGCTACTTTCCCCCCCCCCCGTAAATTCTTCATACATATGTATGCAGAGTGTAACTTCTGGAATAAGCCATTATGCAGTGCCTGACTTCGCAAAAACTTGTGCTTTTTAAAGGAGCTGTTTGACATACAGCTCGCAGAGGTTAAAGAGTAAAAATGTATACACAGCCTGATTTACAAAACCCAGGGCAAGTGTTTTTTCATGGTGGAGGTACAAATGTGCTGTTTGTTATTATGCATTATTTATATTACAGTGGTACTTAGAAGCTGCAGAGGAGAGCGCTCTCCGAGGCTCTGTGTGACTTAATACAGCTCTGGCAGTGCACCTGAAACTGCAGAATAAGTCAGCACTAAGCCATGATGGTTTCTTGGTCTAAAGAAGGCGGAGTCTCAGTTTTATAATTTAATACAGTTTAACAGGAAGTTATGTCAGTGTTTGTTCCTAGGAGCTGTTAGCTTTACAGCAGCTCTTTCGGCAGGCAGGAACTTAACCTAATAAAACCATTGTAGTCAATATATTTTTTTTTATTATTATTTAGACCCGTATCCTTGTTCGTGTGCTTTCCTGTAGTCAGCTATTACCAGCAGTGGCCCGCTGGTAGGTAAAGATACCTACAGAGCCACTCCTGAATTTGCCCAAGTTCTTCAGGGCATCAGCCAGTCTTACCTGAACGTGCCTGCAGTGTACATGTAATCACAACCCTAGCTGCAGCTTTAGCATCCTCTTCTATTTCAAGCTCTTTCAGCATTTACAAGGCTGAAGAGTGATTTTATGTCATAGCATAATTTTGTGCAAAAGGAGTCTCAGAAACCTTTACATGACAAATACTTAAATACCAGTGGAAATGCAAGTGGAAAACTGAAGGACTTTAGAGATTTCAGGAATTTATTGCTCTAGTTTACTGAGATGGGTGCTGTTTTCACATTGGTGCTCATTGATAGGACATTTGCATTTGAGTTTTTCACAGTAATCCTGTATATGTGCAGAACTCTTGTATAGGAGTAGCCATGTATAAAGAAATAAGCAGATATTTTGGGTGTAGAAGCTTGGCTGCATTGCTTTTTGATTTTAAAATGGAAACTGTTCTGGGATTGTTTCCTCCCGTGTCTTAAATAAGAAATAAATTGATAGCCCCTGGGGAGGAGGCGTGCTGTTAGTGTGTTTTGGACTGCTACGTTGCTCTCACTAGTTTCAGCTCTCAAGTTTCAGTCCCCTCTGTTATATATATATATTTATATATATATGTATGTATTGCATTTCAGAGAAATAAAAGGAAGCTGTATGTGCTTATCTGATTTAAAAGCACAGACTACTAAGATACTTAGAAATATTTATACATTTGCCATTACATTAACTGCTTTTTGGAGAGAAGTTGTAGGGAAGGGGTTAGTAAGTGTGGTGCATGCAGTGTGGGGTTTTTTTTTTTCTGTTTTGTTTTGTTGTTGAATGATTTGGAACAGAATCCTAACAAGAAAGAAAGGGGAAAGCGACTTTCTTTTATTAGCTAAAGTCTTTTTTTTTAACTTTGAGGAAGCAGAAATAGGTCTTCATCTTTGCAATCTCTTCAACCCTCTGAAGTTGTGCCATCCTGAAGAAAAAGTGTGTTTTACATCAGAGCCTTTCAAAGTCAGTACTGGGCAGCCAAGGAAAACAGAGGGGGAAGTACAAAGCAGAAAAACACAGTGAACCAACAGAAAAACTCAGTCCTAATGACAGCATAATGATTGATGGTCCTAAAGTTGCAAACATCATAAGGAAAGCTTCTATTAATACACAAGTATATGTACTGTAGAATTAAATAATAATATTATAAATTTTTAAGAAGTTTTAGTTTTCTTCAGATGTATTGAGGTACTCCAAATGTGTTCTGTGTGGGATCTGTGTGCCAGGTTGAATAATTATTATTTTTCTTTTAAACCTCTGGCCTTGGACCACCTGAGTCTTAACCTCACTATAAAATCAGATCTATCAAGTTTTCTCAGTTAAGTGTAGCTAATCTCTGCTTTTGGGAGCTCACTCTGGGATAAAAGTTTGTATTTAGAGGTTTTTAGATGGAAACAGTCAGGTCAGAAGAGAGATACGTGGGCACTTGGGGTAGGTGAACAGTGCTGCACAGGGCTGGCAGCTGGGAGCCATGGACTGGGAGCACTGGGAAACCCTGGACTGGAGCATTGTGCTAAGTGCTTTTCCCTGCGCTATCCACTGCCTCGCCTTACCCATGGGGGAATTGGCCTGGAGCTGTGATAGAGAGATGAGAATGATGAATGGTGTGGAAAAAATCTGTATCTAAAGCATGTTGAAAATCTGGAATTAATTACCTTGCAAGGAGCCAAATGAGGAGGAACTGACAAAAGTGTGTCAAATAATGAATGCTGCAGAGAAGGTATGTCATGAACTTTTCATGGCAGAGGGTAGGGGGATATTTAATTAACTTAAAAGTTGGCAAATTCACAGTGACTGTAATTACATTGTGGAATTAATTCCTCATTGAAAGTTATTGAGGCCAAGACTTCAGCCAAGCCTTCAGCAAGGTTCAGAACAGGATTCCAGTTTTATTTGGGCAGCAAAAGGTACTCTGTAGCAGTGGATCCCAGTTTTTCTATGATGTCATGCTCTGAGGTTTAGGGGAGTTTCTAACAGCTTTTGATCAAATGACACTGTGAGGAGACATTTACTTTTTCTGTTTCAAACTTTTTGCCTTACTCTGTCCTCTGAATACCTGTAAGTGCTGAAAGACATGAAGGAGCATTGGAAGGGATCCAGTGTGACCGCTCCTCTGTTTCTGACTCTGGACAGAATCCGCTGTGATCATGCCTGTGTTTCTTACACTCTTCCAGCCATAAAAGCTACTAATTACCTCTTCAGACATCCGAAGCATGCAGTTTATTAGAGAAGATGCAAATGTCCATTATTTGTTTGCTGGAAGACAGAAAGATGCTGTCTCTTCCCATCTTACCCGTACAGGTTTTCAGATGCCTCTCACTATTTTAATTACACAATAGAGTGGGAATCAGATTTTATTTGATGAAAGCATCTGATTCTAGTTGTGCTGTCCATATTTGAATTCTGAAAATGAAGATTGTAGTGAAATCTGGGATGTTCAGGTGGGGAGATAGGCATTGCAGTCTTACTGTGACATGAAATTATCCAGTAGGTGTGACATCAGATGGCAACGGCAAGGCATTCCTATGGGGGCTGGGCAGTGGAACCCCAGGCTGTGTGCAGAAGGGAGCAGTTGTGAGGTCTGATGTCAGCCTTGGCCTTGGAAAGCCTTAGCTGGACAGCCACTGATCCATGAGGATGTAAGGATGAGCAATATCTGAGATTGGAGATGAATAATAAAGGTAAATTAAAAAAAAAAAAAATAAGCCTTGCAAGCATTACACAGCGCAGGGGTGGATAAAGACCTTTGCCGTGCAGCTGTAGGGTCAGCAGTTCTGCATGTGGCCGGCCAGCGCTCGAGTAACAACGGAGACTGGGCCATGGGCACCCGTGACCTGAAGCAGAGCTGAGCAGCTCATTATTTTGCAAGGCAGAAAGGAACAAAGGTGACTGCAAATGTGATTCTGACCCAGCCTTGCAGCATCACTGGAAAGAAGAGAGGAATGGGTTCGATATCAAGTCTGGGTAAGAAATAAGCAGAAGAACGTAAAAGCATGGCTCATGCCTTGTATTTCAGGATTATCAAGTTATTTCTGAAGCATAACCCAGGCCACCAGGTGATCTGATGTGGACTTGCAGTCAGAGGAGACCTGTTTGGATGTATGAATCTGTTGTGTAGGACAGCAAGCAGAGGTACGACTTCAGCTGGGACTTCATCTGTGGCTTTGTCAGGTTTAAGTGGGCAGTTGTCAGCTCATACTGGGCACTTGGATCAGCAGCATTTGGGGGCCAAACAGCTGCTTGAAGACACAGCTGCAGGACTGAGAATCCTGGATTTCCATGGACGGGTGTGAAGGCTGACAGCCAGTGTGTGCGTGTTGGTCACAGGCGTTTCTGTCCGAAGCAGTTTGCGTGTGCATTCCATCTGAGTTGTGCTGAAAAGTCAGTGTTTTGTGTAGACTCATGAGGTTGTAAATCCTACCTTAATTCTTGTGCTGTTCATTTCTTAAAAAAACAGCTACTTTCCAGGCTCTGCTAGTCCTGTTTCCCAGCTAGGGGTTCATAACAGAGTGTGAAATGAAGTCTCTTGTTGGTTTTCTGCATGTTAAGTAATCTTTGTTGGCACTTCTAAAGTATAGCTGTATTGTAGCTGTAAAAACAAATGGGCCGATGGCTTTTGTAAGGGATGTTATCCGTGTTCCTTTGGACCTCAGGCATTGCCTGTTTGCCAGTTTGCCTACTGAGGCACAAAATGAAGCCACAATGGAAATTCCTATAAACCAGTGAATTAAGAAACATTTCTGATAGTAATTAACTACCTGTCACCTTGTGAACAGTTGAGAAACAAGAACAGAACAGTATCTGGTTTGACGTATTGATCCACACATGCATTCGTGGGCTTTCTCAGAAGCGTCTACTTCCAAACCATCAGTCCTTTCCACGAAAGCCAAACTGAAGTGCTGAACTTTATCATCATGGGAAATGACCTTTGCTAACGCCTGTTAGAAGGGCATTTCTAGTTTTGGCTTCTACTACAGATGAAAATGAACACTGCTCAGTAAAAGCTTCCTTGCTTTTATTTCACTAAGTATAGCTATGATTGAATTCCAGCTTCTTTTTTAAAATAACTCTGTGTTGTGTGAAAGAAGGTAACAAAGATGTGAAAGCAGTACCTTCTTTCAGATTTGAAATACTTTATTATCCGAGGGAAAAAGCTACAGAAATCACAGCATAACCTCATTAACATATGAAATAAATCATAAACTCAGAACAGAGGAAGAAAAGAAAATGTTTGCGCATCTGTCTTACCACAGCATATTTCTGTATCTTGACCAAGAGTTGTTCTAAGCTGGACGTGGAGAAAAATAAGAAGGGTGAGAATAGGGAGATCTGATTTTCCAAGTGCACAGAAGTATGTGCCTCGGACCTAGCAGAAAGTCACAGGTTTCCAGGTGCCGTATTTCACAGGCACGGGAGGATAATGCCTCTATGAGAGCAGCTGCTGTGTGCTAACATCAGTATGAGCTGTCGCATTGGGTCTGTAATAATGTCATGGACCTTTAGGAGCCTTCACAGGTGCTACAACAGGGAAAAAATGGTATTGTGGAAGCTGTGGAGTACAGGGACACAGATTGTGTCTTGAGGTAATTGAAGGCATGCAATTATTTTTCTTTTTGAGTTGTTTTGCAGGCTTAAGAGAGTAGGATCTGAGTCGGCCTTTGGGTAACTGAAGTCCTTGAGTCAGAGATGTGTATTTTCAGCACTTCATAAACACCTGGCCCCGTAACAAAGCACAGCGAGCTGCTTTTGGACTCTTCTGTTCTTTTAGTAACACACTTTGAATCGAGTTGAGCAACCAGATGATGTTAATTCATCTTGCTGTTTCAGGTCCTTCTGGAACAAAGCAGGAAAATGACATGAATATATTTTAAGTTATTTCTTTTAAGAGTGGAATTTCAGTGCTTAGGTGTATACAGAAATTATGCTAGTGACTGTTTTTAAGTGCTGTGTATTACATAGAAAAGATGAAGTGATCTGGGTACCTTATTAACATGCATTGCAGTTCACGTATTGCGAGTGCCTTTAGCTTTCATTTTATTGTATCTGCCTGCTAGATCAAATAAGCTGTCAACAAAATGTATTTTAAAATATCATCCTAAATTGCATTTGCAAGCTGTGAAACAAGGTTAATTTTTTTTATTTCTTGGAACCAGAGACAGATTTCTTTTACTCTGCACTACCAGGACAGGCATATTCTAACCTTTATAACTGGACATAAGATGAGTTTGTTCTGCATACGTCTTCCTTAGTTTTGAGCCCCAGATTTGGTTAAGAATCTGAACTGGGTTTTCTTTGAATTGCAAATTAATTGCAGTGAATATTTAGTTATGTTAGTAAGAAAATAAATACTTGCAGGAACTGTGCAGTTTGGGAAGCCTTCATCTTTTTAGGAACAGTTTGGATAGTGGTTATTATATATTAACAACAACGGGAGAAAAACTCAAAAAAATTTGCTGAAGTAGGCACCTAGGTAATATCTGTGCTGGAATATTAAAAGCAAAAATACTGGTGGGGGGAAGTCCAGTGGTAAGAATTTATAATATTCAAACAATAAGTGGCATTGTGAGACTTACTAGTCGTGACTAGTGATGACGTTTAGGAATGGGGAGAAAAGGTGATCTGAGCCACATGTATAATTTTAATGGAATGGGGTACTTAAGGTGCATTTTGGAGGCAGTTTAGAGAAAGAGAAGGTGATAAATGGAAAACTTGATAAAGATAACCTGAGGTATATTTAATAAGATAGGTTGCACAAGACAGGTGTGATCAAGACTCTTGCTTTGTTAAGGTAACTCACTTTTTTAGGCAAATTAAGTTTGTCTACATGGAGGCCAGGGAAGCCTGTCATACAGGAGAGGATGGAAAAGAATTATTTCAAGTTGAAAAGACGCAGACCAGTGGCAAAATTGGAAAAAAAAGGTAAAGAGAGTGCTATAATATCTTGATATAAAAAGTTGTGTCCAGCTGAATTTAGTTCTGGATGGAAGTGGATTATTTTCTGTAAGGGTTTGACGTGCTCTGCTGCGGTAGGGGGGAGCTGGACTCAGTGACCCAGAAGTTGCCATGTACCCATCTGGTGACACCTTTTAAGACCTCCTGAAGGACAAGGTTAGTAAAACAGCAGGTCAGGTTTTCCTCAAGTGAAAGTGAGCAGTGAGGTTTGCGAATAAAAGTGTAGTCCTCCCCCCCCACAATGCTGCTTCAGTGAAGGCATCACTTGCAGGTGGCTCTGTTTATTCCGTGTGCAGCCTCCGTGTTCCGTCTCACCAGTCAGCAGTTCACCGCTGACCTGCAGTGGGACAGATGTAGTAATTCAGATCATTTGCTCTGCAGCTGGAGTGTAATTTTGTGCTGAAGTGAAGTTCCAAGATGCAAAATGATGAAAGTTTTTTTTCTTGGAAAGACAGCACCAGTATGTATGTGCTGTGGTATCACAGTTCAGAAATTTCTGAGTGTAGTGCTTTCTGTGTCTACCAGTAATACCAGAAATGTTTTTCAACTGCGTGAGAGAGAAAAGTGTAACACAATTTTGTACCTGTTTTGCATTATTTGGGCTGTGGGGTATGGGTCAGAGAATGTTGATTAGATCCATCAAATGCCCCTGAATGCTAATTCTTGCTGTGTCTAAGTGGTAAGGGCTCTTCTGCTTGCTGAAACCTCGGTTTCCAGGCAAATAGCGTTAGGGACCATCACAGCCATCTTAGCAAGAATGTAACTGAAATCTGAGAAGAAACACTGTAGGGAGAGGTGTGGGTTCTGAAAACTTGGTGACTTACTCTATGATTTGGACCATCTCCAGCCCATCTCACAAAATACAACTGGGGAAGATGCCTTCATTCAATGCACATGTTAGAGCACGTTTCTCTTCCAGAGGAGATTTGGAGCAACATCTCACCTTTTAAGTAAATCCATCATTAACCATCTTGCAGAAGGCATTGTAAGAAGAAAACTCTGAATAAAGTAGTCCTATTTTGCACAGAAATGTTAAAAATCTGCTGACACAGAGAAGATGCGAGCAACTGGTGAACATTGTTGCTGGAGTGCTCATCACTCGGGGGGTGTTGACTTTGATCTACTCTTCCTGCAGAGCAGGATGTTGGGCACGGTGCCTGAGGGGGTTATTCCCTTTTGTATGCTTTTAAAATGAATATGTTTCTACGCTTTTGATTTATTTTTTTTTTAAAGTAAAGTTATTTTACTCTTGTTTGGAAGCTTGAGAAGTGAACCAGAGTTCCTAGGGACTGGAAGAGAGTTAACAGCGGCGTGGGTTAGGTTGTTGGGAGGGTTGCTTATCAGAACTTGTAGGTGTCTGGAGGCTTCCTCAAGCATCACTTAACAAATCAGGCTGGGGCACTCTGAGTTTGTGTTAGGGTTGTGTCTCAGCTGTTGGAAATATGAAAGCAGATGATAGGTGCCTCAGGTGTTTATGGGCACAAGGCATTTGTGGTTCTTGAGCACTGATGGTGAAGTTTGTAATTGAAGGGTTGAACTGAAAGCAGTAGGAAGTAACTTATTAACTGGACTTAGAAAATTAACCACTGTCATTTCAAGAGAAAAATGTGAATATTGTCACGGAACACACTTATGTTCCCTTCGTAAATGATTATGTTTTTTTTTTAATTAATCAAAATCATGTGTCGTGTGTACTAAAATGGTAGACCAGAGTATTGAGCACGATGATCTCCCAAGTTGATGCATTTTTAAAGACATTATGGTCACTCAGCATAGTCATTATGGTAATTCAGGTCCCTGTTCACAACTACTTACAACTCCTCAATATTCTTCCACAACCATTAGCGGTCTTATAATTGTTTGAAAAAGAGTATTCCTGCTTCACTTTCCCCCTTGGTAGTTAAGAAATCTGGGCTTTTCTGCATTTACATCCAGCTGTCAAAGTATGTGGAAATTTGCATTTGCATGAAGGTTTTTTTTTTTGCCCAGAAGAGGTTCTATTTTTACAAAAACTGTGGGAAGGCATTTGGACATTTTGGCATTCTAATACTGTAGTACAACTGCTCTAAATACCTATTTTTTTTCAATCAACATAATAACCCACATTACGGTAAAATAAAATTATTTTAGATAGTACTGAAACACTTTGTTGACTAGCATAACTAATCTCAAACACAAAAAAGCTTTATGGTGAACCCCAGTCAAAAGCGAAAAAGTTGCAATACATCAGGTAAAAGCCATTCCCCCCCCCACCCCGGTATGAAAATGGGAATTCCATATTTCTATTTTGAAATGAAATTTGGGAAGAGTGCTGCAGTCATACTGTGCTGTATCAAAATACTGGAAGCAGAATGTTGGATGACAGATTTGGAAAACTGTTCCTTTGTTGGAAGAATTGCATCCTCTCCCAGGAAAGTTAGCCCATTTGGACTTTTTGGTTAAACTTAGTAATGGCAAAAGTAGTGAAAAAACAGGTAGTTAAACAATACAAAGGCACAAGCAGGAGAGTTCTTTTCATAGGCTGTTTCCTAGAGAACTGGCAAAATAAGACGTTTGCCTATTAATCAATTTTATCATTTTACTTCGATATTGCAGGTTTTTCCTTTTGGAAAACCTGAGTGTATTTTTCTGCCCAAAGGAGCAAATGTGCTTACATATTGGTTTGGATAATGTATTCTCAATTTTGTTTCATACATCCATTATATGTTCCTCCTTTAGGATTCCTCCTCCTCTTTTTTTTTTTTTTCTTTTTTTTTTCCTTCCCCCCAAGACATTTTCAGGGCTGGGAAAAAAATCGGGACACAAATTTGCAGTACCCAGCACAGCACAGCATTTATGGAAATGTCTGATTTGCTGTGAACTGTAAATTCTAAATAATGATAAATGGAATTATTGCTGTAATTATCTTTCTTTAGGGAACATTTATAACTTGAAATATCAAGCCTGTCTATTAAATAACATTTATCAGGACTGTTTCCTTAGGCATACTTTTCAGAATTGTGTTTTATTTTTATCTTGAGCAAGATCTGACTCTGCACAGTTTGTGTTAGAGACAGGGAGAATAACTGGAACAGGCAAATGCCTCATAGGCAGCAGGAAAGCGAGTGGAGAGATGAAAGATGAGCTTCCAGCAGCTGCAAAAAGGATATACACTTCAAGGGTGCCCTATAAGCCTTATAAAGCAATAAAGGAAGGAAAACAACATTATGAAGGGTCCGAACAACCATAAAATTCCAAAAATGGCAAGGATCGCTTTCATCACATAAAGTGTTTGTTAAAGCTTTAAATAACGAAACAAACTCTTGACAGTGAGAATGGAAACCCTTACTGTTCAACCAGCCTCTTGTTTACTTTACAATATTTCAGGCCATAAAAGTTGTGCCGCAGAGATGCTCCATCCTGGGGAGCCCCGGTGTGGCTGAGGACCACACAGGTCAGCTGGCTTCAGTGGCGCGGGGTCTCCAGCAGCTTGCCCGCTCCCTGCCCACCGCCGCACCAGCTCGACCAAAGGGGAGAACGTCTGAGTCAGAAAATCCACGGGATTGTTTTTGTTAGCTTGAATTAGGAGTTTTGGGGTCTCTTTGGAGGAGTTTTTTTTTACTTTCTTTTGAAACCCAGGAGTATTTTGGGTTTGGGGAAAATGGGCTGAAGACTCTGGGAGCAGAAAGGAAGTGGGGAAACTTAAGGGGTCCTCTGGGATTCGCGGTGGAGATACTCAAAAATGTCTTCTATGTAAACTGATTCACTACTCACTTGTTTAAAAATGTAAAATTTTAATTTAAACTAGGAATTTCACAGATTATGCAACAGATATTTGTCTGTAAAAGAAGGGGAAGAAAGCACCAATTTTGAACAGTAATACTTTCAACATTCAGAAGACATTGTATCTTTTATTTTAGCAGTGCCGATATAGTTTACCTTGTCTGTTAACAGCATAATCTGTTTAAATATTTTTTCCTGAATTAGAAGCCACTTTAGAAAGCATTATAAGCCGTAAAGTACACATGGAGCACTCTTCCTTATCTGTCGTTTAAATTCAGCCATTTTCTGCTTTGCTTGTGACATACAGGAACAAAATGTATCCTTGGGGGGAAAAAAAAAAATCAGCTATATGTGGATAATATTATCATTGAAACCTTCAAGTTACAGCATTCTCCTCTTAACAGGCACTTGAGCAGTACTGTAATTTATGGTATTGTTTGCACTGAAGTGTGGGATACCATTAATTTTTCTGCCCGGTGCCATAGTTTACCATTTGTTTCTTTGTCCTAGTTCTGAGTAGTTTTCTGAGCTGCTGCTGAGGTTAAACATCTTTTTTAAAAGACATTGGAAAAGAAGGTGACTCCTGATAGATATTTTTGTGTTCATGTACGTATTGCATGAGATATATTTGTGCGGTTTTGATATCTCTGTGCTTTCACCATCCAAAATGAAATCCTTTGTCTCTTGGCATATTTTTGGAA
>JAVJGJ010000047.1:61880762-61915822 GCA_035590215.1 Microhierax caerulescens | reverse complement strand
ATATTTGTGCGGTTTTGATATCTCTGTGCTTTCACCATCCAAAATGAAATCCTTTGTCTCTTGGCATATTTTTGGAAGACCAGACAGGGAGACTGTCTGCATCATGAGTGGGAGAAGTAAATGAGTCACAGTTCTCTTATGAGGAGCTTTGTTTCATTCAAATCCCTCTTGCCAAGATGCTGACACTGAATTTGAGTCATCAGCAATAAACAAGTCGTACAGAAAATTGAATCTTTAGAGGGCAGAAAATCACGGGCGAAGGAAAGGCACTCACCGGCGAGCTCGGTGTTAGTCTGTGTTTGAGAGGAGTTATTGATTGCGTTATTCCCTGTGGCGAATTTTTCTGTAAGTGCCTTAAACTAATTCAAAGTCCCAGCCTGACATTTCATTTCAAAACACGCATGTGCAGCGAAAACCAGCAGCATCAGTCAGGCTTCGAGATCACTGAATATGAAATTGAGTTTTCACAGCACTAAGCAAGGTGATTGTAGTCCCTGGTTTTATCATTAGCTTTGCACCTGTGCCGTGTCCTAAAGGACTGAGATCACCAAGAAGTGCTGGCATCTTCCAGGAAAAAGGAAAAATTTGGTGAAATTTTTCTTTTGTTGGGTTTGGCTTATGTCCTGTCCCATCCACCCACCCCCCCGCCCAGTATAATGCAATTATTTTTTGCTTTAATTAATTTACTTCCTACATCATGGTAGCAGTCCATCAGGACTGGACATGTTTGGGTTCAGGGAGTGATAATAGATCAGCTAATTTATATTTCAATTGAAAAGGAAACTTTTAAACTGTATTGACTTTAAGCATTTTACTGTCACGAAAGTAGTACAGCACCTTGCTTGTCTATGGTACCAGCATTTCTAACCACTCTTAGCTTTTAAAGTGTAAATGCTTTAAAGAAGGGTAGTAATGTTACAGGTATTTTTCATGTGGAAGTATTTTTACATTTAATAACCTTCTCCTCAACAAAAAAACAAAAAGTCAGTATTTTGCTGCTTACTTAAAATGTGCCTTTTTACTATTTTCATTTTAAGGTGTGATTCCATGATCATTCTAGGACATGACATATAAATGGGTGGAGCTGACTCATGGAGGAGCCAGGAAAGGGGATAGGGTAATAGGAACGACTTCAACATTTACAGGCATTTCTTACTCCTCAAAATGTCTTGTGCAACGTGGAGCATCCCAAGAGGCTCTCTATTACCTTGAGCTCCTTTCTGGCTTGTGATGAGTGTGTGCTGTGGTTGTATTGCTGTGACCTGCCTCCCCCTGCTTGTCCCCTTGCCTTTGTAAAGAGGCAGAAATACAACACTGTTGAAGGAAGGGAAAAAAATACGGTAAATTTTCAAAGAAAATGGAGGGTATAATGCAAACAGTAGCAGTTGTGGTGAGCATAGTCAAATGAACTTGCACTACAGAGCTGCTTTGCTAAATATAGCTACAAAATGCTTGTTTGTGAGCGCTGATGTAGGAGAGCATTGCCATCTGCAACTTGGCAAGTTGCAGAAACAGGGGCAGAAATCACAAATAAAGAGAGATGGCAGTAGGATTACAGAATGACAGAGCCCTGGTTGCAAACTCTGCTCTACTGGGCAGCCTTCTCCCTTGGAGGGCTGGGTGGCTTCTGTTTGTCCTGTCCCTTTCCATGCAGAAGGGGCATTTTCCCTCTTGTGCCTGAAGAGACTCAGGAAGAGCAGAAATAAGAAATGAACTTGGTCTTGTGGAAGGAGGCTTGTTGTACTGCATGCCTGTTTCAGAGCGGTCCTTGACAGTCAAATTTAAATATGGATGGGGAAAATATCAGGGTGAAATCTGCCCACTGTTGGTGAGTTCAGGTCTCCAGGGCTTGTGCTCTGCTCTCCCCGCCAACCCTCCAGCACGGTATCCTCCAGCACGCACATCTGTGGCCCTCTGATGGTGGGAACCCATTAAATCCCTAGTGGAGGCAAGGAGGAAAAGAGCGACAAGTCCAGAGGAAAAAAACAAACAAACCTGGAGAGCACTGATGCAAACGGAAGGCTGTGGTCCTTGGGTGCAGTGAAGTGAGTGCAGGTGGGAGGAGGGGAGCAAGGAGGAGGGGGGCCTGGGGACCAGCTGTGGGATGGAGCTGAGAAGTAGTGGAGGGCTTGGGAGCAGAGCCAGGGGCTGGGGCCAAGCCAAGGAAGGAGCCAGGCAGGCAGAGCAGAGGGGGCTGCAGGGAGCTGCTGAACGGAGTTGCTACCTTTTGGCTGCCCAGCATCATGTCATGGTGTCTTGTCCCAGGGAGACCCATCCCCAGAGCTCCCTGCAGCCACCTGCTCCTACTGCTCCTGCGTATCCCTGGTGATGGAGTCTTTTCTTCACCTCGGTCCGTGGCCTGGCCTTTTCCCTTGAGCCCACCACCAGCCTTGTCTTCTGCTTGCAGCGGGTGCCTCCTGGAGCTGGGCTCTGCAGCATCACCGCCAGGCTCGGAGGTACCACACAGAAGCAGGCAAAGGAGCCATCAGAAGAAAGGATACAACGAGGAGGTCTAAATTTGCAGGGGCTTTGAACGTTTTGTTCATGTAAGAAATAGAAAACCCAGCATGTACTGTCTGCTCAAAGGACGTTGTGGGTGAGACGCTTTTCCCTCCTGTCTTTAGAGGTGGACTCTGAACGCATGCAGCAACGTCCCAAGAGTCTGCTAGCTTTTTAGGAGGAGTGTTAATGAAAAACAGAAATGTAGCATAAATCCTCTGTTCTCATTGCAAGGAAGTGTAGTTCTTGTAATCCTGTTGATATTCTCCAAGATGCCAAGCCTAAATTCAGTATTGTACTGTGGAAGAACATGATCGAGCTGCACTGATAGCTGAAAATGGGTTTGTTCCTCAGATGCTACTTCTAAAATTATTGCATTAGTTTGCAAAGGAATGAAGGACATAGACCAAAGGTCTTAATACTGTGTTTAGAAAAGTGAGTGAATGGTAATTTATGATAAGGACAGAGTTTAAGCTCAGTTAACTTTTGGTGAGCTATGTTAATTGTGTATTAGGAGCTTACACAATGAGCTCAACGTAGCTTTGAAATGCAATAGTTTTGCATATATTGTACTAATATTTTAATGGTTAATCAGCTATTGTTGGTATCCTAAGGTCAATCTACCTGAAAAAATACAAATTGGTACAAATACTGTTAATCCTGATCAATAAAGCATAGTACTTCCCCAGACAACATGATGCAGTTGCCTTCCTTCCACCTCAGAATGGTAATAGTGATACTACAATGAAAATCTGGTGATTTTCTATTTTGCTTTTACATGGCTTTTTTTTAGATTTGGTTACCAGGGCAATGATGGACACGATTATAGAAAGATTAGTGGTAATTTTAAATGAATTTGCTGCCTGCTCCTGGGAGTAGAAATAATTTGATATTAAATTGTCTCAAGGAATCATTTTATTGGTGAGTTTTTTGGTGGAGACAGTGGTCTGGGGAAGAAGTCACCATTGTTTCTTCTCAGAATAATTCCTTTATGTGGTGAACTTCAAAAGAGTAAGTCTGGATAGCAATTTGAATGAAAACTTAGTATTGACAAGAGAGAACACTTGATATCTATCTTTCCCACTTTGGTGCCAAAAAAAGTGCTTGTTCTCTGCATTTTTTCCCATTAAGGACAATATAGGTTTAGAAACTGGTGGATGAATCTTATATTGCACGAATGGGTTCAGGCTGCGCGAACAATGTCTAGAATGTATAGCTTGAGATACAGATTGCTGTGTATATGTACTACCATGTGTGTGGAAGAGTAGCCGGTAGTTAAGCACCTGTTCTTTATAACAGTTTCATATTTAAAATGGCATTACCAACTTGCACATACAACCGTGGAGCTGTGGTTCTCCATAGGACATCTCTGTTCTCCTTAAAGAGCAATAATAAAATAAGAAAACCGATTTTTTACTCAAATTGAGATATGTCTGGAATGCCTAAGAATTTGGTATCGAGGAGCACAGGAAAGTAGTGGTAATTTCTTTAGCAAAACTGTTAAAGGCAAATTTGTTCATATTTTACAATTTTTGAATAGAAATAAACACATTTCTCATTAAAACATTTTAATGAAATGGTATCCAGAGTTACTGTCTGGTTTGTGAGAAGGCGATGATTTCAGTGGAGAGTTTCACTAGTTCAAACACATGCCAGAAGTATTTAAAATGGGAATAAATGTGCTGCAGGAGTCACTGGGTTTGAACTTTAAAGGTTTAGGTCCTCTTGCCAAGTCGGCCACTTCTTCCCTGGGTAAATATGGGACAGTTATCACTTGCAGTGCTTCACTCTCACTTCCATCATTTAAAACCACAGATATTTTAGTGGACTTCTTTTGTTGAGCAGTCTGAGATATGGTAGCGAAGAGGATGGGTGTTATTTTAAGCACTGTTTTTAAGCAGGGGTAAGGGGTTGGCTCAGGACACTGGCAGAGAGGCTTGGAGAATTTTGCCTCCTTATTGCTTATTGGAACCATCCCCAAGAAAAGGTCTTCCATCGAGGAACATTGGAAGACGTTTTAATGTAATTACTGATTTCAGACTAGCCCACAGGAAGCTCTCGATCTGTACATTGGTGCTAATGCAGCATCCGTTTACCCAAGCGGCTGGGGTTGAAATGAGGGTGTAATTCCGTTGGCAAATGGTCTGCTTAGGTGAAGGTTGAACGCAGGGATGGAAGAACATGAACAGACCCGCGTTACTGTATCTAGCAGGACAGTACTGCCAAAGCTTCCCTTCTTTTTGTGGTTTCTGCCCTCAGCCTTTTACAAACACAAGTCCAGTGTTGCAGCTGAGCGATAACAGCGTGATCGAGTCTCATGGTAGCAGATAGGCTTATTGAAAGGGCAGGGGGTACAGTGTTACTTCCAAGATCTTGTAATTGTCAACCCCATCTCTCTTTTTAGCATCCAAAGTAGCTTGTATTGAATTTAATACATACCTTTATCTGTGTGTTCACGTGTTTGGAAAGAAGAATCTGGATACTTGAATTATATTTGAAGAACTATTTTAACTTTCAAAGGTAGATTTAAAGCTCTAGAGCCAGGACTGTATCCCAGTTTTGGTGCCAAACCTCTCCGGAACTCTAATAAGACTAAAGTTGTATGGTGTTTTTAACATATCTAATTATCCACCACTTTCTTTTAGGAAACTTTTACAGAAAAGTATTTTTTAATCTTTACATTAAAAGAAAGTTACCTGAGGAAATTGCAGACACAGTGAAGGGGTAATATATTATTGAACTTAAGAAATTCAGACATTTGTCTACAATTTTTTTTTTTTTTTGAGATTTAATTGTAAAGTCAGATAAAGAATCTGTATGGTATTATTTTCTAGCGGATCTGTGGTAGGTTTGGTTTGGTTTGGTTTTGTTCCTCTCAGTACTGCTTAGAAATCAGCTAAAACATTTGTATTACAGAAATGATACAGCAGCAGTTTCAAGTCTTTTGTGCCTTGCATGCTTTATTAGAAAAATCCCATTAATGATAGAAAATGCTAATCAGTGATGTGTTTTGCCAGCCACCACAGGCCCCCGCACTCTGTGTAATCCATTGTTTATTAACCTAATGAAGGTCGTTGTAGCTTTTGAAAGCTTGTGTAACAGCATATCAAAATGGTTTTAAAACTCTGTGCCGGTGGACTCCAGTGCTGGAATAAATCAAGGCTGGGTATTTACTTGTCAGAATGGCTCTGGCGTAAATGAGTTCTTTCTGGGAGGAATTATCATATTGTGCTTTTCATTTGTTCATTATAATTGTCAAGACAGACAAACAGCGTAGTGGTGGCTAAGCTGATGGTGCTGCCATTAAACAGCTAGATACTGTTTTTATCCACGTCTTATTGATTTTCATTTTCTTTTCTTGGCAGGTGACATCACACAGAAGGGATATGAAAAGAAGAGATCAAAATTAATTGGGGCCTACCTGCCACAGCCTCCCGGTACGTGTATCTATGCTTTCAATATATGAAGATGTCAAGTGTACTGATGGTTGCCACCATAAAAATCTGTATCTCTGAAGAAGTATATATGGCAGAAACAAAGTTATTTTATGCAGAAAAAGCTTATTCCGTCCATTTTATGTGTATTTATATATATATATATATATGTCTGCTTTGATGTGTGTGTACTTTTTTTACATACGTTGCTGTGGGTTTGGCAGTCATGTCTGGATAATAAAGTCAGCCAAGGCTTGTTAGAGAGGCATTGTTTGTTAGAAGCAGTCCAAAAATACAGGTGAAAACATAATGTTCTAACTCATAAGACCTCAGCCAAGTAAAGCTTTCGGAACAGAGGCATACACAAGAGTAGAAGAGAACTTCAGAGCTTGGTACCTTCCTCCATCTCTGGGTTTCCTGTCCAGGTCTGCCTTCTGAAGATGCTAGAAAGACCAGCAACATCCCTAGAATTCAGCTTGCCCTGTAACGTGTGGGCAACCGATCCTTTATACGTACTTGGTCACAGTGCTGAGGGATGGGTTGCGTGCACTCGTCCAGAAGGTATAAAAACATCTTCAAACTGAGTTTAATGATGTGTTGCTTCATTGAAATGATTTCATATATATGTATAAGATCTTTTCAGAGTTCTTTCACTCTTCTGAGGCACTGGGTCACGAAGTTGAATATCTATTTGCAGGTATCGGTGTTGGCCTCAGAGGAGCACACCCCACACACTCGTGGCATCTCGCTCACCTTATGGAGGCTCCATTTGGGCTCAGTTGTCCTCTGAGCTCTGTTTTTGTTGCAGGCCTGGGAACCAGTTTCCTCCTCCTCTTACAAAATCATGCTTTTAGGGTGGAGTTGATGGTTTTCTATTTAAACTGCTCATGTGTGGAGGCACTGCCTTGTTCTCTCTTCTGCAGGTGTTGTACGTATATTAGCTAGCTCCATAGCAGAATGGTATTTTTGAGCCTTTGGATTTCTCTTGGTCTGCTCCGCTGGAGGGAACTCCACAAAAGAGATCAGTGTTACAGACACATCTGTTTTCTGAAGTGATACAGCCTGATTTGAGGGTGTCTGTGACATTTCCTAACCATTGGGAGCCACTAGAGAATGAAACAAATAAAATCAACAGAATTATAATACCAGCAGTGCCGTTATTAAATTTCTGGGTATTTTTTGGTCTGACCAGACTATCAGACATACAATAGTCTTCACAGTATGTTCTCATGAGACCTACTTAGGTTTACTGAGTTATGGAGAGACTGTTCTCACAGTAATCCTCAACACAGCGGTGCAGTTGGTGCTGGTATTTGTTCATACTATCAGTTGTGCCTTTTTTTCCTTCACACAAGAAAATATAGCTTTTTCCCCAGAAAGCTTATAGTCTTCTGGTCAAACTGTTTCCATGGCTGAAATTGCTGGGGATTCATCATGCATGTAACGATGAAAGGAAGAAGGTGAAGGACCCTCTGAGGTTTATCTTTTAAGGTCTCTGTAATGATATTAAAGTTCTCCCTTGTAAAGAGAAGCAGAGGCATCTCTGTAAGTCAGTCTGATAGTGGGGTCCATTCAGTAATTTAAAGATCGAACAAAGTGAACATTTTCTGCTCTGCCACTTCCCAGAAAATCCTGCACTAACAATGTGGGATATGGGTGAGTGAAGGAAGATTATAATAGGATGAAGAAGTACTGAAATAATGTCTACTGTTTTCTTGTACAAACATCAAGCTCAGTCATTTAGCTGATGGCTAAATGAGTGATTTTATTATAGTGGAAGACACTGCTTCTTCCGTATTGAAGTGTTTTTCTCCAGAAACTGATATTTGTGCTTGGGTCTTTGCTGTCTTTGTACTTTTTGTTTGTTTTGTTGTGTTACCTTTTGGACAGAACTTGAAACAGTTCAATTTGATATTCTTCTTCTAAGACTTTACTCATCTGAATGGCTTAAGGTCCCTGCTCTTGGGGTTGGGGGGAGATGAATCCTTTCCAGGAACAAATAGGATAACAAAACAGATGCTGCCTTTTGTAAGCCTCTGTTAATATCTGAACTACTACATACATGACTAATTAGTCATTTGGATTTTTGTTGTAATTTGTTTTGCTGGGGAACTGCAAGAATTTATAAGCTTTGCTGGTCTTGGATCTTGCTATTAAAAGGGAGTAGATGTTGTGGACGTATTTTAAAACGGTATGGAAATGGACACGATGCTTTTCCTGGGATTGGAGGCATTGGGGAAGGGCAGGGATTTGCATTCTGTGATGGTGTTCAACAAACGAAAGGAAATCCAAAGGCAGTTCCCCTCTGTTGGGACACCCAGCCCTCGCTGCACCTTTGCTAACATTACTAACGCCCATGTTGGCAGAGTGGAACATTGACCCGCGTTGGCTCCGTGAGTGTCCTGTGGTGTCTGTGCGTGCGTGTGCGTGTGTGCTCTACTGCATGGGGGCAGCAGCTCCATTCGTTGCTGTAACAAATGTAAAAAAACTAAACGTGAATTAATTAGTTTTTTTCAACTTGTTACAGCAGCGAATGGAGCTGCCGCGGTACGGTGTAGACTGCAACACAGTGAAGGAGCTGCCAGAAGAGTGCTCCGCACTGCCAACATTGGTGTCTGTGACATCCGAGAAGCGGCCGCTAGAGAGAGAGCAGCCAGCACAGCAGGAAACCGGCCTCTCTTTTATTTTCGGTTTGGTGAGCACAATGAATGTATCTTTTCCAGTCCATATCTGTCTGTAACCGTGCCTCATCTGGTAGCCCCTGGTAGATATCTACCTCGATATGATAGACTAGGAGCTGCCAGGGACAAGGTGGGACAACCCAAGGAGAACATCTGGAAGGCTGTTACCAAATTCTGTCTGCCCGGGAGTGCAGTGATGGGAGGGGAGAAGGAATGGTCCTTCTTACTGTCATTTGAACGTGTTAACATCTCTCTAGCTTCCATACGGTGGATACGTCAGAGGAGGTTTCATACAATAACTGGCAAAACACAGCAAGGCGTGTGTTTCTAATTCCCTTTTTGGCACTGCCTTTTTACGGGGCTCTGGACAGATCTGAGCCTACCAGAATCTGGAGGAAGCTATAAAACTGAGCACCCCTAATTCCGTGCTGTTTCAAGTAGAGATTCCTGCCCGAGCTTCGTTCACGTCCAAACCGTTCTGAAGCAGACTGACTTTTAGAAGCAGGCATCAGGCTGGTAGAGCAGGCTGGAGCAAGAACATTCTGCAGAGCCATGTATCTGCAGCGTGGACTGGCAAGGCGTGAGCCCATCCATGCCTGCATAGCTGTGCCCTTCAGCAGATACCCGTCCTGCCTGCTGGGGGTGGCCAGAGACTGGTGGCCAGCAGCCTGCTCCTACTCCCTGGGTTTGTAGCAGGGCTGCAGAGGATTCACAGCCCCTCAAGACACCAGATTTTCTCTTGCCAACCAGGTCGACACATGGACGATATCACACTCTTGCCTGTGTGCTTGTCCACGCTCCCACAAGGCAGCCCAGACATGGTGTAAGAAATGGCAAGAGGGAAGATGAGATCTGTAGTTCTGTCAGGACAAGACATACATGTAAAAAGATGTTCCCTTTGAGAAACCTTCCCCACTCATTTTCAAACCAGTCTGATGTAATACTATGGGAGAGATCTGTATTGGATTCTGACCATGGTGTTTGTATTTCTCCTCTTACATGGGGCTGGCTCTAAGTCAGGTTCTCTCAGTCTGACATGATTAACTTTCTCTGCCTAAGATTTTTGCAAAATGGGAATGATTAAATTTAAATTGCAATTTCAGGTTTAACAGAATTAATGATATAAAATCATTTAAGTGCTAAACGTAGGCAGTAGAAGGGTGTTTATGGATGGCTATATGTGTATATAAACATGCATATGTATATGGTCATTTTGTTGTGCTCACTGGGATGCTGTCATTTTAGAAAGGGAGAGCTGTTAGTTTTCAGTAATGGGGTTAATGAAAGGTGAAGCTGGGCAACCACGTGGTTGATACTCAACCAGGTGATGTGAGTTCACTCGTAGGCTCCCTGTTTTGGACAGGACAATCCCAGAGAGTACAGCGAATGTGCAGCAAGTCTGACACACAGGGGACATGCTGGATCGGCTGCATGTCTGCAGGTTGACTCTGCAGTGCATGCACAATAGGTCTGACACATCCAGATGCTGCACAGACTGCACATATGCAAAGGACATTTGTACTGTTCCATTCAGGCTGTCAAACATCCAGAAATCCGGAACGGATATGCTGTGTTTGGCAGTGTTAATGGGAGAAGGGATAAGGGAAGCCCCCTTTTTCTTTCTCATTAAATCCCCACCTGCTTTAACTTAGGGAGACAGAAGTACAGCTTTGTTTCCTCAGAATGCCTTCTCAGGATCTCAGTTTGTAGCTGGAGATGTTCTGTGTGCAGAGTAGTTTTTCTTTTCTTAGTGTGCCCGTATGTCAGATATCTAAAAATAATAGTGATTCTGGACTTAATATTTGCATATATATCTTGTGCTGTGACCTTTCTCTTACTGCCCCTGTAGAGGAGCCATGACAGCAAGAGCTGCAAGAATAACCACTTAAACGGGCTTTTATTTGCAAATATCTTTCTGAAGATTGTCTTGATTAGATCAGTCAGTTCTGGGTAAGATAACATGTGGACAGCTGCATGCACGCTATTAAGAGAAACCCTCCCTAGATGAAAAAATAACTAAATTACCTGCATCCCCCATAAGCTGTGTTTTTGCCCAGTTTGCTTCCAGACTTTTGCCAGGAAATGTGATTGAATAATCACAGAACAGAGACAATGTTGTTATCAATTAAGCTTTGCTTCTAACAGCTTAGACATGGGTGGTTCATTCTCTCTTAATCAAGTGCTGTGTCTACACTAGATTACTTTCTGTAATTTCCCATCATTGGTACCACCAGCGTAGCTCTATTTGTAGCGTAACCATAGACCAGTCACCAGTGTTTTATTTATTATGGCTAATAAACCTGTGAGACGCAGTGTTTAAAAGGCACCTGCTGCTCCTTTCACAGGCCTAGAGACAGATCGCTGCATCTCCTGCTGCTGGAGCCCTGACAGCACCAGCACGGGGAGATTTCAGGCTACGCAGTGCAGAGAAGATAATAACATTTGCACAGAAGATCCCTTTACCATATGAAGAAGTAATTTTCTGTAGAATTGCAGGAGCCTATTTCTGTAACCTGTTATTAACAAGACATATATTTATATATATGTAACATGTGCATACATTTGCATACTTTTCTGTGTGTACGCATGCATACTTTCGCTTTCAGCTGTTCCTGCTGCTAGCCCTTTGGGCAGTCAAAGTAAACTCGGTGATTACAATTTCATTTTCTCTTCCACAGACATCATTTGGATTGCAGCATTATTTGGATTGCAAAGTTTGCAAGGAAATGTTTAAACAAAGCTTGATTTTGGAATTGAAAAAAAAAATCCCTCATGTATTCACTTTATTAATAATACTGAGTATTCCTATCGCATCTGGTTTCCTAATTCTTAAAGATCTTATCAAGGGATAACCATGATGGGGCATTTCAAAGCATATATGTGTGTTGAGAACGTGGATCTCTGTGGAAGGCATATGCATTCGCAACTCATGGACACGTTTCTGAAGACTGTGACAGTTGTTTCACAAATGAGAAACTATGGCACATAGATGAATGCTTACTAAGTCTTGTTTTTAAAAAAGAGTTTTGGTTTGAATTGGTGGATGCCTTGCAGAGCCCAGGTTCTGAAAGCATCTGAGAAGCTACATGAATGGTTGCATCTTTGCTTTTGCCATGCTGACTGAGAGCCCGGTTTTATGCATTCTTTATTTTACGATGGCACCTCTGTTTCCTATAGTGCTGTTCATAATATTAAACCTTGTTCAAACACAGCAAAAAATACCTTCCCTCAAAGACTTTACACCCTAATAGTAAGGCGAAAAAATAGGTGTAAACAAAGAAATGAGTACATAATGACATCAGTTAGTAATGTGGGTAGTGGTTTCAGCACTCAGCATATTTTTTTAGTACACATTGGAGTCGGGGTGTTTTTCAAAGAATTAGAAGAATTTCTATGAGAGATCTGATGATGTGCATGGAGACCATCTGTGAAACGTAAGAGCACAGGAGGAAACATGAAGATGTCATTATAAAAATGTGGCAAATGGGTGAGAAAAGGTGGCTCAGTCTGAGGTGAGTGGTAGAGGGTAAAAAGGAAATATACCATGGAATAAAGCTTGCCTGTGATGGAGCAGAGGCGTTGAAGCCAGTGGAGGCATGTGAAGAGCTGGGTCCTGCTGTCAAAATGAGAAACTTCTGGAATTCACAGTACTGCCCAAATTTGTCTGCAGTGTAACTTGACCAGCACATTGGTGAATGTGCTATGTGGGTAGGTAGCCTTTTCCTACATGCTCTTTTAAAAGAGTCTTCAGATGGTACACTGAAGCTGTGGGACTATCTAGATAAAAATGGAAATCAAACATTGCATGTGAACTGGAGCTGTAATGTTGGATGGATGGATCTCCACCATCACTGAGATAATGGAGAGAAAAAAGAAGCCCACGATAGCTGTGCTACGATGGAACTGAAAGTTAAAGCTTATAAGGAAATGCTGGAAGGCAAGATCGAGATTGTAATAAGCAGAGGTTTGAAGTACGTGCATTGTTTGAAATCAGACCCAAGTGCAGGAGGAGGTGTGAAGGCACACCTGTGAAGGAAAGGCAGTTAATTAAACATATCTAATCAGAAATTCCATTTTCCTCAGATTTGTCTGGCATAAAGCGGCTCCACTTTCCTGGATATCTTTGGTTAGGAGTATCACATTTTAAATCTCCTTTGGCTTATCCAGTAAATTCATTACTTAGATACACATTTGATGGGAAGAGTGAAATGAAAGTTCCATGGGGATGGTGTGTCATTTATCCTGTTTATAAAATACAGTATGTTACCACCTGACTTTGCTTTTAAAAGCTGAGCCACCAGCCATTGCATAGACGCTCAGGAAAAAACTTGGAAAGGAAGGTAAATATTGTTTCTTAAAACTGCACTCAAACACTGTTTGCCTTCCTTCCCACTAGTCCTGGAGTTGCTGGATTTACCCTACAGCTCTCCCTGGGGACACACACTTCATAAGACAGTTTTAGAACAATAGATGTAGCCAGTGTCTAAGAATGTCTTCTATTTCTCGTCAATTAGAAGTTTCAGCTTTTAAATATTTTTAGATTGAAAAATTTGACACAAACATAGGAATAAGAGATACATCAAAAGCAACTTGTCAGCTGTCATTAAGGGAACAGTTGTCCTCTGTTGGAGAGGGCAATGCAGCTATTGCTAGATAACAGCACAGAGCACTGCAATTTAGCTACAAGAAGAAGTAATAAAGGAGGAACAAAGAGGTGAAGGAAACAAACAAACAAAAAAAAATAGAGCCTGTTCTGCTTCCAGCTGACAGTTTTGTGCCTTCCATGCACTTAAAAATACTATACAGCTTGCTGTGGTATTGCTTAAATAGCTTTATGGAGGCTTCTGCATTTTTAGCTAAATACAGTCAAGGCAGAATCTTTTTTTTGTTTGCCGATTAGGATTTGTAGATTCATATATCTGCATTAAGTTGTCCATCTATGAACCTGGTGTTTAAGCTCCTGTTCTTATGTGAAGAGACACAGTTAATTCAGTTGATGAAACCCAGACAGCTTTTCAGCTTATTCCAAAGCAGATACCTCCACTGACCACCTGCGTGGCTTTCAAAGCTTCACTGGGCTCACAGAGTTGCCTGAAGATAGGTATCTAATACCATTCAGGAGTTCCTATGGTACTGGAGACATCCGCACAGAGCGAGTGTATGTGAAAGAGGTCTTAAAGGGGACGTATGCCATTCTGCTCAAGCCAGGTATCCTAGTCCACAGCATCTGAAAAGATGTTGGACACCTCTGTTTAGACTCCTGAGTCCTGGCCTAGGTCTCTGTTTTTCATAGTGGGAGCTTAGCTTAAGCACCTTTTTGTAGACACCTAAATATAGGTGTCCTAATTGCAAGCTGAATCCCACATTAGCAGCATTAGATAAATGAACTAGTACTTGTGCTAAGAACATGGCTGTTTGCTCCAGTGCACCTGGTATGTGATGAGCATAAAGCACCTATTTCTCAGCCTTTTGTATAAAATAACTGTGTTCCAGGTGTATATGTTTTGCTAACATTCTTCATGACTTGTAGGAGTCAATCGTTGGTGCTAATTATGCTTAATTTTTCAAGTCCTGCTTTAGCTGCAAGACTGGTGTGGGCTGTGGCATTATTAAGAACGATGCCGGTTTGACAGTGACTGTGATTGTGTCTGTGGACAGGGCAGTGGCATAACACTGTTCTTTCTTTTATGAAAGCCATTCATTGCTCTGCTGCCTCCTTAAATTTAGGAATCGATCGAAGTATGAATTCTCAAAGCCCATTAATGCCACCACTTCCACTGATTCTCAAATGCACCTGGGCGAAGCTGCACTTGAACAAGCATTAGTACTTAACTCATGGACCCTGTGTGCTGGCTGTGAAAGCTATCAATTTTTGGGGTTTAGTTATGTTCATAAGTAGAAGTGGAAAAAAAAAAAAGGGATGCTTGTTAAAAGGGATGCTTGTTACTGTGCTGTATTGCTAGAACCTTCATGGAGGTGAACAATTCTGCTGTTAACACCACTTTTGCTATTTATGGCACCACTTCACTGATTTCATGGTATTCATTAGCCTGTATGGCTTCTACTCCTACCTATCGCTCAGGAATGGCAGTGTGTGGGTTCTCGCTATTGTGTACTTTGTCTCACACCGTTGTCGGTGCTGTGCGAGGGAGCAGGTGCACGGGAAGCGAAGGCTTGAGTCCAGGCGGTGCCAGCTAATGCCTGCCTCAGCCCCTTCAGTAAGGAACGGTCACCAGGCTTCTTACTGTCTCTCCAAACTGGGGTGATGCCTTGTGTTTTCTCACTTGGAAGGAACTTGGTGCAAAGAGAGCTTTCCCCACACGTTGCTGATGGAGAGCTTCTCCTCTGTGTTTTAGTGCCGAACTGACTTCCTCGTGTAGATCAAGTGCTGTCAGCAGCCAAGTTCACATCTCCTGCTCCATACCTGGGTAGAGGTTTATTCGCTGTTTTCATATTTACAGGAAAGTGGGAAGTAAAGCCGTCAAATGATCCCCAGACCTCATAAAAGCAGATGTTTTGATACTCTCCTTTAGTTTGCTGTGGCCTTAAATGACTGTTAGTGCAGGGTGCTGGGGCCGTGTCTTTTCGAACTGTATGCAGGAGCTCCGTGTTAGCTGTTGTGTCGGAACAGGCTTACTTAAAAAGAATAAACGCAAGATACAAAGTAGGAGGGAGGCAAACTAGTTGAAGTGTCTCAGTTTTAAGATTAGATGAGAGATTCCTGTTATCTGCAGTAAGAACAAGTAGCAGCGTAATCTCTGTAGTGAAGCGGAGGAGGGACGAGCCCTTTGCAGTGTTGGGGAGCATCCTGGGCAGCAGCGCTGCGTGGCCAGCTGGCTGTCCTGCTGTCCTCTGCGACGATGGGGTCAGTGTGTGAGGTTACCTTACAGACACTGTCTTTTTTACACCTTGAAAAAGAGCTTTGTGCACCACCCCCGCAGCTGCAGAAGAGACTGAGACACCTGAGGGCCAGCAGGACACCACAGACTGGAATGCATGTTGCCCAACGGCTTTCAGGTCTACCTGAAAGGTCTCCTGCTGCAGCTGTGCACCTCTGAAACTGATGCTTTTCCTCACAGTTTCATTTCCCCTTAGTATTTCTAAAGCCTGTTGTGTGTGGTTTTGTTGTTGGAAGGATGCTTTTAATCCCCTTTTCCTGTATCATTGTGACATTGTACTTCAGCAGCAGCACCTCAGTTATTTTTGTTTGTTCTCCACATGCCGTTGCTCTGCTCCAGTCATTTGCCATGGGAAGTTGTGACACTGCTTTCTTTACAAACTCTCTGTCACACAGCAACAATTTTAGGTGCATGATTTTTGGGTGGTATTTTTTTTTTAGGATTTTTGAAAATATGTTTCATTTCCAGAAAGTATTTACTTCCTGACAATATGGATAGGGACTGAGATAAATTAGCATCTCTTATAGACCAAAATGTTCTTTGAAAATTTTTGATCAAAATTAATTTTATTTTAAACTTTGTATTGTTGGTTCTCAGAGTGGCCCAATAAAGAAGGAAAAACTCTAAATATACAAATGAGGAGAAAGTATTTCTTCTGGTGATAACAATGATTAAGAAGTTAGGTTCTCCTGCCTTAAAGAATATAAAGGCTTGAGGGCAAGCGAAATTACACAGTACTATAGTGTGGAGACAGAGCAGTTAAATGAAGACATTTTATTTGATTTAAGAGTATGAATTATTAATCACAGTCTGAGTAGAAGAAAATTTATGGATTCAGTCTTTTATGCACCAGTGAGATTTTACTCCAAGTATGTTTCTTAGCTGACTAGCCACTTCTCCACAAAATCAAAGCAGACTGGACATAGCAGATAGTCCAGAGATTTAAGAGAGAAGCTCCATTTTTTTTTTTTTCTGTTTTCACAAAGAAGTAATTGTACAATGCTAATTTTTTTAAAAGTTGCTTTTGAAATAGTCCATTGAAGCGTAATTGAGACGTAGAATTTTTGTTTGGTCTGTATTCTACATGGAAATTCTTGTTTCTATGAATTTATAGTCTTATGCCTCTCCAATAAGCAGGCATTGAATAGTTCAGAAATAGTAGTAGAGAGTTTTTACGTTGTGTCTTAATAAAAAAATATGAACATGTTTCCAACCTCTGTTTCCTTGAATCCAATTTCAATTTATTAGTCATCCATTTGAATACTTAATTATTAATCATTTAATTAAGTCATTTTAACAGTGTCATTTAAGGAGCCTTCAAGAAAATACCTATTTTTTAAAAACAGCAAATTCACTGTGAGAGAGGGATGAATACAACGTTTGACACCTAAATACTGGATGTTTAGACCCAGCATCCTGAGATGCTGCAGGTACATATATATTATAAGGCTGAGTTACTTTTGTTGTTTGCTGGAACAGATTACTGTTTTCAGCCTGGTTTGGCGCAGTTTTTGTTTAATTTCTGGCTCTTGGTAGCTGAAAATGCCTATAGATATTGATAGTTCCCACAGGGTATCTAGTTTTCATAGGTTAGAATTGTGTTGTCACCAGCTGATACCACCCAACTGCGTGAGGATTTAGATAATATGCGTGGGCTAAGGCTTTTTAGGAACTGTTTTAACCAATTTGCAGGAAAGCTTCAAGAGCCATTGCAATGATGTCTGCCATTATTAGCACATTAAAATATTTCCAGAATACTCCTTTATGAAAGGTCACCAGTCTAGAAAAAATAAAAATCCATCACAAAGCTTACTGTCTATATCCTGTTCTTATGTAGCCCATGATCATGGAAAAAGATTGTCTTAGAGAGAACCAGGAAAATAACTACACCAGAAAAGCTGACCAGAGGCACCTACTCTGTAACTAATGGACATGACATGGTTTAGCCACTGAATGTTCATTTTCTACTTCTAATGTAGGCTGAGCTCCTCCTCGCTAATAAGCTTCTGGAATTCAATCAGAATGAGCTGGTTTATTTGTTGTTTTTGTTTTTTTTTTTATTAATGCAGGGGTGGACCAGGCATTACCACAAGAACGTCGAACTCCTGTTACTCCGTCCTCTTCGTCTCGATATCACCGTCGCAGGTCCTCAGGGTCACGGGATGAGCGCTATAGATCGGGTAAGTGAAACTGAAGGCCACAGAACTGGAATGAAAGTTTGAAATGGTTAGTTCTGTTCTTTGCTTTTTTAAAAAAGAATTTTGTTGTATACTCAATGTAGTAGCTACACATGGGAAATATTCATTGTACAAATACAGAGACACCGTCCAAGCATGCAAGGGTGGAGTTACAAAGCCGAGGTACATCTGGAATTGAATTTGGCAACAAATGTGAAGGGCAGCAAGAAGGGCTTCTGCAGGCACAGCAGCTGCAAAAGGAAGACTAGGGGAAGTGTGGGCCCACTGCTGAATGGGCAGGGGACCTGGTGACAAGATACTTAATGTCTTCTTTCCTTTCATTTTTACTGGTGAGATTTGTGTTAGGGATTGAAGGCCCCTGAGACCAGTGGGAAAGTCTTGAGCTATGAAAACCTACCCTTCATGAAGGAGGATCAGGACAGGGAACATTTAACAAACTGAACATGTAGAGGTCGATGGGACATGATGGAATACAGCATTGGCCACCATCATTGTGAGGCCACTCTCAATTCTTTGAAAGGCTATGGCAATCGGGAGATTTCTGAGGACTGGAAGAGAGCAAGATTTGTTCCTGTCTTTAAGAATGGCAAGTAGGATGTGGGAGACTACAGGCTGATCAGCCTCACCTCAATCTCTGAGAAAGTGGTAGAGCAAATAATCCTGGAAACTGTTTTTAAATATATGAAGGACAAAGAGGTGATTTGGAGTAGTCAGTATAGATTTATGAAGTTCTCTTTTTAGGTTGGTTAATCCATGCTTGATCAACCTAATAGCTTTCTACAATGAGATGACTGCCTTGAAGGTTGAGGGAAGAGCAGTGGATGTTGTATGCCTTGACTTTGTAAGTCTTTTGACAGCATTTCTCATAACATCCTCATTGACAAACTGGTGAAATACCTTTTAGGTAAGTGGATAGTGAGGTGGGCTGAAAATTGGCTGAAGTGTTGAGCTCAGAGAGTTAGGAGCAGCAGTACAGAGTCCAGCTGGGCCAGTTGTATACTCCAGCGGTAAATGCTGACCTAATAGCTTCATCAGTGACCTTGCTGGTGAGGCAAAGTGCACCCTTCACACATCTGCAGGTGTTGTCAAACTGGGAGGAGTGGTTGCCATTCAGAGGGATCTGGACAGGCTGTAAGAGTGGGCAAACAAGAACCTAGTGAAGTTTGACAAACGGAAATGCAAAGGCCTGTGCCTGGGGAGGAATAACCGCATCCGCTTTGGCAGGCAGGGGGCCCACCAGCTTGAAGAAGTCCTGGTGGTCATGTTTGTAATGTGAGCTAGCAAGGTGCTCTTATGGGAAGGAAGGCCACAGCCCCCCGGGCCGCACTAGGAGGAATGAGGCCAGCGGGTCGGGGGAGGTGATCCTTCCCCTCTGCTCAGCACTGTGATGCACATCTGGAGTGCTGGGTCCAGTGCTGGGCTCTCCAGTACAAGAGAGAAATGGATGTACTGGAGTGAGTCCAACAAAAGACCACAAAGATGAAGGACTAGAGCCTCTGATACATGAGGAGAGGCTGCAAGAGCTGGGGTTGTGCAGCCTGAAGAGAAGGCTTAGAGGGATCTCATCAAAGTGTGTAAGTGCTTGATGGGGGGAAGTAAAGAAGATGGAGCCAGGCTCTTCTCAGCAGTGCTCAGTGACAGGACAAGAGACAGTAGGCACAAGTGAAGTATGAAAATTTCCATTTAAGTATAAGAAAAAATTCTTTTCACACTTAAGAGCAGTTAAGCACTGGTGCAGGTTGTCCAGAGAGGTTGTGGTGTATCCATCCTTGGAGATATTCGAAACCCCACTGGACATGGCCCCAAGCAATCTGCTGTAGGTGACCCTGCTTTGAGCAGGGAGTTGGGCTGGATGATTGCCAGCAGTTCCTGCTGACCTCCACCAATCTCTGGTTCCGTGGCACGGATGGATTTTATTGTACCAATTCTAGTTCGGTGAATATCATAAGAAAAATATTTAAAGTATAGCAAGTTTGGAACATTGTTATGCCCTAAATAGAAGCACTGATTAAGGGAAGATAAAATTAATTTCAGAGCTGAACAAAAGGGTAAAATCTCATTTCCAAATGAATGGGATCCAAGTTTCTTCACGATGCTTCCAGATATAACACAAAGTTAAGTGATTGGTTTATAACTGAAGGAAAACTGAACTCTGAAACATCTTTACTCTCACCTTTGAAGGCACAAACTGCATGTATGTGCCTTAACTGGATGAAGGGTAGGTGTGCCCGGCTGTTGTTCCAACTGCTAGGACAGCTGCAGTACAAACGCTCTTAGATGACAGCCAGAAGCCATGAGCTGCTTTATCCGCTGCTGCCTCTCTTGTAGCTGCAGAATAAGGGAGCTGTAGACAGCAGAACCCATCAGCTGTTGTGGCAGGGAGACCCTTACAAGCTGAGTCACAGGAGCCAGGGACTGGTGGGTGTGGAGGGTGCTGAGGAGCCAGCTGTGGAAGTTCTGGGTGTATGTGAGTGATGCATCTTGCTGGACGCAGTCAGACTCATTGTGCTGACACAACTGGAAAATGATAGAGAACGCCTTATTAAACCTTTTGTAACATACCTCTGGTTCATTTCATTAGTCAAAGAGCTTGCCAGTCCTATTTAAAGGAAAATGAAGTTATAAGTGTTGGCAGGAAAAGTTCATGTATGTCCAGAGCATTCTGATAAATATGAAAAACTCCCCTCTCCCCTGAGAAACCTTGGGTTCACACTGTAGACACTGCCAGTTTTTCACTGAATAATGGTTGTGGGATCTGCATAATAATTCACTGATATATAAGCTCCTAGAAGCTTCTCTCACATTACACAAAAAACTGTCTGATTTCTAACCAGTCTTTTTAAACAGGTAAAAATATTATTCCTGAAATTGTCTAGTTTGTGGGCGTGCAACCCATGGTCCTGAAAGCTCTAAGCTGTGACTCTCCAGAGCAGTTCCGCTGAAAACATGGGTATTTGGCCTTGTGCTGAAAGTCATCTGCTTGAGCTGTGCTTGCCAGTTGTAAACTAAGATGCTGAGTCAGTCAGGCAATGGGCAAAAGGAGACATCATGCACGTCTTCCCTGTGTGCCTCTCCTGGTACCCCAGGAGTGCTCTGAGTTGGTGTTGCTGCCTCTGGGTTTCAGTCACTGCCTGCTGCCCCAAAATAAAGGCGTTTGTTCAGTGAAATGGTACATAAGGTCCTGCCTTAGGAATGGGGCAAAGTGTTGCAATGATATATGCAAATACTAAAGACACCAACTTTGTTGCTGAGAGGAGAGGTAAGGAGTTGAGTGCAAAGGGTTGCTTGTTCCTAGTGCAGGAGTCTCAGGAGAGTCAGGTCTATAAATTCAGATCTCTCTGCTGCTCTGAAAATGTCCTTGGTGTTAAAACTGGAAAGCTTGACAGTGTTTTGGGGGCTTATGGCAGGGCTTTGAATTCCCGATTCCTGATTGCTGTATTGCCTGACTCCTCACCAAGTCACCATGCTCTCCAGCAAATTGGTTTGAACAGCTACTGCATCGTCACTCACTCAAAAGAAACCCATGTGTAGAAAATTCAGTGAAGGTAAATGTAAACTTCCGTTTCCATTTTGAGAAGTTATCAGCTCATCTCTTCAAATGTAGTTGTAGAGGAGCTTTGCTAAGATACAGTGCAATGTTCCTATCCTGAATTATATTCTCCCCTTCTATATGTTGCCCCTGTGAGATCAGAAGTCTATTTCTTTCTTGGTCTCCTGGCTCATACTCTCTATTACTGAAGGTTACAAACTTGCAAGTCAGATTGCTTTTTGGTTATCTCATCTTCAGGTTTGCCTAAGGTAGAAGCCTTTGCTTTGCTTGTTGTTTTGCTGTGCTTAATACCTCAGTCTCTCTGCTCTGATCACATTGTGATTATTAGATCCTAGCTATTACCCGCTTTCAGTGCTTGTTATCATATTTGGCACATCTTCTTGGAAAAGGCTCAAAACAAGATGAATGCACAGTCTTTAACCAGTAAGTAATTAATTTCTAGGAAAATACTTCCCTCCCTTAGTTTTTTTGCACAGTTTATTTCAATTAACATCTGTAGGCAAATCCTCTATTCCAGCTCTGATCAAAGTCCTTTTCTGTCTCTTCTTGGTAAGGTTTTCCTAATTGGAAGTCTTACATCCTGAAAGTCATCCAACTCTCCTTCCATGCCTTTGCTTTTTACGTAAATTTAGATGTCAGCGAAGATTGTTTAATGAACTCTCTTTGGAGACTCAAAATCGTTGCTGCCACTAATATCACCTTCAACTTATGTTCTTATATTATGGAAAATGTCAGACTGTGACATTTTAAATCCCTACCTATTTTCTCACTTCAGTCTTTTTTATTATTATTATTTCATTAATGTTGTAATGGAATTCTTCAGCACTATAATTTTGAAAACCCGGTTTCTATGATTTTTATATTCTAAATAAAATTGACTCTGAGTTTATGGAAGCTATTTTTTTTTCCTAAATGTTCATGATACATTTTGTGTTTAAGGTAATTTGATTTTAGAGTTCAGCCTACATTAGGAATTTAGTCTAACTCTTTAAAACCAAGAAGGTTTAAATTTCCTGGCTGCTTCTTTTTATACAGGAAGGGATCCTGAAATCACTATATTTCAAAATGTCAGCTTCTTTGATCATTTGTTGGGTGTCTAAAGAAACAGATAGTGCTGTAAGTGTAGTAACTGAACCAGTACAGGGTTAAGCTATATGATTTCATACAGATTTGGCAGCTAGTTTAGCTGATACTAATTCAAATGCATTTTTTATTTGTTTACTACTGAATATAAAAATTCTTTCAGTATTTGGAAAGGTTTGCCAAATGTAGATCGTGGCAATGTTTTTCTCTTAGCAGCTGCCATTCCTGTGCCGGCGCCTGTACTAAAACATTATCTGGGGGCTCAAGATGACACCAAAGCCAAATGCTGCTGTTGGCTGAATCAGTAACTTTTGCCAAGAGGCTTTTCTGGCCAGTGGCTTTCCAGGCAAGAAAACCCAATCAAAGGGGAACAAGCAAAGGCTTGCCCTTTGCTTCTCCTCCTGCGTGTAGAATAGATGTCAGCATCTGGCTTGACCTGGCTCCAGCAGTGTGACTGCAAAATCAAGCACAGACTTGAGTACTGAGTTAATAGTGGTCATGTAGATAGATGTAGCTGCAGTTGGACATACAGGTTTGCTTCCTTTGTGCAGTTTAGAACCTAGGTTTCTCAGGTTTTGGAAGCTGCAAATCCATGGATTTGGTATGGTGTCTTGAGGTAAGAAGACAGGAATTATGTGGTGGAGTAAAGAGGTCGATAACCTGAATGGCTTAGCTTTCACAGTCTTATCATGCTGTCTAAATGAACTCACCTAGTCAAATCCTAAGATTTTCAGAGGATGTTGGCCCTAATGTCTTCATGCAGTCACTAGGGACCTGTTGGCTCGCTGGTTAGCACTGGCTACATCCTGCTCCTGCTAACATTGAAATCCCTCATAGGAAAAGCCGGAGCTTCTGCCGCTGTTATTTAAAATACCATCATGTAGGTGGTCTTGCTTTTGGAGGAATGATCTTACTGATTTGGTGCTTAAAACACTGATCTGTAACCTCTCCACCTCAAAGCCCTGAGTTACCGCTGCTGGGGGGGCTTGGCGCGTCGCTGTGGCTGGCGTGTGGGGGCCTGAGGCATTGCTGGGCTTGGCTGCGGCAGAGGGGCTGCAGCGCAGAGGTGGTGGCAGTTCCTAAGGGAACACCCCATGGGTGAACTGGGAATATCCTCCTGATCAGAAGTTGTTTTGTTGGTCACGGTAAATCTCCCCCAGATCTGTGTTTCTCAGCCATTCATGGCCTGCAGGTTCAGAGAGCAGCTCTCCTTTCAGAGCCCTTCAGCACCCATTTTTACTCCTTGCCAGAGAACAAGTGTGTTATCCTCCTCAGCTGGGTGTTCAGCACATGGAAAGATGAAATGTCAGGTCCTTACCAACTTCATTTTTCTGAAGGGGTGCCACTGTGGCCTTTAGATTACACCAAAACAAAAAGCTTAGGTTTTCCATCCCGGTGCTGGAAACCAGAGCACCTTCTCATATGCCAGGACCCAGCTTTTACTGTTTCCATGCCTGTCCATAAAAAATAACAAGGGCTATGTAAATGCACAAAAAGTATGCACCAGTAAAAAGAAAAAATGAAAAAAATCAACATTAAATCATAGGGTGTAATATGTTCAAATGAACATGCATGTGTTAGGAATGAGATAGCGGCTCTTGGCTCTCGATTTCTGCAGTAGAATTCTCCTCTGATGAGATGAGGATATGACAGATGAGCTGGGCCAAGTTTATTAAATCCCTTGTTTCTCTAAGAGGCCTTGAAGATGACCAGTGTTCTGCACTGCCTGGAGCAAGTGTAAGGCTTAAGAAAAATGAGGCCAGTGAGCTCTAAACCCAAGTTTTCCAGATGTTAGAAATGGTGTGGGAAGCAGCAGTATAAATGAAATTGCACTGCCTCTGTGGCTGAGGGTTCACAGAGTCCTAGAGGAAAGCCCAGCAAATGAGAGAACATGTGTTACATGAACTATGTGGACGGATTTTAAAAGGCCCAGCAGTGGATGAGCATAGAGCTGGGAGCTGAGAAATGATGTTTTTAGAAATACCATAGGTGGAGTCAGCATCTCCCAGCTGGTAGCATACAGAAAGGGTACTGCTGGAAAGGTGGTTGTGGTACCTGGACTCTTGGCAGGGAGCACCTCGCTTCTACTCACACTTGCTGATTTTTTTTCACATGTAACTTCTGAAGATGAGAATGAAAAAATCAGTCTGGTACACCATTCTTGGGGGGCTGCCAACCCCTGCCCCAGAGATCCCACCGCTGCAGAGAGCAGTTCATTTTCCAAGCACACTCAGCACTTCTTTTAGAAGACATCTTCATACAGGAGAATTTTGGAGATACTGCCAAAACAAATGCATCCTAACTACAGCTCTCCCAGCTCAAATTCCTGAGCCACCTTTCCCACACTGTGGTTCGATAGGGAAAAGACTGAACAGCTTATACTGAGCGTGAAATCATTAAACGTCAAAACAAACGATCCCAGGCTAGGTTTGAGGGTCATGTGAAATAAGGGAGCTCGCAATGGAAAAACATTCCCTTTAGACCCAAATCCTAGAGGAGAAGTTGGCACCAGGCCCTAAGTAGCCGAGCTCTGCTCTAGGAGCTTCGGTATGTGCCTTATGATATATTTATTCTTATTTACCATGAAGTAAGGGTGTGTATGAACTGTAACAAAGGTTGCTGACATTTTGCATGTTTATAGCTTACCTCATGGTGATTTTAAAATATATGGGTAGCTTATATTTTGTGTTTCTGAAAGGACATTCAAGATCTCGTTCTGCGATCTCGCCAGACCTGACAAAAAAGAATTACACTATGAGAATGTAAGAGTTGTAGTGCGTGGTGGAGGGAAAAATGGAATGGGAAGATCTGAGGAATCGTTTTTATTGAACCCTTATCATTTAGCATTTCTCCAAGGAATAAGGAGAAGGAAAAAAAAATATGACGAATGTCCTATGTATCGAAATGGGACAAAAAGCACATAAGTATTAAGGTGGCTTGTCATAAACCAAAGAACTTGTTAAACCTTCAGGTGAGCAAGGGTTATTTAGAAGAGTTGATCTGAATTAGTTAACCTGGCTGTGGACACAGTTAATTAATCTCATATTTGACTTAGCTTACTTACAAATATGATTTCAAGCTACAACTCAGTCAGGGCAAAACAGAGGTTGAAGAAAAACTTAGGCAGAGATGTAATTTATATGACCACATCCTTGCTTTTGACCCAGCAGAAAAATTTGTAAGGGTAATTGCAGAACTCCTGAGGAAAATTACTCAAGGATCTCCAGAGAGAAACAAATAGAAAGTTGATTTACTTCAGATCACATAATAAGGGGGCCTGAGATGAAGTCACTATGTGAAGCTGACTTCCAGATTGCATTACAAATGAGATAATAAATAAATGGAGGGATGGAAATTATTAGTGGGAGGCCTGCATGCTGGGTTTGGTTTTTTTTTATTTCACTTATGAGTGGAGTTGATACAGTTTTAAATCTCAGAGTTTAGAGAAAAACATTTTAAAATCAATTTTATTATAATATCTGAAGAATCCAAAAGTAAAGCAAAAAGTATGCCTTCCAGCAAAACTAGCCATGGTGTCATAAAGAGTTCGATCTTCTGGTTTGGTGTCCTCTGTTTCCATCACATAACCTCTGTGTTTCACAACCTGCCTGTACAACTTTCCCAACCTTTCAGCTTTTACCTTCCTCCCACCCAGAATTACGGGTTATCGCCACTGCCATCCGAAGTGGGCAGCGACAGCTGTGCTTTTCTCCTTTAGAGTTAAGCTTTCCGGCCACGTGAGAACATACAACACTTGTAGCTTCTTCATGCGTGCCCCAGGAGGTGGGCAGCAGGTGCCCAGGAGGTACTTGGCAGGGGCTGAAGGATGGCACAGCACAGCCCTGTGCCGAGTGCCCGGAGCGCGGTTTCCTGCATCAGTGGAGCTTGTTGGCTGCAACATCCTAGAAGAGCCAGGCCTCTTGCAGTCGCACGCTCATGGGAGTGCAGATGTTTTCTAAAATGCTGACACTTCACTGTCAAAAACTGTTCAAGTCAACAAAATCTGGCTGCGAATTCATGAAAAGTCAGCAGAACTTTCCCCTGCATATCCATGTGTCCCCAGTTCTCAGTAAATCCAGGGAACCAGTATATATAGTTTAAACATCCCTGAAACTGAAAAAACACACGCTTAAGTTGTTTTTTGAAATGTAAGCAACAGTTTATTTCTGTTGGTAACATCCACAGCCCTTGTATAAATGAGCGTTGTCTTAGAGCAGATGTTCTTGCATTCAGTTGAGTATTCACTGTGTTTGTTGTGAATGCCTTATTTCGGAATTAATAGCACACCTGCTTGCAGCTGGAGAGAAATTAGGTGTCACAATGTTCGGACTGTGTGCTTTCCTATCTTACTGCCCAGAGAGATTGTAAAAGCATTCTGACACTGCTGCATTATAGCATCACCCACAGCAAAGATCTGTTATTATATGGACTCACTTTCACATTCCCAGGGGTGAGATGATTTTCCAAGGACTGATCTGTGTTGGATAAACACTGCGATTTTTATGAAATCATTTGTCCTGTGTCTGCCTGAATGTAAGTCGGTGCTGTCAGCCCAGGACAATCAAAAGACAAAGCCTAACTGTAATCTCTTCTGATGATACCACATTTACTGTGTCTCACCCTATTTAGTACGTCCTGATTGCATTCCCAATAGATGTAGCTACCAAATTATCTCTACTCAGAGTATTTACAGGCCGTGTATTAGGAAATGAATTCTCAGTATATCCTTTGTTTCCATGGTAGCTACAAGAAAGGTCTGATTAAACTCATAAGAGACTCGTGCTTTCAACTACTAGTTTCCTGTAAGGCAGCAACTGCCAACCTTTCCTCTGTATAATTACTTAGCATACTATTGCTATACTTAGCATTACCTTATCTGGGATTTTCAGCCAAAATTCACCTTCGATAGTGCTGTTTTCCCATAGTACAAGTTGCCTCCTTAGAAGCTGTTAGGATTCAGCTGTTGCACTGTGTGTTGATGGAGCAGTGACTGCCCTCGCTTCTGTTGCCTCTGCAAGCTGCCTTGCTAGCTTCCCTGAGACGGAGATTTGTTTGTAGTGCTACTTATTTGTTAAATGTCTGACTTCAGAGCTGATCCTTTACCACAATATAAATAAGACCTAAGTATGTATTATATGTACATAAATAACCTCTTTTTAAAAATACTTTGGCATTCTCAACTCATTAGAGCAGAGCATCAACTTTCTTGATCTTCATAATTTGCCATTCTGCAAGTCAGTTGCATTTATGGACTATCCCACAAAAAGCAAGGATGCTAAACCTTCTCAGAGTCCTTGGGCCTGTCCTGCTCCCAGCTGTATCGTCATGTTACTGGGAATTGGCTACTAAAGCAAAGGAAGAAAGATTGCTTCCAAAGGCTAAATCAAAAAAAAGACAAGAATAGCTCAGGGGAGAGGAATTACATGAGACAAAAGGAACAAACATGAAATGGATGAATTCAGATCACATCTAGGTAAGTCTCTGAGCAGTTTTATTCTTCCAGGGGTAAGTCAGTCCCCTGAAAAGATCTTACTTTTTTCTGAATTACTTCAGAACTAGAAAACCAGGCTGCAGAACATGAGGACTCCGTTAGATAATTCTGCATCTATACAACAAAAATTAGTCAACAGCTTGTTTTTCCATATTTTTGTTTCTTAAATAGCTGGTGATTGGGGTATCAAGGCTGGATAATTCCTGAGAAACTGAAAATGTGAGTAAAACCAACAGAAGGAGGATATTTTATCAGAAACAGGTAGAAACAGACTTCTGCTATCCTGATTTTAGTAATGCATGACTCCTGTCTACAGCCAGTCTAATTTCTTGTCTTAAAAAGAAACAGGGCTGTGTGATAAAGTAGATACAAGATAACTACTTGACACACAACTGCAAGACCCGATTTAAGTACAAAAGAAGTCACTGTTTTTCTTTTGTGTGCTGCGGCATTTTATGAAAGCGGTGTGAGGAACAGTTTTATAATGTGGGAATTTTTAATGTAGCTGATGCTTTCCATGGGAGGAGCACCCTGCTTCATGATCCATGCAGAACTAACACCCAGATCCCCGATCCTTAAGGAGGTATCACTTTACTTACAGTATGTTGAGTGTTTGACATGCCTATGGAGCAAATGCAGCTAATGCTGAATAAAGGGAGCCACTGAGGCATGTTAAACTTATATAGGAAAAAAAAAAAATAACAACCTCTCCACACTGAGAAAGAAGGAAACTGTAACTTGTTGAATATGGTTTTGTTTTTTTAAAAAAGAAGAGCTGAATAAAAAGGAGCAAACTCATTCTGCTAAAAGCTGCAGAAGTCTGTGGGAGGACTAGGAATATGCAGCATATTTCAAATGTCTCCGTTACAGTTCAGAGCTTTCCAGGACACTGTATCTGGCCCAAGTAAGGAATGGGACATCCCTGTTCATGGGGTATAAGGGGAAGGGCGCATCAGGGTTATGCTCCATGCCAAATGAGGATGCACACTTCAGAAGAGTGCTCTTCTGGCAGCTGTAGAGAAACACGAGATACTGCAGCATGGCTCCGTATGTGGACCAGGAAATGGTTGACCTTGTTCATCACACAATTACTTTCTTGCTTCAGGAAAGGAAGGCTGATTTGCTTGTGGGGTTCATCTGAGCCTAGAAGGATCATACGTACTGTCTCCCCAAAGTAACGGGCTAGGAGAGGACAGCTTGTCATAGAGCAAAGTCACCACTTTTTCTAAGTACACATGTGTTTGTACAAGGAGGAGAGATGTTCTCCAGAAAAGACTTCAGTAAAAGTTCAGAAGACTTTTCTTATCCTGGAGCCAATACAAACCAGGCTAAAATTCCTGGCCAGCCTTTCTTTCTGTGTACCAGCCCAGCTTCTGACCGAATAAAAAATTGTTGTGTCCCGCCACAAAAGGAGGATTGGGTTCCAGGTTTTCAACAGCATAGGGAATAAATGGTTAAAGAACACTGTGAACAAGGAGTCAACAGTGTGAGCAACCTGTAATTAACAGTGTTTGCTTCTGTATTTCTGAGCATTATTAAACCTTTGAACACTGTGCACCTATCGGCAGTTAATACAGTTCTCCCCCAAACAACCTCTGTCACCCAGTTCTCCCTCTTGAGAATAGGTTGCTCCCTCACATGTCACCACGTGTTTAAAAAGAGCAGTCTCTGAGCACAGGCTCATCCCTCTGGCTGGGCTGTGTACTGACCACCATCTTCTGTCTCTTGCCGGTTTGTTGTGCCAGGGGAGATCACATCGAAGCAGCGTGCTAGCGCAGGTAGGGCATCACTTTGTTCCACAGAAACAGAGGGGTGGGCTTGTCCTCTTTTCCACAGACAATCAAATGTACCAGTGTTGATCATACAGCCATTGGATCACACTGAGAGAGAAAGAGGGGAAAGATGCTGGAGAACATGGTGTCCGAGTTGCCACTGCGTAGTAATGTCTGTTAGTGGGTTGGTTTTTTTTTTTTTCCTGAGCCTTTTCAGTTAAACAAGGAGCACAACAGTGTGCCAAGTTATGAGATAAACCAGATGAAAAGAGTGACTGCACTAAGCAGAGCCCCTCCTGGGAAAGCTGGGCAGTTTGTCCTGCTGATGGAATGAGTGATTTACCTCTATTTGCAATGGATGAGAGTGTTGGATTATGGAGTGCAATGGCCAAAGCCATGGGTCATCACTCTGGGAGTCTGGGCTTATGTACCATCATTCTCTATGCCAGTTTTAATTTCTCTACTCTTTGTTTTGAGGCCTCATCTCTTGTTTAATAGATTGTTAAATCTTTGAAGGGAAACTTTCTTTCTATGGTGCTTTTTTTTTTTTTTTTGAGTTCCAGGTTTTTTGCATTTCACTTACTGACTTTGCTCCCAGAAGTATGCTTGCCCTCTCTATCCTGTCATAGAAGGTAAAGGGAGAGAATAAACAAATAAAAATGCTGGAATGCAACAGACAAAAGACTGGGAACAGAGCTGGTTTGTCTGAAGTATGCTAAGTATTATCAGGCAGCCTATAAGAAATGTGTGTCAGGTTGATTACTGAACACCAGGTTGATTGCAGTAGCATGTTGAGCACTTAGCTTTTCCAAGCATTTGTTTTATTCTTCCCCATTTATGGATTCCTTGAGTACAAACTCATAAATTGGATTCAACATAGAGTTGGCCAACCTAAAACAGTTGATAAGGACAACAGCAGGTAAGGAACTGCACGTTGGTTCCCGCTACCAATATAATAAAATATCATCACTCTATCCCCTAGATTTACCATTGAGATTTTCTTGTGGAAAAGCCAGGTGGGAAGAGTATAAAGATTTTATTACCTATAGGAGTGCTTTGAAGGGTCAGGACCTGCAGTCGTTTTATCAGCTGTAAACAGGGTAGTTAGAATGTCACAGACTCCCACATGAAAGAATATTTCGCCTAAAAGTATATTCTTTCCACTTAGACCTGGGACTTTTTTGGAAGGCTTGAGTGCAACTACATCAAGGTAAATCTGTGTTTGAATCTCTATCAGAAGTTTATAGTAGGTGGGAAATTGTAGCGTGCCACACAGTGAGGAAAGAGAGACGACATCAGGGTTTGGCAGCTTTTTTTATTTTTATTTTTTTTTAATGAAAGTTCCTAGCTGTGTGGCATTTCTGGACAAAATCTTCATACTTGAACAGTTTTTCTCAGGAAAATTTATCAAGAAATCTGTATTTTACAGCAGTGCTCAATCACAATATGATGAATTCAGTTAGCCTGAGTGTGCCAGGGTAGATTGAGAAGACAGTTCAGACACTTTTGTCAGACCTGCAAGACAAGGGGCATCACCCTTCCAGAGACAGTTTGAAATTCTAATGTGGTGTTCTCCACTGATGCTCTGTGTGATATGTGGAGAATACAAATAGGATTCAGGGGGATGAGCAGTTTTCTGTCCTGAGGGAACCTGGATATGTCTTCTTACCCTCATTATACTTTGTCCCAGTGTGTATCACAAGTGCGGTTTCCTTCCTTTAGTGAACAAGGAGATTCCAGTTACTGTTATAGAAATTCCTATTACAAGGAGATTCCAGTTACTGTTACAGAAATTCCTATTACAAGCCTCCTTGTATTTTTTCAGTAGCTGCTAGGGACAGATTGTGGGCAAGCAGTGGGAGAGAACGGGTCACATACAATCTGATGGGCTCCATAGCCCATCTTTCACCAAGATAAAGGCAAAGAGCTACCATGCTCTTCCTCAAATTGATAAGACGCAAATCACCAGAGCCTTTTGGTGAGGAATGTATGTTTCAGTGTGGGTTTAAATCCATACTTCATAAAAGTAGGAAAAGAGGTTCTTAGTTCTATTTTGGTTAACATTCCTTGTGATACATCAGCAAAGTTCACTTGTAGATCTGAAAAGCAACGCTAAAACCTAGAGGAAAGCAAAGCATGTGTATGGAAAGTGCATACCTGAAGTTGATATTTGGTGGGAACAAACCTACTTACTGTTTCTACTTTGCTGTGATTACAGGATTGCAATTCACAATTCAAGGTTGGGAATTGTGCAGTTTGTAAATACCCATCTGGCTTTCCCTCATCTCTCCTGATTTTTCAATATACTTTGGGACTCGGCCTCTAGGTATGAATGGCTTGGATGCTGTTCATTAGCTTAGCAAGTCCAACTCTGTACAAGGCATTCAAAATAGGTTGAAGAGCATCTTCAGAACCCATCAATAGGCTTTCATTCAAAAAGAAGACCATGCAAACTACATTGGCTATTATTCATTCTTTACCTCATCTTTAGCCTTTTTTGCTATGCTTAGAGAGACTTTGTTTAGCCAAGAGTTTTATTCCTGGGAGAGAACATTGTAAAAAGATTTTTTTATCCAAGCTCGACTGTTTCTGCTGCCTTTCCCCACCTTCCCCTAAAAGCCTGTGAGCTCTTGCTTATAGTCCCAGGACCATCTCTGAACTGTCTGTCTTCAGCCTTTTCCAGATATGTGTCCTGGGTTTTTTGGTAGCCTCCATACTCTGAGTAATGCCTTCAGAATAGTTGACCTTGCAGGCTGGGCTGGAAGCAGGTGTGCATGTTCCTTCTCCCCCGTCGGCTTCCCTCTTGTTTTTTCAGTTTCTTATCGTTTCCATTGTTTTTGCCTTCCTGTGGGGTTTTGTTGTGTTGGGGTTTTTTAGCAATCTATGGTTTGGTTTATTCCACAGTAACCCATTAGAAATAAACATATCAGGAATGTGCTTTATTAAGAAAACAATTCAATTCCTGGACTCCCGTCATCTCATTTGAAAATCAAGACCCTGCAGAGTGTTTTTATTTAAACTGATGAGTTTACCTTCTCACATCAAAAAAGCACCAAAAAGAAATCAAAGAATTCACAAGTTATGATTCAGTGTCCAGCTGTCACTAAACATTTTAATAATGATTTTCTGTCAGCTGTCCTCCTTTAAAAAAATTTGGAAGAATTTGAGTTACAGCTCATCTCCTTCCTGACATTTAGGGTAAAAACCACTCCTAAGTACAGTAATATACTTACAGTTCCTCCTTTCTTGATCACCAAAAATTGTGCTCTTGCCAAAATTGCTGTAGAGTTTGGGTTTTTGTTTTTTTTTTTTTTTAAAGGGAAAGCTCATTTTTTACTGATTGATATCTAATTGCTATCCTTTGAAGGAAAACCGAGAATTTGCCCTGCTGGATAAGAAACACAAACTATTAGTGAGCTTGTTCAGTCCTGTATAAATTACTGGCATTGGTGTGGAGTGAGCAGGTAGGAATTTATCTCGGGGACATACTGTTAGAACTTAGATTATTTTCTTAGTCTGATGATTCTTTTTACATAAACTTTTCATCAAGTTTTAATTATAAGAAAGACCTTAACTCTTCTACTTTAAAACAGTGGCTTGACAGGAGAGACATTGTTTTCTGGTTAGCATTGCAGTTTTCCTCCATTGTGGTCCATCAACCGCATGGTTCTTTTGAGTATGCTTTTCCAGCTTTGCTGTTTGCTTTTCATACTTTACTTTCACTAGTGTGCTCATCCTCTTCATGATTTAAAACAAAAGCAAAATACAGCTCAGAGAAACAGCTGATAACATTCTTTTTCTTAGACTTACTCTTCCCTGCAGTCTTTCCACTAAGAAGTGTTTAAACCTTGGCAGAAGATAGGGAACACCATTATGAAAAATGAGACGTTGCAGCTTATCAGCAGAGTGTATCATCTAATGCTTCTAGTCATCCTTCCCAGTTGTTACTTACAAATTGTTTATGCTGATGTGATCTGACCAACACATCTTTAAATAAAGATATGTATACTCTTCTCTTTCCTGTTACTTCTGTTGGGAAATATTGCCCATTCAGAGCTGCCGCCACGTTGACACAGGAGTAGGAAAGAGGCTACATGCTGCCAACTCAGCCTGCGAGGGTGGTCTTCAAACAGATACAGCAGCAGTAGAAGTGGGATCACTCTGGATTAAACCTGCTTCATTATGCTCTTCCTTTACAAATGGGAAGAGCTAAATCATGCACACAACTAGCTGCATTTTCTACAGCTGACTAGCAGTGACTGGTTAAAAGGCAACATCTAATGTGCTTCCAGTTGTGTGCCAGATGGTCAATATATGGCAGCTTCTTTAACCACAAGTGATTTTTGTTGCCTGCCATGAGTTTTGCATACAGTCTCCTCATGTGCGTCTTGTCCCAAAGCCATAGAAATATGCAGGTAAATATAGCTGGTGCAGGATAGTAAACTAAAGGCAATCTTACTTCAGTGTATCGTTATGGTAGTAATGAAATAATTTGCACAAAACAAAGTCCTTATCAAAACATGTCACTAACATCTTTTAGACGTGTTAAATGGCCTTTTTCAAACTTTGGGAGGCAGACAAATACATACATATATGAAAGGTAGAGAAGCTCTTCACTGGGGATGTCCCCATGGGGATGGCATTTGTTGGATGCTTTGGAGTGGGCTGCTGTGAGCTGCGTAGCACCAGGCCAGTGCTCAGGGTGCTTTTACTTCTCATTCCACCTCAGGCCAACCCTACCTAATACTTATTTTTCTGTGAATAATGCCAAGTGGCAGAGGCAGGAGGAGGATTTGGGAATGGGGGACCTGCTACTGTTTCTGTTGTGACATTTCATATACCTCTTACTACCTTTCAAGCAAATGTTCCTGTTTGCTTAGTCTGTGTGACTTTAGCGTAAATTGGAAACCTCATTCACATAAAAAATGGGCAATGTTAATGCACCACACTTCCACTGCAAACAGTAATGAATGGTTGCTGAAGTAACAGCTCTTGGTTAAACAGAGATTTGCTTTGGGGAAGCGGTGTTCCTGCTCCTCAAATAGTGTATCACTGTTCTGGAAATAGCATACAGCATACAGGGCTTGTTTGTTGGTCCAGCACTTTTCACTATAGCTGGTTTTTCTACAGTGAGGTGAGCTCCTGCAGTTCCTCTGAGATGCCGTGCGTTCCTGGCCTTTCATGGTTCCATATGTGTTGTCGGCCTAGCTGGCATACAACGTACCTGAATGCACAAACAGCTCATTTCTGACTGAACACTACCTTGAAATCTCTCTTTCCTTCTAGATGTCCACACAGAAGCAGTTCAGGCAGCCCTTGCTAAACATAAAGAAAGGAAAATGGCAGTCCCCATGCCCTCGAAACGACGTTCGTTGGTGGTGCAAACATCAATGGATGCCTATACACCTCCAGGTGAGCATCTCTGTGTAGTTTATGACAATGTTAAAGCTAGT
>JAVJGJ010000047.1:61819741-61880662 GCA_035590215.1 Microhierax caerulescens | reverse complement strand
TGGTGCAAACATCAATGGATGCCTATACACCTCCAGGTGAGCATCTCTGTGTAGTTTATGACAATGTTAAAGCTAGTTCTTTATGCTGCTATGAACTAATAATCTGCCTGCATAGACAGAAATGGAAATGCCATTTGAGACACACTGAGCCTCGAGGTATGTTTGAAGAGAAGGTGAACAGAATGGTTGGAAAGTCAGCAGGGGCACTTGCCATGATTGCTTTTGCCCTTGGTGATATCTCAACTTGCACTGGTCCTTCTGGTCTTATGAAGACCTAGCTATGGCCAGCTTGTCATCTTCTATGTGAGTCAAAGCTCCTTTCAAGTTTCTGGTTTATTCCCTGACGCTGTAGTGTGACAGTGTCTGTACAATTAGTCATGCCATTCCTTTTCAAACTTACCTGCTCTTTCACCTACTAGACTGAAAATGCCCTACATCTCATGCATTCCCATTCCCATTCTCACTGAATCCAGATGGGACTCCATTTCTCACTGAGGGGTGGACTTTCTACAATTGGAAAAGTGTTTCACAGACTTCATGGAATGAGCTTGGGAAAGTATTTTGGCTATTCTGTACTATTAATGCATGGCTGGAGATCTTTGGAATATTCTCAAGCCACGTTATAAAGGAAGATTCCTTTGCGATCTTATTTTTGTACAGTACACGAGCCACGGCCCTACAACAGGAAAGCTCTCTCAGTGCACAGTTAGTAATTGACTTCATTTCAGTATTTCAGTATTACAGGTTTTTCTTACTGTGTTTGCGTACCTTCGTGAGCTTTTCTTAATGACACTTATCTTTAAACCTGGAATGTCAACATGCCTTATTTCTATTAAGAAATCCCCAAAGTACTGCAACTTAACAAGCTGTTTTTAATCACTAGATACTTCTTCTGGTTCAGAAGATGAAGGCTCCGTACAGGGCGACTCCCAGGGAACTCCCACCTCAAGTCAGGGGAGTATAAACATGGAACACTGGATCAGTCAAGCGATCCATGGCTCTACCACGTCAACCACTTCATCCTCCTCGACACAAAGTGGAGGCAGTGGTGCTGCACACAGACTAGCTGATGTTATGGCTCAAACGCATATAGGTTAGTATATGGATGTCTTGAGCATATCCAATTAACATGAATTTTGACTTTCACATTCAGCTGTTGTTACCTTATGAAGTCTTGCAGAAGTCTTTCATGTGCTTTTTCTTCTTTCCTTTTTTGTTTACACATGTTATATGGAGACATAGCCCTATGTTCTTATTTCAGGAAGGGAAGAAAAAAGTAGCAATTTAGATTTAGAGGCAGACTTAGGTTGTGCCAAACAGGGTCTAGGTATTGGCTCCCAATTATCTTAAAACGTGCAGTTGCATGGCTTCCATTATTTAGCACTAAAAAAGTCTCTGTAGAATCCATCATTAAGAAAAATCAGTGCATGCAGCATTAGGGGTTGCTTTCATAGGAGTTTCCCCAACTGCTGCACCACTTTAATTACATAGCTTGAGTGATTTTTGATAATTGTTAACAGTAGGTCCTCTTAAATGTATGTTTTTCTGCTCTTAATTGAATCTAAAATACTTGGGCTGGGATATCTAGCTATTATAGTCCTTGGGAAGGACTATTATATACCTTCGGAGAAGGGAGCTGTTATTATTAGCTGTTTGTTTATATCCTTTGGAAAGATCCTAGGAAGTCAGAGCTGTATTTCCATTAGGGCTAAGCTTCACAGACATTAATTATTTCTGAATATTGTGCCATCAACATTAGTCTTCATTAAAATGAGGCAGCTATTCGATTAGGCATGTGGAAAGCAAGGCTTGTTTTCCCTTCATTCTCCAGTAACTGTTTATCATACAAGGCATCTGCTTTGGGTGCATTCTCGCTGGGGCTGTGTATTTTGGGTCATCTCACTGAAAATCTGTTGGAATCTCTATTGGAACAGATAAAGCAACCTCACTACTGTTCTACTACACGTAAGGAAATGGAGTTTTGTGTGACTGTTCCTCAACTGATCATTCCTTTTCAAGTATATGTAACGAGATACATGAAAGCATCTTAAATGTTCCTGATTTTATGTGCTGGAACAGTAGTCTGTATCTTTTTTCTTTTTTTTTTTTTTAATGAGTATAGCTAGATGTTAACACCTGTCTTTTCAGATAAGTAGTCCGCTCACCATGGTCTGGAATTGCTGAATTGCAGTCAGGGGGAGGATTTGTATTGTATTCTTAAATTCATGCTAAATGAATAGCTTAGAACCTTGTTTTAGAAACACATACGCTTCTGAACACATTAATCATTGCATTTGGTTATTTTCTGTGACTTCGTCTTGAAATGCTAGAGGAAATTATAGCATAGAGAATTAAATTTATCCAAACTCTGAAAGGTTACATTACTCACACACCAAGTCTTAATGTGTCTTTAAATATAGCTTCTTTATAATGTGACATTTCAGTAATTTTAAATCTGGCACAGTAAGTCGTCTTTTGTAATCACTGAGTTTGCAGTAAATAATACAGCATTTATAGAGCTAAATTAAGATGGCAGTATTCTGTAGAAGAGGAAGAATACTACTTGTTTTACTTGTTTTTTATTTTGCCTTGTTGACTAGAAAGATTTCTCCTCTGAAGGAAACAGTTAAGCTTATCTCAGTGTATGCATATTTTTATTTGTTCTGACAATAAGATACTTTAGATTACATCTCTAGTTGGACAGTAGTTGTGATATAGTAGTGTAAAGGTCATTTGGATACAAAATATGAGTGATATCTACTAACAGAGATTGTGATCTTAAGGTTACCATCAGTCATTGTTGCTAAGATAACTGGAAATGTAAGAGAAGCTGCATAGATGATAACTATAGGATGTATTTCTTCATGGGTGAGCTGTTTTCTGTTAGAATTTGAAACTAAATGGCTCTTTTGTGTTTTTTTTTCAATTCAAGAAGGTGGATTTTGCATATAATTTTATTCTAAGAGGTAATAAATTTGAAGTATTCCCACAGATAGCCTTGCTCTTTCAGAGGCAGTGTGTCAGTGATCATAGATGAATAATCCTCTTTGGCAGAGGAGAAGGCAAGGGAGAACAGTAATCCTGTTCTCTGAAGCTCTTCAGCTTCTGGAAACAATTTGTTCTTGATCACAAAGAACATGTATTCCCATGGCTTGATGTTTGTTTGGTCCAGGAGTTGTTCTCCAAAGACCGATCAGCCTGCAAGAGAGAAATCACCTGTAAATATGTAAGGACGTACTGGCATACTCTGAAGATACCAGTTTTGGTAAATACAAATATAAGGGGCAACAGGAAAGACCTTTAATAATAACCAGTAAACCCCCTCCATTCTGATACCCGCTAGGATTTGACCTCCAGAGTGCATCACAGAATCAAAGGGAGATTTTTCCAGTTTACTGTAATGCAGTCCTGGGAAGGGATTTGATAAAAGGCCTTGGCTATAATATAACCAGAGTTCAGCTTTGTGGATTGTTTAGATAATTTGCATTAGCTATTATGTGCTTTTATGTTATACTGTTCATTTAATTTGGCTGCTGCTGCTGCTTTATTATGGCCAAAGTTCTGGTTTAGGATAGATATCCTTTAAATGTTTATTCTAAGCTTTAAGATGCTCCGGTATCTGTGCTTTCATTTGTCTGTATTACATGTTTTGGATCTATACGTATATAAAAATCGAGGAAGCACATCCCGAAGCTCAGAAAGTTCATGTAATGAAAATCATATGGCACTTACCTATCATTGTAAGTTGATATCAAGTTAAACATCTCACTACAAAATTTTGATCCTGTAGATGCATTTAATGTTTCTTTTATATGCTTCAAATATGTTTCTGTTTAAAAATCAAAGGCTTTTATCCACATTAAAGGCTACATAGATTTCTAATTAAGTAAATAAAAAAACATGTGCCAGAAAGCATGACTGAGAATTGTCAGACAACCTTAAAATTCTTGTCTTCTGAGAAGGAATATTAACTTCTAATACAGGGGACTAGTTTAAAATCCTGTCACCTGGACTTCGATATGTCAGGAACCTAACTGATAGAAGAAGGTACAGCTCTGACTCTGGATTTCCCTCCCCTAACAATCAGAAGAGCCAGCTTGTTTGGGAGGAAAAGCTGCATTTTCTTCAAGTATAGTATTGCACAGATGCTTTTTGAGTTCCCGAGACTTTTCAAATACATGGTGCTCGTGTGCTTCCAAACTTCCACTGAAAATATTCCCCCAGCTCTTGGGTCCTCCTCATACATGGGGGTCTGTCAGTGCATATGCTCTGTCCCTATGTGAATGTGCTCTGCGTTGTTGGTTCTTTCTGATTTTCGTGAAATGGGGTGAATTACCTCACTGCAGTGGCAGAAATGAAGAGCGCCTTAACTGGAAGCAGCTGTTCTGTCTGTGATCTTCTAATGCAAGAATATTGGAAGAGATGGGAAGAGGAGGTGATGCAAGTATGTATGTTTGATGGAGGAAATGCTTTGAAGTCATGCAGCTGTCACAGTTTCTACTTCTTAGTCAACAGATGTGTCAGGATCCTTACTCTTAACTAAAGCTCAAACCATGCTTCAAGTTACCTGACAAGACCAAGCAGCTCTGTACAATTGTGTCCATGGTCTAAACCTGGATTGACTGTTCTATACAAAAAAGGGTACATTTCACATAACAATTATCTTTTTCTTTAGAAGTCATTCAGACTAAATTTTTGTTGGTATGACTTTCATTTCTCCAAACCTGCCTCTGAGAAGGGAACCAACTGAGGATTTGTGAATGTAATGGTTGAAGCTTGCAGCTGTAGATACTGCCATGATAAGACATCTGTTAAGCAGATACTTTAAAGGAATATGGCAAGACAAACCTGAATGTTCCTCTTCTGCTGGGTAAGAGTTCTTAATGGAAATTTAAACAGCATGGGCAGCCAGGGTGCAAAAACCCCACACTCTGGCTAGCCAGTGGGCTTTTAACTCCAATTTAATTTGCCTTGTAAAGTCTGAAAAGATGGAAATCCTTCACTGGGAAGATGTAAACAGTTATAGCTAACTTTAAAAATACTTTCTCATGTTACTAATAGCTGACTAAGTACAATTATTTTCTTAGTCATGATCTCTCCTATTTGCATAGCCAAACTGCATTATAAGTAAAAGATAAAAAAGATAAACATCAGCATTTTTTAATTGACTGATTGAATAGTTCAATCACGATCTATAAAAAGCTGTTGCTGTTTAGCAGGAAAGGGCTAAAATTGTGCTAAGTCTAACATGGTTGATAATGACAAGACATCTAAAATGATGACATTATTCAAACAATTACCAGCGTAAGCTTCATTGTCCAAGCTATTATACTTCCATTGATCACTTACAGCACAATATAACATCTTTGTTACAGTGAAACGATAACAGTGGATGTGATCGAAATCAAAAGGCTCAGCGGGACATTTGCAGGATGCGAGGTGTTTGAGTTGCACGATAAAAGCATCCTGTGTTTTCCTCAACCACATACTATGATTGAGTGATAAGGTTGAGTCCTTATGATGTTCATGAATACAAACATTAATATCATGTCTTGCTTTTTCATGATGATTGTCTGTCAAATGCTGCCTTTAAACGAGAAGTATGCAAAATAAGCATCTAATACAGCATCCTGTTACTGTGCATGTAGCAATAAAAATTAGTTACGTGTGTTGATGGTGCATGAATTTGGGACTGAATGCACAAGAATTACAGTGATCCAGAGTTCAAGACTTTATGCCTGTAGGACAGAATTAATAAAAAGAACATCTTGAAAATGGTATTAGAACAAGATGAAGTTTTCCCAGAATTGTTGCCTTTTTAAAGAGTCTTACCCTACTGTAAAACAGAGAGCATTCCTCTTCACTTCAGTGGCAGCAGAATGAAGACCTGCCTTCTTTTGTGCCTCAGAAGCTGCTGGGGATCGTTTATGTCAATCAAAAGAGAAGTTGTTATTTGCTCATGGTATTTATCTCCACCTACTGTTATGCTGATAAAAACCTGGAAAAAATTTATGAGACAACCCATAAAAATAGTACAAATACGTAGGTAATACAGACTTAGACCTGAAAACACGGGAAAACAAACTGTGGTAGCATGCTGAGTTATCAGGCTATGAAAGAGAAAGATTAGCTCTGTGGAATTGTTTAGCAGTGCTGGCATGAGTCAGACCAAATTGTGTTTGCCTTCTGGAAGGCAAGTCTTTGTAATGCGGAAGAATTGAAATAGCTCTGTCTAAAAATAGTGGACAAGCAAGTGTCCATGCAGAATGCAAAGTTCATGTTCTACTGTGATTGATTTTTTTCCTAATACATGAATAATTTCCTTTCTTAACAAAAATTGGCACATACAGAATACAGGGGTTATAAAACTGGTCTGTATTGGCACTTGCAAGTGATTGACAACATACTGTGTTCTTTTTATTTAGAAAAACCTACGCAATAATATATCAGAAGTATATTTGTTGGCGTCTTCTATTTGAGGCTGTTCACAAATATTAGCTTAGTATAAAATTAAATGTCAATGGAGAACCTACAGCCTAATTGTATCATTTTTTTAGCCTATTGCTTACATGATTGCAGATATACAGCCCCTAGTTGAATCAGTGGAAACTTTACTTATGAAAATCATGCTGTACATTATAGTTTTATACATTCATTTTTTTTGCATTAACATTAACACCTGTTCAGATGTTGGGGGGGAAAAATCAAATGGTATCCTTTCCCCTTTGCTTTTAAGCCCTTCAATGCTAGAGGTTCATGGTTAAACCTTTTACCTTGTTTTTCACAGAAAATCATTCTGCCCCTCCAGATGTTACCACTTACACCTCAGAACACTCAATACAAGTAGAAAGACCACAAGGATCAACAGCACGAGTGGCACCAAAGTATGGAAATGCTGAACTTATGGAGACTGGTGATGGTATGTCACAAAGCAAAACTGGAGGGTTTTTTTTGGAGTATTGTAACATTTTTAGTAGTTACTGTATGCATCTGTTCTTTGTTTCTTCTGGGCACTTTACACCTATAAACATATACAAAGTTGCAGCATCTTTACGGTCCTAAACCAAACTGGTATAAATAAAGCCGACATAGAGAAATATTTCTTGATCAGCAGAGCTGACTCCCTATAGAAATTGTTCAGCAAAAGAAAGCAGTGAATCTCTTTACATCTGCTTTTATCATGCTGCCTGTTTACAGCTAGTATGTTTTTTAAATTACAGAGAACGTGTCATGGTAGGATGGCTACATCTTGAGAAGTGATGTGTTTGAATTTATTTTCTGAGTTGGTTTTGGTTTTGGTTTTTTTTTTGAAAAACAGTTATTTGTAAACCCTTTCTCATTTACTGCTCCTCTTTTCTAAAACTTATTAAACAATATTTCAGCAGGGTGTGGATTTGTTGACCAAGTGTATCCCATCCAAACTTAGCAGCTTCAGCGCTAAAAACCACTTGGTAAAAGTTTTGGAGCCAACCTTGCGGAAGGGTAGGAAGCTGAAATTCCTGCAATGCAGTGACAGAAAGCGATTAGTTCAGGAACAGTTGACATGAATGTTGCAGAGGCTTTGCTCTCCACTAGGGAAAAAGAAGGGGGAGGTGATTGATGGGATTAAATTATAAAAGTGCCCCTTGCCCCACACTCCTAACCAGAATTGTGTTTTTAAAAATGCTGTACGGGCACGCATGCCTCCCTTTGGAGATTGCTGGCTGGTGGGATTGGCTGTAGGGGTGTTCAGAGAATACAGGGTCATGCTGAAGTAATACAAAGATGTGAACTATGTTTCATGTGGATACTGGACAGACGTCCACTACAGTGTAGAGAGCAACCCAGAGTGAATGATGGGCCAGAGCCTATCACCCACACTCCTTGCTGAGCTGCGGTCTAGTCAGACAATGCGGTATGGCCAGTGATCATGGGGAGAGCCAGTGCCCATCTTCTCACTGACCACTGCCAATGCTTAGGGAAGAGTTCTGTAAGGGTACTTGTATTTGCTGTAGGGAGGGGGTTTTCACTGTGTTTCTCTCCCTCAGTCTGTGTGCCATTTCCCCTCTTAATTTTGCAAGCTCACTCTGACATTGTTGTACTGTTTACTTTTTGGGTTTTTGGGGTTTTTTATTTATTTATTTAGGCATCACTGTTCCTTTTTGCTGAAATGATCTTATGTCTTAATGTTGAATACTTGAGTCACGGTATGGCATGAAACTGTAGTGGTGGTGGCCTTGCAGTCCTAGACCTTTTCTTACCCCACTTAGTGTCTGGTGGCGTTCAGAATAGCAGTCGACTGATGTCTCCATTGATCCCTGTCCTGCAGGAGTACCAGTGAGCAGCAGAGTGTCAGCAAAGATTCAGCAGCTGGTCAATACACTAAAACGGCCCAAACGACCACCATTACGAGAGTTCTTTGTAGATGACTTTGAGGAATTGTTAGAAGGTAAAATGACTGTTTTTCAAAAGGTTTGGGGATCTCTTATTAAAACTCTGTAAAATGTTTGTCTCATAGATTGACTTTCTAGAAAGCTAAGTAAGCCTTCCCTGTATTGCAAGTATGAAAAAGCATCATCGGTATTAAGTGGAATCTGTTTGTAGAGAGCTTGGATGTAGTGCTGTAGAGTCAAAAGTCTCTCTTGTTTGCTCAGCTCCTGGTTCTGCTTGCAAAGAAACAACAGAAGGGAGTGGAAGGAAGCTTTGCTTTAAGAACATTCAGCTGTGGGTTACAGCCATTGCTTTTGAACACCAATATGAGAAAAACTCAGTGAGGGAGCATGTTAAATGTTTTACGCATCCTTTGTGTAACAGGGAAGCATTGAAAAAATGAACTAAATGTAAGATAGAAACAAGAATAAAGTCAATGAAGGGATTTTTCTTTTATTTTCTTTTTTTTTCTTGAAGGAGGCCAGTGCTTTGAGAATTAAGATCTGCCAGGATGTGGAGATTTAAATAGTCTTCATCGTAGTTTATAATAAAGTATTGTAACAGAGCATGACTTAAATCAATCTGTTACTGATGACTTGTTAAAGTACATTTTTTCAGTAGTTCTGCAGTTTCATCTCATTACTGTGTTTTTGCCAGGAAGAAGTATTCTCCATCCCTATTTAGGAATAAAGAAAGTTGATTATTTCAGAGATAAATATATGCATGCTGCCTCAGCAGTTTCTTTCCCTGCTTGTAGAGCTAGTGTAAGTCTAAGCATGTGCATTCCTGAGATGTTTCAGTTGCTTCATCTCTCTTAAAGTTAAAAGTTAATTATTCTGTTGTATTTCTATGTTGCTTCTCAATACCTTCTAACATTATTTTCAGGATATTTTGCAAAGGTAACTTATTGTCTTGGTTACACAGGTGTACACAAGGTATAGAATTTACATGGTAACTGTGTATCTTTTCATAATCATAAGTTCAACAGCCAGATCCAAACCAGCCAAAGCCAGAAGGAGCTCAGATGTTGGCTATGCGTGGGGAACAATTAGGTGTGGTTACAAATTGGCCGCCTTCTCTGGAAGCAGCTTTGCAGCGATGGGGCACCATCTCACCGAAAGCTCCTTGCCTAACCACTATGGATACTAATGGAAAACCACTGTATATTCTCACTTACGGTGAGTGCTCTTCAAACTCCTTCTGCTTTTATATATTGTGTACAGTGTCTGCATGTATAGTAAATGCGTAAATACGCAGTGAAAAAAGCACTCTAAGGATTCATCTGTTCCATTTCTGAGTCAGGTAAGATTATTCTGAAGCTCTTGGTGTCTGATGGATTGCCAAGATGTTATAGTGTGATTTTTTTCATAAATAGGAAAAGGGCTGAGCACATATACCCATGGAATCACAGAGTATAAATTAAGACCACCTTTTAAATACATCCTAGAGCAGATTTTCCTCAAGATTAATGTCTAAATCCATTGCCCTTGGATATTGCCCAGGCTTTGTTCTGCAAAAGCAGAACCTGGTATACAGAACTCACCAGTTTCCCGAAGAAAGAAATTAAAATAGAAATTTTTCCCATGTTCTACTGACACTCTAGTAAGTGTGATTTGAATTATTCCTCCTGATACATAGTTGTACAGCTAGCAAATATACCCCCTTGAAATAGATTTGCCAGGATATATTTCAGCATGATCTTTGCTATGTTGATATAATTCAGCAGGTACAGCCTGACAATCTATTGCAATCAAGAAAGGCCAAATAAAAATAAAACATAAGGCTACTTCTGACAAGTGTCTTCTAGTTTTGAGATGTTCAGAGGCCATTTGGGAAATGTTCAAAGGAATTGTTATGAATAACCATCCAACTTTGAAAGCAAGTTGGAATATTTCTGTATGTTTTTCATATGGATATAAGAATTTATTCTGTTGGTTTCTTTTTTACTTCTGCCTTCTCAGAGGCCTAGAGTTCTGCGCAAAGAATTTTTCACATGCTGTGATATAGAGGTCTGCCTGTTTTGTTCAGTGGTGAATGCTCTTTTCTGTTCAGCAATCAGATTGAGTGATGGTCCCTGGCCAAAAAGATGTCTGCTGCAAGTTTGGCATTGCACATGTAGTTAAAGGCTTTCAAAGCATAACAGAACCTTTGCAACTGAAGGTCATGCATGAAACATTTTCCCTTCAGGTGCTTGGAGTAAAGAAGTTACTTAAATTAGGAGGCAAACATATGATTCACCATTGATCAATGTTTTTTCTTCCTTAAGGACATTTAATTGGAACTAGAGAAGAATTTTGAGTTTGCAATTACATGCTTGCAGAAGAGCAGTTCGTATCATCTACTGAATGGCCTAAATAAATTGGACAGGAAAAGAAATTAAGATGTTAGTGAGAATCAGACCATTTTCCTGAAGATGGGATTCTGTCCAGAGAGTCTGAGCATATGTCCTCCTTCGCTCAAAGGAGGCTGAGCAAATCAACCTGAGGAACTCATCCATGTGGCTCATGGAGCCACCTAGCCTGCTTCTCTGTCCTAACCTAACTCTTTCCCAACCCCTCATCTGAATTGCCCAAATTCTGAGAAACATGGGACTAAAATTCATATTCTCATTGCTTCCTTTTGGCCTTTCTGTAGATTCCCGAGTTCAGAAAAAAAATCAGTTCTCTTTTTTTTTTTTTTTTTTTTTAATTGATAAAAGACATTACAAACCAAAACATTTTGTAACAAATTCAGTGAATTCTTCTCTGCTAGCTAGATTTCAAGCTGACATTCTTCCTCATGGGAAATGTCCACTCGTTGTGCTGTGGCATTTTCTTAAATGACAGCTACTTTGAAATATCATTAACTTTACAGCCACCTGCCATTTTATTGGTGACTTTATGAATGATTTTGCTGTGGCTAGTCCATCTTTTGTGTCCAGTATTTTCTAGCAGTTCTGGGCATGGCATTTTTTTAAACTTGAATATTAATAGTCATTAAGGCTTAAACTCAGCAAAGACACTTTCATTCGTTAATTTTTATCCTTGTGCATATTTCCACTGGCTCCGGTAGGTAATAAACTTTTGAAAATATGAGCTTAATCCATAATCCTACCACATGGTATTAATATGACAATTTCCTTGTGTGCATGCTTTGATCAGATGACAAAAACTTTAGAATATCAACATTGAAGTCTTTTGGTAGCTTCTGAGTTTGTATCTCACAGTTAATTTTAGGTTCTTTTCCAATTTAAGTAAACACCATTACCAGGAATTTTTGTATGTTCACTGTTTTGACAAATATTTGAGAGTTTGAAGAATAATTCTAAGTTTCTAGAGGTTCAGTCTTTGACATGTTACCTAGATGGTCACTATACAACTCTTCTTGAATATCTTACCTCTGTTTACTCTTTCTGCTTCAGTCTCTTCTCACAGTCTCTCATGTCTTCATAGAAATCCTCTTGATTCATCCTCCAACTTTCCAGTTAAGAGGAGGCTTCTACATGATGTCTTTTGGTCCTTACTTTTTTCATACACACCATCTTCTCCAGTTTCTTGTCTGTGCGTGGATGAATTGCAGGTTTGCCTGCTTATTCCAGACTTCTTTCCATCTTTGCAAACTGGATCCCAGGAGCGTCTCCAGCTGTCAGCTAGGTCATAGCCCCTCTGAGTAGGAGTAACTTATTCCCTTAACTTCAAGCATATAATTTATCTCCTCCTTCATGGATCATGTAGGCAATATTGCCATACTGCCCGACACTTGGGCTGTAGCTTGAGTATCTTACGCAACCTAGACATTTTAGTTTCATTACGGCTGTTCTGTGTCCAAACCTCGCAGGTTATTTTGGGACCAAATCTTTTCAAATGCAGACCTTTTGCTGCATCTACGTGGTGAAAACTCATCCCATCTGGCACCTTAGTCTTGATTCTTAGAGCAGGCTCTCTCTGGCCCTGAAAAATGCAGTGTTGGCCTGTTGCATCTCTCCGGGATGTTTTCATACTTCCCCTTGGTGGCCTTGCATGCTCAAAAGGAGCTCTCTGAGAGTCTTCAAAATTCTCTTTCTCCTAAACCTTCCTCACAACTCTTGCTGTATTGCCCAGACACATCTTAGAGTGGTCAGACCGATGGCCAAGCTATGATACGCCGTGACAGACACCAGTAGGTTGGTGTGGTAAGACAGCCTTGTGTGATTTATTGGAATAAATTGCCCTACCTAACAGCAGCTGATGTGGATATGATACTGTTAGTGTGGATTTAAGTGGTGAGTGCTCTAGATCATGATATGCTGTTGTGCCATAAGGAGAACGAGTTTAAAGAAGTTATTCTTTCAGCTGTTGCTTAAAATCATCTCTGCCCTCCCATTCCTCTTCAGGAATTCATCTAATTTGTAATGCCTTACATCTCCTGTGTCTTTTTTGGCATGTTTTTTGAGCGCATTGTCTTCATAGCATGTCAGGACTGTTTTCCTCCATGTGTCTCAGATTACTGTAGATAGAAGAAATGAATAATTGCACTTGTAGACTTCATCTTTTTTTCAAGCAAGTTTTTGAAGTGGTTTGCGTCAGTTCTTGAAGTTCTTCTCAGTGCCTCAGTTGTAATCTTTATTTAATGTACCCAAAACCCTTAAACTCCTAGTGAATGAAACACTGAATATTACTTATTTCTCAAATATTTTGTTCCTCTGGGAACTTGGTTAAGTGGAGAACATCATAGTTAAGTTATTCACAATCCCTTTATAAATCAAATCACTGAATATGCATAAATTGAAATGTCTGAGATATGGGAAGGAAAGATGTCTTTACTGAGTTTTATGTAAGTCTGAACTCTGACTAGAAACCTAATATGTGCTCTGAGGAAAAGGAAGACAATTTCTGGCTCAGACAAAGTTAATCAGAGTAGTCAGGCATCTGGTTTTGGTATTGTTGGTATTAATAATGAAGTGCTTAGTTATTTCTTAGAGGAAAAAATGTGAATAAAGGACAGTTAAATCCTATATAGTACTTACAGTATCACAGTTACTTTTCTTGCTTAAAATGATTATTCTAAGAAGAATCAGAAAGACTGGGGGAAAAGTAAAAAGGTGAATGTAATTTGGGATAAGCAAGTTTTGAGCTTTCTTATTTTAACCATTATTAAAAACAACAAAATGAGTACCACTTAACTACATCTGCTTCAAAGAATCTAATTTCCTTTATCCAACACTGTCTGTAGTCATGTTTTTTAAAAACCATTTTCAGTAGCTCTGATGTATTGTTTCACATGTTAGAGGCCTGTTGGAGACAGCAACGCGAGCAAAAAAGAAGAGGTGCTGTGTATAGAGAAGTATTTTTTCTTTATCCATTTAGCTTCTGTGGACAAAGAAAAGCCTGCAAAATGCCTTTTTTTTTTTTTTTTTTTTTTCCAAATTAATTGCCAATAAAAAATAATACGCTGACACAATTGGAAACATTTTGTGGCTGAAGTTATACTGGAGATACCTTGAGGTACTAGCCACAGCAAAATACTTAATACTTAATAACAGATTGAAAATAGCCAACCCCAAGCCACACTACACAAGGTGTATGACCCAGCTCCTCCCATGTCCTCTGGCTGTGAGAATCTCCTCAGCCAGGAATTCATGATTGTCAGGAGGAGAGGGGGAACTGAGTGTCTCCTAACCTAGTAGCTACATAACCAGATTGTCCTTATATCTGAAATAACTCAGTGCTTGCAGAGGTATGGATAGTCATGGTTCAAGTCCGTACACAGATATCCATCTTGTGATTGTTTTTTATTTCTTTAATAAAAAGACAGAAAATTACTTTAAAAAAAAATCTGTATTACAATCTACGATTAAGGGTGGGGTATCAAGCAAGGTTACCTCAATTCTGAGTATGTCTGGAGCCTTTTATTCTTTGCAACAGAATATTTTTGTTCTTTTTCTTTGGATTTTTTCTCCCCAGAGACAACAACTTCATTTGCTGCTTTGGATGAATCTAAAAAGTTTTATGAAAAAAGGGCTGACAGAGCAGCAGAACTGTGGCTATTATTTTGCAAAACAGAAAAGAATGCCCCTTTACCTGCATAGCATTAGGAAGTTCGCCATTTATACCAGTTTTAATAAATACTCGTTTCTCTTTAATATAAGATATGTCACATTGTGATACTAAGAAAATGAATATTTGACAAAATTATTTGCAGTTAAACTTTGGCAGTCTCACAATTGCTGTGCACGGAGATTGGTAAGCAACCACTGGTTTGGCTTTGTTGAGTTAGTGCTGTGTGGTTCTGAAAAGCATCCTGAAGATGATAAGGAACTTGACTGTGGTTTGTTTTCTCTCTTGAGTTTTCTCCCTGATACAGCTTTTCCTTTATAACCTTCTTTACATTCAACACAAATGTATAGTCCCTTTACAGATTGGCAAATGAAGAGGAAGGGCGTTTGCTTTAGCGTCACGTGGAAAACATCTAGTTTTTGTTAACTGAACCCTTTTTGTGTGGTTTTTAAGACCTGGTGGTTTCCTTTACTCTCATAATGTGTTGCTTATCCAGATGGAACTGGCTTTTAACTCTGGCTTGCTAAATTTCAGTTGGTAAAAGATACTGCTCTCCAAATAGATTGTTAAAAAAACAACAAGACCGAATACAAATGAAATGTAAAATATGTGGTTGCTACTATAGTAGAGTTGCTACTGTTCAACTAAATCAAAATTCCAGGGGCAAAAGAACAGGGACATGTCCCACACAGGTGTTAACAGAGTTTGTCATAGCTGCCAGAGAGATGCTGTTTTCCATCCTGTCCTACTGAGAATATTTGCGTACACGATGTCTGCTGGATACGGCTGGGGTTCGGAGGCATAGCAGTACTTGCTGATTCTTGCTGGGCAGTGGGAACACTCAGCTTAGTTTGCAACTATGCGAAGAGCATTAAAAGCCTCCCTGTATATACACTGTGCCTAGGGCATGCAAGGCTGGCAGCAGCACTCCAGGCATGTGACAGAAGTAGCTGTGGAAGGAAGATGCAGTCATCTTTAGAAAAAGATTTATTTCAGTAAATGCTTATTATTAACTTATTATATAATAAAATGCTTATTATTAACTAAGAGTTATAAGTTAGGCAATGATAGATGTGGAGAAAAAGCTTAATTTCTTACCATCTTACAGAGTTATAGAAGATCTTGGAAAGCAGCACCACAATTAGCAACTTGTTGCGAGGTAGGAAGTTTGTAAATTGTAGTAGCAGCAAGTTATGCATTAAGTGGATGTTGTTGGGGTTTTGTTTCCCAAATTAACTTGGGAAGCTCTTCTGTGAGCACCCACCAGTCTGCTTTGTTTAGGAGATAGTTTTGTGACCTGAAAACTGAGTGGTAATTCAAGTACTTAAATATCTAGGTACTAGTAAACATCTAGTGCCCCGTGTTACCCACGGCGTGTGTGTGTGACTGGCAGACACAGCACAGGGTCTGCAGAGCCCGGGCCCCTTCTGGAGGGCACCCGTGTGCCTGAACCACCACTGGAGACTCAGCTCTCTCACTAATGACTTACCTCTGTAGATCTTTTACCAATTGTTCATTTTTAAGTACAAGAAAGTAGCTGCTCATGTTCGGCTGGTAAGCAGATCAGAGACCAGCAGGAACAAATCCTGTCCCCGGTGAGGCAGGTAGGGCATTTGTAAAGGATGGTGCTGCAGTGGGGATGCAGGCAGGAAGGTGAGGAAGAGGAGGGCTGATGGGGTCTGGGTCTATCCCTGGGGAAATGGCGGCGAGGCAGCAGCACTGCTGGCAGTTCCTGCAGCTTTCTGCTGCGGCAGCGTGGCTGGAAGGAGCTCTGGCACTGAGCTGAAACACGGGCTGGGTCACTCACTGCTAAATGAAACTCTTGCTTGAGTTTCCTACATCTGCCGTCCTGTCTTCAAGCCAACTAACTTATTAGAAGATTAATGGCAGGGTGTTCATCCGCAGAGGACCAGTGTCTCATTGCACTCTGGCCGAGGACAACAGGGCATATCCTGAGCAGCCGCAGACAGGCAGATTTCTGCTGTAGCCCGTGTTACGAGGACGGTTTAGCCCGTACAGGGATCGGCCCGGCAGCCCTAAGCCCTGTCTCAGTGAGAAAGCCTTGGACGAAGCACATCTGGCCTCCTTGCCAAGGCCTCCCCCTCCCACTGCACAGATGTGGCACCGTATGGAGGTCGCGGCAAGGTCACAGCATTGGGATTTGTGGGAGAGGTTTTAGCAATCGGCTTTTTCCCAGCAATGTCTAATCTCTCAAGTTTGCAAAGGAAGAATTACACTGAATTGCAACCTAGGCAGAACCGAGGAAGGAAATACTTCAAAGGTTTCCTTCTTTGTAACATCCTCCGTTACCGAGGGCTTTTATCCTGCAGTCATCAAGTCCTTTGTGTTTCTCAGTGACGTGGGGGGGGGCAAACAGCCAAGATGGCAAAATTAATGCATGGTGCAGCGCACCTCTGGTCAGAAGCTTGTACCCCATGCAGCAGCCACAGATGTGGCCCTGATCATTCATACGCTGCTGCCTCCAGCTTCTGGATTACTGCTCCTTTTGTAGCCTTTTATTTATTTTTTTGAACACAGCGATATACCCTGGAAGAAAAATTACGGGCTTCCTGTTGAGCACAATCCGGTTCAAGATGTGCACAGACTTTGCTGTGCCTGCTGGCGAGGCTGCCCCGTGGGCTCTGCCTGCCCGCGGCTGCCGCTGCCTGCACGGGAGCAGAGGCAGCAGCAGCTGGGAGCAGGCAGGGGCTGGGGTGAAGGTATATGGAGCTTTAAGGGCTGCAGGAGAGACTGTCTGTTCCAGCTCCTTCCCAGCTGAATGCAAATGAGCTTCTTTGTTCGGGTTTTCCACAGTTTCATACACAGGTGCACATGAAGTTAGCTCGGCTAATTAACGTAGTTTGATATTGCACAGGTAGATAGAGCAGGAAAGGGCTGTGCTGACAGAAAATGGAAGTCTTTGACAGTTAGGAAGTAGTATGGGCATTTTTTGTGCAGTTCAGAGGGTATTTAAATGGAAAGGTGAGGAATTAGGGAGGCAGCCTTATATGCTCTTATGTTTCAGAAGCTGAAATAAAATCTTGGCAGTGAAAGAAGATCATGGCAAAATGTGTTTGAAGACTTAATTATTTAAAACTTTACTAGAAAGTGCCCTTTTAAATTTACTTAGACTTTGAGACAACCTAATTTCTGCATTTGCTCAGATCACATATGTGGAGATGGTTGCGCTGCATACCTGGGTACTTCTGAAAGAATGCATCTATTAATATGAATAGCCCTTAGATTTTGAAGAAAATATTGTAAGATGGTGCACTTAATAGGTGAAAAATTAGTGTGAATGTCATAAATGCAAATTTAAAACTTGTAACAGATTTAATCTCTATAGCTCAGACAGAACTTTTCACAGCAGCCCCTTATGTGTCTCAGAAAAGCAATTAAACATTCAATGTTCATTTCAAGCTTGAAAGTGTTTTGTGTAAAGATGGTTCTTTCTTGCAATTCAGAACTTTTGCCAGACTTTTGATTTCCATTCTCCAATTTTCTGTATCATTACTAATTGCTCTTTGAAGTTTGTTGCCACTGAAACTTTAATGTTGGAAACCTTTAAGAATATTTGCTTTCTTAAGGCATCCTTGGTTTTTTCCGACTTACTTGTCAAATTCAAGTGTTGACTGTGCAGCAGGGATGCTTTTAAAGACTTTCTTTCCATCAAATGCAGGTAGTTCTGCCGTAGTGCTGTGAGGATTAATCCTGCAGACATGCTCCTGTATCCATGCTGAGTTTCTAGTGGAACAGAATTGAGTTATGTTTATTTCTGAGCATCGAGGCAGTTCAGCATGCAAATACTGGAGTAATTGTAAATAAACAAAAACTTTGCAAAACATTGTTTGATGATACAATATTACCATTTTCATATGAAGTAATTGCGTTTAGTACTTTCTCAGTAACAAGCAGCAGTGACCCTTCCAATTTTCCTTAAGAGGAAAAAAAGAAAATCTGTCCTCCTTGTACTTTGTATTTACACCAGATTTGCACTGGAAACTAATTTGATAGTATTGCATTTTATAACCAGGATGTGGAAGAACTTACTATAACAACTGCTTGGCTTAGTTATAAATAGCAGTACTGTGTGTTTGGGAGCCTCAACTACTGAACCCCATAGGTAATCTGTTGTCAGAACCTATTATCGTTGAAGTTATTGGTGGGCATGAATTAAAGATTTGTTACTGTCAGACTGAATACTGCTTAAAGACAGTACCTAGGGGCCAGCCAGGAAGAAGGACTGTTACACTTGGTATTGTTCAAATGGAAGTAATAAGGGCTCTAAACAAAGGCCATCTGAAAGAGCTTTCGTAGTTGGAAGATGCTGATTGCTTGAAGGATTAATGAAAGGCATGCAACACGGCCGATGAGATCTTGGTGAGATAAATTTTGTGAGTATTGGGGTGAAGTCCTGGTAAGGATTAATTAAGTGTGGAGCAGGAGAGATGAAGCAAGGGAATGACTGTAAAAAGGAAGGGTACCTGGAGCAAGTGAAATGAAACTGAAAGAAGGGAGGGTACGGGAACAGGTGCGAAGAAAAAGTCAGGTTAAGTGGAGGAAGGGCCAGAATTAAAAGTGAAAACACGGCCATATGGATGTCCTAAGGATCAGAGGGTCCCTGCTGCTTGTGTGCCCCTTTGGCTGTAGCGTGTTTTCTGTTTGCTGGGTTTTTTTAAATTTGTCTCTGCTTCTTGGGACCTTTTTCCTTTTTCCGTTCGTGGCTTGGGGTGAGAGAAGTGCCATCAAGAAGCCTGAGCAACACCCTCGGAGGTCAGTCTGGGCTGAAATGCAACTTGTCCGGCTTGCTACAGCTAAGGGTGCTAGGATAATGTCTGGACTTGGTGATGTTCCAGCCAATCTCTAACAGTTAACTTTTGGAGCCAAGATCCAATTTTCTTCAAAGTAAGAAATTTCTGCCATGAAGAAAACTATTCTTTTTTATTATTATTATTTTTTTAATGCTGCTTTCTCAAAAAAAAGAAGCTCAAACAAAGCTTCTCATAAGTATTTAAATATTTCCATCAGTCCCAGTAGCGGTGTTGTATTTAGTTGGAAAACTACTGTAAATGTTCCTAGCCTTTTTTTTTTTTTTTAATCTTCATTGCTCAGCTATTCTTTCTCTTTAATAAGCTAGTAAAACATAAGAATTTTAAAATTAATTTCACAAATTTTGTGTTAATAGGCAAACTTTGGACCAGAAGTATGAAGGTTGCTTACAATATACTACATAAATTAGGCACAAAACAAGAACCAATGGTACGACCTGGAGACAGGGTGAGTATCTTAATGATTTTTAATTACTAATAATTCAGATCCCACGTTGACTAAGAGAGAATGAGGTATTTAGGTGATCAGAGGGAATTAATGATGTGAACTGTTGGGGGTGTGTGTGTGTGTGTGTGTGTGTGAAATATGCCTTTTACTTAGAAAAAGAATGATCATTCAGACAGGTGTTTTGAACTGCATAATAACTAACCTGCACTAGTACTCACTGAATAGTAACTTGGAAGTTGTGGCAACATCAACAATAAACATTCCCACGGAAAATCATTTTTGGACATAGAACAGCAGTGTTCAGCAAAAACTTGCTTATGGAGCCTGGAGGTGTCATGTGGGTAAAAAACTTACTTACTAATGACTTTGTCATTGTTGAGATGGTAGAAACAAGAGAAGCATTGTGGAGGACAAAGACAAGCAAAGTAAGCACATTTTGGCAGCTAGTGAAATAAATAAATTACGCTGACTGGTAACATGGAGAATATTGCCATTCCTAGTTCCTGACTCTGATGCAGCTATTGCTAAAGGCTAAATTTAGGTGAGTGGATAAAATCTGTAGAGAGCAAGTGTTACAGAGGTCACATTTGAAATTGTTAAATGATGACAAGAACATCCTATGGTTTTGCTAATGACATACTTACACACCTACCCCTTCATCTCTCAAGGCTGGCCAAGCCTGCTACCCCTTTCTCTGCCAAATCATGTACAGAAATTTCCACAGGTCCCATTCTAGCTTTAAGCTGTGGAATGGATATTCCAGAACAAATGTGTCAGAAATGCAAATTATAGTCCTGCCATAATGCTTGAAGTTGTGAGGGTGGGATTAAGTCTTGCTCCCGCAGGGTCTGACAGTAATTCTGAGACTGTTGGTTCACTCAGTCCTTTTGTGCCACAAGTGAGAAACATGCCTGTTTGCATTACATATTTTTTAGGACTTTAAAAGTGAAAGCATGCAATAAAGCTTCCCAGAAGAAAAAAGAAAAAAAAAAAAAACAATTTAAAAAGTGAAACCTGACAGTCCTTCCTACTTTTCTTTTTCAAATAAATGATAAAGAATTTAACTAAAGGATCTCTAGATCCTTAATCTGAGTTGTTTCCTACAATGGCTTTCAGCCAGGAGTGAGATCTGAAGAATCTCTTTTACTTGACTTACAAGTCTGTCTCTAAGCAACAGCAGAAGAAACAAGTTGTTCAAGTGCACACATCAAAACAATCCACCCAGAAGGCTCCGAAAGGATTGAAGTTCACATATGGGCAGTTGTGCATCTCTCCATATCTGTTGTGTGCTAACTGCCCAGCTTCATATTCATTTACTGCAGCAGTCCCTGGCATCTTCTAACATTAAGAAAGGATTTGTGCATGATTCAGGCTGAAAGCTGGAAGTTTAGCTAGTGCAGGACACATAAAGAGGAAATTGCAGCTCTTCTAAAATAAGTCCACCTAGATTACAGTGAAAAAAAATGTTTATAGCTGAGTGCTGAAAGCATATGCTTTGTGTTGTAAAAACATCCCCGTGTAACAGAAACATGATCATTTGAAGCAGCTTCGTGTTGAAGACGAGGTGTTACTGTACTTCGGATGTTCTAGGCTGTTATTCTGGCTGTTACACCCCTGTTGTAATAACGTAAAAGCTTTCTGACCTCTTTGAAGATGGCTTTTTATTCTAAGTAATGTAATCTGTGTGACAACAGTTAAAGGTAGATTTTAAATACTAGATGAAATGCAGGCATATATTTCTGGTGTTTTCTAAATGCAAGTGTAATTGTTCCCGTATGTTAATATTATATAGAATTCAGAAAGACCTTTTTCCCTTTAAAAGCATCTTCTATCAATACAATCTCTATTTTTCATGACTACCGTTACATCACCTCTTTGGTTCTTTATCTGAGCCAAAAAATAAATGAATGTGCCTGCATTTCATTCCCTGTTTCTGGTATTATTATAGTACGTGACGAACTGCATTTGTCTTCTATAGTAACTTCAGAAATTTAACCTTGTGTCACCCCAGACAGCTGCGGGGAAATTAAGCTTGCCCTCTGAAATAACTACTAGATAACCAGATTCTCATCTGGTAATAGGCACTGTATGGTTTGATTTCCTTCAGCCTTATCCCTTTTTGCTTTTACACACATTATTTATTTGGTACAGGTCTGTTAGTGATTAATTTTTTTTTGGAGAAGTGAATGCCTCATTCCCACTGTACTTCAGTCAGATTTTTTCACCTCCATCAGCTGCTTTGCAAAGGTTCCCAGCCAAACCTTCGCTGCCTTTATGTAAGCAGAGACCAACACAAAACCAAACAGCAATCCTCAAAGTACTGGAATCTTTCAACATCTTTCTGATGTTTGCCGGGCTTAGCAAACTCTACCATCCAGTCAGTGCACCCAGCAAAATCCCTTTCTTTCTCTTTCCCCTGAGGCTCTTTACGGTATGTGCATATAGAATGCATCCAGTAAGCTCTGCTCAGCCATCTCCAGCAGTTGGATTGTTTCATGTGCAAGCGTACAGGCAAAGTAGCAATGTACTTTCTCTGAAGTTTCTCTAAACAGTTGTGAAGTTGCAGTCTTCAGCTTTAAACCAGATATTTTGGACACACTTGGACAAGGTTGGTTAGATTTCTTGTAGTTCGAAGAAATAAATGGAAGGCAACTATCTTTGAAGCCGTGTGAAAACTCTGGAAACATAATTTCTAATAACTAAACCTTGGAGCATATATAAAAACATGTTGATTTTAATTTCAGAGATTAAAACACAGAAGCCCTTGGGTGTCAAAACAGTCAAAATTCAAGGGTTATTAAATAGTTTCAGCAAATTTTAAGGTGCTGTAATAGTACACTGGGATTCTGTGTGCAAGCCCAATGGAATCGAGTCTGAAATCATTTCACCACGCCTTTTGCATGCCACTTCGTTTGATGGTGCAGGGTAGTTACCAGCTGCATTACAGCTGTTGAAGACATGAACTGAAAACGTCCATCTGACGGAACGAAAACAAAAATGCAGAGAGGATCTAGCCATTGAGGTCATTCACCAGGGAGAGCAGTAGCATTCTCTGTCTTTGCAAGGAGGCTCATTGCCCATGTTACTGGATCTTCAGCGAGACCGTGCACTCTCGCCTCTCCTTCCCCATTGCCCCTGCAGGATCTAAGACATTGTCTGCAGTGCCCACAAAAGTAAGCTGCACAGTTCAGCACACCAGGTGAAGAAGAGCACCTAAGAAGCATACAGATGATTTTCCGTGGTCTTTTCTTTGGCATCCTTTTATCTAAGTAATTCCCTAGCCCTGAAGCTGTGAGGTTGAAAAAATCCAAGCCTAGGTTGGCATGCTGTATGCCAGCTCTGGATGTGATGTTTGCTTCTCTAGATATCAGGTGTTTGTGTTCACACAGTACACAGAAACTTCTACACTTGGACAACAGTCCGGTCCTAAAATGAAACTGTTGTATGAGCAAAGCATAGTGAGGCAAAATGTAATGTGTTAATGGTTGACATAGTGGCATAGTAAGTCTCAGTAATCTGAATTGGTCACAGATCCACTTAGGTTTTGGTAACTTCAAGCAAATTATTAAATTAGAACGTAGAATTTTATTAGTTCCATTTACTTGGTTAGTTAACATCTATAAAGCAATCAGTAAATTGAGAACCAGATGAAAGGTATTGTTAGTGTAGGAAACAATACGCTGTGAAAATTCTTTAATTACATCCTGAGTAGAAATGTTGACAAAAGGAATACCTATCAGAATAAATTAATCTGATTCCTCATTCGCTTTTCATTAGGTATTTGAATAGTTATCATAGAAGTGTTTTGGTAATCATCTGTCTCCAAAAGGAAGCATGGAAACTCCAATTATCGTTAGTTGAAAGCTGGGATAAAACACGTTGAACATATGTCTCTCTGTTTCAGGTAACACTCGTATTTCCTAACAATGATCCTGCTGCTTTCATGGTAGCATTTTATGGCTGCCTGCTTGCAGAAGTTGTCCCCGTCCCTATTGAAGTGCCACTTACAAGAAAGGTAAGGGACAGAATTTCTTCTCTGTACTGCATTTTAAAACTTAAGTCAGAACAAATCACAACTGACCAGAGCTTTCCAAGTACATTTTTGTGGTTAACTAGCTCTGAATCTGAGGATACAAAGACAGTGCTGTGTGGTGAGTTATATATGGATCCTTCTTTTCTGAAGGAAATCTGAAGATGTGCTTGCAATTTCAGTAAATGCAGGTCTGTCTGGAAAAGGAAAGGAAAATTTCCAAGAGAACAGATCTACCAGTCCTAGATGGATTATCTTTGTAGCCTCTCAAAACATTCTGGTGTTGCCACTGACAATCATTTGCAACAACTGCTGATTTTCCACCTGTCCCTGCAACCCAAGCTATGTTACAATGCCACTAGCGCTGTGTGTGCTACTTCAAAGCAGTTATGAAAATGCCTTCTACTGTGTCTGTATGTGCATATGGATCCTGAAGCTTCTGTCACCATGGTCATCTCTGTCATGGGTGGCACTTGAACAAATAAAGCTTGGGAATTTTTGCCACAAAGCATACATTCATAGAGGTAACTGACCATTGCTAATCACAAGCTTTTCATGCCCAGCATTGGATCAGAGATTCAACCAGCATCCTAGGGAAGTGTTAGCAGACAGGTACAGTGGTTCCAGCCAGAAAAGAATGCCTGGAAGCAACGAGAGGAGGGGGTTTGGTGGTGTAGGCGAGCCACAGCTGGGAAGCTTACACTGATGTTGCTGAACTTGCATTTTCTTCTGAGGATGTATGCCTTGAAGGCTGTAAATGCAACAAAATGTATTTATTCATTACAAGTTCTTTTTGTCATATCCTCTTAATTTCACCATGGCTGGCCGCAATGCCCGTAGTAAGGTTCTCCCAAATATCTGCTTATATAATCCCTTATTAGCTAGCACTAATAATGCCTTACTTTAATTATTTAGTCAGGAATTGTCCACACAAAGTGTGTTCTTTAATCCTTACAAGCTTTTTTTGTTAAACAAAATTATTTTGGATAATGTTGACTGAAGCTATGAAGTGTTCCCAAGGAAGGGGTTGGGGTTTGATCACATTTTCAATTTTTCAGTTGCCAAGGGCTTTTCTTTGAATGCTCTGGTGTCACAGCACCCTGGAGCAGAAGCTCAGATCTTTGTGTCATGGACAGGTAGCCTGCCTTTCAGATGAAGAACCATGAAAACAAGTTTCTAAGCCCACATAAAGGCTTTGCAGTTTGCACATCTCACGTAGCAATTTCACAGCTAAAAATATCTGGAGATCCCTTTCTAACTGAACATGTTTGAACCTTCCTCACCTCTGACAGGCTGAGTTAATCTCATCATTTCTCCATTATGTTCACGCATGCCCTGGCCAACATCTGTGGTGAGCCCTTGCCATGATGAAACCAGAAGCTGACAGGGAGAGAAGTGGTGGTAGCTGGAGGAAGGGACGGTTTGGTAAACTGGTGAAGGAGTAGAGAGAATGGGGGAAAGCAAGTGGATCAGAGAACAAAAGGCCATGATCCAGCTGAGCAGACATGAGAGTAGCTGAGCAGAAGGAAGGACACTGGGAACCAAGGGAAAGAGGAGGCAGGTGCCCCAGCTTAACTGGCTAAGACTGGAGGAGAGGTGCAGGCAAGCTAGAAAGGCCATGCAACGAGAGAGGATGGGACCTCAACCAGTCTACCTGCTTTGAGGAATAGGGTTATGCTATTTTATTTGTAAAATGATGAGAGCTCTGAGAGGTGGACATGAGTATGGAATGAGGATAATGATTTTAGTAGAAATACAGCGCTTTTGCATCAGGCTATCGCCACGCGTTCATATGAGTGCAGTACCTTAAGACAGTTTGAGGCAGTAGCATAACATGGTGCATTATTTCAATATAAAACAGATTTAAAATGCATCAGCAAAAAACGGTGAGCAGTCTATGTGCACTTTAAGATCATACTGCTCACATGGGTAGGTCTGCATTCAATCTATGAAAAAAAAAAAAGCAACACGGCCTCTGAGGGATAAAAAATCTAGTATGTCTTTCCCTGTTACAATTTTTCAAGGTTTAATGACATTTTAAAGTACGTGGATGAGTGTAAATTTGATTTCTTTTGGAACATCTGATACGGCATCCATCCAGTAAACTATAAAATCCAGCTGTTCAAGTAAACACTCTATGTCAAATTAATAACTTACCCTAATTTGGTTAAACTCCTGGGTGGGTGTTATTTTTTTTTTAAAATATGTGTGTATATATGGATATATAAATATACACTTACACATACATATGTATATATTTATATAAAGGAACATCTATAGACTTAGACTGATTAACTATTGCCAAGATCATTCTGTAATGTTTAAATATCAAATTAATAAAACAATTTCAGAGATGTCGTTGGTATAATTAAAAAGGCAACATGATCTATGATCTATTAATAAAACTGTGCAACCTCACAGCATATACTATTGCAAATATTTTTGCATTTGTTTATATGGAATGGGATCTGGAGTGGAAACAATGAGATGAAAATTGTGTTCTGAGTAGTCCCAGAAGGAATACCTCTGTTTGGTCAAATGGCAGTGAATTGCTTCTGGCATCCATGGGAAGATGTCATCTGTGACATCACACAATGGCCTAGACTGTTCTTTTATGCTTTCCCATTATTTGTGCTCTTTTCTACATGCTTCAGTATGTCCTGGCACCGGACGTTTTTTGGTTTGCTTTTTGGAAGGCAGAGATGTGAACTAACAAATAGACCACCAATTATATTATAGGCTAACACAGACTTACAGAATAATAAGCTGATACAGGATGAGCTATTTTAGGGAGTTATATTATGAACACATTTTTAATATTAAAACTTTGCATTAGCAGCTTTAATACTGTTCTGCATTTTCATAAAGAAGGGTTTTTCATGGTTCTGTGCAGATTTTGTGTGCCAGCTTAAAACTGAGCAGTAACCTTTGCAGCCAGATAACCTTTTGCTTTACATACTACTATGCAGACATCTGTATCGATGTGGAAGTAAAGGCTTGTCCTTTACCAACCCATAGATTTTGGGTGCATTCCCTTTTCTTCATAGCATGACTGTTATTTTTTTTAAGGTACTGGCAGGGTTTTTTCTGGTTCATTATTAGATGAGGATCCATCTCTCCTAACTCTTTCCTTCTGTATCCCGCCTTTGTGTTGACAGAATACCTAGAATTAATTGTACTTCCCCCAAGGACTTCAGGAGACCTGTCTGATGTAGCATCTGGGATGCATTGCCTGAATACCCAGCAACCACGCAGCATTCTCCAGTTTTGTTTTATTCCTAGAATGTCTCCTCATTTTCAGCAAAATCCTGGGAACTGGCACTCACATCAGCATGGTTTTGGCTCTTTAGACTTGGGAAATCAGATTTAAAATTAAAAACTGAAATCCCAGGCTTTTTCTGAAGTACGTCAGAACTACCTTTTGATTCTAGAAGCAGCAGTCAGGGCTTCCACGGTCATTGTGGCGATAGAACAAATAGCATGTTTAATTTCTTCCTCCTTCCTTGCATTAATAGCACTGAAATACCTATATCATGAACACTCCACTCAGTTTTTATAACTAATCCTCATCCCTTGGATTATGGACTAAATTCTTTCAGAGTAGTGTCTTTCTTTCCAAATATTTTATGTTTCCCAAACGTTAGCAAATACTATGTTCTATACAACTTCTCTTCCTTTGGAGCTGCCACTTTTGTTAATCTTGTCTGAAGTTGGAGTATTACAAATCATTTCATTGTTTATGTGATGTGATGTGAATTTCAAACTGTATATCATAGAATGTGCCATCAAAATAGATAATACGGGATTTTCAACATGTCAAGTTCTAGCTCAAATAGCGATTTGTTATTTCTCTTACAAAAAGATTGAAAAACACGGGTTTTTTTTATTTTATTTCTTTAGATTTTTTTAGGTTAATGTTTTATTCCTTTTGATGGGCGCCATGGAAATTATTATTATTCTGCTCTGATACAGTCAGGGGAGCTAATCAGTTTTAATCTTAAAATTTAACATTTTTGTCCGCAAAGCATTATCATAGTTATGCACAATCACATGCTGTGAACATGAACAAAGCAATCCCACATAGATCTTTATGGCCTCATCCTAGACACTGAGGATTTGTAGCATATGACATGAAAGTATGTAAAAATCTATTTCTCAATCAAAACACTATTTCCTAGCCTGTAGCCTGTTGGATTTAATGCTGTGTGTGCTTCCAACGGGCATTTCTGTGCTATTCCATACGCTGGCTCTGACAGCGTGATTGGAGGAATGCGCCTGTGTATTGTAATAGGAAATCTGGAGATACCCACTCCATGACACTTGGGGCATTTTAAGGGATGCTTCATACAGGGTAAAAATTTTTTCAGAAGCTCTTTTTATGAAATCCTGAGAAGTTAGGTTATTAAAGCTTTAACAGTAGCCAGAGAGAGGTATCTCTTTAAAGACAGTGAAATTGTCCCAGCGTTGCCTTCCATTTGAAGGCAGACTTGTATTCCAAATGAAATACGCCTTGATGCCTTTCCTAGTGTTTCAGGACCTGAGGTAACATGAGCTTTGTTTTCTCTCAGCTTTAGTCATTGTTGGGCTGTTGTGTGTCAGAAACACTGGAGCTCTGTGCCCTTTTGAACATCTTTTGGCAATGCATCTCTTTCTACACTGGATTTAAAAAACGCATAAAATGTTATGAATTTTCTTTTTGGTGACATAGTCTTAAGTCCATCCGAAGAATACAAGCTCCCTCAGCCCCACATGAGCCACTGTTGCACACCGCTGGACCTCTGTAAGCCCGGTGCCCATCCTTCCCTCTTCATGCACTTCAGCAGCTGGGCACTGAGCAAAGGTCTGCTCAGCTGGCCGCAGTGTATCTCAGGTCCTTTAAAGTGTATGTTTTCTTTTTATGTTTTCAAGTTTAGGAAATGATAGTTTCCTAGACAGCATATCACATTTCATGCAGTGTCCCCTACCAAAAATAGCCATTGTCTTGCTTTCATTAAAACTTTTGGACATCAAGACTGCTCATAGTTGCAGATTTTACGTGCAAGTTGCAGCCAGATACCAAAGCTCTGTCTGAGAACAGAGCTCAATATCTTAAAGCTGGTTATGAGGATTGCGTCTGCTTTGTCTTTAATTTTTATTAAGGTTTTTGATATTTGTGTTTTAGAAATAGAGGGTTTCCTTGATGCCTTTTCACTTTCAGTTCAGAACTGGTAATGTTTACATTGGATGGTTGCCCTATTTGTTCGTTACCAGCAAACTTTTCTTAGAGTAAGGGCAAGTGGAGCTCAAAGAAGCATCATAACAGAAAACAAGATTAGTTCAGTCTGCAATGCTTTGCCACATAATTCTCCTTTTGAAAGCAGTCTGGGATTTGCAGGTGGACAGGAGTAACCTTTATCAGGCCAACCTTTGCACAGGCTGTCTCTTCCTTCCTTCCTTATTAGATAAGGACATGCACTCTCACTCACAGAGAAAGAAACATAATTGTTTTCCTTTCACACGGATACTCTCACAAAGCATTATAGAAATGGCATTAACAGCATGCTGAAATGCAACCCCACGTGGGATTTTTTTTTTGTCCTGACAATGAATTATCACTCTCTGCAGCAGGAAGAAGACAATTTGCCTCTAGGTACTGGTGAAAACCTTTAGGGAACCTTTAATAAAAGTCTTTAGAGAACCTTGAATGGCTACCTACAGCAGAGAGGATTTCCGACTGGCTTCATCCGAAAGATTGATCTCTCTAGGTGTGTGCAGACACAGTCTAAAGCTATGCAGACCTCATTTTTCGTACCTCAGCAAGTGCTGTGCCTTCAAGAAATGTAAAATGATAGTTCCAAAGTCAGCAATTGGTCTCAAACCTCATGCTATAGTACCTGATCTCTGTCTTTTGCCTTCCACGTACATTACGTGTCATTTCAAACTGTGACTTGTGAGGATTTGACAATTAGCATTGCCGGCAAGCCTGTCCCCATCTGCACTTGGGACCGCACTGGTGGTTTCACCTGGTCTCCACTGTCTCCCAGAGGTTTTTTCTGCCTCGACAAAATGTAGCAAAATAAAGTCCTTGAGGCAAGTAGGGGGTTGCCAGAGTAGCAGATTAACATAAATTACCAAAATGGCAGGTAACACTGCTGACAAAACAGTGTGTCCTGAAAATCTATTCTATTTACAGGCAGGAGAGTGATTTTATTTAAGGGGGGGAGGATTATTAATTTTTTTTTTCAGCAGTAGATGTCTTGGTTTCTTTTTTTTCTACTTACAAAGCAGTTTTCAGCATTGCAGACGTTAATTTTGCATTACTCAAAAGGGATGCTGATAGCTTGTCTCTGAGATCCAAAATAATCAATGCCTTTAAAGTCAGTAGTCTTTTTCCTGGCCCACATGGAGGCTTTGACTGCTTCATGCAGGTGACTGCACTTTCAACTCAAGCTTCATTTTTCAAACTACAAGTTTTACCCAAGGTCCTCACTGCTGTGGGGCTGTCATGCTGAGGTATGAGGAACAACCAAGTGCTGCTGAATGTGTACGTAAGGTTGTGGTGTGTCTGTGGGGTGTATAAGCTGCTCAGCTTGAGATGGTTTCAGATCTTCCACCTTCTGGTTGTCTGTCCACCACTTCGGTAGTTAGAAACAATTGCTTCTGTGGGGCAGCAGGTATCACAGGGGCACCTGAATGAGGCGTGGGGTATTGACCCCTTTTTCATGTCTCTGTTCTCTGCAATACTTTTTGCTTCTAAGTCAGGATAAAGCCACCAGAAGCAGGCAAGAGGAGGTGATAACTGTTCAGGAAGTGCAAGAGTGGGACTGAAAGTGGGGATGATGGACGTAGCTTAGCAGACTGCCAGAAAGCTTCATTGTGTTCATACTGTAAGATCCTCAGCTGGAGCTCCTGTGGCTGTTGATGATAGTGTCTATCGCAGTACCTGTATTTCAGTGTCTTGATTTGCTTTTTTCTTGCAAGGCAGGATTTAGTGTGGACACAAAGGCATGGTGCAGGATTTGAAAGTCTGTAAAACACACTGGATATTGTCTATGCATGATGAAATTCTTCCAGCCTCCTGTGGTAGTGTTGCATCATGTAATTGTTCGGCCATGTTGTCCTTTCAAATAAAGAATTAACTGTACGGGAAAGAATGAGGTAAAGATTTTAATGCTATTTGAGATGGGGTTGTCCTGATGTAAAACAGTCTTTTTTTAGAAAATGACATGCAAATAGATTGTATTAAGTAATCTCTACATGATTCCCTCTGCTTGTGTGTGAACTACTACAAATGAATGAATAATACTTACGTGGACGTGCTCTAAACTGGCTGGCATGGCACTAAATGGAAGCATAGTTATTTTTTCTTGTGTTATCTAAAAACTCAAATTGGTAATACAAGTTTCCTTTTCCTGTTATTTTGTTTTGCTATGAGAAGAGCTTGACAGATACTTCTTAACTCATGCGTCCTCCAGGGCTGTGATATGCTGGTGCTCTAATTTCCACACTTTCTACTGGTTTATGTGTGTAAGATTTCTTAATGTAATTTATTAGGTTAGTTTCTGCTTATAAAATCTTGCATTAAATGGAATTTGTTTGCTTGAGAATTGGCATTTTCTTGGTACAGTGGTGAAACAGTTTGCTGGCAGTCTTTTATAGGGCATACAGTTACAACAGCATTTTAATTTAAAATTGAGGGTGATGCAGTTGCTGCATTCATTTATGAAATTTATATGCAAATCTTTTTAAATTGGTAGTTAGAAATCCATACATATACACACATTGGCAACCGATGTTTAGATTGAATTTAGTGGCAAATTGTGGGTAATGGTAGTATGGATCTGGTATTTTAAGAAAGCGGTGGTCTGCTTTTATGATAGAGTAGCAGGTCTCAGAGCCTATGTCTTGTCAAGGAGTGATGTTCTCCATGGAGCACTCCAGCCCTCATCTTCCTGCCATTCCTTCTGGGGGACTTCCAAGGAGAGCCATCTGTCCTGCACTGTTCAGGCACCTCCATTTCTTTCCACTGAGCAGACTCCAAGAGTGGAGATGCCATTTCTCATCCTAATGTGGAACCAAGGATCTGATCTGACTAAGTACTTGTCCCAGGGGTTTGACAACGTAGATGTGGACCAGTTAAGACAAGAGTCAGTGAGTACAGTAATGCTTGACAAAGCCCTTTTTGTCCATGGTGCAGGTACAGTGAAGTTGACCACACGCTCCCCAAAATGTTGTTCATGGATACACCAATATTATTCTCATTTGTTCAGAGGGTGTTCTCCTTATCTGGTTTTTTATTGGAAAAAATGATGCACAAACTTAACTTTTAAAATCCTTCCTGGGAAAGTACCTTGTAAATTCTTCCTGGTTTTATATGTATTCTGTCTATGGCAAGCAAAAGCAAATGCAGTGATTCTGGATGGAAGGAGTACATAGCATAGTTTTGACAGATCAGTTTATTGTCCCATATCATTTGCTCAGCTATCAAAGTTCTGAAATTGGTGTAATGTACATATTTTGAGGTGGTATGTAAAACAAGTAAACTTTTGTTTTTCCTCTTATCTCCTTGCTTCCCCATGTTAGATGGCTTTGTTTGACTACATAAAAATTGCACTAAAAATTAGTCAGGCTTTGGGGCTTCTGTCATACAGTTTTGCTTTGAATAAATCAGTAGATTAAGGCAACTGTTCTGTATTTCTGGTTGCTTCCATGGTTAAGTGTGCTTTATGGTTGATTTGAGAGATCTTTTAATTTGATTTTTAAAGACTGTGAAGGCTGTTTGCTGTAAAATCATTCTGTGAAGAATGGGTTAATATTTTTATGTGCATTTGCATTTAGGGCTTTGCTCTTTCGAAGAGCCTAGTGAATAGATGTAAAGTTCATGAAAGAATCATGACAAGGCACTATACATAAAGCAGACATAATGCTGTAGAAGCACAGCATCTCTTAAAGAACAGCTATGGCCTGGACTTGAAAATCATTACATGACTTTTTAGCCTCACTGCCTATATCCCCCTGATGAAAGTAAAATGTAATGTGCTTTCTCTAATGGGCACTTCACTATCTGTAGTGCTCCTGAAATGTGTCTGTAACTACTCAATGAAATGGTTATTGACAAATTGGGTTAGATCAGCATAAATAGTCATACTGTCACCACTGTGTGCCCATCATAACATCTTAAGGGTTGAAAGCTTTTTCTAGGTGGAAGCATCTCTAACCCCTATTTTTTCCTAGAATTGTCACAGAATAACAGAATGGTTGAGGTTGGCAGAGACTTCTCAAGGTTGCCTGGTCCAGTGCCCATGCTCAAACAGGGCTGTCTAGAGCAGGCTGTCGAGGACTGTGCCCAGGTGGCTTTTGAGTATCTCCAAGGATGGAGACTCCTCAACCTCTCTGGGCAACCTGTGCCAGTCACCCTCACAGTAAAAAAGTGTTTCCTGTTGTTCTGAGGGAACCTCCTCTGTTTCGGTTTGTGCCCACTGCCTCTGTTCCTGTCACCAGGTCACTGAGCCTGGCTTGGTCTTCTTTCCACCCTCCCTTCAGATGTTTGTACACATTGAAGAGCTCCCCACTAAGCCTCCTCTCCTTGAGGCTGAGCAGTCCCAGCTCTCTCAGTCTCTCATCACAGAAGAGATGCTCCAGTCCCTTAATTATCATAGTGGCCTTTTGCTTATCACTACATGGGCCAGTAGCTCCATGTCTTGTACTCGGAAGCCCAGAGCTGGACCCAGCACGTGAGATGTGCCTCACTAGTGCTGAGTAGAGGGACAGGATCACCTCCCTCAACCCGCTGGCCATACTTTGCCTAACACAGCCCAGGATGCCACTTGCCTTCGTTGCACAAGGGCACACTGCTGGCTCACATTCAACTTGGTGCCCACCAGGACCCCCAGGGCCTTTAGTATAAAAGCTCCTTTCAGCCAGGCAGCCCCTGGCCCGTGCTGGTGCAGGGGGTTGTGCCCCCCCAGGTACGGGACTATCCATTTGCCTTTGCTGAACTTTGTGAGATTCCTGTCAGCACATTTCTCCAGGGGTCCTTCTGGGTGGCACAAGCTGGTGGCCTGTCAGCTATTCCTCCCAGCCACTTGGTGATCCTGAAGATACATGAGAGCAGGCACCATCTGATGGCTTCAGTTCTCTTCATGATTTACGTTGTTGCAAACAAGAGGACAGCTAGGTTGTGGGATTCTTTGTCGATGTACGAATGAGTTTTGCTAATGAGCTAAGTTGCTTAAAGGAGAAAGATTGTTTTCCTCTCAAGATAATGTTCCAAAGGATAATAATGTTTTCAGCCTGTGATCGCCTCTAATCAGTTCTGGCACTGCTTTTATTTTGTCATCTCGTAGGATGCAGGAAGTCAACAAATAGGCTTTTTGCTTGGAAGCTGCGGAGTTACTGTGGCCTTGACTAGCGATGCATGCCATAAAGGACTGCCTAAAAGCCCCACAGGGGAGATCCCACAGTTTAAAGGTAAGTTAACCCTTGCTTATCGCAGATATCACAGTTTATTCACTATAGTAACGGCCACTGCACTTTAGTTAGCCTGTGGTAAAGCCCTGGCCGGGGGAGCAGCCAGGCCGCTGGGACACGGCTGCCCTGGCTGTGTGTCACTGCCTGGCAGAGATGGCTGATCCCGCCTCATGGCTGCCGAGCGGAACCGGCGCTCCCGCTCTGGTTCTCTGCTGGCTTTGCTGCGCTGCCGGCGTCATCTGTGGCCACAAGCGAAATCAGCCCAACAGGCTTAGGACTGCAGTAGATGAGAAGAGTTCGTACAGTTCAGTCCTATAGCTAAGTGGTAGGGGCAGTAACCTCTGACAGAGAGTGGTAATAAATTGGGTCAAATAACAGCTAAAACTGCCCAGCCGTTTCTTCAGGGATTGTCTGAGAAGGCCACGATGCCTGCGTTGAAAGCAGTTCTGGAAAGTCTTCTTTCCCGTGCTACACTGAGGTTTAAAAGAAACAATGTTTAGGTAATGGAGACACAGGCATCTGGGAAAAAACCTGTCAGAGAAGGGGTTTGTCTTGTCTTACCTGGCAGAAACTCGACCAAAGTTGATTTTTCTTTGTACCTCAGGCTGGCCAAAGCTGCTGTGGTTTGTCACAGAGTCTAAACACCTCTCCAAACCGCCTCGTGACTGGTTCCCACACATCAAGGATGCAAACAATGACACAGCTTACATTGAGGTGAGTTAATAAAGACGCATCATTGCTTACAGCACCTCTGTGTTAGGTAAGCATCATTATTCATTCACTAGTCACAGAAGCAAAGAACATCCTGGCTAAGCCTGTTAATAAGTAATACTTTCTAATAAATTATACTGGATGTTGATTTCAGAAAAGTTGATGAAATGTTCAATTATATTTTGGGGTTTTCTTACATAGATGGTTTTGTGTCATCTATGTGGCTGCCACAATTTTATATTAAACTTGCCGTGACCAACCTCGATCTCATTCACACTGTAGGCTTGCCCACTAGCCTTGAGATGGATAGGCAGCAAGTTTCACAGTAAAGCTTCAGTTCTCTTATCACAATCTTCAGACCCTTTGAAAGAGAAGGAACTTCTTGTTCAAATGCTCGCCTGTCACTTACCGCTTTGTGAGTCACACTCCCCCCCAAAAGACCAGCATCAGGAAGGGGAAATTAGCAATGCTGTTTAATTTTTCTCTTTCATTTTTTTTACATTCTTTTTTTCCATTTCTGCATTTACTCAAATGCCTTGAATTCAGTGATTGTATTGAATTTAAATGATTATGCAAAGGGCATAAGTTCAAGTGAATGGAGCAAAGGTATTTCCTATCTGTGTGCAGTCAGAACACTGGACTAGAGAAGCAGAGATGCCTCCATTCTCAATCTTGCTGATTATCTTCATCATGGAAAAGATAAATGTTTAAATTACTTTAATTGCCACTGATAGTTTTCAGACTCTTGCATAAAGTTGCAGAAATTACTGCAATCAGCAATGATCTCTCACCTCTTTTTTTATGCTGCTTTCTCATGACTCTTTTATAATCTTCTGATCAAAGAACTGGTGTCTTTCAGACTGTGTACATATAGATTATTGTAACAGCGCCCAGCAAGGATTCTGTGGTCAGTTCTTATCCCGTGCCTTATAAGACACAGAAGGCAGAAGCTCAGGTTTATGGGTTGGCCTATAAAATATAATGTGAACACTGAGCAGACCAAACTAGGCTTTTCTCTGCTAAGTCTAACCAGTCCTTTAGTCATTAACATGATCAGAATTGATAGAATTATTTTTCCATAATGCTGTGTTCAAACAGCAGACAGATTTCTGTTATCAAGCCTGGGAAGCTTTAGTCAAAAAGAGCCTATATGAAAAAAGTGTCTTTTGTCAAAAAAAATGCCTCCCAAACTCCTCAATACTGCTGCCCTCTTAAAATAGTCATTAGATGTGTCCATCATCCACCTACTTAGGAAAAGCTTCAAATTCAGCTATTAAATAATGGAAATAGGGCAACTATTGCACATTGAGTTCCCATGCTTATTTCTTTTTAGTACAAAACATGTAAAGATGGAAGTGTGCTTGGGGTGACTGTGACAAGGATTGCACTGCTGACACACTGCCAAGCTCTGACCCAGGCATGTGGATACACAGAAGGTATGGAAGTACACTTCCCTTGCTTTATCGTTAAGATCAAGTATGAATTGTAATTTGTTTCTCATCAGGCTCCTGTCTTGTGTTTTACATAGAACTATGTCAAAGGCTTCTAGATTTAACAACCTGGATTGGTTTTTTTCTTCATTGATTTTGGAAAATATATATACGTTTAGAATATCTTTGTGAGAGGTACAAATAATGTCCCAGCCAATACAAATCCTGCAGTGGAGACTTACTATGAAAGTTAAGCTTTGAGGTCATCAGTCATGTTATACTGAAGCTTCCTTCCTTTGAGCGGGTTTGCCTTGGATCAATGCCATGTTCTAAAAAATAAACTTAGTTTTGTTTTTGTTGGACAGCTGAAACAATTGTGAATGTATTAGATTTCAAGAAGGATGTTGGTTTATGGCATGGGATTCTTACAGTAAGTATGTGTTTTTTTATTTTGTGTGAGTATTTGAAAATAAACTAACCTAATATGCTTATTACTGTCAGAAACTGGAATGTCCTATAGTTTATTCTAGTACAAATTTTTCTGCTTTGAAAGCAAAAAATATGTGACTTATACCCATGATCTTCTGCTAGTGCACTTACCCATAATGAGCATGGTAGAGGTGCCACTGTGGTTTTATGCATCATGTCAAGTACTCTGGTACTCTGACCCCGTTCTTACCAAGTCATTCTGATCTTACTGATGCGTGATTTTGAGATCAGTCTTTATAGTAGGAATGAATTAAATCAATACTTGCCTCTGTAAGCATATGATCCAATGTCATTGCTATATTGCCACTGACTAGCTCCTCTGTCAAAACTCTCACCAACAGATGATTTTGATAACATTAAAGCATTTCTGATACTTGAAATTGCATAAATTGTCTCTTTGCTGTTTGAATGTCTCCCTCGATTGACATGGGAGGCAACTAACGTATTTTTAAGGATTGTTTCTAAAGGTGCTGCTGCAGTCAGTGACGGACAAAATACTTACTGATCATTTTAAGAACGGATATCAAGATTTGAAGGGTTACTGTTTGGGGGTCCCAGGATGTACAGGCCTTACGTGCTATGATTCACAGGGATCCAATATACTTTTCCCATGCAGTATAATACTGTTCTTAATATCATAGGGGAGTAATAACACTTCTGAAACAGAAACAATCTATTGGGCTTAATGCCTGTAAGTAGCTCATGTTAAAAAATCATCTTTATCACTGAAGTTGCAAGCAAGTGTCCAATGGAGCTTTTCTATGCCTTCTTTTGCTATTAATCTTGATATTAACTTCATTTTCTTCATGACTTGCCTGTAAATACTTTTCCTGTACCTACACTTGTGCCAGACTGAAAGGAGAACTATCTTTTACATTTCTACCAGTGTTTAGATGACTAATTGACTGGGACACTTAACCTTTCTTAAGCCTAGGTTTTCTAAAACAAATCCTGTATTTAACCTGAGCTGCTATGAGTGGAGATGTGATGCCCTCAGAAGATGTTTCTAAATGGTAACAGAAGTAAAGCAGCAGGTCATTTACAGGCTGTTTGTTCCATAGTCACACTGAGAGTTCACTAAAGCAATTGACTGCCTCAAACTAAGAGATCGGTTTTGGATCCATCATCAGTTTCACACAACTACTTTTTCTAAACTTCCTGCAACTTTTCAAGGCCTTGTTGAAAACGCTGGAATCAGCCCAACTTGAGAAGGACTAAAAACTCCTTCATTTATTTTCTGTTAAAATAAGTTGATCTCAGCTTAATTTATGACTGCAATTTCTCTATCTACTTTCTTAAATAATTTGTGCCCTGCTACCTTTAGTACTTTTTCAGTCTTCATAGAGATGGATTTCTTCAGACAGATACGTTGCTGTTACTTGTCCTTTTGAGTAAAGAGTCTTCATATATACCGAAGTTTAGCAGGCATAGGGATAATATTAACCAACGTAGCAAACATTTAGACACTGATCATCCAATATTTTTTCTTCTATTTAAAGTGAATCACCTGGAGTATAAATAGAAAGAAAATCTGTTTCTTTTTTTCCCAGTACTACTTCAAAGTTATGATCTGATTAGTCTAAATCCTTAATCCTTAATTAAAGCATTAGAAAATGGGGGTCTGTTTCATCTTAATGTAGGTAGCTAGATACAAAAAGATAAATGCCAGAACTGACAATAACACAGTCAAAGAGTGATTTGCATAGATGCCCCTGCCCATAATACAATATAAATAATTACCATCATTGTTGTATAAAACCCATTTATCTGATTTGATTTCAGAGTGTCATGAACATGATGCATGTTATAAGTATTCCATACTCCTTAATGAAAGTGAATCCACTGTCCTGGATCCAAAAAGTCTGTCAATACAAAGGTAAGGAACGAGAATATACAAAAGAATGCTTGCTAGTCAACATAAAAAGTACAAATTGATAATACAGCTGTATAGCTTTTATATGGTGTATTAGTAATCTTCCCATTCTTATTGCAGCAAAAGTTGCCTGCGTAAAATCCAGAGACATGCACTGGGCATTAGTGGCGCATCGAGATCAGAGAGACATCAACCTTTCCTCACTGCGGATGCTCATAGTGGCTGATGGTGCAAACCCATGTAAGCTATGCTTCTGTAGTCCAGTAGAGAACGGGAAGTGTTTGCCACCTTGCGTTTAAAGTTTCAGTCTTCGGTCATGGTAGCTAAAATATTTAGAAAGTATAGGGTTTGTCTGCTGCAAACTATGTGATATTTATGGAAACAGGAATTAGTTCTGGAAGTTTTTAAAACAGATTTTTCATTAGTTGGTCCTGATGCAAACTTGATATTGCACATAACGTAAGTTGCAGTAAATCCAGTTTTGTTTAACGTGACAGTCATGTATAAAGACTGAAGTAAATAACCTTAAGCTATAGAAGGGATCAGATCATTTTTTCTGAGGGATGGTGTTTAGATGCAGAAGTAACTGAGAATTTTAGGGGAATACTTACACTACTCTAGAGAACCACATGTGGATCACCTCATGGCAATTAATAGCAAGAACCATTTCTGTGTATTATTTAAGATACCAATGTATAGGTGTTCTGCTTCTTTGTAGTAGTTTGCTTTGAGTTTCTAAATTCAGTCTTTGATTTGCCTCATCCTGAAAAAGAAAACTGTGATGGAATTCATATTGTGAATCTAGCAGTGATGGCTTTTCTACATGAACAAAGTGAAAGGACTCAAAAATTAATCTTTATTCTCTGCATGCATACACAACTGTACATACATACATGTAGTTCTAGCAGCTGTGACTTCTTTCCCAGTGAACATGGTTCTTTGTAATTTTTTTTCTTCTGAAAAGGCTATACATGCAATAGTAAGTTTGAAGTTTGAATAGCATCACTTCAGAAATCAGATTATTTTTCTTCTCTGATTTTTTTTTGTCTTTACCCCAGGGTCTATTTCTTCCTGTGACGCATTTCTTAATGTCTTCCAAAGTAAAGGTCTAAGACAGGAGGTCATTTGTCCCTGCGCTAGTTCACCAGAAGCTCTCACTGTGGCTATTCGAAGGTACTGTGCTACACCAGTGGAAACAGGCCCACTGTACAATATGTGTGGTAATTTGAAAAAGAAATTAAAAAATTATTCAAGTATGAATCTGTATACTTAACTTCTTCTGAATTACATTTTTGTTTTCATTTTGTTTTTGTCCAAAGGAGATATATCAGAAGAATTTGTAGAGTAATAATTTAACTTCAGAGTGCTTTATAATATAGTTTCAATTTCTGTCATTTTATCTAATTTTAAATTAAATGGACTGAAATGCAAAAGCTAATTCTGTAAAACGAAGTGGAAAAATGCCACTGTAAGTATAAAGTCAATTAAAATGTGGAAATTTAAGTGGCATTACTATCAGGGAAAATCATGCTTTAAGTAGCCTGGTTAAAGAGGATGATAACATTCTGCAGGTTTGTTTTGGCTGCCTTGAGCTTTTTAACTGTTCTAGATTCTCAGTAATCATCTGGAAATGCCCTTTGAGACTAGAGGATTTGTAACTAAAAATAAAACTGGTAAAACTATTAATCCTTATGTACATGAATGTCACTATGCAGCAGTCACCTGTCATGACCGTTGTGGCATACAGTAAATGTCATAGCTGTTGTCTGTTTTAGCAGAGTGTTCCAAAAGTTGTACCTTGAACAGTAAGCACTTTGGTTTTAAGTTCAGATTTCTGCAGCCATTTATAATTTTCACATGTTAAAACAGGCAGTATAAAAGTGTAAAGCGCTGTAATAGCATTAAGTAAAATACTTCCTGCCACAAAGTTTATAATACACTGTCCAAGTGAAAGTTAACTAGACTTTCAATTAGCTTTCCAACAAAACATTGCAGGAAAAAAGTCATGAGGCCAAGAGTGTGGTTGACTTTTAGCCACCTCATTATTAGCTTAAAACATCTGAAAGCTATCCATCAGGGACTTACCCTGTCCAGGTTAGTTGTCTTTCTGTGAACTGTAGGATCTCACAGAGACCTTCATTCAGCTCCACCAGCTGGTTTTTTTCCCCTTGTACGTTGTTTTTCCCTTGCAGTGGGTTTCCCTGCCATAGGTTGTGCAGACCTTTGCTCTCATGGAATGAGCTGTTGCTTGTAAGTGCAGAGAGGAGGTGGAAGGGCAGTAGACATTGCTTGTACTGAACACTGATTAACAGGAGAGGGGTTTCATTTCCTCCCTAGCCCTGGAAAATCTGCCCCAGATCACAGGTTATGTAGTGGGAGAACTCACAGTATCTTAACATGCCATGGCTTGCACGTCCCTTCTAGACTTGAAGTCTGTGCCTACAGCCATCTGAAGCATTAGAGATTCATTTTCAAATTAACTAGTGTTGAGAGCTTACATTTAAAAAAAATATAAAAAAATAGCCCATAAAATAGTGAATAATTAAAAAAAACCCAAACATTTTTATCTTCAGTGCCTCACTGTGTAATTACAGAGCAGTTCTCACTACAGTGTATGTTACTGAACACATACCTCATTTTTTTGAAGTCTGTTTAATGGTAGGATAATACCAGCTGAACTTGGGAGCTTTAGTATTTTTCATTTTATTCAAGCCATCTCCACTGACAGTAAAGTCATTATCATACAAGTTCCAAAGAGTTACAGCTGAAGTATGCATTAAAATTACTCCCTGCAGAGCACAGATCCAGAGAACTCCCTGTTAATGCTCTAACTCTTTCAAAATCTGTGGTGTATTTTTACTGATCTTCCTACAAGGAAAAGTAACAAAACCACTTCTCAGTTGAAATACCCTTATAGTTTAGAAAAAGGCAGTAATAGACTAATGGGTACTTTAGCCTTAGAGCTGAATCAGGAAGCCTAATATTTAAGTGAATGTGTCATGCAAATAATTCTTTATGATATTCCCCTTTGGTTTATTGCATATTAGTCTGAACCCACTTGTTAGAGTGCAGAAGTTTAAGAACAGGTCTTTTCCCATTTAAACAACTGGCAGAAAATAGTGGCGAAATAGATCGTAAGTGGTAGTAGTAACCGTTCTCAAAATGCTCTGCAGCTACTCACTATGAACAAATCTGCTTTGAAGTAGATGCTCATTGTCCCTTTTTCATGGTTAAGGAAACTAAAGGGGTAGGTTTGTCTGGTAGTTTTAGCTAAATTTACTTAGTATATGAAGTAGGTGGAATTACACGTTTGTTTAGTTGCTCCTCCCTTAATCAAAAGATTTATTTGTCTAGCAAGAAGCCTCACAGAGTTCCAAATCCAGTATCAGAAATACTGAACGTGTAAATTAAATGAAAAATGTGAGCTTTAAAATAAATTATAAATACATTGGAACTGGGTTATTTATATCTCATCTTCTTTCCAAGTGATTTCTGTCCTGCTTGGCAGATAGTTGTTTTAGTGTTGTTTTCATGTGGATAACATGCACAGGACAAAATAAGATATGTATTGCAGGATGGTTGCTGACAAGGTACTTTCTAAGAGGATATATAGGTGCTGCCAGGTTCTTAGCTCCCTACCTCGCTCCTGCATCCTGGTCCCCTGATGTGTTCCCTTTCGATGTCATAGCTAGTTGCCTGCAAGAAGAGCCTCGGGCACAGTTAACTGGTGTCTCGTTCAAGGCTCCACCTCAGAGTACCAGGATACCAGAAGTACTCTGAAACAGCAGCCCTGAAATGCGTGTCCTGTGGACCCCCGCCCTCGGCACTGACTCTTTCCTTCTGCACACCTGCTTCCATTGCACGGCGCTTCTTGCTAACCCAGGCAAAGCCGTTCCCTCAGCCCAAGCCACAGCAAGTGGAGCTCTGATGACAAGTTCCCCAGCATGACCCGAGCAGGTCTCCTGCCTCCAGCTTCCCTCCCTGGCATCCCTGTCCCGCACTCAGCCAGTGTCTTTCAAAGTGACACCTGCTCTTCTTTTTAGCAATCTTTGGGTGTGATAAGTAATACCAGACAATGTATGTGACAAAAGTCGAGATGGCCTCTGCTCCTAGATGCTTTTGAGAAGCTCTGTGTGCCTGTGGGAAGCCTTTCTTCTCGTGAGCAGTAAAATGTGTTTTGGGGAGCAAGGATGAGGAGGAGTTGATCAATAATGTCGCCAAAAGTTCCTTTTGTGTAATGGGAATGTTGTTTATCACAGCTGCTTGTTTACTAGCACCATTTGTTAGGCTCTAATGCGTTTTCAAGCGTGCCCACATCCTTCTTTGTTGACAACGTCACTTGAGAAATATGTCTCACAAAACCTATTAATTGAAATTTATAATGCAGATCACTGCAAGGCTTTATGTGAGCATGATTGGCTAAGGCCCATCGAGTATTTTGAACGTAGTAGAGGAGAAATGTCATATAAAAGGACATTATCTGTTAAAAAACAGTTGTGTTATGATGGAGTATTTAGGAAAATGCAGAATTGTGAACTAAATATTGGCTGGTTTATCCATCTTGAAAATAGCAGGAGTCTGGCTGCTCTACATGGATGCATTATCCACACTCAGATCAGCATCACATTAGCTTCCAGCTTTGCATTTTAAAATGCAGGACAGTATAAGAATCTTCCCAGACATGAAAAGCCCTGACATATTCCCCTGACTTAATAACTTGTATATGTCAACATTCATTTGCTCAAGCCACACTCTACATATGTATAATTGTATCCACTGATACATCAGGCAGCTTTATATTGAAACAGCTTGACAGACAGCTTGTGCTGATGCTGTGGAATTGTACAGTGTGTCAGCAATGAATCTAAGCAAAATGAGGCGTTACAAAGGGGCTTCATCCACAACGTTTTGACCATGACTGATGAAGGTGTAATTTATTTTAATTTTCATGTCATAGATTAGAATGGGAAGAATTCAATTATGTGCACTAAATTAAAGATAGTAAAGTCCTTGTAGCTTCCACAGATACTTGGCGGTGAACCTATTATAACCTAATTTCTTCTGTTTAGTAATTTTAAATGCTTAAGTATTGAGATTGGAAAATTGTATCTTGTGGTTTAAACACAGTATGCTTGTATTCTCACCTTGGCTTTTATACCAGCGCGCTAGAGCTAGACTTTGAGTCTGGCAGGTGAGTTTGGTTTCCTAGTTCTAGGTTGCCTCAAAATAGGTAACGTAGAGAGTTAATCAAGTTGTTTACTGATCGGTTCCAAATATTTAGAGTGCAGTTTCACTCCACATCATCTGCACTGCCTTTCAGTGTTTTTAAAATAAGGCAAAAGGCCTTTACTTGCATAATCAAGCAATCCTTGTAAATCTATGTGAAAATTAGATACAAGCTGGTTTAGGTAAATGTTAGTGTTGCTTTCATCTCTGCAGCCCCAGTATATGTGGGTGGCCACTGAATGGGAGAGTTGACAGACCTAAGTACTCAGAAATGACTGAAAACCAGCATTCTGTCATGTCTAGTAGGGGAAAATAGAAGGTGAAATTTTGACCTCTCAAGTAGAGGAGTGTTTGCAATAGTAGTCCGTTAAGTATAAATAAACACTTACATCTGCCTGATGGTGCACTGGTGTTATAACCCGTGCTTGCAGGCCAACAGATGACAGCAATCAACCACCAGGAAGAGGAGTTCTGTCCATGCATGGTCTCACTTACGGAGTAATTCGAGTGGACTCTGAAGAAAAGCTTTCCGTTCTGACTGTCCAGGATGTTGGCTTAGTGATGCCAGGAGGTAAGGAACTTTCTTTGAAACTTACTATGATTCATCAGTTTAAGTAATTAGCTGTAGAACATCATAGGTGGATGTATTTTGCTGTCAAACAAACTTGTGTCTTGAAAACATTTTAGTCCAAAACCATTACCTTGTAAAACTTCATGGTTTGGAAATCCCAAGGTTTATTCTCTCTGGTTACCCCTGTCCATGCTGATGTTAGTAGCATGTTTTGAACAACCTGCCACTATATCAGAACATCCGTTCCTTAACTGTGAGATACTGGTAGAGAAAATAAGAAGGTTGGAGTATGGTGTCTGGAGGCTATAAATACTCGTAAGCCTGACCCAGATGAGACTCTGTAGTGCACATTTTCATAACCTATGCTAAGGATCAACAAAATTGCTATTGGAAGGCTTGCAGAAAGTTTTTCCAAAGATCTTGTGCTATCACCTAGTTATTAAAAAAAGGAGGTATGACTGAACAGTTCTTGTTGATAAATTCAAGCTGAAACCATTGCTTCTAAAGATGAAGATGAGATTTTTCATAAGAGAGCTAGATTTTAAATGAGATGTTACAGACACTAGAAAAGGATAATACTGTAATTTTTCATAAGAGAATGCTGTTATGCTTCAAAGGAATAAAACATACTGATGCATCTTATAAAATGTAAGTTGAACAACTTAAAGGAAGATAAAATTGGTTGCATCTAAGATATTATAGATGTGCCATCTTGCACTTCATACTACATTCTGATCATTTTAATAAAAGTACACACCCCTGTTTATCTTCAGAGTGAGAAAAGGGTCATTCAAGATTCGTTATCCTTGTACATAAAAGACATGCTGATTCATTTTTGGTCTCACTTGTTCATCGTATCCTCTTTCCAACTCCAAAATCTACACATGCTGTACTCCAGCTGCAGGGATTCTAGCCAAAGCAGCATACCTGTTTCTTACTCACATGGCTGACATATAAAATAGTGCTTGTTCCTCATACCAGTGCTTTCTAATCCTTCCTGTTCAGCTCCTGCTGTCTCTGCAGTCCTGTAAGAATGGTGAGAGGGAGTCTGAGCTCTGATAAATTCTTTAGTAAAACAACTGTACTAGTCTGCTAGAATATCTTGATCTTTCATATGGTGTTACTTGCTACTTTGAGAGAGGTTTCCTGGTTGCCTGCCTCCTTGGCAGTACAATTATTATCAAGAACTCCATTAGGATATTTCATTTTGCACTGACTGCAGCAAATCTGGTCTTCAGTATGCAAACCTGGGAACACAATCACATTTCACAGCGATGTTACAGATCAACTGAAATTTTAGAAAGCAAGGCAAATTAGGGGTTATTATCAGTGTAAAAACTGAGTCTACATAAAGACCTTTACATTCTTTGTATAAATATTATTTGTAATATAAATAATATTTGATAATGTTGAACACCTTAATGTTTGAGAAACGAATTGTTAGACATTAGTCTGCATATAATTTATTTGTTTATGTCAGCTCCACAGTGATGTCTTTCCCACAGCATTTATGTTATTCTGTAGTTCATTTTATAATACTTTTTAAAATCCTTTTCTCTCCCTCTAGCTATAATGTGTTCAGTGAAGCCAGATGGAATTCCTCAGCTCTGTAAAACAGATGAAATAGGAGAACTTTGTGTATGCGCTATTGCAACGGGTACATCATATTATGGACTCTCGGGCATGACCAAAAATACTTTTGAGGTAAGCTGACCAAAAAAAATGCTACATAAAATCCTTCCATTTTTACTTTTTCTATTTCAAGATAATATTTTACATTAAATATTCATAGTAATAATATCGGTATAGCAGTAATAATCAATGCTCGTGGCTTGGGACCTGTACTCTAGCCAGGTAATCTGCACTGAAGCCCATTTCATTAAGTGCTATAGTAGATCTTTATGTGAGTTTAGTTTAGGCTCTAAAGAGCTTTTACTTTAATTTTGAAAGAAGATACCACAGGCTGAAACAATCAGAAGGAAAGCAGCAAGAAAGATAAAGTTTAAAAGGTAATACTGTACAAGTCTATGAGCTAGCTACATGCAGAATTTGATTGTTGCAAACAGTAGGAAGGCTGCTGGGTGTCTTTAAAAAACAGTTTCCAACATTTCCACAATGCAGCCAGCATTAAAGGCTTGCATTTATTCAGAATCCTGACAGATGTACTCTCCAAGAGGTATCTGAATAGGAAAGATACCTTTTCCTAATTAGTCCCTACCTGCTTTTGTTTGAACTGTCTTATGTAAAAGCCTTTTTACTTTGTGGAATCTGTTTTCCAGTAGGTTTCAGCTCCAGTGCAGACAGCTGTATCGATAGCTCTGTTGTACCTGCTCGCTTGTAATCATTAACATCTGCTGAAGCCAGTATGACAGGCTGAACTAATCGGAGAAATACTGAAGAAAATTTGAACTGAGATTTTTTTTTTAAGTTCTGAACCCATCCTCTTTTAATATTGGAGAAAAAAGTTAAGAAAAATACATTTACATTTCCCTTAACAAATGCTCTGCTGTTTCTACTCTTATCTACCAAACATGACTAGTATCTCCTGCAAAATGCAGATCTGAATGTTGTAAACACTATACATTAAATAATTAATGGAGATGAGTGGATAGGATTCTCCATCCCGCTATTGAAGCGAGGAATCCTACTATGCTATTTGATCTGAAATTTGTTGATAGCTGATTACTGTGCTACAAGTACAATTGGCAATACCCAGTGTGAATGATAATCCCACATTTGACATATTTCAGGGTAGAAAAGTTCTTACGTTCATTTTGTTGCAATTGCTGTAATTATAAAATCATTCATAATTCATAACTGGGTCTACAGTTTAACTGCTTATTTAAACTGATTTAGACATATTCCTAATGGTAAGCAAATAAATTGCCATTGAGTGAACAGGATGACTTGTTTTGAAAGTTAAGTATGTTCTTAGGAGCCCTCTCCAAGTGGGCCTCTTTTCTGTTTTACTGTGTAATTCATTTTGCAGGTCTTAGAGATTCAAAAGGTTTTGTGTTCCTGAAATGAATTATTGCTGAGGATGTCTAAATATTAACTCTGTTCAGTAAGAGTCACCCATGGGCATCTGGCAGCAGAATTTGGCCTTCCTTTTTAGATGAGCCTTGAAGGACACTATATAGCCGTGGTCTTCCACTTGCCATTGTCTTAAATAACTTGCCTTTAGACTATTTCAGTTTAAGGAAGCAACAGCAGAAATTGCGGTTGTGTCAGAATGCAGCTCCAGGTACCTCGCATGCCAGAAGGATAACGCTGTGCTATTTAGAATAGAAAAAGCAGTAGGAACCTGTCCTGCGGAAGTCATGTACGCATCTGGTGTTCAGACATCCAGAGAGGTTCTGTATAGGGCTGTATTTTCAGTTCTAGACAGGCTACAGGTTTTATCACTGGTATTATGAGGACTTAATTGACCTTAGATAAAAATGTAGTGAGCTGCAAGAGTCATTAATGTACAGTACCTTAAAATAGTTGCATTTCTAGCTTATTTTTCTATTTTCTAAGCTGCGTCTGCTTATTTTTCTATACTGTTCTGGAAACGAAGATGAGGTACTGAAAAGAAGCTCTACTGTACTGTTTATGATTTAATCTCTCAGTAACATATGCATAGCACCTCGGGGTAGCTGCACGCTGCTTAGCTTTTTTTTATTATTCTTCAGTACTATTTCTGTTGATTTATATATTTTTTAAGGTCATAAATGATTTACAGAGCCATGGTTAGGGAAAACGTGTATGGTAAACAGAGTGTGATTGAACTTGCTGGAACTCAGGTACTGAAAATTACACACACTAGTCTAGGAGTTTCCTGACACTCCCTTTATGGTCAGTGAAGAGTAAAGAGCATTACTAGCGACCTATTTACTTCATTCCAGAAGAGCCATCTGAGAGAGTGTGCCTGAAATATTTCCCAGCGTGATCTCTGTGTATAGAATTCAAGATGTGTTTCTCTGTCTTACAGGTGTTTCCTATGACCAGTTCTGGTGGCCCTATCACTGAGTATCCTTTTATAAGGACTGGACTGCTGGGCTTTATAGGACCAGGTGGACTTGTCTTTGTTATTGGTAAAATGGATGGTTTGATGGTTGTCAGTGGAAGAAGACATAATGCTGATGACATTGTAGCAACAGCGCTGGCTGTGGAACCAATGAAATTTGTCTACAGGGGAAGGTTTGATCCTTTCTTTTCTTATATTATCTAGAAATCCTTAATTTGCTTAGACCAGGTGTAAGTGTGCCAAAATGCTTTCAGGGGGCAGTGCCTAATCTGCACTGTGGTTTCCCTGCATTGCTATTCATTTTGCTAGAATGAGGAGACAGCGGGTGGGAGCCTAAGACAGTGTTGAGGCAGACTTTAGATACCAAGATCTGAAACTGTGATTAATAACATTTCCAGTTGAACAGCTGGTTAATTCTGAAGGTGTTGACTCAACAGAACCCTTTCTGTCCAAGCTGAACATTTCCAATACACCTAACACTGAAGTTCTTGAATATGACAGCAGTTCCTTGTGTGACTTTCCTAATGTGCTGAAACTGAGCAGGAAACATCTAAAGCTTCTGAAGAGCCTCATGCAGTAACGTGCACTCATACTTTATCACACAGCAGAGCTCTCACAAAATGATGTTGCAATTCTAAGATGGAAGGTGCTTGTGTTGGCTGTTATATAATAACAACTTAACCTTGGTGTGACCCAAATGTAGTGCTTTTCGTATCCCAGGAAGGTTCCCTTCTGCAACCCTACTGTGACATTATGCCTGTATTTACGTGATTCTAGAACAAAGCCCCCCGTTTGTCCTCCAGAAATTACCTAGAACTGTTCTTGTTGCTTTTTCCCCATAAATAAAATACTAATTGATGCACCAGTTGTCTAAGTAATAAATAACAAAGTCAGAGTTGTGAAGGATTAACTCAGAAACAGGTTTTTCCATCTGTTCTGGCACTAAATACTTTTCTGTCCTTCTCTTCTATAGAATAGCAGTGTTTTCAGTGAGCGTGCTGCACGATGAAAGAATAGTTATTGTTGCTGAGCAAAGGCCAGATTCCACTGAGGAAGACAGTTTTCAATGGATGAGTAGAGTTCTCCAGGTAAGTCTCTTTATGTATGTTTGGATGCTATATTTTTTTCCTGCTTTATATTCTTTTTATTGATCTTTCAGGTCCTCAAGGTAACTGACATTTGTCTTTGAGTAATTGTAAGTCCACCTTCAGCCGCACTTGCACCTAATGAGCACAAAATTAGATTCTTCTGAGTGACAGTTCCTATCTGGGATGTGCAATCCAGAAAGCGATCGTTTTCCTAATCAAAATGCTATAGGAAAACAGGGATGAATTGAAGTAAGCAATAGCAAGGAGAGAGTAGCATGTGATTTATAAGGATATAGTCATTCATTACTTCAGAAGGGTAATGAATGAATATGTTAGATACTCTTACTGTCAAAAGCGACCACAGTCTCTTACTAGTTATTGGCACTGACATGGAGCTGACCTCATCAAAAGTAGATATATGTATCTGAGCCAGATCTCCAGATATATTTTTTTAATCAGCGGGACAGAAGTTTATGTTTCTAGTGCACCATGTTGATAGCTGAAATAAATGGAATGAAACACGGCCTAAAAATGCTGATTTCTCTCCGCTGAAATGAAGGGAAGTGATTGCTTAGCTTAGATCTAAGTATCCACAATGTGGTTAACTGCAGAGAGGACGCCTATTGCAAGAAATCCCATTCCAGGTGTCTGGTGGTTCATGTAAGGTACATACAACTGTGATGAAACCCACCTTGGTGGTGGTGTTTGACAGTCTGACCAGAAGACAGAAGCTACTGAATGCTAGAAAGTTCTGATCTTCTCCTTACATACAGCAATCCAAGTTAAGGCAGTATCATTACCATACTCAAAGTTTTTTCAACTCTGATGTCCACACACAAAAACTTTAGATACTTTAGATAGCAGTTATCTTCCATCTCCTCCATCTCCACAGTTAAACCAATTCTCACTCAAAAGTGATAGGTTTAATGGAGATGTAGTCAAATTAAATGTCTGTTGCTACCTTGTGAAATGGTCCCACCTCTGTCTACAGCTGGTCACCTGTTACTTCCATTTCCCTTTCCTACCTTCCTTTCTGTCATTCCTCAAGGACTCTTCTCAGGTAAATATATTGCAAACATATTTTTTTGCTTTATCCAAGAGCCAAAGGAAAAGATCCCACACATTTCAGAGAAGATGTTTTGATTCGTTATTGCTTTGTTCTGGATAAGAAAGGGAATCTCTCTACCGTGTCTTTGAAGAAACTGAAAAATAAGCTTTTATCCATCTCAAGACAGCTTTATCTGCTCTCTTGATTTAAAAGATAGTTACATTTCATACAGCTAGAGGCATCTCACATTCACAGTACATGTAAACTATTATCAAGAAAAGCTAGAACGTCTAGCTTGTCCATCACACAAGAAAGCCTTTGAAGCACCTAGTAGCACCTAGGGCAGTGGCTGTAGAAGGAAAGGCTTTGGGTTGCCCGTGTTTCAGTAATTTTTATCAGGTAGCAAGCTCCTAAGGAAAAGGTTGAAACTCTGGACTTCTGTTTTGTCAGCTGAGCGTTTTCGTGACTTTTACAGAAATCATGTCTTACAACATCATAGCCAGTAGAATTCAGTACTGAACACTGTGGGAGCCCTGTGACAAGTTACTCCTGCCAAAAGACAGTTCTGTTATTCTGAGTATGATCAAGTCACAGCAGTGTCTGTGAATAGTAGGTCATATATCAAAGTATACACATGTGTGGCTGCTTTCATCACCCATGTGTGAAGTCTGCAACTCTGGCATGCTTCACTATGTGAACAAGAAGTTTCTGGTTCCACTTCAGCTGAGAGCAGAGATGGAAAACAGAAGCCAGGAACATGTGGGATGCTTTGTGCCTCCTTCCCTATCACAGTTTTAAAGATTTATGTCAGGAAGTGGTAACCAGTTGTATCTGAATCATCTGCTAGTGATGGGCAACATAATATTACCCTTGTAATGTCATGACTCAGTGACGTCGATAACAAACTTGACCAAGTTGCTACTCATTTCTGATATTTGTGAGACTTGTCTGACACCTTGCGTGTGCTGCCCTGTGCCAGCCTGGCCCTGCACTGCCTGCTTCTGCTGTTCCTTGATGTGTCTTCTGCATCTTTTTCCCAGAGTTGAGCTGCAACTATTTGCAGAACTTCTTTCCAGTGGGTTGCACATATTCTGACTCTCCCTTCCTGCTCCTCAGTAGAATGCTGAAGGATGGTAGAGCTGCTGTACATATAGGACTATGTTGGACTGCATCTGTATGTTTTAGGAGAGGCATGGCTGGGAGGGAGTGATCAGGCTGGGTATAGAGTTTCTTGAGAGTAGTGGAGGAGGAGAAGGGTGTTTTAGTGACAGTGTAAGTGAAGATCCCAGGCCACCCAGGAATTCAGTCAGATGGATCCTAGCTACTCATTCATCTCCCAGGCTGCTGCAAACTGGTCTGACCCTTCAGGCAGGATTGTGGTACCTGTACCTGGCAGGCTGGATGTTAGTTTTACCAGTGCCAGTGCAGTGGCAGGACTTGACAGGACTAGGCAAAGCTAGGAGATCTACTGCAGAAATGGAGAGTGTCTGCCCAGAGAATTCTGTCAGAATGAGATGTTTTCTCAGCTTGAACAACATAGCAGTCTGGACTTTCTGCAAGTTCTGGTATCTCTAGTCCATTTTCTGAATGAAACAGAGAGACAGAGATTTCAGATACTCTTTACTTCCAGCTGGACAAAGAAATTTCAAAAAACCAAGCCATCTCATCAAAAGGCATAAATGCCAGCAGTATTAAAGTTGACTGGTACTCTTCTCTCAAAATTTTAAGGCTCAGTTCATCAGTGCTCATCCTTGTGAAACAGTCATTCCCTGCCTCAGAAATATGCCAATGTGAAAGGTGACAATTTTGAATGACCCGTGACATTTTATCAGGCATTGCGCTGCAGATACAGCTATCAAAGGAGACAGTTTGGAAGTCACTGGGTAATCGTTATATACAGCAACCCTCATCCCACCCCAGCTGGGTATTGCTTCCACGCTGTTTTACATTTGAGTAAGAGTGGTTAGTTGTTAGTTGCCTTGTAACATTTTTCCTTCAAGCTGATGTCAGGTGAGGATCCTATGATTTATCAGTGCTTTTCAGAACCTACAAATAACACTATGATTAGGAGGTTGTGCTGGTGTCTGCCAGAAACATGGGACGTTGTGTGTTGTCTGTCATACGTATCTTGCTATTGCTGATCTTTCAGGTAAGGTGTCTGTAGACCAGCAGAGAGGTCTTCCAATACTACCGTGAGATCTACCACTGCTACAACTGCAATGTTTGTAAAAGGAGTAACTGCTTTATTATTCTTTCTGATGAAATTTTGCAATCAAATCAATAAAAAATGAAGCAAACAGAAGCCAAAAGCAAAGAATTACTTGGAGTGTCTGTAGAAGTAATCAGTAATTTATTGGTCTACATTTAAGTACATAACTATAAATGATTATTTGATTCTCAGAACACAGATTGTATCTTCAAGGCAACAGACATATGCATTAACTTCTCTCACAGTTAAAAATTAAAATGCAAGTTAAGTAAATTATATTTTTGAACATTTAACTGCTCATTAGAGATGCTATCTGTAATTTGTTTCTCAGTCTGCATAGATGTCTGAAGTTGTTTTTCTGACTCACTTGCTGCACTGTTTTTTTACTGATGTAAGGAAAATAACCAGTTAAAATGTGTATGGAATTAAAATCTAAGTGCATGGATATTCATGTTTAGCTAAATAAATTATATAGATACTGTATGTTACAGATTTTTTGAAAGTGATGGAGTTTACTGCACTTGTCAGACAATGAACATGATTACTGTAAGATTCAAAGATGCATATTTTTTCAGGTTTTCATTCAACAGATTTTTTTTCAAATGGATAGTTTCATAGTTTTCCCTTATATTGTTGTTATTTCCCATTCCTGCCTGACAATCATTTACACCTTAATCAGGGAGTGGAATAGTTATTATGTTTGAAAAAAAAAAAAATTCTCAAGATACATACATCAGTAAGTATATGGTGATAAATGTGCAGCCTCTGAAATATTTTTTTTCTCTGCAAGACAGAGTAGATGTTAAGTTTATAGGAATCCTTTGAACTTTAATTCTGAGAAGTGCACAGGTTAAAATCCGTTTCACATGGGCTGCCAGCCCATCTTAGTAATAAATCTCCAGGATATGTGCCACTAGTGTGTGCCTAAGAGGAATGCCTAGGTAGCATTTCTTAGTAGATTTTTGTGTATTTATGACCAGGTTTTTGTTTGCTTTTTTATCTTTTGGAATGAGTATAATAACATCAGTGTTACATTTCCGTCCACCTGTTCCCACTGAAAAGAACTTCCTTATCACTGACACTGCTGAAGTGTCTTTCCACTGCCAGTTAATTATTAGGGTTGTTTTATGCAGTAATTCAGTACAGCATGTGCTTATTAGAATGATGAAAAATTAGCCTTTCATTAAAATTGCTTCCTGCTTTTTTTTAGGCGATTGACAGTATTCATCAAGTGGGAGTCTACTGCTTAGCGCTCGTACCAGCAAACACACTTCCCAAGACACCGCTGGGAGGAATACACCTGTCAGAAACCAAACAGCTCTTCTTGGAAGGGTCGCTGCATCCTTGTAATGTTCTGATGTGTCCCCACACATGTGTAACAAACCTGCCTAAACCAAGGCAGAAACAACCAGGTAAGACAAGCGAAGGCAAAGGGACCATGACTTAATGGTGTGTGTTCGTGGTACTGTCCGGAGCAAAATCAAGTAACAGTTAATGTAGGTGAGAATTGACTCAATCAGCTGTTCCTGTTAAATATTCCAGGTCTGTTAAGGACATCATTGGTTTTGGCAGAGGGTAGAACCTTCACAAAGAGTGCAAGGAAAAATGTCTCACAAATCTTAAGTTCAGTAAAAATGATGACATTCTTATCACTCTACAAGGCACTGCTGAGACCACACCTGGAGGTTTCATAAAATTCTAGTCAATTTTATTTATAAGAGGATGGACTGAGATCAAAACAGAGGAAGATAAAATCTTGGCTTATTTGGAGGCTGAATTTGTGAAGTAAAAATAGAGAGGAAGAGGACTGTTGACACTAAATAACAGTGTTGGAAGAAGACCAAATACTTAAAAACTGGTCATGAATAAATTAAACCCAGGAATGAGGATAAAAGGTTTTTACCTGAGTAGGGAGGTTCTGGATTATTCTTACAGCAGGTATATTTGAGGGAAAACCCTAACTAGTTTTAAGATGGTTCTGCCACACTTTAGGAAGAATATTGGATGAAATGGTACAGCAAAGCACTGACTCAAGAGACTGAGTAGCCTACTGTATAGTCCGGTCACTGGTCACTCATGCCCAATGAACAAGCTAATTTCAGCAATTTTTTTAGTTTGAATCCAATTGCAGATTTTAGTACTCAGATTAATTTCAAAGTTTTCTGGATCTATAGCCTCAAGCTTAAGACCTGAATTCAGCTATATTAAGACTAAGTGTTGATTGCTTTCCACTTTGAAAAACAGCTTGAAATATGAAGTGGTTTTATCCTCTGGATCTCAAATATGGGGCTATCCATCATGACTTCAGTGCAAGTTTGCCAAAACCATCAGCTTGTTTCTTTATTTAAAACCTTTAGACAAACGCCTCAGAAGTCAAAACCATAATCTCAATTTGTGGATACTGAGAATGCCAGAGGTTAACAGTGACTTCCACTAACTTAATGAAAGCAATGAAGTGTTTAACTGCAGTGCTCACTTCAGAATTTCCTTGTTGCTGCTTCACAAAGTATCAATTAATTTGCATCAGTGCAGTAGAGATACTTATAGATACATTATGTACACACCTTACATCACTATGTTAAAACAAGTGCCAGGAACACAGAGACCAAAGTGAGAGCATCACATTCTCCCATTTTGCTTAGTTGTGACATACCCAGAGGACATTTCTTTCCTATTTTTAAAGCAGAGTAGTCTGTAGATACTGTTAATTGTGGATTATCTGGGGTTAGTTTCACATCTCGTATTTTGACACTTATACCACATACCATCACTGTGACAAAGCTTGGACATCACAGAACAGAAGTAAAGCCTGGTATCAGTTGCAGTTGGTCAGTAATCCATGCTGGAGAAGCAGAAAACAAATGTTAACATAAGCATAAATGCTATCTGAGAGATGGGTACTTTTCCCTAACGGCAGCCACAAAACATAGTGAAATCCACCTTATGGAGAAGTGTCACCTGTGGCGTCTTCCTTTCTTCTAAAGTTAAGTTATTTTTCTTCTGTCTCTACCTTGCCTTCCTAGTCCTTGTTGTTTCATGTCTGTAGCATTATGGAGTTGCTAATACAGATGCAACTTAGCCCAGGGAACAGAAGAGAGAAATAGGAACATTATCCCTTGCAGCCTGAATACGTCTCACGGGTTTAGGCACTGGAATGGGCATGCCTAAATTAGGAACTGAATTTTGTAAAGATTCCTGATAGCAAGGCAGACAAGATGTGTCTCTGGCTGTAGAAAGCCCATGCTAGATGAGCTCCTCAGTTAGATACCTTTAGAGAGGATGAATCCAAGCCTACGTATCTTCCAGCTACTTCAACCAAAGTTTGTATCAACAGACATGTGCTCAAGGTTTGGTGTTGTGGCCAGAATGAGGAAAATATCATGGAATGCAAAAGAAATAAAAAGAATTTTCATCCACAGGCAAAGGATTTTTATTGCATTTAGCACATTTCTGCTTTATTCTAGAAATTGGCCCTGCCTCTGTGATGGTGGGGAACTTGGTCTCTGGAAAAAGAATCGCACAGGCCAGTGGTAGAGACTTGGGGCAAATAGAAGATAATGACCAAGCCAGAAAGGTAAGCTAAACTTTCCTGATATGGGTTATATTTAGCTAGTTAGCTTCAGGACACTTAGCAGTACATAGGTTGTATTACTACTATTGCAGAATTTGATGGTAATTCACACTAAAATATTTGAGAACCCCCTTTAGAGATGTGAGGGTGGATCACTGCATCTCATTTGTATGGATTTTTTTTTTTTTTTTACAAATTTGCATGGGACAACAGAACAAACATGGTGGAAAGTGTTAATGGGGATTCTACCACAAATCACCCTCTATTACATCTTTTTTACTAGATCAAGCATAATCCAGGGAATTTTCTTTGCATATATGCTCCTGACCTTATTTGTTGTTATTTTGATCTTGTAAAATTAAGTTGAAATTCAGCTCTTTTGGGGCTTATGTGAGTAATTAAATTAGTAAGTTCTAAACTGTATAAATATTTGTATATTTATAGTAAGAAAAAGAGAGGAAGCTAAAGAATTAAAATCATGCTTAAATTCAGAGAGATCAGTAAGAAATGTTTTATTGCTTTGAAACTGTATGTAGCAATATATCATAATAACAGCAGTGGCTTTACTTCCAGAGAGGGCACTGCTACCGTGCAAAAGCACGTTGCTTTAAATGTGTGATGACAAGAGAATTGATTCATGCTTGGTGCTTCTGGGTATTGATGTAAAAGGTAGCATATAAATAAGAAAGACATAGCTAAATGAGCAAAAATAGTTACTTGGTTTTTAAAGCCAAAAAGTTATTTAGTGTCATGACTGTCACTCTGCTTTATTTTAGTTCCTCTTCCTCTCAGAAGTGTTGCAGTGGAGAGCTCAGACCACTCCTGACCATGTGCTTTACACTCTACTCAACTGCAGGGTAATAAGCTCAGACCATTACTCTGGCAGGCTGTGGCATGGGAAGCGGCGCACTAGTATTTCCAGTACCTCCTCATGCTATGGCTGAGCATGACCTTTCTGTTTCTTTTCCCATTAATACTCAGCTGTTATATTTAATGTTCACTGAGGCAGAAAGAAAAAGAGAATAATCATTGTCAGTTGCCAAAATATAGATTGCTTTTGTATCAGACAGCATGCCTTACACATTTCTCATTTCTTTTTCCACCATATATGTGTTGTGGGTGAGCTGACACTGCAAATCTATCTTAATGCTGTTCATTCCTAAACCAAAGAGTAGTATAGTATTTAATACTGCTCACCATCCTGATTTCCAATTTGAAAAGCACAACCTGGGCGAAATCAAAGCATTTTCCCTGAGTAAAACAGTGATTGTTGGTTTTGAGACTGAACCATCTGGGAGGGGTGTGAGAATGGGGAAAGGAGGTAAAGAGAAGTATGTCCAGAATCCATCCAGGGCTGCAGAGGTTTACTAATAAATCTCTGTGCGTAGACTACCTGTGGTGCCAACCTGGCACAGCATTTCATTGCTTATCAAAAAGGAATTGATGCATGTCACGTGGTACAGAACTTGTCTTTACTACAAGTAGGTGATACAGACTTCCTAGAGGATTGTAGATGACAAACCAGTAATTCCCAAGACTGTTGTAGAGAATGAAAGTCTTGATTTGAAACCATCCCACCACAATACATCTAGGCACATCTGTCTAAACTGGGAAAAATTCATAATGTATGAGGGTCTCCAGGAGAGGAGGGGCCTGGAACATTGCTATTCCCCTGGGCCCCCTGGAGTATCTGGTGTTGTCTCAGCCCACATGGTCCCTACGCAACTTGGGTGGGTTCTTAAACCTCCAGTAATTTGTGAACCTCTGTGAAATGACCACTACTCTATTTACAGAGTATGCTTCCCCAGCCCAGATTACAGCGCTGGTACCAAAGTTTAGTTTGAGGCTACCAATAAGTCATTAAATAACCCTTTTTAAATCCAGATTAATAGCTCACATTATATGAACACGTGCAACTTGATAATAGTAAAGTACTAATGTAGTTGTCTGTGGCAAAGTAGAAAACCTGAGAGGCAATGCTGTTTATAGATTCAATATTACACCATTAAATTAGTGCATTGTTCTGTCCTCTAAGTTAGGAGCAAAGATGCTGTGAGAGTTGGTGATACGTTCTGTCCCATCTCCTCCACACAGGCTGTTGCTTTTGAGCTTTACATAAAGTCAGACTTCCCCTGCTGGCAGAAGGGTTCAAACAGTAGGAGGGAAAGACACAATGTGCAAAACAGGGATTAACAAAATATTTTATTATTACATGGAATTGAGAAATAGTTGGATTTTGAAATTAATTTTCTCCACTACTCTCGGTGTGGAGCATCTTAACATGTGAAATTTGTTTGAGATATATAATGCTTCATGGAGAGATTTAATGTTTCATGGGAAGGAGTGACAAGTTTGGTGGCATTTAACCTAGGCAAGTTTTATTACCCATCTTGAATTTTAGTTCTGGTTTGTGACTTTTCCCTCTTTCTCTTCTGTGCATATTGTCTGTACACTTTGTTCTAAAACATCCAGGCATCTTGCAGTGGATGACTAATAGAAATCCACTGAGATTAGTGTTTTCCTGTAACCCAAGATTTTTGAGGGTTTGGAATATTTCAAAATCAGTGCAGGACATTGTTTTTAGTGTGTGTCACAAAGGATTGCAACACCTTTACAGTGCAGGACGCTCATATAAAAGACCCAAAGGGAATAGTTGCCTGGTGCTTGCCAATGATTCTTGTCCAACAGCAGGATTCTCCTTCCCTGCACTTCAGATAAACACTGTCTTTCCGCTGGTTCACATGTAAAGTGCCAGAAGTCTTAAATGATTTCTTAAGTTTACATGATTTGCAGCAATTCCCTTTCTTTGTCAGTGAGGGCTGTGCTTCTAACGTATATGGGAATATAAAGGGTCCTTCTTCCCATGACTATGCAAACAGGCAATTTCTTGAAAGAAGGAATGAAGAGTTTAAGCACATTCCTACTGGGAGTTCTACAGTGACAAGGACACCCAGACCTTTGGCCATATTTAGAAGCCATCTCTACTCCAGCATCCGTATAGTCTATTGTGTCTTTAGGGGAAGCTTTCTTAGTGAAACGATCTCCGCATTGTTCAGAAGACTGATTAAAATTGCTTTTCAGTAAGTGTGGTTGCTGAAGATGGTGAAGAGGAAAGCTAAGCCCTGACTTTGTCCTTTTTATTTTCAGTTAGATTGTCCTCTTTGTTGACAGTTTATAATTAAGTTAGCAAATGCCAAGTGATGCTGGTAACATGCCACTACTTCCAGTGCTAGACCTTTGTCAAACTGCTTTCTCCTCTCTGAAATTTGTGCTCAATAAATACTGCTGGGGGTGGGGGGGTGGTGGTGGATAGAAGCCATAGAAGCCAACAACTAGGCCAAATGCTTATTTTCCTTGCCTCGTTAAAATAGAGTGTAAAGAATATATTCTTTTTAAGTGTCTATATATATATTTACACACACACACACCAGTTTTTTCACACTCCCTATTTTTAAGTGAACTTACGCTTCTGATAGGTGCCAGGTGTATCACAACAGTTCTGGAGACTGAAATCCTCTTTCCACAGAACAGTTGCACAGGCGGAGGTGTAGCCCTTCCCGTACTGCCCTGTCCCTTTATCTCAGCCCAGACCTGGCCAGCTCAGCTCTAGGCACAGTCAGTCTGTCCTGCACATTCATTTTTTAGAGTTCTCTTCTGTAGTGTCAGCTGTGATAGGGACTATTGTGATACAGACGTATATATTCCTCTAAATGTGTCTTTGTGTGTGTGCATACATAGACATGTATATATATTTAGGAAGTGTGAGAACTGTAACACTTATCCAATTTAAAACACTGTATCTGTTTGATAATTTGGGGTTAGCACTTTTTGAAGTGGTACCAAAAGCCAAACTGTAGCATGTTGTCACTTTCCCTTTTTTTTTCATACTCAAATTCAAGAAATGCCTTTCTTCTCTACTTCTTTTATATGCATCTGCTTAGCTTTTGTTCCAGGCTAATTCTTTTCCCCATCACAAAGTATTGTTTTCTCCTGTGTCTTTTGTGTCTTGTCTTTTATTTCTGCTTTGCCATTTGGCTTTACTCCAGTGTGTAGACAACAAAGTGCAATTGTCAGGATTGCTCTCCACAGATTCTCCAGATTGCTGCCAAGACTATAAAGGCACGTTCCTGGCTGTAGCAGGAATGCTGCCTGTATAGCAAGGGAAGTATAGATTACATGGGCAGGATATTAGCATACTACTGTACTCCCTTGATTAGAGCAACAACACTGTTGAGGGCAGAAGGGACAGAGAAGGGAATAGAGAATGTTCCTCTTCTTTACAAACATCTTTTTTCCTTCCAACTACGGTTTGGAATAAGGCTGGAGGTTCCCATATTTGAGTTGATTGCATGGCATATTGTAGCTGCACCTCATCTAGTTAACTTCTAAAGCGCAGAGGAAAATAGAGTTTCAGCACATTGTATTGTCTTCTCTGATATTTATCTTCCTTCCTGTGCAGGGAACAATAGCCAACTCACTAACATGTGTCCAGCTACATAAACGAGCTGAGAAGATAG
>JAVJGJ010000047.1:61759760-61819641 GCA_035590215.1 Microhierax caerulescens | reverse complement strand
GAGCTGAGAAGATAGCTGTCATGTTAATGGAAAGGGGACATTTACAAGATGGAGACCATGTGGCTTTGGTTTACCCACCAGGTAAAGAACTGACATGTTCAGTACCTTGGTAGTCCCAAAAGTTTATCAAGATCCTTTAGACAGGTAGCAACCCGTAAATGATGTTAATTGGTAAAACAAAATATTTTCCTTGCTTGCATTTCTTTGAACTTTGTCAAACATATTTAAAAGAATTTCTTTTAGCCTGTGCACATAGATATTATTTCTTTGTGTTCAGTTTAAGATTAAGTTGTGGTTTTAAGAGCTGTCTTTTATAAGCAGTCAAATTTAATTGCTGCTTTTCTTTTAATTTGCTGGAAATACACTATTTTATGAGCACGCAGTTTCTGCTAAAATATTCCATCTGCTGAGTGTTCTTAGATTCACCTGTTGAATTTCCTCTTGGAAGTGCTGCATTTCGTAAAAATAAAGCAGCGATACCTAGGAAGTAATCCATGATTTTTTAGAGTGGAAATATGAAAAATAAATAGCAGATTATTAAGAAAATCCAAATTCTAATCACTCTTTTCTCTGTAGATCTTTATCCTAGACAGCTCTCTGTGGCTTGGATTTTCATCCTTTGACGTAAAAAATTTTAAGCTTGTGTTAACCAGTACCATGTTTGGCATTTGCTTGAACTTATTTCTGATCTAGTGCTGATTGTTTGTGTTTAGCTTTTCATGCGTGTTGGTGAAATAAACAGTCTGATTTAAGCTCTGTTTTGTGACATTTGGTTTGTAAGAGCTGCAAGCTACAGGTTAAAATGTTTATAGGAGTAATTTCTCAATGGTTAACATGAAAAAGTATTCACAAAAGAAGACTAATATTTTAAACATAAGTTTGTATTTTTGGTATTTTTCTGTATTTCAGTTCCCATGAATAAAACATTTTATTGACAGAACAATAACCTACCAGTACTGCAGATCCTTTTCCACTGAAAGAATAAAACAGGTCCCATTGTCATCTTATCACAGCCTGTGTACAGCACCAGGGAGCTATCAAACAGCAGTATTCAACAGATCTTTGTGCTGTTCTCTGTTCAGCCCCCTTAGAGAGTATGCTGTCCACAGTCTGTCACCTGCAGTCAACTTACATAGAACAACACCTAATTTTATATCGGAACCGGGATTTCAAAATCATTACTCCTTTTTTTTACTGTAAAATTTCAGGTAGATAAGTCAAAACTGCATATCTGAGGTTTAAAATTACATGAGAAAGAGTATTTAATGAAACCTCCAGATGTTCTTTCTGCATCTGGTAGGAACAGGCATCATTCTACCTCATCCTTTTCCTGAGGCATTCCTCTTCTTGCAGACTCTCATTTGTCTATAAATGTAAATTTAGGGAAAATCTGTAGAAATCAGTCATTTTAACAGGTTACTTCCTGTTCATAAAAGTGGAACTCACCTAAATGATGATATCTGCTGGCAGCTTTGTGTGTTGCCTTTTGGTTTTTTGTGCTCAGAGGAACAGTACGATTGAAAGGAATCGGTGAAGCTGAACAAATACTGACAAGGGGCTGAAAAAGAAGTCTGTTAAAGGGCTTAGTCGCTCATTTAACCTTCTGAGTTGAGTTTCAAGTAATATTTATGCTGACATGGATGTCTGTGATTAAATGATTTGATTTTCAGGGGAGGATTTTTGTTTTGTTCTTCATGCAGGAATAGACCTGATTGCCGCATTTTATGGATGCCTGTATGCAGGCTGTGTGCCAATAACGGTTCGACCTCCGCATCCCCAGAACATTGCTACCACGTTACCTACAGTGAAGATGATTGTGGAGGTGAGCAGACACCTGAAAGTGCACAGGCAGATTAGATGAACAATGGATTTGTGCATTCTTTAGAAACAGTAACTTATCCGAGTGAGGATGCAGGCTGAACAGTTGTATTCCTTCCAAAGATTCAGGACTTCAGTGTGTTGCAGTCAACACTGCTTGGCAGCACACAGCCTTCTGACTTCCACTGTCACTTTTTGCCACAGTTATGCTACTTCTTTCAAGAAATACATTTGAAGTGCTTTCCTGTATTTAACTGTATGCCAGTAACGGTAGGATGCCTCACCTGGCAACACTACACTGACTATTGAGAAAAATCCCAGTGGAAAGCTTAGCTTGACCCGATGGTGATTTGTGCTCAGCTCTGTACATCTAATTGTTTCACAGTTTGAAGCAATTTCAAAGTTCTGTTGTGAAGATGTTACTTTGTTTCATCCAGAAAAGCGTTACTGGGACTTTTTCGTTCAGTGCTTTCTTTTGATATTTTGGTTTTATCTATTGAAGTTTAGACTTTGTTGCACATAAATAAGTTCACTGTGCTTGTTACTGAGGGAAATGAAATGATTGCCAAGAGATAACCTTTTATATCTGGCAGTCTCTAATCTAGTGAATGGAATTCTGAGCCCCTGAAAAAACAAGTTGAAACAAACATGATGCTAACATTTCTAATTAATGCTGATATTTTCAAGTAATAACTACTAGAGGTAGTCATAATTTGTGGCTTTCCTTATGGTATCAGATGCCACAAAGTATCAGTAGAGGTAGGAGAAATTGTCCTCGTGTCCCCTGGTTTCTCATTTTTTAGTGTTTTGGCATTCAGTTTTTAAATATCAGTTGTTGAAATTATAGAAATTATGTAAAATGTGTTGTTTCATTTTTCCTTTGATGTTTAATAGCCAAACTAGATCTGTTTGGTTTCACAATGAAAAACTAGGACAGGTCTAATCTAATCTAATTGTCCTTTCGGTAGACTAAATGAAATGTTGATATTTATTAGCCATGTTAATGCCAGTTTGACTTAAAATCCTCTCAGCTCTGTTCTACACAAGATTTTCTTTCATTTTGGAGAGGGATGACCTTGTAGAAATCAAAATATTGAGGCGGTTCCTTCATTGCCAGTGCAGCCATACAAATTTCCTGATGTGACAGAGTCAAAAGCCTGCTCTGACATACTATGTATCTACACAGCATCTTTTGAAGTCAGTGAGAATGACTTCTGAGTAAAATTTGGCCTGCATAATTGTGTTCTGGTGATGAACTGGTAGTAGTAAAACACAACTGAGCATTATTGAGCCCCATCTAGAGCAGCTACTAACCTGTAGCTAAAATACCTTCTTTCTTCTTTCCATCATCCCTACCACCCCTACATGTTTACCTCTGAATTGCTGTTCTCCAGGCACAGATACTCTGTATTTTAGTGAACCTCCTGATATACCACATAATGTAATTCCTGAGATATCTGGTAACCACCAGCTCTTGAAATTCCTTTTGTTTTATTGCTTCACTATGTCCCAAATCAAGATTTTCATAGATTAAGATTAACTACATAAGAATTACCTTTCCTTGCCATGACAGTGACATGACTGCACTGAGGGATGCTGCAATGGGTTCATTTGTTTTCATTTTTAGCTTGAAGTGTTTAGTTTGTCCATACAGGAAAATCATGGGGTTAGAGGAAGTAAGTAGAGCTTGGGTCAGTATTAATATTCCTCTAATTTCCTCATGTGCTCTATAAAGTTGACCTCCATGAGATTGCTGTCAACAGAAGATGATCTTTTCTGCTCCATGGTAAAATGTAGTGTACATACGGTTATTGATTTCCTTAGGTTGAACATTGGAAATTCAGTGTGCAATGAAATGTTTCAGAGTCCTTAAAGAAAAAAATAGTCTTAACAATTTTTGAACAGATTCTCAAAGTTCAGGAAAAAGAATGCTGATGCTGCCTTTCAGTTTGTCCTCTGTACCACCTTCAGTGATTAATAGTGTTCATGTTTACGTTTGTCTGAATATTTCCTTAAATACATTAATTTTTATAATCAGTAAGAAATATTATTATAGTTGCTACTTATGAATTTTTTAAAATAGCAAATCTAGAAGGAGAATACCTTCAACACATGTCATCTAAAATTCAGTGCAGATGGTATTTGCAGTAAACTCACCATTTCATTTCATAGTGCCATTTGCACAATTTCTGGTTTAGAGCTACTCATGCTGATATCAGAAGAGTTCCCAGTGGTTTATCAGTAGCACAAGAACTGGAAATATGTGGCTAACATAAAATTGACTTAAGGTAATAAAATTATTCATATAAATGTCGGGCTAGGTTTTGGTTTATGTGAAAATATTGTTTATAAACCAAGATATATTACCATCACATAGGAAATGTTTTGGTCAGTCTTGTGCACTGGCATTCTGGGTTCATAACTGATATAATGTGTTGGAAAAGCACATTCTCACTATTAAGGTGCCTTCAGTTTCATTACAGTGCTCTTCTCAAAGTGCTATTTTCATGTAATTTGTAAAACTCACATGACTTTGTCTGCTTTGTGAGCTGCATTTTTTGTGCATCTTTCTACCTCCTGATTGGAAAACATAAGGCTAATATACCTGTGTCCTGTTCTGGCAGAAAATAAATCATGATCTGGCTCATTTTCATGGGAGAATTAATCAGTATCCCATAGCGTTATTATTTATTTCTTAAATTCCTAGGTGAGCCGCTCTGCCTGCTTAATGACTACACAATTAATATGTAAATTGTTACGGTCGCGAGAGGCAGCAGCAGCAGTGGATGTCAGAACATGGCCTCCGGTACTAGATACAGGTGAGTACTAAGGCTAGGGGACCTCTGTGTCTTCTTTTATTGTTGTATTTGTCAAGCACTCAGAGGTCTATCTGTCATGGGAGTAAGATACACACATTTTCTTTCTCTATTTTCACTAGACGATTTGCCAAAGAAGCGGCCTGCACAGATCTACAAACCTTCTAACCCTGAAATGCTTGCTTACCTTGACTTCAGTGTCTCCACAACTGGCATGCTAGCAGGGGTAAAGGTAGGGACTTGCTGTTAAAGCTGGCATTCCTGCTATCACTCCTGGCTGGCAGGTGGTACATTGCTCCTGATTTGTAACTCCTCCTGATTTTTGGTAGTAGACATTGAATTGCTTCCTACCTTGCTGTCATTATTTGATTCCATTAACATTAAATCAGTTCTTCTGTACTCACTATGGTACTGTGTGTGGCGAATTAAGCCCCTCTCTTCCTCCTCAGACTAAAAATTTAATTCGAGTACCCCTATGGATAGACCACTAGCTTGTCTGCCTGAAGCATTCTTTGACTGACGCATCCGCTGGTTCCATTTTATGAAGGAAATGAGAATTAGTCATCCTTTTTCTACTTGTTCCAGTGCCCATTCATTGTTTCCTCCTTATAGCAACTCAGCTCCTGGCTGTTGGTTTTCAGTATTCTCTTCTTCGTGCAATTGAGGTAACTGCTGATGTCTCTGGTATATTCACTTGGTACAATACTAGATTAAGCAGCAAAAAATTAATTGATGGATTTGTTTGATAAGCTCAGGCATGTTGAGCTCTTTAAATCTCTGTTCTACCATTTCCTCCAACCCTCTAGCCACAGTTCATCAAAAGCGTTTTACCTAGCTGCTAACTTACATATTACTCGCAGGCAAAGGCAAAATCGCTCTTTTATTCTTACGTTTTACTTCCTTAGTCCTGTCTGGTTTATGTCCAAGGATTATGATTCCTTCAGCAATCTCTGCTGACATATCAGACTTATGTCCTATATTGAATTCCTCATACTCTTTGGCATCATCCATCTATTTTCAGAAGCTGTCAGCATACTTTATAAACAAAGAAAGCATCGTTTTCTCAGTTTTCAGATGGAAAATTTGAAGCACAGAGTGGTGAAGTGGTCAGCTGAAAGTCAACTGACAGTTAAATGGCTGAGCTGGCTGATGATCACATACTGGACACTCCTGGAAGATTAATTTTATCTAACTTCAAATAGCTACAATGCCTACATATGTGGACTGTGGTCATTTGACTCCTCAATAAACAACAGAGAGAAGCAGGGACTTTTAGGGTGTGATTTATCTGAGTTGCCCGAAACGTCTATTTTTGAGCGGGGTGAATGTCACATAAGTCTTCATTTCTTCTAAAGGGGGCCTTAAATGATTGTTTCAGATGCAGTCATCAATATTAAATCAGGTCTGAAACCCACCTTATCAGACTTGCAGAAATGACTACTAACTATGTAAAGTCCATTTCTGGAGAGCTTCAAAGATGGTCAGAGGCAGGGCAAGTCGACAAACCTTTTCTTAATGTGGCTAAAGGGAAATGCAGATAAATCTGTCAAGGAATTAGTTATTAACTTCTGATATCTGGGTCAAAAAGCCTCTCGATCACTGACTCAGCAGGTTTGTGTAAACAGTTACCATCTACTAGATCATCACTAGTGATTAATTTTTGATAGAAGGATTGTAAGAGTCACAAGGCTTATATTGATAACACAGTGATGCTAAATTATAAAGATGACTGAACAATTTATGTGGCTTCTGAAAAGCTGATGTTTTGTAATCATTTGAAGTAGTAGATTCCAGTTACATTTACTCTGAACTTTTTCAATAGCTTGCCCCCAGTATGGTGCAAAAATTCACAGTATGAAACTAGTTCTGGACCTGTAGAGCTCAGTTTAATCCTGTGTGAAAAAGTAGTCTTGATTCAGTTAGAGTTAATCTTTGCAAACTGCAGATGATCAGCGTATGGACACCTGTTTTGAGCTTACCCTTTTTCATCGCTTGGAACATGTCCAGCATCAGTTATGGCTCTCGTTGGCAGTGGAGACAAAGTCACTTCTGGAGCTTTATTCCCATTTACCTTAAGATCAAATAAATTTTACCTCCCAAGTACCTGTTCCACTCCGTTGACTCTAACAGTATATAAGGCAGGTAGCTCAGTATGTGGCAGAGATCAAAGGTTAGATGAGTTAAATCCTATCTAGGCTGTATTTCTAACACAGGTATCTTTCTTGTTATTAACAAAGAGGGCGAAGATTAAACGATGTAATTCTGTTCCCACTGTAGTTAGAACTTCTAAGCCAGGATGGGTGAGTGTGGGAAACATCCTAACATAGAAAAAAAAAAATATTCAGAATTTCCCTTTGATCGGGTTTTTTTTTTGTTTGTTTCTACTTTCTGTATGTTTTATCTCTGAGAACTTTCCTACCAAGATTTTAATAGCTTGTTTCTCAGTTAGAAGCTGGATAATATGAAGACATTTTACAGAAACTTTACTAACTTTACCAAGGGTCTTTATCAATGAATTATGAGGTCCTTAGTACCTTTTCACATGCAAAATCCTCTTCAGTTTAAAAAGTGCATTAACATTTTTTATTTATTGTATTATGAAATATGTACTTAGAAATACATTACTGATGATCAGCAAAATACTTCATTGAGACCCTGCAGACTTTTATTCCTTTATTCTTGCAGAAAGTTTAGCTTGTTATCATTAGCTTTGCATAAAGCTCGGAGCACGTACTTAAACCACTCACAGCTTTCTCCCTGAATCACTTCAAACTTACCATTCATTCTGTCTCTCCTCCCCTTTCACAGTTATTTGGATGCCCTCTTGAAGGAGATTTACGCTTTCTTAGATATAAATCACATGTGTTTTTACATGGAGCACAACGTCGATATTTGTTTTCTTTATCCTGTGACTGATTTAAGCACTTGGCGCAGTTTGGGAATGAGCCTTCTGAATGACACAGTTGATCATTTTAATTACTTTGCTGTTGTCTTTCAGATGTCTCATGCAGCCACTAGTGCCTTTTGTCGTTCTATTAAGCTGCAGTGTGAGCTTTATCCCTCCAGAGAAGTTGCTATCTGCTTGGACCCCTACTGTGGACTTGGGTTTGTCCTCTGGTGCCTCTGCAGGTGAGATTTTTTCTCAACCTTTTAAAATACTGTTTCTATCGTACTATAACACAACAGACTGGATGATGTGAGTCATAAAAGGACAGGAAGAACAGACAGTTCCTCTGGGACTAACATAGGCAATTGGAATTGCTGGAAGGTATGTGAAGAGTGCTGTATGGAGAATATGCTTTCTGCGAGCGGGGCATGGCCGTAGGTATTTAGACTTAAAAGTGCAGAGCATCAACAAGGCTGCTCATTGACCTCCTGCTGCTTTACCGCTGTCTCTGCGGTCTGGCTCGTTTTATTTGATGAAGGCAGCGCTCTACCAATACTACCTCAAGGAAGTGCTTTCGTGATGTACTCTTTTTCATTCTCTAATCTGAAAGCACAAGTAGATATTGGGGACTGCCTCATTTGTGGGACTGATGGATATGATTTTTGCTTAGACATGGAAGTATGGTTTTTTGCAGGATACTTCTATGGCAGGACCAAAGCTATCAGAAAAAGGCATTTCTAGTGAAATGTGAATCAGCTTTTTTCTTTAACAAGGAGTTTAGGAATTTAACAATTCTGTCAATCTCTATACTCCAGGGAAGTTACAGTTCGGCGCTGAAAGCAGTTCTGTCGACTTTTTTTTTTTTTTCTTTTTTTTTTTTTTTTTTTTTGAGTCAGCTGGGTTGATGCAGAGGCAAGGGGAAAGAGCTATGGGAATGTTAATGGAGCACGGTTTTATGAAGACAGCGTCACAGTAGTCTGACGTCTTTGCTCCTTCCATAGGAAATTCTTCAGCATTAGCAGTGCTGCTGGTTTTAGTTACAAAAATGAAGATAATCCAGGGATATAAAAACACCCTGGATAAACTTTTTACCAATTTATTAAATACCTGAAGGAAGCAACTGCAACAATTTGTTTTCAGTTATTATTGCTTATTTGAAGGAAGGCTATTGGCCTGTTTTGTTGCCCCTTTAAAGACTTATTAAATATTAAATGGCCCTAAAATTAATAGTATTATCTTATTCATTCTTGATTTAAACTATACTTGTCTTGATATTGTTTCAGATTTTATGTAGGGATTAGAGGTTTCTTCGTTTTGAAAAATCATTTCTTTCCAATGTCTTATTTCCCCAACACAAAAATAAATAAAAATATTGAGGCTACAAAAAAGAACAAGACACCTTTCAGAAATTTTGAAATTCTAATTAAATCACTGTTTTAAAGTTAAATTTTTTAAGTGCTGGGTTTTTAAAGGTTTTTTAAATTTTAAGAATATTTTTTATATAGACTTATAGTTCCAGCATGTCCTGATGTCAACACTGTTTAGGCTGGGAACTGAGCCAGATCTGCAATGGTGCATTCAGTGAGACCAGGGAAGGGCTGAGAGCACCACAGGAGAGTTCAGCTGAGGAGTGTGTTATTGTATGGAATAATGTTGGGACATGGAGCATCCAAGAATAACTTCCATGCACCATCATGATAAAGCCATAAAATACAGATAAATATTGACCTGTCCAAAATCCAAGTAATTTGTGGTGCCCATGAATCTCGTGAATACAGGAATTTTTGATTCTTCCAGAACCGTATTTGCAACAAATAAGCATTTGCTGCCCTTAGGTCCTTACCAATAGTGCTAATATTTAGCCTTTTAGGAGGAGAAGATTTTTTTCATGTCTGGCAAGTGAATTAAGGCATCAAGCCTTTGGGAGAAAGCAATCAATCAGGGTCTGTGCTTCCCTGTAGCTTGTAGTAGGAATAGAAAATTTTATACCATTTTCAAAGAAGAGAAAAGAAGTATGGGAGTTGAAGGAACTGAGATCAGGTCAGCAACATGAACCATCATGTCAATATCTCTTCCTTGCCACTGATGTCCTGTTTCTATAAAACCAGAGAAATTGCAGGTTGCTCGAATTGTGACTGTCTTTTAGAGAAAGCTGACATCACATACAGCTCCCTTAATTCCACTTACAAACTTAATTTCCATTACTATTTTAGAAATTAGTATTATTTGATGTGATAGCAAAAAATACATTCTGGAGGTTATTGGACTCTTACTCTTTGTAACCTAAAACTTTGCAAGTTTGCATTTTACTCCTGGTAGTTTAACATAAATCCTCCCCCAACATTTCACAGCCTGGATTTCTACCTCAGAGGATTCTACTGTAAAGTTATGATTGTCTGTCACCACTCCCACTAACTAAATTAATACTTCTAATGGCATATGGAAATGAAGTTAGATCTTCAATTTTTGATCAGCTAGGGGGTTCTGAGCATTAAATAGGGACTAACTTCATTTTAGGAACCCAGCAGGAAGAGAAAGCAACCTCCTGTGCTGGGTGCAGTTAAAATGACAAGTACATTTTAATCCCTTTATTAACTAGACCAAAGGAGGCATTAACTAAGGAATAAAAGACAAACTAACCTTTTATCCCCCATTGTAGGTGCTTAGACGTTGTGCTGGGCTGCTCCACTGCGGTGCCCCAGAATGCCCCATTCTGTGAGGTCAAAGCTCCTTAGGAAAGCTGCTGGAGCATGGAGCCCTTTGGTAAGTTTGGAATATATTGCATAGTTTTGCAAAGTTTTTATTTTTAAAAAAATTTATTATTTTATGGCCTAAAGGGCATGAAATAATAAAGAAAAGAAACCTTGCAAAGCAGAGCAATACATTTTTTTTTAAAAAATGGAATTTACCACGTTGCCTCTAAACTGGCTGCATGCTCCAGCAGGGTTTCCTTGGAACCTTTGTCATTGAACAGCACGTCCTGGGTGTGCCAGCAGTCGTCAGCCCCGTTGTGAGTTCACAAATTCCAAACCTCCTAATTTTAACAGGTTCTTACAAATGACTCAATAAAAGAATACCTTATTTTTGTGTTTTTCTCTTTAATGAAGTCATTTCTCCATTCTAAGAGGGTGATCCTGGTATTCTGACCTGCGTTGCATTACATTTTAAAATTTATTACATTCTTTAAAAAAAAAATAGAAGTGTCCTCCAATGTAAAAAAATCAATACTAAATCTCATTGTTCAAAAATGTTTCCTGAAATTAAGATGCCCCTATCTTAGTGGTGCTCACTGTGGGGCAGAATAGAGCATTCTACATTTTGTTAGTGAGGATTTACTTAATCGATAGTTTGCTGAGTGGTATGATAGAGTAAGAATTTTCCCTCCATTTCAGGCCAGCTAAGCCATCCCATATTGCAGTTCCGCTTTTACTACTGGAAGACAGAATTGTCCTTGCTCAAATTAAAATTAAGTACATTAATAATTTATAATGAATTTTATACATATTCTCACAAAGTGAGATTGTAATAGTGCAAGTCAGTAAGACTCAGTCTGGATTTAAAATAACTGAATTTTCCAGTCCACAGTAGCTACATAAAAAATAGCATGAATGCTATAAAATGATCCTGGGAAGGCTTTCCAGGTAAGGTGCAGCGAAGTGGCTCTCTCCTGTCCTCCTCCTGCTCTCTCTGTTCCATAGCCACAAGCTGAAGTCCCCAGCCTTGCTGCCAGAGAGCTTCTGGAGCAAGAGACTGCAAGGTTTCCTATTAACCGAACAGGTGGAACTGTGCAAGAAGTAAGCAAGGAATTGCAGCGTTAACATGAGAATGGGATTTTAGAAAACTTCAGTGTGCTACGACTTACTAATTATTGTTAGGGGTTTCAGGCAGACTTGAAGGTATCTGGCAGGCATGAGCATTTCACACAATTTCAGCCCATTTGTAGCAAATTAAAGGCAAGACTGAGTAAAGAAGCCTAAGTGCCACAGCAGAAAAGGGTAATTCTGACATGGGAAGTGAAGTATATGAACATAACCATCTCTCATGTTTTGCCAAGTGTGTAAGTGGGGCAGGGGAATGTAAAGGTGCATCTGTCCACACAGTGCCATGTGCCCATTTCCAGTGGAGTCTTTAGCCAGTGGCAATCTGTGAAAGAGGCAATCTGCGTTTCTTCCACATTACTATAGATCTGTTAAACCTGCCTCAAGTCTAGAAGGTTTAAGGGCAGCTGAAAGCCCTGAGTTACCTTAATATGCACGTTCTGAGATGTGCTGACAGACTGACTAACTCTACCACTCTGTAGACCTGCCAGTACGTGGGGCAGGAGGGGTGTTGCTAAGACACAACTTGAGTGGTCCTCAGGTCTGAGCAGGGGCTTACAGACTGTGCTGTAATGAACTGAGCTGGATGCATTCAGCCTTAGGATGTCTCTAATGCCAGCGCCAACAGAAATGGCACTGCCATCTGCATCCTCCAGTTAACCTCAGGCTGTCTGTTCTCCGTGCAGGGCAAGACATCTCTTTTTTTCTTCAATACGAAATAGAAACAGTGGCCAAATTTTTAGAACTTGCTCACCTGCTTTACATATTTAGATAAAGGGACTTTGTGTTGAAGTGGCCCTGAGCACTCCAGGTTCCACAGAGTGTATGATTCCCACTCCTGCTGCTGCCAGGTGATGTGTTTGCGCTCAGGAGCAGTCAGCAACACACTTCCCAATAAAAATCTACACAAGAGTTCAGAAGTGCCCTGGAGCAACCTGGAGCCGCGTTAAGAAAGCTTCCCTTGTGAGGCTCAGAGATTGCTGAAACATGTCTCTGGAAGGGGGAGGCTAAAGGCTTTTGAAGACATGCCAGTGAAGAGAAGTTTGAGTTAACCCCTGGCTGTCATTCTGGGCAGACAACCCTGTCCCAGCAGGTGGTGCGGGCACTGCAGGGACAAAATACTGCCATTTCAGTGGGAACCAGTGAGGTAGGGCTATCTGACTGGAGTACCAGCACCAGAGCTTGAGTTAAAGCAAAGTGCTGGGTTGTGGCACCACTTTTGCCGGCTCCCAGTACTCTGATGTGGAAGTTGTAAAGACTGGACGTATTCTCAGCACGGGAAGCCTATCGAGATTTATGGGTGAGATCTTTTTCCTTTTGGGGAAAATCTGTGTGCCTGACACAATAATGTCTTTCGCTGTGCGTTAGTTAAACTTCTTTGTGAGATACCTCTGTCTCTTCAGTACTGGTTGCTTATCTGCTTACCATGTTTGGTCATGTGCTAGTGCACTGTATGCCAGCTGCACATCCCTGGACTCCGCAGGTAGTGTGAAGTCCTTTACTTGTTCTCCAAAAGCCCCTTTTTGGTGCAGGTCTCCAGCAGAACTGAAGATTTAATTTTGGCCCAAGTCCTGTGAAGCCTCGGTCAGACATATGCACAAATATTCTGCTCTGTGACATCTACTGTCCTTCCTACAAGGCCTGGTCCAGCTAATTGTGAAGGCTTTTGCTCAGTCCTATTCAGGTTTCCTCGGCATGCAGACTCTTTTCACAGACTTGGAATTATAGGCATGGCAGCTCAGCTGTTTTGGGCTCTACCAAATGCCCAATTCCCATACCTGTGCCGCATCACCAAATCCCAAGTACTATCTCTAGAAATGCAGAAACTAAATGCATATACTTACAAGACTCAGCAGTACCTACCTGCCTCCTGCAGTTAAGTGGGAAATCAGCTCGTATCACCTGAGGACTCCAAAAGTAAGGGCAGTGGCAGGTCAGCAGCCTGCCAGAATGCAATTGCAAATTGCAGTTGCCATTTGTCAGCATTTATTGCCCTGCTGAAATTTCTGGAACTATAATAAAACCTCAGACTTGACTGTTAATCTGCATCAGCACAGCATGGGGTAAATCTTTGATTCAGTGGAACAGTTAAGTGCCAAGATGTCCTTCCAGGTACGCTGCCAGAACAGCCTGCCAGGCAGTGGTACCGGTGTTGTGATCAGATGGTGCCATCATACCAAAATACATCCTGGTGCATTTAACTGGAGTGTTCTGTCCTTGGGCAGCCCTTGCTTAGTGCAGGCAGACAAGGCTCTTCGCTTACTGCCAAAATCCAAGACTTGTCCACCGCTGTGAATACCTTCTTTTCCCCCAGATTGCTTTGCAGTCCCCTAAATAAAAGATAATCTCCCACCTCAACTACCGCAGCATTTTACTCTGCATCTGCATCCTAAATGTCATCGTGACAAGATGATGCAGGGGTGCTCTGTAGTCACTCTCCTTTTTTGTCTTCTTTTTTGTCTGCTCCATTTGCATTTCCTAAAATTGGAGGAGACTGATAAACAGATGTCCAGGTCTGTCAGATAGTCTCTGCAGTTCTGCACTGTGTCCACTCCTGTTATAAGACTTCTATCAGGAGACAGAGTTACTTTTGTGACAGCAGATTTCTATAGTGATGGAAGAAACTATCTTGCTTCAGTTCCTTCCCAATATTTATATAACTAAATTCTTGCACCTACTCCAATATATCATATAGAGCTGCAATTTCAGAATGGTAATTTTAGCTTCTACAATTTATATTTAAACCCCCAACTTTTCCTAATATCCCATCTGATCCCCCTCATGCCACAGTTCACCATGGTTTTGGTGCTTCCGGTGTGCAAGTAGCAAAGCTGACAGCTTAATCATCTCCTGATGATTATCATGGTTCAAGGTGAGATGTAACTATCTATTTGTTTAGTGCCTCAGTTTCGGGATTAACTCTACCATATCTAGAATGTGCCATACCTAGATGTGCCTACCAAACATCTCTACCATGCCTAGAATTACACAGAGGCAGCACTGACAGAATTTCCAGTAGGTTTGGGACCACATCTAGCTATATCCAGCGTCTCCAAAGCAGCCTTCCACAACTGCAGTCTGTTCAAGTGTGTGGTCCTCTGCTTGGTTGGTGGCATTAAAACTAAGCAAACACCCTCTAACATCTAACAGTGATTTGAAACCACCAGAGTTGTAGAAATGTTTCAACCGGCTATACAAGGGAGGAGCTGTTTTTCCTCAGCTTCTCTCCACCAAAACATCAGTGACATACAGCTTCACAGGGGTCAACGTGGAAGTATAAAATATGTGAATTTGCAAGGATGTGCAGCTACCAGGAACGTTTTGTTGCTTGGAGTGATTCACAAAACCTGCATAATGTTTCTGAGTTGATTCAGGGAGGTGAGCCAAGTTATGACTGACATAGTGGCAGCCAGGTGCTGCAAACCACTTCAGCTGTGGAACTGGCACCTTCACCCTAGAAATATGTCTTTGTAGGTCTTCTAGCTCCACCAGCTGCTCTAGCAAATCAGTTGATAAGCATGGGTTATTAAACCATAGCTTGGAAGCCAAAGCCTGTGTTGGTCATCAAGTTTCCAGGCATGGTATCTTTCTGTAGGTTTGTGTACTGTGGACAAGAGCAGCACACGTCTGAGGTTCTGCACCACAGAAAGTTTCCTTCCTGCTAGATATTTTCTGCTGCTCTGCAGTTTAAATCTGGACTCTTCAGTATGTCTTAGGAATGATAAAGATCAGAAAAGGTACTAGCAACATCTTATTTATTCCTGCCTAATCAGAGTGATTTTTTCAGTCAAAGTCTGATCATAAGGGTGTTTGTTTCCCTCAGTCTGGAGAAGATGGGGTTATTTTGCACCCAGATCCTCGTGCTTTGCTGCATGGTTGCTGGTGGGAGGTTAAAAGCAAATGCAAACGTCTTGCTTACTTGTCCAGCCCAAGCTGATCAAGAGAAGTAGACAGTTCACTCCCACTCATTAGTGTTGCTGAGAGGGAAAAGATTTGTCTTTGGTATAAATCCATATTCTCAAATTCCACCATTTTGGACTACTTCCTTAGAATCAAATCTGTGGGGTTTTTCTACTGAAAGCAATGCAGCTTTTTCCTCCCTTATTACTGTGGAGTTTTTGTGTGCACTTTTCAGTACAGGGATAAAGTTCGTTCTTTTGATTTTGTTTTTATTTTGGGATGTTGAATAAGTGGCACTTAAGGGATATTTATGTGTTTCTGAGTAATAATTCTCCCACATTTGATCCCCTGGCAGCTTGTTTATTATTCTGTAGTTTATTTTTTTTTTCTTCTGCTATTGGTTGCATCAACGAGAGGAGTTCAGGGACAGGGTGAAGGCTTTGATGCTAAATCTCTGTGTACCGTATTCATGCAGATTGCAGCCCATCCAAGGTTCTTACTGGAGTGTAACTTACAGCTACCTGTTTGTAAGAGTTATATATTTACCAGACGTACCACACAGCTTGATTGTTTGTGGGACCCTAACCTTAAACTTGCAAAGAACTAAGACCTTTCGGTCTTCTCTGAAAAACTTAACAGAATTGGCTGAGAAAGAAAGAGTGTAGTTGTATTTATAGTAAAAACTGTTGCTACTCCCTAGCTGGGTTTGATCTGTCACTTGAGCTCAGGGCATACTCCTCTCGAGCATAGGTAACTTTGCCAACATCTTTTCAAATGTTTATGAAGCACATGCTCAGGGTTCAGTCATCCTTTATTCTCATTCTGTAAAAGCAACATAAAAGCATAATGCTTCATTTGACCACCCTGCACTATAGTCATTATGTCAGCCGTATCGAGAACAGATCACTTTGTAGCAAGTCACTGGTCATAAATCACCAGGAGTGGTGTAAACGTAGACAAGCAGTCAAAGATAAAATTTTTATTGTATGATAAATTAAATTATTTTAACTGTAGTTCATACATATTCCATGACAACCTCTGGCTCATACTCCAGCAGAGACCTAAACTATCTGGATTATTAACTGCCATTGTGGCTGGACTTGTAGACCTTTTATGCCTTTATTGTACCAAGTAAAGACATCCAGGTCACACAAACCTTGTTCTAAATTGCACAGCTTTTGAAAGCATTCTCACCTGGGTTTGGGGGAGGAGTGGGAGCACTCACCAAGGAGCAAAGATATGTGAGCAACACATCTTCAAGAACTGCAAAAGTGTGTTAGTTAGAGAGATGTTCATATTACTGAAATTAAAGTTCCATTCGTGACTTACCTCAGGCACTTGGATTTGAAAACGTCAGCTGTACTTTACCAAGCCGGCATTTCAAGTTTTCAAGTCACAAATGGATTTCTCCCATATGCATCATAAATCTCTGGGGCTTTATGGTCCGTTCTCAGAACTTCTGTGTTGGGGGTTTTATGCTATGACCTGATTTGATATAGCTACAAATCACAAATTAAGATGTGAAGGAACTGCAAAATTGATGGTAAATCTGCCTGTCTGAGATGAATGAACAACATAGGACCCATGGGAAATAAAATCAAATTGGGAATATTTTTTTCCCTTGGGAACAATCTTTGGTACCAGAAATATTACCTCTGACAGAATTGTTTCCTTCAGGGACCCTGATAAGTGTCTTTTCTTAACACTTATACTCACAGGGTATCCAGTAAACAAGAGATGTAGTATATTTGGGGTTTTAAAGTTCATAAAACTTCCACAGAAGAAATTTGAAGCCACAAGGATTGTTAAATTGGGGCCAGATTTACTCCTCAAAAGTGATTGCAAACCTCTTGCTTCCCTCAGCAGGAGAGAGGTTATTTCCATATTAAGTAATCAAGTACTCTTCTAATCAAGGTATCTTAAAATCGTAATTACCCAATCTTAATTATTTGTCAGCAACACATAATTTTTGTTGATATTATAATACTGTTTATTAGCACCATTAATAACCAAGCTATTTTGCTCTCTTCAGTACAGGTCTAACAGCAAAGTCTACAGGCATTTTGAATAAATTAGTATTTTAGGAGCATGTTCTGTCTGCATTCCTCATGATTCCTCGTAGACTCTGAAGCAAAACCCAGTTAAATTTCACGTTAAACTGCTGGACCTGTAGAGCACTGGGAGACTTTACATGGTTCATCCAGCACTGCGATAAACTTTGTATTCTAGTACCCCATAGTTTGTATTAAAATCTGCGGGCATGGGCATTTAGCATGCGTTAACAAATCTTGTGTCTTTACAGCGTTTATTCAGGACACCAGTCTATTTTGATTCCCCCCTCAGAACTGGAGACAAATCCTGCTCTGTGGCTTCTTGCCGTGAGTCAGTACAAAGTGAGAGACACTTTTTGTTCCTATTCAGTCATGGAGCTTTGTACTAAGGGACTCGGTTCGCAAACAGAGTCACTGAAGGTGAGTAATTCTGCTGTCCTGCACGAACTGGCGTCTGCACGGTGGTGTTTGAGAGCCTTTCCTGCCATGAAGGGCTGTGCTCAATGTCTGCAGCGAGAGAAGCGCGTCAGAAGGCAAGGGCAGCTTCTGCAGAACCTCTCTTATTCCTTGCCAAAGTCTATATACGGATATCAGTCAGTCTCCTTCAGATCACGAGGCTTTTAAACATCAAGGGAAGGCTTTTATTTACCTGAGCTTTCTGTTCTGTGTTGCAGCCTGTGTTGATAGGCAAGTGTTGGAAAACAGAGGTGTTAACGTGCAAGAGACCTGAAGAGTATTATGTTGAATATTATGGTTTATGAATTCCTTGATTGTATGAAGCACTAGTTTGGTTTTGGCCCCGTAGTTAATAATCACTTATGAAAAGTACTGTATTGTTTTAACTGGATTATCATTGTATGGGGTGGGCATTTCCCCTGCCCCCCGCCCCCCCGAATTAAAAGTCATATGGCCAGTTACATTGATGAAATGATCTAGAATTTCCAGTATGCTACTGAAATAAATTAGATCTTAGGATACTGATATTTACAATGTCTCCAGCCCTTAACCATCCTCATTTAATAATTTCCTAATCAGTTTTTCTAAGGCTAGACATTGCTTCCTGTTTGCTGTTATTCACTGGCTTTCTGAATTAATATTAGGAAATAGCATTGCCTGCCTTCAGAATTAGCATACCCATCTCTTCCTACGTGCTAACACTGAGATGACAAGCGAGTATGTCTGCTCCCCTACAGCTATTAGACTGTCATCTGGCCATCCGGCATCCAGGAAAGTTGTAAATTACACTGGCACCTTGGCCTGCATTCCGCTGTTCCCCTTGAATCATAATACACTTAAGTACTACTAACTTTTTCATTAAATCTGTCCATTTGTGGCTTTTGTTACATTTTAACTTCTTTCTAGGCAAGGGGACTGGACCTTTCACGTGTACGGACATGTGTGGTAGTGGCTGAAGAACGACCTCGGATAGCTCTTACTCAGTCATTTTCAAAATTATTTAAAGACCTTGGTCTCCATCCACGGGCTGTCAGCACATCACTTGGCTGTAGAGTTAACCTGGCAATATGTTTGCAGGTAAGATTTTTCACTCCTTAAGCTCAAAGTTGTTTTAAGAAAATGGTTTTCAGAAAGAAGCATTCATTGTATTTCCTTTGGCTGCTTGGTTACAGACCTATTAAAAAAAATGCATGTGGTACTTCATGTTCTTGCATATACAGGTAGTAAATTTCTGTTATTTTGTCAACTATTCATCCCTCTCATGTTGCACTCATAGCATTTATTCTGCCCATGAATACAGTAGTTCTGAAAAGTGCATGGTAGTGACAGAATGCATACTCTGTACTCCAAAAATAGTATTTAGTCATGTAATGTAAAATCCAGTTTCCAAGTGCTAATTTAGCGTGTTACAAAATGGATTCCTTCTGTTTATAGAATAATTCCAACCATTACTTAATTAACTACATATTTTCTGCACACAGTTTGTCTTTTACAATGGAAAATTGTTTTGCTATATCACTTCCATTCTGTTCTCATCCAACTAATTGGAAGAAAGTACCCAGGAATAATGTAGGATTGAACTTGCATTCTCCAGGAATCTTTATTGAGTCACAATTTTAAGGACAGATGGAGCACTGTAGCTCTCTGGTCCACATTTCTGAATAGACTCTAGGTTTTCATCCAGTGATGACTACACCAAGCAAATAGTTTTAGGCTGATCTACAGTACATCATTTTATCTTTCAGAACTTCAAGTGATGAACTTGCCTTTTTATAAGGTGTTCAATTTTTAATTAATTTTGCCTTATTTATAGTTTAGATTTATCTGACATTAGATTCAATCACTTTTTATTTTATTACATTTTTCTAATCTAGAATAAAGGATCTCATTTATATCATGATTCTAATAGACATCTTAGTCTTTGATAAATAGATAAAGAATCTTAAGACAGCCTTTCCTGATCTGTGTCTGCTTTTAATGACTCGTGATCTCTTTCTGTCTAAATCTGGTATCAGGAATTCACGTACTATTCCTGCAATAATGCCACAGGTGTCCTACTTAGATGTAATATGATTTCTGACTTAATAATCTTTTGAAATAACACAAGGATCATCTTCTGCATTGGCAGCTACGTTGACTGTAAAGTTCCATATCCATTTGGTCACCTACCATGTCTCTAACGTCTTCAAAGTCACTGTCTCCGCAGCAGAACTTGCCTGCACTTTATACGGTGCATCCCACACTTCAAATCTGGCAGTTACCCCTAGTTCACATTAAAGGATTTCTCATGCATGTAACCTGCATAATTGCTTAAGTGTGGAAGCCAGAACAGATCTTCTCAGTGACATTGCAAATAAGGGACTTGCTATTTCTTTTTTCCTGATTGTAAATGTGAAGATTTTTTATTTTATAAAAAAAATATGACAAATACAGCTTATGGGTTCAGCACAGACCAATATGCCTGTACGTTACGCCTGTCTTAGCCTCCTGCCCTGTTCAACATCACTGAAGAATCCTGGCTTTCATCAGACCTTGGCTGAAAGTGACCTTGTAGTTCAGCATGTTACCAGAGTATGAATACAGGAGGTACGCCACATCTCCAGCACTGCTTGCTTTCTCTCTGACTATCAGAAAAGTATCCCTTCAGTCCAGGGTGACTTTAATTATTGTTATCAAACATCTGACAAGGCAAAGCTGAGCAGGGTTAAAAGTCATTCTGTGTCCCAGAGGTAGAGTTCTTCAGTTTGACATTCTCTAATTGCTGTCATAAACATTCTCCAGGAATAAAAATTTAAGAAAGTCTCCTGTAGTCTCAAAAATGGCACTGGAATCCTTCAAAACACTTTTACCCTAATGAAATTTAATAAATAGTTATGAGAGAAAAATACATCTTGTAGTTTAAACATGTATGAACCCAAGCAGTATCTTCCCCTGTATTTCTGTCATGGATTTGATACAAAAAGTACTGACTGAGGCTTTGAAATCTCTTCTGCTGAATTTCTGTGCAAGAATACAGGCCTCTTCATTTCTTTTTCCATATCTAAAGTCCTGAGTGATGACAAGGCAGAGAGGACAACTTGTGAAACATCTAGGAATCTCTAGGCACCCCCATGTGAGACAGCACAGTTTGGATGGTGCCAGTTTAGGCCAGTTAGCAGGTGCAGGTTGGTGTGCTTACCCAGTCAGCAACCTAACTAAGCTTAAACCCTTGGCTGGGAGGGGCACAGCAGGCAACAAGGACACCATTTTCCCTCAAGTAGAAAGGGAAAACAGAGGAGAAAGAGATGAGCTGGTTACTTGGTAACAATCTTTATCTAATTTGCTCCTGTATCTTTAGACACTGTGAAGTGCCCATGGGGTGTCTCTTACAGAGGAGGGGAAGGAGGGAAGTGATAGCATACACTGACTGCTCTGACATCGCCAACAGACCAGGATGGGGCCCATCAGCCCACCCCTGCAGCTGGGTGGAGCTACTGACATATAACTGAACTTCTCTGCCTTCTGGTCTTTGGGGGGACCAGACATGAAGGATGCTGTAGACAAAAAGGAAAAATTAGCTGTAAAAGTTTGCTTGCCACTGATGAAAATCTCCATTTCAGGCTTGCAGTGATCTCTGGACTGTTTGTGGTGGTTGCTTCATTTATGAGATCAAGTCATTTGTTCAGGACAAATAATAAAACCAGAGAATGACACTAAGCAGCAGTAAGCCAGGTTCAATGCTCGAGCATGCCGCCTTGGAAGTAATACTGTACTGGGTCTGCCTGGGATGGAGTTCACTTTTTTGATAGCAGCCTGTATGGAGATGTGTTTGGGATTTGTGGCTGAAACAACGTTGATAGCACACCAGTGGTTTAGCTATTGCTGAACAGTGCTGCACAGCATCAAGGCCTTTCCCATTTCTCACTCTGCCCACCTCACCACCACCCCACTGCCCCTAGCAAGTAGGTTGGGGGAGAGCAAGAGGTTGGGAGAGGACACAGCCAGGAAAACTGTTCCAAGCTGACCTGAGATATCCCATACTATATAATGTCGTGCTCAGCATTAAAAGGGGGTATTGGTCTTCCAAAGTAGCCATTGCTCAGAGCCTGGCTGGGCACTGCTCTGCTTGTGGGAGGTGGTGAGTAATTGCTTTTGCATCACCTAGGTTTTTTTTTTTTCTCTTTCCTTCACTCATTAAACTGTCTTCATCTTGACCCATGGGTTTTCTCGCTTTTGCTCTCCCCTCTCCTGCTGGGAGGGGAGGGAGTGAGCATCTGGGTGGGTACTTAGCTGCTGTCTTGGTCAGCCCAGTGCAAACATGCAGGAGAGCTGAGTACACTCGGAGAAACTGGAAGCATGGAGTTAGGCTGGATTTTTGCTTGACTAGGTATATCTGCCTTTTGCTTGTGTTAACCACTTAGCTGAAGTTTGCTTCTTAGATGGTTCTTTACAGAAATTCTGGAGTTATTGGATCAAACTGTAAAAGTAGATAACTCTCTGAAAGAATATTATTGATGATACTGACTATGAATTCAAGAACAGGACAGGATGAGAGCCTTGAGTGGGGTGATTGACAGCCTGGCTGATCATATATCTTTGTATTGGGCTTCATTGAGATCTACTAATATGTTGCGTCTTAATAAAACTTAGACAAACTAAAAGGCATACACTGTCTAAAGAATGGTGTGGCTGGAATGAAGAAAAGCCGTTTCAGAACACGCTATATTTAGTAACATTACCCATCCGAGTGGAATGATTTTTGAAGCATTTAAGTCGAGGGTAGTTTGGCAAGTTTTAAAGAGGTTTGAAAAATTACTAAAGATGTTACTTACAAGCATCACCACAAAATACATAATTTCGATAGAGAATATAAAGATATGGGATTGCATCCTTTGAAGCATCTGGTATTAGACACTGCCAAAGACCGGATACTGAATTAGACTGAAAGCTCTTTCCAGACTGTCTGGAAGTTTATGGCTAGTGATATTCCAGAATAGCTTGTAGGCTGAGGAACAGAATGAATTTTAATCCTTGATCAACAATGTTCCTGAAATTAACATTGTCTCCAGTATGTTCCAGAAATGGCTCATGATTTCTGGATTCTTAACACTGCAGTAAAATACTTATGAAGATGTTTGAGTCAACAACATCTGCCTTTGCTTTTTTTCTTTCAAGTTTTGTTATCCATGAGATCAGCGTGTGGTTCCTGGAACAGCATCTTCTATAGGGATAACTGATCCAGACTATTCTACGGTCTTTCTAAAATGGGTATCCTACTAATCACCTTTCTAAACATATCTCAGTATTCAGCTATTGACACCAGCAAAAAACCTACCCAGGCTTTTGTCTTTATGGACTGCCTCTAATGCAACTTTGATGTGATCTTTGATAACTTCTTCACTTGATTTCCAGGTTTTTGGACAAACTTAAGTGTTTACAAGGGGAAGGTATCCTGATTTTTCCAAAAAGCTTTCACTGTTGTTCCTCCCTCCAAGAAGAAGGGAGCGTGGAGGAAGATGTGTGTGTGTTTGTGTCTGAGTGTTTGTGTCTAAAAACTTTCTAGCAGAATTTGATGTTTCATTAAAGATTACTTTAAAAAGGAAATAATTGTGATAATTCCTTTAGTACAAACAGCCTTAGTCTACCAAATGATCTTAATTTCAGCATTAAGATCGCTAACAGACTAATGCATTGTCATTTCTATTCATGTAGTCTGAAATTCAGAGCAAATTTACTGTGTTTCTTTTGACGTAGTCGTTTTGGACTAGGTTTTGGGAGGTGTGCTTTTGAAAATAAATAATTTTCTCCATCTTTAGATACTTAAATACCATTAATATCTGATCTTTTATGTCTGTATAGTCACAGATAATGATCCAGGGATTTTGAGATGGAAAGATTGCATCCAGCATGTTTTAATTCTCATTAACTAGCATCTTAGTATTCTCAAGAGAGAGAAAAAAGTAGATATGAAAAGTAGCCTGGTTCTTACAACAGCAACAGCACAGATGGTTCTCTAGGATTTTATCTAATTTCCATTTAAACACTTGAAATAAATATTTTCATTTTATTCAACCTGCTACTCAATTCCAGTTGAGGGAGAACTTCTAGAAGTTGTTCATTTTCCTTAGTTAACCGTGAAAATATACTAACAAATCTGTCCAAGCTATGGCAGGAGGGCAGGCTTCATCTTGCTTCTTTTATGTCACCTCTAAGTGAGACAACAAGGTTGTGAGTTATCCAATATCCATCTATAGAATAGTGGAATCCAATATCCAATAGAATCGAAGTACTTCAAGAGAGAGCTTCATCCAGCCTGTCTCAGGTGTCCATCTCGTCCCATCACCATCAGGAGATACTTCCTACCTTGTACTGCACACTTACTTCTTTGATGGCTGAAGTTATATGAAATAAATCCTTTCCTCACTGTCTACCAAAGCTTGCAGTTAATGTTTCTTTTTAGTTAGTGATAGATCACACTTTTTGAGGATCTTCCATATTAAAGGTAATAAGGGATCGCTCTGTGAAGAGTGCAGCAGGAGACCATGGACTTTATCAGCAGTATGATTCACACTTGGCCATACAGTACAGCTCTGGATGAGTTCCCTCACATTCCCTGTTTTCCCACCTTTACTGTGAGTCATGCCATGAAGTTCTTTTCACAGCTCCAGCTGCTGTGCTTGCGTACATGAGATCGTTAAGTGTGCATCAAAAATTCCATTTCTGGGCATCACTGGAGCAGAAGCACACTCGGGGTAAACACTGAGGCCACATCCTTAGATAGCAAAACAAAACCCAAACCAACAGGTTTGTTAAATTCTTAGGACTTCGGATTGCCTAGTTCCTGTTTTTTAACCACGGGGAGGGAAGCAGAGGAGAGCATGCAGCTTGGCCTTTGGCTTCAGTGGAAATTAGGTACAGGCTGCGTGCTGGCACGAGGTCATCCGTACTGCTGACTTGATGGGGTAGTTCTCTGTGTACTTTTGACCTGCAGTGTTTTCCCAGAAAATAAAAGCCTGGTGTGTTGCAGAGGTTTGCACAGACCAGGGGTGGTTCACTGGTGGCAGCCTGTGCGTGGGCAGGAGATTTTTTTATTTAGTCCAAGAGATGTGACTTAGGATGTACCTGTTTGCAAATAGAAAATTATGTTTGGCCCATTTTATTTCCTTGAACACTACCTGGCATGTCCTTAGTAAGTTTCAGATACAACAGAAGTTGTGTCGTTTTTTAACAATTAGCAGCTTTCCAGATGCTCTCTGTCTTGCAAAATAAATGTGCACAGGCAAATAGAGTCAGTCAGTCTGGGCTTGGCTACGATGGCTTCTTTTGAAACACTTTCAGAGCATCTCAGCTGCAGAAGGACGGTGCTGAGGCTTCAACTGCTGTTTCTCAAGTCCTTCCTTAGGGAAAAGCTGTATGAGGCTCTGGTGCTCTCAAAGTCCTCTCCGGACCTGCAGTATGGTCACAGGCAATGATTATGTCACTCACGGATTTCAGTAATTCTGCTTTCTTGCAGTTACACTGCGGCGTTCAGCCTGGATTATTAGTAATATTTCTATTTTGGGGCATCAATTTTAATAAGCAGATCCATCCTATTTTCTTAAATGCTTCATCTTCCCCCACATCAAAAATAAACCTGTTTGAAGATGCTGCTCTGGCAGCTTCCTGTAGTCTTTGCTGGAATTCACTTTGCTGGAATTCAGAAGTTCGGTAAGAGGGATGTGGGATAGCAGTAGTCTCAGAGCTGTGTATTTTCATAAATTGTAGGGCAAGCCCCACTGCAGCCATCTGGTGTTAGATGCTCCATGTGACAGTAGCAGCTTAGGACTAGTCACCACTGTATTTTGTCTCTTTGTTGTGTTACCGATCATGGTGGAGAACTGATGGGTTTCATTAGCTTTTAATTTTACTGTTGTTTATATGCATTACACTGTTTATCAACACAAATGGGCTAAGAGTGAAGAGTTACTGAACTATGAAGTTACTCTATTTCATTAGGGTCTTCTAGTAGTTAAGTTGTGCATGAAGCCTTGATTTTATTTCACTTTAGGAGCAGGTTAATCTGTATGAAGCAAGGTGTAAGTATCTTTCTTCATTGTGTACTAATATTTTTTTTTTCCAAAAGGAAAGATTACTTTTCATTTCCAGAAGACATCGCTTACAAACTTCTTTTAGTAGCGAAATGGCATACCTGGAACCCCTGCCTCAATGGATGTTCATTAAAATAACAGGGCCATAATGTTTACTGACTTCTTCACCAAAACAAAACAAAACAAAAAATCAGTATGGTAGACACATGTTTTCCACTAACAACATTGTCTGTAGTGTCCTAAAACCATTTAAGTCTTTGTCCAAGGTTAGCAGTCTACAGCTGTCTCTTCTGTTGCTCTACTAAAATGTTGACACCTCATTTTTTACTTTTTTTAACCTTTAATGGTATAATGGTTAATTTGTAAGATTCCTGTATTTGACATTGTTTTTCTTTTTATTTTACTCCCTGCTTTTTGCATTCTCCTCTTTTTTTTTTTTTTCTCCCGCCCTTCATTCCCATTTTTTTATTATTATTTTTGTCTTGTGTTACCTTCTTTCCTTCTCTTCCTCATCCCTGCTATTCCTGCTGCTATAGCCTCACAGGCTGGGGAAGCTGGCTGAGCAGGTAGGGGATTTTCATGTTCCCTCAATACCCACCTATCAGCTTCCAACAGTGGGACAGACTAGAAATTGAGTCTGGAGATTTGGGGATTTTCAGATCCTTCTATGAAATTATAAACAAGTCCAGGATAGCTGTATCTGGATGCAGGTTTCATCAGATATTAGCTGTCTGTTGTAACTATTTCGTTCACACTGAAAATAACAAATGCTATAGTGATTGTCTTTGATTTTCAAACTTGACTGTGTTCATTATTTTATTAATCAATTCAGGTTTAGTTTTATTTTTGAAGATAACCAATCTTTTCTTGATTTTGTTGTTTTTTTTCTTTTAACGTTGCATATATTTCAAATAAGTTCTCCACTCAGCACTAGTCTGTTACACTGCTGAGTTTACTAGTAGACTGAAAATTGTGTCGTTAATAGCTAGAGAGGATATTGTATCTTGTATCGTGTATAACAAGCTAAAGAGGCTAACATGCATGTGCAGCTCTATTACTCTTTTTCTCCTCTGGTGGTGGGTCACTATCAGTATCTGTACAGTAAGTATCAATTGGTAGTGCTAATTCTTTTCCCCTTTAGATACAAAAATTACCCATTTGTGGAACTCCATCACAATTTTTAGTGCTCAAAAAAACTGGAACTAGCAGCCAGCATTGTAGAAATGCAAAATTTAGCCCTAGACCTTCCTAATGTGAAGAATTATACTCTATAATATATGGCAAATGGGACAGAAATCATTGGGAGTTGATGTTGCCTGCTGTTTCAAGTAGTAAACGTCTAAATAACTGATAAAGGAGTTCCTGCACCTGTAGATTACAAAGGTTAGGTGAATTTATCTGCTGAAAAGAAAATTTCCAAAATTCCAGTGTTTGAAAATGAAGCTGTGCTTTCCTTCTAGCTTTCTGCTTTGCAGTGACGTGAGGTATGCAGCAGAGAAAAGAGCCCCAGACTAGAGCATTGGGAATTCACATGATGTTCAGTGGTGATGAGTTTGAAGTTTTGGATAAGGGAAGATCATAGCAGGTTACAAAACTGCAGCAAAGCTGTGGGTGGAAAGGCCTAGAAGACTCTTATCATCTCTGCATGAAAGGAAACTAAAATTAGTCTACTGCTTTTCAAGTAACTAAATATTGTGACATAAAGCAAGGATGTAAATTATGCAGTGGAAGACTGGAAAGGACCAGAATAATTGCTTACAGACTTGCAGTCCACATTGATTCGTGTCATGCGTGCTACCTTTACTATCTTTAGCTTCAAGTATATTCTCTGTTGCATGTATGGAAGACTCTCAGTAAACCATGCTTCACATTCCTGTCCATGTGCTTCTGCCATTAAACTGTGTCTCCTCAGCAGTTTCTGCATTCCTTTATATGGCAAAACGTGTTTAACATTTTTTGTATGTATCCACGTCCTGATTACTTGGCCTTCTGTAGCAAATGAAACCTCTGTTGACGTGTGTTTGATTAAGTAGTATGACCGCTTGATGTTTTTTCGAACCCCGAGGTAACGAGTACCTGACGGTAGGTGTGTTTCCCCGTGCTCTTTCTGATGCTGTAAAAGCTGAGCTTTGTTTGATGAATAGCTTAAATATAACTTGTCATTTGATTAGCGTAATTAGCAGTGAAATGAACGTTCCGTTATTTGGGGGGCAAAATTCTTTCCTTTTCCCAGCCTTCAGGTTCTCATTAGCTGATGTTGTTGTTTACAGGGAACATCTGGACCAGATCCCACCACAATGTATGTTGATATGAGGGCACTGAGGCATGACAGGTCGGAACCACCTTTTTCTTTTTCTCTAATACACGCGATTATCAGAGTTACTAGCAAGAAAGCTACTTCAGCACACTTCACGGTCCCTGAAAACCTTTGTAATCCTCATTAATAATTTGTTCTAACATCTACCAGCCAGCAGACGTAGACATTTTTATGAGTTGCTTAGTTAATTTTACCATTGATAAAACTGAAGCATCTGACATCACCACTGCAGTGACTAAGAAGATGCCCTGCTTTTATTGCCTGCAAGATTCCATGATATTGGTATTCTGGGGGTGCAGCCCAGCTGGTCCTGAAGAAATGGGGTCCCTAAGAAATGGAGTCCCATTGGGCGTTTTAGCTGCACGGAGGTGTTTCCCCTGGGCTGGCAGTTATTAGCCAATGGGGATGCCATGGGGGAATTTTGCTGCAATTCTTAATGCTGCAAGACCATGAGGGAACAGATTGTCAGCTTCAGCCGCTGTGAGCAACCACATTCTGTAACTATGGGTATTTTCAAGTTATGTCTTTAATGTTAGATAAATATACAAGAAGCGAGAACATTAAGGAGATGTCTGAAATTTAAAGCTGGGGGGAAACTTATGATTTTAGGTGTTATTTTAGAAAATACCCATTCACATACAATTCAGTTTTCCAGTACTCTGGTCAAAAGGCCAGCAGGTGGTCTCTTTACAAAATTTTACCAAGACAAAACATTTTCTATTAACTCTGGAAAAAGTGAATATTTAATCGACAGTGTTCAACAGTCCTAGTTCCTTAAAAAAAACATTATTCAAATAGGGGTGGGTTTTTTCCTTTTTTTTTCTTTTTTTTTTTTTCTTTTGTTCTTTTTCTTTCATCCTTCTTAAAAGCTTAACAGAGAATTTGTCCCCCTTAGGTGAATACCAACTTTAGCTATATCAAAGTGACCGGCTCAGCTCGCAGGGTGCAGACCTCAGGGCACTGCAGGCCCAAATTATCCTCTGGATAGTTAAGTCAGATACACATACAGATATTTTCTTCTAGCACATGGAGTTTGGCAGGTGGAAGAAAGGAACTGCAAGATTCTTGACTTTTGCCATTTCTTTATTCCTTTGCACACAATGTTACCAACAATAATGCTTATGTTTGATCCATCCTCTGGGATGCTACTGTCTGCATAACCCAGCCATAGAAAACTTGGTCTTCCCGGCCACGCAACTGCAAGGGCTGTGTACGACACAGTCCATGCTCATACTCAACCAAGCAAAATAAAGGCCTTTTTTTTGTAAAAAGGTGTTATCGTTATGTAAGCCTACCATCTCTGCATTGCACTTTCGAAAGGAGATTTACTTGTGAGGTTGAAAGATTTAAGTTGCTAAAAAGAAATGAGAAGTGGAGCATAACTTTACCTAAGAGCAGAGCAAACACTGTGACCAGAACAGATCTCATCTGGCCTGAAGTGCTCTGCCAGGCTCCCGCAGTCACGGGAAGGGCACACACACCAGTGTATTGCAGCTATCTCAGACATGCACCAGCATGGGATGAATTGACCTTTAAGGTACTTTTCTTTCTTTAATGATGAGGAAGGAAGCTTACATGACTAACTTTGGAAATCAAATGTTTATTTTTTAATGGACACAGTAAGGTAAGACTTATTTCCCTGTAGTGTTTGCTCTAATCTAAGAGCTCTGAAATAGTTTAAGTTGAGCACAATGTAAATAAATACATGTAAGCATCATTCAAGTACAGAAGAAAGAGCTAATAAACCATTAAAAACAAAGCTGTAGCTATAGAGGGGAAAGAAAATAGCAAATGTAGATTAATTCCTTATTTGAATTTTTTTTTTTTTCTGAGAGGAGAAAGACATTTACAGACTATTCATTGGAATGTAAGTATTTAGAAACATATATAGAAAGAGAACATAACTTTCACAGTTAGTTAATAAAAATTATAAACAATAAAATCATACTATAGAGAGGAAATAAGATTTACTGTTAATAAAAGCTGCATAAATCATGGGTATACTATTTCTCTGCCTTTGTCAAGTCATTAAGAAGTAGACATTGTTTTCAGGATCAGACTTTGTAGTGTATTAGTTATATTTACTGACTAGTTCTACAGAACACAGAAGATGATCTTCAGAGTTGTTTTTTGAGTGTGTGGTAATGTAGATTTTAATTTTATGGATTAAACCATGCCTCATTTATTTAGTCCTGTGGAATTTGGAATTAGATTTGTGGGTCATAAATTAGGTGAGAAAACAATTTTATTTGACATAGTGTCGTCACACTTGCTGTTTCTAACTGTTTTTGTGGAACTGAATGTCACTATTGCTTAACAGTAACTGAAAGACTGCTGCACATAGCTGTGAGACTGTATAGTAACAACCCACCGAGTCTTTGCAGGTCAGCCAGTCCCCCAACAACATAAAAAGTGTAAGATTTATTTTTTTTTTCAGATTTTATATTTTAGAAGATATTTTCCAGAATTTGGAAAAGGCTGAATATTTTTTAAAATTTTCTTTTTTTGTTGCCATGATAAGACTTCCTAGTTGCTGCAAAAGCAGCTGTAGTTCATCTCTTTGAGATATTCAAATCCTGTTTACATCTATAAAAATTAATGATCAGTTTGAATACAACTATTTCAAGCTTTTCTGGACATTATGTGTGCACAGTTCACAGCTTACAAAAATGTTGCTTGATAGGAGTTTAGATTAAAATGCCTGTGTGATGTACGGTTTCGGCAGAGATCTAGGGGTGCTTCATCAACCAAACTAGACATGTCCTCCCAGCTTTCACATTATTTGGATGGTTTGCTTCTTAGGTCAGGTTGGAGGTTCTCTAACACCTTTTTTGTGTGCCTCTGTGTGGTTTTGAGCCACCAGCCCACTGTTTTAGCTGCTGGGACTCTGCAGCTCTGGCTGTAGTTGTCAGCCGAGGGAAATGGCTCAGACTGGGCTCACCTGGAGATTTAGGAAATTTGTGCCATGGGTGCAACCACTCGCTCAGTGGCTGGCATCAGTTACGATACCAGGAAGAGACCTCATCACCTAGCTACGGGCATCAGTGCAGTTTTAGATGCTACACCTACTGCAGCAGGGTCTCCCATAGAGCTCCTGTTGTGTTTGCTAGCACTAATAAGATGTCCCAGGTACCTTGTGCTATCTCGTGTGGCGTTAGACACCTCTTTTTGGAAACTGAGTAACATCCTAATAGCAGGAGTATACAGCATGGCTTGCTCTTGGTGGCAGTACATCAGTATTGTTGTACTCGGCATCTCATTGATTTTCTAAAAATCAGAGTATCCCCAGGATGGCTGAGAAAGTGAGCAAAGACACGCAAGTCTCACCTGGGCTGTTGAATAAAAAACCCAGGGGACTCCTGAGTTGGCACCAAGTGGCTGACATGCTGTTTAGAGAGGTTAACTCAGACCCACAAGGCAAAGCAGGTGGATTAATGCTTCGCCGTGCATGAGGTGGCCGCACAGCCGGCTGTGCTGGTACAGCATGGCTGGTCCCAGTTGCTGACTCACCGTGCAACTCAGGTCAGGTAGATGTGCCTGCGTGCATCTGCAGGGAGGACAAATGCAACAAAACTCCAGGCGTGAGCACCCTGTCAAGTCATTGGCTGCATGTCTCTGCTGCTGCCTTTGAGAAAACAACTTTATCCCCTCCCTCTAAAAAGGAAAAAGAAATAGAATGAATACATTCATATTCTTGTCCTGCTGTCTAAACTGCTGGTTTTCAGATCCATCATCATTTTAGATCGGTGACGTTCTCCTCAGAGAGCTTTTCAGGTGGTTAAGCACAAGGTACCTAAATATGCTAAAAGCTGAGAAGTGTTTGGAAGATAAAAAGGAGAGAGAGCGAGGCCCTTTTCTCATCGTACCAAAACACCATGTACTTGAAAGATGTTGGCTTTTATAACACTTACATGCTTTTGTAGCAGTAAAGGTGTAAATCTAAACCCAAGCATCCCATTTATCCAGGGTGTTATAAAACAATATGCACACGTGCTTATAAAATTAAAAATGTCCAACAAAAAATACATCTCTGATAATAGCGTACAAATGCCACAGCCTCCTCATTCTTAACAGCAGGTTAGTTCTGGGTAGAAAAATTATTTACTGGCAGAAGGAACCACTTCATCAAACTGAGAATAGACCTCATGTATTCCAAAATAAATCTTCCTTTCACATAGACAAGCAAAAATATTTTTTAAGTGTTCTTCAGCAGGTCAGGCTTGAATTTCAAATGTCTCAATATATTTGCAAATATTCTAAAACATATTTTTTTAGAATCATTCAATTTTTTTTCAAAATGTTACTGTTTAAACCTGCTAGTTTAAATTCTGCAATTACCTTAAATTTGAAACTAAGCTGGTATGAATAAGTAGTAAAATGTCATTTAAAATGTTGAAATATTTTGACTGAATTTTTGCTCAAATTTTTAACATAGGATTTTTTTTCTGCATTTCTATATCTTTCATATTTAAGATGTTGTGTAGAGGATTTCCTCAGAAGTTTTAATTAGTGAGCTGAAGGATCCACCTGGTGATGGCTGAGGAAGATCATTGATCCTCTAAAGTTGAAAGTTCCTGCAAATCTTGTAAAGATAAACATCCTCCTGCATCCTAATATTCTCTTCTATTACAAAATCTTATCCATAAAGAAAAAAAAAAAAAATGAAAATCACTGTCCTGCCCTAAGCGGGGCAAGGAAAGATCTGCTTTGATATTGGAATTTATTTTAAAATTACAAAGAAGTAAAAAGGAACAAAGTCAATCTATGTCCACCCCCAAAAGCAGGTAAGAATGGCACCAGTCCTCTTGTTCAGTAGCAGGTAGTGACAGCTTGAGAGCTCTGGTGGAGTGGAGGCTTAGACTTCCAGGGGGAGAGAGTTACTGTCAGGTATGTATTGATGGAGATTTTGATATCATTTTGCATGCATTTGTTATAGACAGTTTCCCCTTATTTTGATTACAAATTGTAATTAAGCTGATTATTGAACTACAACCACATTTTGTACCAAACTGTGGAAGAATGAAGACTTTCAACCTGTGCTAGTAAACAATGTTCTCAATTTTATGTGATGCCATCTGTAGTTTCATATATGCAGGCACCCTTACCTCTCATATCCTTCCAATCCTGTCTTTAAATTCCTGTATTCCCTTTGGTGAAATAATAGGTGCATTAAATGATCATTTAAATTATTCAATTTCATCTAGTTAAGCCTGTGGGTTTTTTCCATAGGGTTAGAAAAATTGAGAGTTTAATTTATTAAACCCTTCTGTGGTTTACTAGATTTCCTTTTGAGCTACATGTAATGGTGAGCTGCTTGGATAGTTCTTGGTCACAGGCATGGTGAGGCAGCTGGCACCAAACAGAGAGCCAAATCCACTTGTGGGATATTGCTGAAGAGACTAGAGGCACCAAGATGTATTTGGGTTTAAGTTACTAATTTTTGTAGTCTGGCTGTCATTCAGTAGGTGGCTTCTGGTATCCATAGTTTCTCATTGAAATACTCCCACTCCATCATTAGAACAATTATTTTAACCTGATTACCCTCTGTATTTATTAAAGAAACAGGTGTACACATAGGTGTCTTCTCTTCTTATGCGATCACTGGCATCTTCTTGGAGTGATGCAGATTAGTGTATCTCTTTAAAAAAAAAGTGCCCCTTGTATATATTTATGTCATTAGCAGACTTGATTTCTTAGGAAGTCACTTGTATGTTGTGCTAAATCTTCATTTTTTGTTTTGATCTTCGCGGGTATTCAGAGATCTTTGAACTTCGTCAGACTTGCTGAGACATTGTCTCCTTGACAAAGGTGATTTCAGAGGTTGGAAATTCTGAATCGCATTCCCCAAGAAAAGAAGGTCACACTTGTAGTATTTCAAACATATATGAAAACGGTTACTTCGGATTTATTTTTATAGATTGCTTATAAACTGAGCCCAGTCTCAAATGCAGACTCTGTCAAAAGGAATGAGTTAAAGCTTTGGCTTCATTTGAATATATTTCAGCATTTCAGACTGCATGCAGGAAAAGAAAAATAGCCTTTTATTCTGGTTGTCAAATGTTTATCCTTCTCCATATTTTACTGAAACGTTCATGTTGTATATATTTTTTTTGTTTTGGGTAATACCAAGCAACAAAGCCATGGGAGGTTTTTTCCTAATTGTCAAACACTTCTACTCCATCTACTTTGAAAAATAGTGTTATTATAGGGTTACTAGACAAAAAAAAAAGCTATTTAGCTAAATTATTATCTAAGCTATAGCCATAGCAGTGCTCTGTAGTACAGTCACAGCATGGAGGATAACCGCTTTATAGTCACGTAGTAGGGAAAAGAAACTGGGGGGAGATACGTCTGAAGGAGACACGCTAATGGCAAGTGACAGTAAAATAGTTACCTTTTGTGAAACTTTACTTGATTAATCATGCTTGAAAGCCAATTTCCAACGGTAGCGAAAAGAGGAGCTTTGAGGAGTGCTCCCTGATGCTCTGGGGAGCAGTGCTTTTCTCAGCTCTTGTAATGAGTTACAGCATACAGAGCCCAGTTGCAGGTTAAAGAAAATACCAGGCCTCAGTTATTCACTCCGTGTGGGATCCAGAAGGGTAGTTAAAATTACTGTTGCCCCCGTTGACACCCAGCCATCTTCTCCCTTGTGGTAAGATTCGGTAGGCAAAGTGTGTAGACTGTTTTGAGGTTTGAAGTGCTATATGCCTGGTAAACTGGTCAAAACGTAAACTTCACAAGTCACTGGCCTCAGAAAGCCACGGGTGAGTACTTCATGTGTAGTGAGCTTGTTTACAAATGGAATTGTCAAGTACTACCTCCAGCAGTGCCATTCTGGTCATTCCCAGCTTTGAGGATCATCTCATATGGGTGGCTCCAATTCCAAGTTGCAGACATCACCTGTGCTTTTTTTCTTTTTGAGACTATCTGTTGCTTTAGCGGTTCGGGGGTTTTGTTCTGTTATCGCAGAAACAGGTTTTCCATGGAAAAATGAGAAGACTTTCCCTGCTGTGAAGTCAGTGGAAGAGTTAGCTCAGTTGAGAGGAGGAGGGGTTGAGGTCTTTAAAATAAAACTAAAGTCCCTCAGAGTTTTAAGTATAAGTAACAATGCAGCTTTGTGTTGAGGAGCCTCTGTAGGAACGTCTGGCTTTCAGGCATTTTGCCCATTAACTTGCAGAATCTCATTAGTGAGTTTAAGCTGTCATGGTACTGGCAAAATCCATCTTGTTCTTCGTGGTTTTGCTCAGGAGAAGATACAGTCTTGGCCTTGTAGCAGCATTGTTTTGTTTCTGCCATGCAGATCTTGCTCTCAGAAATCCCCTTGGTGCCGTTTCTGATCTATGGGAAACAAATCTCCCAAGGAAAAAAAAAAAAAAACAAACTTAATTTGGGCTGATAAGCATCATGTCAGCACTTCCAGTTCTGGCTTAGAGGAGAAGTCCCAGTCTGTCTAGGGGAAAGAGTCCCTCTCGCTGTTCCTGCCTGTGTCAGGGGACAAACCCAGAGCCTTGTTGAACCTCTGTGCGCTGCATAGTCACTGGTTAGGGACAAAGCTGATGACCTGGGAAACTGAAGAGGAGCAAATAACATCTAAGGGATTGCACTGTTTATGTATGAGGGTCCGGAGTTACAACAATATTTGTAAATGTACCTGTTTTAAGAGCTTGGGAAGATGCTCCGTGTTTCCAGGCATAAAGCAACTTTTGTTCCAGGGCAGGAGAAAGGGATGAACATCCGATGGCTTTCAGATGGTAAGTGACCCCCTCTTGTCCCGGTCAGTCTGAGCTGTGAGATTAAACTAGGGGGGTGGGAGCCCTGCAAAGCGAATTTCTGTGCTTGCTAAGACAAGATTACTAGCTCCTGAAATATTTCCTCCCTTGAAACAAGTCTGTTTCTTCCTTGATAAAGGCATCTTCAAGGGATTACAATTTTATGATTTCAGTGGAACAGGACAATGAGAGTTGGCTCTGAGTGTGGGTTTTGAAAGAGGATGTGGTTTAGCATACTTTTAACTACAAATCAAGAAATGCCAGTTATATTTCCCTGGAGGGCTTAGGGGAAAGAGGATGCTGTCATGTGTACCAAGTAAGACAAAAACAACGGCAAAACAAAAAGCCCTAGTTTTCCAGGAAAGTCAGCGGACTGCAGTTGGACATTTGTTTGATTGTTTGCAATTGTCATGTGCATGTAACTCTTCAGCTGTGAGTAGGACTAAAGGGAAAAATCATTCCATTTCTGTTTGTTTTGACAAACCAGTTTGGAATTTCCCAGTAATATTCCAGCTTATTAAAATACACCAACATTTTCATTGCTGAAGAACGTCTGATGCTGTTTCAGAAAAAAAGGGATTTCCCATTTCAGAATATACTGCGCTTCTTTGGTGTTATAGTTCCTTCTCTTTCAGTCACGGTCCTTACAGAAGCTGGGGATTGATAAAGCAAGCTGGCTGCTCACATTTCTGAGGAAGATTTATTAAAAAACCTTCCTTTTTTTTCCATATATATATATATATATAAAGTTTTTCCCATACTTCTTTCTCTTCCCAGGGTCTGCCATGAGTCTAACCATACAGGAGTGTCTTAAAAAATGAAATTTTCATTATTTCATTTTCTTTACAGTTAAAATGTTTTATGTAATTGATTTTTGCAGGTAGTGCATAATTTGCTTTGTTTCCCTCATTTTGGTAGATACCACTAATGGAGCACTAAACAGTGATTTTTCAAAATGCCAAGAGTGATCAATGCAGAGTGCGTTTAGTGTTTCAGTAGTGGAGGAAACGGTGCTGCCTTCCCGTATTGCTTGTGCACCTTAGAGTGCATTTCACAATGGAGACATCTGCTCTGGAAGGACAAATACTGAATGAATACATGTACAATTTGGAGTGAACTTTTGTAGCTTCTGCCAGACCCAGCCACAGGCTGCGGTGTGCTGTAGGAGATGGAGCTTCCTAAGTGCTTTCCATCCCTCTTTCCTTTCCCCTTTTCTCTTGCCAGCCTTTGCAGAAGGACAGGGCCTGCGCTCCCACACGCTGACAGTTTTTTTGCCACAAATAATTTAGCAGAGGGTGCTGTGCTGGCGGTTACCCCTGGGAAATGGGCTCTGCTACCTTGGAGACCCACTCCAGCTTTGCTAGCCCCAGGCACTCGTTTGGCTCCTGTGGGCAGTGGAGTCTCTGGCTGTAGGAATACTGAATGGTTATGGTTGGGAAGGAGAGCCCTGAAAAACAGTAAAAGCATCCCATATTTATATAAGGATCCAACACTGAATTGGTTAGAGATGTAATATCCTCTTCAGTAGCTCTTAATATGTTGCTTCAAGATTCACATATCCTTAATATTGCATATACTAAGTGTCTGTTTGCAGAAGAGGAGCTTGCTTATGTGAAGAGTCTCGTGAAGCTCAGCCAGGGTTTCCAGTAAGTCCCCTGGGAAAAGGACAGTTCCTTTTCAGTCCCTTCAGATGTACAAGGCACTGCTGCTCCTGGCACTGACCTTTTGTTCAGGGTGGTAATCTGTAGTTTTCTTTCAACTGGAAAAACAGCTCTGTGGTGTGTCCATGCAAAGGAAATGTCCCTGGTGCTTGTTAAGGAGACGAAACATTCTGCCAGTTCTTCCCAAGAAATGCAGGGTGAATTCTGAAGGTTGCAGCAAGACAGGGTGGGGGGAAAGTGAAAAAGGATGAGTTGATTTCAGAAATTCCACCTTTGATTACGTTGTGTGAATGTAGAATATAAATATTGTGTCAAGGAAGATAAAATAGTTTCCATCATTTTGTAACACTATATAAGCTAATTCAATTAGATGCAGATGTTTTCAGATCCCAAGTCTGTTATCATAAAAGTTTTCCCTGTGTGTGGAGTCTCTTTTTTCTCAATTGGAACTGGGAAGATAAAGATGATTATGAAATAGAAAAAGCATGTTGAATTAAACGGAATCATCAGATCACAACTGTGATTATGAAAAGTGCTGTAAAGACAATTAGTGATAAACACCATGTCCTGGGAGGTTTGTCATGTAAATAAAAAGATACCAGCTGAGAGCAGCATTATACCTGTTTTTGCAAATATGAACCTGAGGCACAGAGCAGGGTGATGCTGTGCCTGATGGGGCACATAGGTGTCAGGTGGGGCCAGGAGGGGCACCAAATTCTCCAGAGTCCCGGTCCACAGCGTTCACTTGACATGGTTGCGTATTGTGCTATTATACACGATGTGCAAATTTAATTCAAGCAAGTTCAATGTGGTTCACATATGATGAGAGCTGAATATTTTAAAGTACTGCAAGGTTGAAAACAGACATAACCATAGCTTAGTTTTTTTACATATTCCCATAGTCTTCTGTGATAAAATTGCTGTTACTTTTTTATTCTCTGAAGTTTTGAATATCCCTTTCCTGAACCAGAGTTTCGGCCCCATTTCAATCCCTTTCCAGTTTTCCAAAGCGTCTGAAATCCTTGTGTAACCTTTTCTGCTTCTTTGTTCAGCTATCTGAAGGATTGGAAGCTTTTTGCGTTTGACCTCAGGGAATTTGCGACATGAAGTGTAATTTAGGTTTATAGTGAAGAAAAGTCTTTACATTAAAGGAAGTGATTTAGTGCTAATTCTTTAACTGAACTTGTTGACTATTGAATTAACAGAAGATTCAATGGTTGTTCATTTTGTTGGCTAAGGTTTACCTCAATCCAAAATTCCCCTTTTCATTCTCAGTGAATTTATCCGTTATCTGAATTGGTCATGTGATGGGCAGATAATTGCTCTGAGGAAACCAGGATGATGCAGGGAAACTCTTCTTCATTAGCTAGATTTTCCCTTCAGCCTAAGTGTTCAGCAATGCCATTTTCCTCCTTTTCAGATCTGGCTATTTGATCTGTGTATGTCATTTTGGAAGGCAGAGCTTATGTTTTCTGTTTTTCCATTTTTGATAGAATTAGCTCATTGACTTGTAAATTCTGGATTAGTTTATGTATAAATATTTCAGTATTTGAGTAAAGAGACGATGCACTGCAAGTTTTGAGTGTCAAAGGGCCCTGACACTAGTCCAGGCTCCCCCTGTTACCTACAGTGCCCATCTTTCCTCTTGCTACAGAAAATCAGAACAGGCTGCATCAGCCCTTTCCCACCATCAGTCTTACCTAGACACCATCTCAACATCAGACAGCAATATATATATATATATATATATATATGAAAGGTGTTGATGATGACAATAGGTCATGACAATAGTTCCTGGCCATTTGAGTTGTAACTGGGAAGTCACTGTGCTCTGGATATAGCAGCATGAAAGCATATGTGCTCTCTGCCATTAAATGCCGTACAAATAGATTTTAGTTAAAATTTCTAATTAGGTGGTTGCCTTTTTTCACCAGAAAACACCTTTGTATTGAAATCAGAAGTCAGTTTTGACAGATCTTTTTCAGCTTAAGGAAAAAGATGGAATTCTCAAAGTGGTCAAAACACCCTACTTGAACTTGTAAGTTTTGCTTGTGATGGTGGTGGTAAAAGCATTTTCAGTTTGGAGAATTAATTAACTTACATTTCAAAACAAAACCAAGAAACTGAAACAGTAAACATAAATAATCTCTTTCTGACCTGCGACATTTTTTTTTTTCCGATTCTGTTTACAGCTTCTTTCTATATTCACTTTTTTATTCCAGTGTAATACACAAAAAGTTTCAAAGCCTCCGGTTTTTGCAGGATAAGAAAATACCCGCCTTCTTCCCCAAAAGCTCAACTGCTAACATAAGATGACAATCAGCAGGAAAACTTAAGAAATAGGACTGGAATGAAACCAAAGAGAACATCAGCTGTTTCTTTCTGCCATGGAAAGGCTATAGGCAAGGAGGGGACTTATATACAGTGTATTTTCAATATATATTAGGTTGTGTGTGCATCACATCCTATCTGGTTTCCTCTGGGTTTTGTTGCTGAAGGTTTTCAAGAGTGGCACCGTCCCAAAATAGCTACTGAAAGAAATGAGTGTGCCAAATAGCTAGTATTAAAGAAACCAAAAAGCTGGACTTCCAAGCTGGCGTGACTGCAAAGTGACATGGTGTGAGAACAGACCGCTTAAGGCAGGAGGAAGGGGCAGCAGGGCAAACAGACAAATAAGAGCCTGAGATGATGGACGGTGCCGCGCTTCAATGCCCAAGCCTGGCTAACAGCAGAAGATGCTGGCACACTGGCAAGGAGGAGGAGGGCAGTTACCATGGCTCAGCTTCTGTGAATGGCTATAAAGGAAAGAAAAAAGTTCAAGATACGGGCTTTGAACAAGTGTTAGCGTAAAAGGTAAACTCTAGCTGAGTTATATTTAAAAAGAAAGGGGACAGTGGGAATAACTCCTTTGAATTGGATGTGGACAGCTAGTTAGAAATAACAAAGGAAAGCTAAGAATGGTTTGTGCCAAGCACCACAGAGTAAAAAAGATTCCCGAATATGAAATACATTCAGCTGAGAAATAAACTCTGAAGGGAAGTGGAAGAAGCCCCATCATTTGAGATACTGTAACAGGAGTAGACAAAGCACTCGAAAGTGCACTGCAGGGAAGTCTTTTTTTGGCAGGGAGTGAGACTTGGATGACCTCACAGCTTCTTTCCATCTCTATTAGAATCACAGAATCCAAAGCCTTTCTCAGAGCAACAGCACAGCCGGCTTTGAAGGTTTGCCCAGTTTTGGCATCGTAACGCCAGTTAGTACCAGTCTGCACGCTCCAGCCCCTGCCGATTCCCAAAGCAATAGTTAATAGCTCAGCTGACAAACTCTCTGATTAGTGCAAAATATTAGCAGGCTGCAGAACGTCTTTTGGAGAGTTTTCTTCACCAAATGGACCAGATCTGAAAAGAAGCATAAACAAAACTTGCAGTTTCATGTGAGATAGTTAGGCAGAAAGACATTGTTACCGTATTTCGATATCCCCTTTGCTGCACAGTGATTACAGTGCCCAGTTAGTTACAGCTTGCCAGTTTTCATTCTGAAGTCATTTCAATCCTGCTTTTCTATAGTAAATGTTTGATTTAAAGGAGATGAAATCTGTCCAATGTATTAAATCATAAAAAAAAAAAAAAAAGTTCAGCACGTACTGGTGTTGTAGCTTCATTCCCTATGAAATCCCAGCAGCCAGACTTGGAAGCATAGGCAGCTTTCTCAACTGTACAACTCCAGTTAGAGTTTTTTTTAAGAAAAGAGACTAAGTCTTAGGAACCAGTGGAAAAAAAAATTAAAAATTGTACTTGCCTATACTATACTGTGTAAATGCTACAGATTCATTGTGTATCATCACTGCTTATAGCTTTGTGACAGCACAACGATTCTTGAGTGTCTTCTGCTCCAGTGTGACATTTCGGTGTGAGAGAAACTCTGTGTCTGCTTTGCAGTGGGTCACTCATTTTATGTTTTCCCTCTCAGCTTGGCTGCAAACCACCAGAAGGTGCAAAAGTAGTTTTCACGCCCAAGGGCAGCATTGTTATCCCATCCACTTGATTTTCAGGCTCTTTGCCCAGGCTGGCTCTACAGCCACGTTCGCTCGTGCCCTTCCCAGCAGGGCTGGAAGGCGGCAGAGGGCAGCGGGAAGGCTCTGTACTCGCTTCGGAAGAGGTTGGGTTTGCTCCCGACAAAGACTGGCTGGAGCACTGCAGAGAAACAGGACGTGCCCATGCTAGAGCCCTGCTGTGTGGGAGCACGTTACAGTTGTGCATTTGGGGGAGGCTCACTAACATCGTCCTGAGAAGGCTATAAGGAGCCCTGGGTTTCTTTGCCAGCAGCACCTGGGTAATTCAGAGGCGGTGTTTTTCAGGGGTCGGGGGGACCCTCTGCTCTGCCTTTTTACCTTGCCTGCCAGACCAGCCTCGAGAGTGATGCTGCTCACTCGAGAGGGAAGCAAAGAAGTTTTCAGTTGTGTCTGCTGTCTGTGTTTGTCAGTTGAAGAATGGGTATCTCTTAGGGAAGAGTGGGAACAATTGAATTATTTTATGCTGAGGCACACTGATTTCAAAAATTATTGCCTGATGTCCATAACTTATTCACAGCACTAGTCCCAGTTGAATTAGTAAGACTATTACACACTTAAAATTAAGTATACACATAGGAGTTGGTAACATCAGAATGTAATGTTTTACTTCTATTTTTTTAAAAATCTCTTTGGGGCAAAATATCTTTTATTATTTCAGAGTTGTTAAGAGATTTAACGGCGTGTTCCCAAATGGATTGTGAGCTTAGCAGAAACTTTTTAAAAGGGAACCCAGGTTTTTGGGCGCTAACGGGGCCCTCACAGAAAGCCTCCAGGAAATGCTGTTTCTGTGTTTAGTGCGCTGCTGGATAAATCTGTAGGGAGGTGAGGCAGAAAGCACCGAGTGGGAGAAGTTTAACAGGACTGGAAGCTGAGGAATTACGCCTTCTGGATCATCATGTGCTAAAAAACAGACAAGGTTAGAGGAAAGAGGTGGAGAAGGGAACTAGAAGAGTATGCTAGTGATAATAAGAACAAGGTGGGAAGCACAGATGCTGAAAGCAAAGAGGAAAGAGATTGTCAGATTTATGAACGTTGATTCGTTTCCAGTCGTATGGCTTTATTATATGTGATTTCTGCCAGGCCTGGAGTTCAGCAGCACTTCACTGAGGCATGTCTTAACAACGGGAGGGGAGCAAAGGCCAGCAGCAAATCTCTGGGCAGCTGGACAACACTGACAAACACTTCTCCTGCCCCAGAGGTTTTTTTGCTCCTGTTACGCAAATTGGATTCTTTTTAAACCAATCTTAAATTTAAATAAAGTGCTTCCTGACCTTTGTTACACCATCACTCTTAGCAGTGCTTATGGCTGAGGGGTTTTAAATTGCCTCCTTTTCAAGATTTTCTGTATTTGACAGATGTTGGTAAATAACTAACAAGATACCTGTGTCTGTTAAAGGAGATACCAAGTGGTGGAGATGATGACTGGTTCTTCTAAGAGCAGCTGCCTGTCTGCAAATACAGATCTAAAGATTGGAGATGTCAGCTGTTTGGAAGAACTCATTTTAAGGCATTTTCTATTTCTACACTAATACGGATTTTACACAACAAAGATAGATATAAAAAGCCAGAAATACAGGCATTATTTCAACTGGGGTTTGCAATATTTTTTATTTCCATGTGCACAGAATTATTTTTAAAGCCTTTGCTGCATATTCCTAAGTACCTATGGTTTGGCTTGCCATTTGAACAGCAAGGCAAACGTGGATTATATTGATGTACCCTCTATAAAGTAGCAATCATTTAACCTTGCACATACACCTTATAGTGACACCTCTGTTGCCTGGGTTTCTGCTGCCCCATTGCTGTGTCTCTAGTGGAATCCAGTGGTGGCCCTACTGCTCTTCAGCAGAGAACGTTGTAGAAAACGCGGGTGCATGTGCATTCCTGTAACACAACAGAGGTTTAAGAGATCAGTACAGTGTAGAAAAAGGAGAGTATACCATTAAAGGTTACACACAGAATGGTAATTAGTGCTTCAGGCTCTGTCTGGGAGTTTTGTGGCAGTTGAACAAACATTGAAAGGTGGTTGCTGTTCGCACCTTGGAAGAGAGCAGGTCAGGCTGCAGCTTTCTAACCATGCCTGCTCCAGGCAGTGCCCTTTACATACTTTTCCTCTCAAAATAACCTGGAAAAGCGTTTTGAAATTGCTGGGTATTTGGGTATCTCTTTCTGTTAGTGTAGAGAACTGTTCACACTGATGTGCAATGCCTCAGGGCTTAGCCCTGCCCCATCCATCGAGGTTGAGAAACTTCCCAGAACTGCAGATTAAACACTTCATTATTCCTGCCTTGACCTCGACAGTCCCAGCTTTTATATAGAAGACTTTTGGAGCAAAGAAATAGAAAAAAAAAAAAAAAAAATCTTTTTTCTGTCTCCTTTATGGTTAGGGGCTGAACTTCCCAAGGCTTTGTTCTTCTCCAAAGGGATCTCTAGCTGAGGTGTCTCTGTGTCTCATCCCTCCTTCTCCAAACTGAGCACCGTAGTACTCTGCCTATAAAAGACCTCAAAACAGGCCGAAAAAGATCTGTTGTGACTGCCTCTAACAGGCTGCAGTTTTATGATCAGTTTAACCAGATCTAGTTCTCCACCCACCTGCTCCTAGCTATGTCTTCCTCTCTTGCGATGTTTCATCTTTACCTTTTACAGGGCATCTTGTCTCGCTTTTTTTTTCTTTCTCATCGCAGCTGAGGGGAGGAAAGAGGTAAGAGCAGCTCTTTTGATAGAAGTCCAGATTTGGCTTGGTTAAGTGGATTATGAAAAATGTTCAGGAGTGGGAAGTTTGAGGTTTTCATGGGCTGTTAGAACTTTTAAGTTATCTCACTTAGGCTACAGGAATGCCTAGATGTTACCAAATTTTCTTCACCATCTACTGGCTGAGATCGTCAGCTATTCTAGGACTTTAAAGTCTCTTTCGTTCTAACCTGATGAGTACTTTTCTAAGGTTAAATGAGGAATTTCCTTCCAGACCATCATACCACTGAAGGATAGTTGCCATTCATGTGCCTTTAGTGGGAAAATAAATTATCTAGGAAAGGAAGAGAAAGGACCAGAAAGCCACACTCAGAGAAAGGGTCTGACCTCAGCAGTAATAATATTTTTCATTAAAACTATTTTTATATATTAAAATGTTTATCAACCACTGTCCATTGAAAATAATTAAAAGATTGCAAATGTGGATTCAAAGCTGAGGCCAGGTTATTAGTTATGTCGATGTGACTTTGATTTTAACTTTTAACTACTCGTGGAATGTGGTTGCTCACTCAGCTCACACACTTTTCTCTCTGTGCCCTGGCATTCATAATGTTCTTGTGGGAAATCAATATTTTAGATCCTTCTTCTTGTGAATAAATTTGTGCATGGAATTCTATTTACAAAAGTCTATCAAAAACAAATAAAAGGCACCAACTACATCTGAAGAATTTAATATTTAAGAAAATGTTCATACACAGCATTTTTTCATTATTTTCCCAGCCCCAAGTCTTGATTAAGATTAAATATTGAGCCTGATTATGTCCTACAAGATATAAGCTTCATCCATTCCAAAAATAACATTAATCTCTGTGACCATTAACCTTTCCTTTTAGAAATAAACAGTAATGAAAACCAAATAAATGCAACTGTGTATTATGCATACCATTTTTACGTGTATTTTACAGAGTTCGTTTAGTCGAAAGAGGATCTCCACATAGTTTGCCCCTCATGGAGTCAGGAAAAGTAAGTACTGAAAGAAGATTTAAAGGTACCTTTTGTGTACATATTTTCAGTAAATTTCCATTTTGGTTTATTTTGACATGAAGTAGTGTCGAGAAGGGCTTTATGAACTGTGTAGGCTGAAGATACTTCTTTGCTGTTGAGGTTACAGCACGATGGCAGTAACTGATGCGTTTCTGCTCCCTCGGGGGCTGTGCCTCCCTCTTGTACACAAGGTATTTTTTTTTCCTTTCCTTCTTTCCTGCGAAAAGAAGGTATTTCATCCTCCACATCTCACTCTTGAAACAGCCACCCAGTGTGCCACTGGTGAAGGCACTGTTTATCGGTGTAGACCCACCTCCACTGAGAACTGGTCTGAGATCACTGACGCTATCTACTGACCACGGCCCCGCGGCTGGGGCAGGGTGAGGACACAGGACTGGCTCACAGGGATGGGGATGCTGCGCTCAGCTCTGGCCCTGGCTACGCTGTCTGGCCCATTGCCCACGGCCGAGGCTGAAGCGGGCTCTGCCTCTGGGCGAAAGGAGGGGTGCCACCCCCCCTGCACCGAGCCACCGGGGCACTGCCTGCTCACTGACCACCCTCGGTGCTGTGGGTGCTCATCCAGAGCTCTCGGTAACCATAATTTTGCAGAGACTCATGGTCATAAGATGTTCCCTTTTCTGTTTTAGAGCTCAGCACCTGCCCACCTCTGTAGCAGTTGAATGTCCCTTCCATGAAGTCACTGGCGCAGCGTTGTTCTGGGGGGGTTGCATGATGCTGCTGGCTTTCTTTTTGTTTCAGGACAAAGTGGCATGTGACTAGCCCAGGGGTCCTCAAATATGGCCCCCCAGGGTCCTCAATCCGGCCCCCTGATATTTACAGACACCCCCCCTGCTCCCCCCCGCCAGGGGTTGGGGGGGAACCAAGCAGCCGCAGATGACTGCCTGCCACTTCATCCACACGCTGGCCCCCTGGTTAAAAAGTGTGAGGACCCCTGGTCACTAGGGTTTTTTTTTTTCTCTCTTCTAGTATATACTCTCAGAAAGACTGGGCCACATGGTAGGATTTTTATATTGTAGGTGAACATTTGGAGTTTTTCGTGATGGAACAGCTTTCACAAAAAGAAGAGGGTTTGTAGCATTCCCCAGATAACTCAGAATTTATTACACCTATGGAATATTTTAATTTTTCATGTTATAAGTCTGCTTAAACTTTTTAAGGATTTCTTTTAATTTTTAATGAAGTTTTTTGGGGGACAAAGAGCCAGCATATGATTGCATAAACTGGTATCTGCTTTCTTACTGCCTCATGTTTTCTTCCAATAGATCCTCCCAGGAGTACGTATCATTATTGCTAATCCAGAAACAAAGGGACCCTTAGGAGATTCTCATCTTGGTGAAGTGAGTCATGAAAACTTGACCTTTCTATGCTCTGAACTAAATTGCAGAGATGAAGCTATTATTGTGTATGCCAATGGGCCAATGTTTTTTTCCTATAGTATGTCTTATCAAAAGCCTGGTTAAGAAAGTTGTGAATTCTGTGGTCTTTATAGTATATAAGCTGTGCAGCATAGTATTTGTATCATTGTTAAAATTGTTAATAACATAACCTGATAAATACTAATAATATCTGAAATGTGTTGAAAAAATCGAAAAAAATCTGCTTTTCCTAACTATTTCCTACTTCTAATGCTTCGCTAATTCTAATGGAAATTTACATGAAAAAATAAGTTTAGTGATTAGTCCAATCTCACCTAGATGGTTTTCTAGTGCTATTCTCTTTATAATCATTGTGCTTCAACACAAAGAAGTACTCCCATTAGCTGAGTTGAGCAAGGCTGTATGTTTTTCCTATTTATTTTATGTTTCTAGGGAGAGGAAAAAAAAGTCTTTTCAATGAGCAATTAAGGATCTAATTAACAACATGAAGAATTTGCTTAGTCATAATTAAAACTACAGTCTAATATGTGAGATTCATCTGTAAGATTTCATTACCACGAAACTGTAAAAATTTCCATGATGCCTTGAGTTAGAAGAGATGAATCCTCCAGAAGTGAAGGGCCCTGGCTGCACCCTTGAAAATAATCTGTCTGGTGTTCACGGAGGATGCCCTGCTGGTGTGAACACACTGCAACGGGGCGGGGGGGGGGCTATGGAAAGAGCACTGTGGTCTCTGGGCTTTTCTGAAAATTGCCATAACCAAGCAGACCACCGAACTAGCTGAGCCATTCCAGGAGCCAGAGGGCTGTGAGGCAGGTGTCCCCACAGCCATGGGTCCGGCGTCCCTCTCCCGCAGGCACGGCTCCGCTCCACGCTCCGACGCAGCAGGGTTACACCGGGGTCCCTGTGCCTAAAACTGGGTCAGCCACAAATTCAGAAAGTGTTAAAAAGCGTTACAGTATTATCTAGCTATGACTAAAAAACATTTACATCAAACATTTTCAACAATGCTTCGTTCTGGAAAGCTACTTTAATTAATACCAGTATAATTGCTTTTAACTTAGATATGGGTTCACAGCACTCACAATGCCAGTGGGTATTTTACCATCTACGGAGATGAATCTTTGCAATCAGATCATTTTAATTCACGACTCAGCTTTGGAGACACACAGACTATCTGGGCTCGAACTGGCTATCTGGGGTTCCTGAGAAGAACAGAACTCACAGATGCAAACGGAGGTAAGAGGTTTCTCGTCATCTGCGTCTATGCGTGTATTTTGAGGCTCACGCTGTGTCTCTTGGTCTGCGCTGCCTGCCGTGTATGAAATCTGTAGAACGGCAAAAAAGCCTTAGTTAAAATAATCAGAAAGTAAAACAGAGGGCAAGATTTCCCTGCTGATACAGTTGCTCTTCCTTTGCTGTACCTCAGGTGCCACAAATCCCCTCCACCAGTGACTTTTTGGCACTGTTAATGTTCCAAGTGCTTCAGCTTGAAAAATCGGAAATGCAGCTTACAATGCCATCGCTTGCTCTCGCAGTTGTAGCTGCAGAAACACATTTGTGGAAATAGCAAAAGCCTTGTTGTGAGTGTGATCGCCATCCCTCCGATGACAGCCACCTTCTTTGATAATTATTGTGTAACAAACTTATTTACAGAAGCTGTCCATTTTATTCCAGTTTCACTGTTTTTTAACCTGCGGGGACAGTTGCTGAAATGTAATACAAGCAGTAGCCTGCAGCAGAAGCTGCAGGGTGTCTGGGTTTCTGTCGGGAAGGTACAGGATTTTGTTAATTGGGTTTATGACGTTCCTTGTCTCGTGTACACCTGTGAGCCTGCCAGCACTGCCAGGCACACAGTGGTTCTGCTTGGGCAAACGTTGTGTTCCCGCGGTTCGTGCGGAGCGCAGTGCCCCGGCGGTGGCTGGCTGAGGTGGCAGGTGAGGCTCTTGGCACAGGATGGTTTCCAGCAACACTGCAAGTGCCTCCAGGAGTGATCCCAGGGCCCCGGTGGCAGGGTGGTTAGAATAGCTGCTATTCGGCCAACGAGTCGATTCATCAAATCTGAAAGCATTCTAGTAATCGCTGTGCATTGCGACTGCTGCCTGTGCCCTTATGTTAGCATCTTCCAGAGGAGACTTACTTTCTGTTGCACAGGCTTTTTCATTTCATGATAGCTCAGCCTTGAGAAAATTTGGGATTCTGTGAGGATATTGCAACTTAAGCATCTAAATGGCTTAAATCTTCTGGCAAAGATTTGCTGAGTCCCTCTTCTCCTCCAACTTTTAGCTCCCAGTGCAGAAAGGTCTCTGCATTTAATTACCAGCAGGTTATATTGCAATTACATTGCCACCATGCAACTATCTACACTAATATAAAAGGACCCAGTTATCTTCTTTTTCAGGCTATTAGCAAATACTATTTCTTCATGGATAACATACAGTTGTTTGTTATCAGCCTGTTTATCTTCTCAGACGTGTCATTGCAGCCTCATTTATTTCTTTGATCAGTAAAAATTTGTACTATAAGAGCATTATGCTCCAGAGCTTGCCATTTGTCTGAATGAGCAGTTTGCTATCTGGCATATAGCTCATATTTCTAGTTTATTTATAAACACCTTTGTAATACATCTTAAGCATCAGTGCTGACCATCTCAAAACTACTGAAAAAAGCATCATCTATGCTGGTAGGGTCAAATCCATCCTTTCTCTTTCAAAAGAAACGAGAGAGAAAAGAGGAGTCTATTGTCTATTTAGGGCACCTTAAAAAAAAAAAAAAATCTGTTTTGCATCCACCTGGGAGAAAAAGAGGAAATTCTGCCACTGTCTTTGGATTTGGATAAAGATTTTCACCTTTCTCTTCTTCAAATGGGTATAGTGCTTCTGCCTTCCTTCTGCGTTCTGCTCTGCATCCCACTTTAGTAACGGAAAATTCTTATCAGTCTGGAAGTCACTTGGGGGTTTCAGAAATTCACGGATAACTTATAAATGTTATACTGATTTTACTTATTTACTAATGTGAACAATTTTTTTAACTTAATGTACTGGAGAATAGAATAATTTTATTTTTTTTTCCTTACAACCAGAGCGCCATGATGCACTTTATGTTGTGGGTGCATTAGATGAAGCCATGGAGTTACGAGGGATGAGGTACCATCCGATCGATATTGAAACCTCTGTAATTAGAGCACACAAGAGCATCACAGAATGGTAAGGATTATACAACACCATGGCCCTCATATAAAGCTGAAATATCTATAACGTCTGGAGTTTTTTCTTGGATATTGCAATTGATCCAGGAACTGGCCTGTCAGGATGGTCTCAGGGTTTATAACTCAGCTGTAAATATGTCCTTAGGATGAAACTTCTCACAAACAGATCTAATAAGGAGGGACTGTTTTCTGGTAAGGTCATTCAATATGTTTCTTTTTTTGCGTGGTTTTAAGTACAAGTGAAGGATTAAACTTGTAATTTGACAGACCCGAGCAGCTCTCAGGTAGGTCAGTAGCTGTTTCTCGGAGATTTATATTCTAACCAGGAAAAGCAAAGTGGTATGAGTTCAAGCTTTATGAGTTGTTATTAGAAGGAGTAAGCAAGCAAACATTTCAAATAAATGAACACACTAATAAACTTTATTAGTGAACACACTGTTAGTTCTGAATTGGTTATTAATAAATCAAACGGTGATCAAATCCAGGTTACAATGGAAATTGAAGCAGTAAATCAATGACTTAATAAAGATGTTGTCTTAATCAATGTATCACATCATCAAATGAATACAGCAGGTAATCATTTCTTGAGGCTGACATGAGAAAAAATTGCTTTTCATTATTCTTGCATCAGAAGATTGAGTCAGGTAGTTTGTTTTGATATAACCTCGGCTCGGCTGTTCTCCTTTCATCCACAATGAACCTGTCGCAACAGCCAGAGCAATATAGCGGGGATAAGACGTGACTCTCCATTTTTCTTTTCAATACCGTCTGCAAAGGTGTAGCCTGGAGCAGTGAACTTAATAATGAAGCACAGCGACTGGACTGGTTTCTTTAGTCAAAACGCCTTGCTTTTTTTTCTTAAATATCTGTTAAAATTAAGGCAGTTAATTGCTTGGCTGACTGTAACTGAGGGTGTGCCTTACTGCCTCTTCCATAGAGCCTTATCTCTGCTGATATGGTCTTGTGCCAGCTAGCCCTTACACAGGGCGGTGGGTTCTGTGTCCTCATATAGACCAGTGTGAACACTTTAAGGATGCTGTGAAATTCTCCTAAATGTGTCAGATCAGTATCAGCAGTGGATGGAGAGTTTTCAGATTGAGGTATTTAGCTCTGTTAGAAGATGGCCACAGATTCATAAGTGGATGTGTTGTTCAGCAGCACCTGTTTGTCAGAGATGTGTGTGTCCTCAAGGTGTGAGCTCGTGGGCAGTAAATGAAGTAGCCCTATCACTCTGCAGAAATGGTCATCGTGGGTTTCAGTGGCCAGAAATGCTTAAATTATATTCCTTTTTTCAAGGCCACTGAGAGCACTTTGTGGATCCTTTTCCTTCCATTATCATGGAAAACCTGAGTGAGATAGTGGCAACTAAAAAAGCGTTGGGGTAAGCTGGGAAGACTGAAGAAAAATGCCACTGAATTTCTGCAAGGAGGTAGAAGTACATGAGAATAATTCTTGGTGCCTTACCCTTCCCAGCAGTTGGGTGATAGTGTGCAAGGCACGTGGGCAAGATTTCAGAACACACCCTATACTATTACTACCCTTTGCCCAAAGGCCAAAATTGAAAGTCTTCAGGGATGTTTTTTTTCTCAAATAAGAGAGATTGCCGATGAGTTGGATGTTGCTCTGATGTCCCTGCAGAAAATGGACACACAGTAGTTCAGAGCTACAACAACTGGTTAGTTCACAGTTCCCAGCCTCTTCCTAGCCGGTGCTCTGCCTAATAGCTCTCTCAAGCCACCACTGTGAAGTTTTCATTCATAGTCCTAGTCCTGACTGTCCTTGACTTTTCTCAACTTCTCTTTTAGCTTCTCTTAGAGATGCTCCTCTTGCCTTTAAGAAACACAAAATAATGGCCAGTTAAATCTTTCTTTTTATATCTACTTTGTATATGCCTTTCTTTGGACAGGGCCATGAGCCTCTGTTGTTGGAGGCTGCTGCTGTTTCAGTTACAATGACCCGTTAAGGATTTAACTGCATCAGTACCTATTGCAAACAAAAGATAGTGGGTACGTGCAGTTGCTAGATTATAGAAATAGCCTCGGTGTCCAAGGCACACATGCTCGTTTTGTAACCTTCAACACTGCTGAGGATAGCGGTGACTTGTTGACTGACATGTGATCCTGCTGTACAACTTCTGTCATTGAGAATCAGCTCTAAACAGTTATTTAAAAGTATTTTTGGTTTTGTACTTTTGTTTTGTTTTCAACAGAAGTATTTTGTTGAAAAAAATTTAGCACAAAATCGACAACCTCTGACTCTGGACCTCCTGTGCCTCCTATTGGGTGTGAATTTCTTGAGAAAGTGCAGCCTTCCTGCATCCCTAGTTTTTTTGGATTTTGGTTTTGGTTTTGGTTTTTTTTTTCATCAGGACCAGAAAGTTAATGTATTCATAAGTAATACGTGCTGGCTAATACATCTTCATCTCAACTGGTGAGAACATAAAGGGCAATATTTCCTTTTACCTGCAGTGGTCATTGTTAAGTTAATATCATGACATATAAAATGAGTTTTAAATTAAATTGAAACTCTCTTAGGCATGTCAGTTGCTCTAGGACTTAATAGAAGCTTCAGGAAAGTTTTGAGAATCAGTCTTCTGAACTCAAACTAACTTCTCCTAAGCCATGTTCTCGGGACCTGCTCCTGAATCTCGCCATTAATTGCTTTCCCAAGTAACAAGCTAACAGCAGGTTTAAGGCATGGTTTCAAGTGCTAACTTATATTTTAATAAAACCTCCCCAGGAATTTTTGTTTAAATATATATAATACTAATTTAGATGTTTGTACAGCAATCCATAAAAATTCTAGGACCTCTCTGGAGATGGTCCCTGTGCAGACTGATACTTAACTATTTTTTAATATCCAGCATCAATCAAAACTTACTAAAAGGTCTGTGAAAACATAATTACAAATTAAAATTCATTTCCTAGCAGTGCAAAGTCAAAAGGAGCTGCACAGCCTTGCTTTGGCTGCCCATTAGTTTTCCAGATCAATAAGCACATAAAAATTCAATCAAATAGTGCTTTGGCAGGATCTGAAAATGATTTTTTTTTTTAAATAGTAAGTACTTTTCTCCTAAAATCCATTCTGTTAAGCGTCAACATAGATCATATTTTCATAGCAAACTTTTAGGCAAAGTAAGATATGTTTCCAAAGTACAGGGACTTCAGCATGTCTTAGTAGACTTTAAAACAGTGACTTAGTAGACTTTAAAACTTCTTTCTCAATCAAGTGTTGACTTTAGGGTAGGTAGCTGTTTTTGAAGTTGGCTTGTATACATAATATATTCTAACTTTCAGATGCTTATGCTCAAGACAGTTCTGAGAAATTAGCCCTCTGTTTTATAAGGTAACAGAAGATAAAATAGAGGGCTTGATATAAGAGCTGCATGTGTAGAATATTATTATTTATGCTGTGGAATAAGTTAGAGGGAGAATTAACCATGGTCTGTGTCTTAGGCACCTGCAAGGCAGAATGAGATTGCTCAGTCCTGCTGACCTCCTGTGAGACTTCACAGGCTTTGGAGACATTTGAGACGTGGGGAAGAGGATGGAGGGAAGCATATACCAGACTTTCATACCCTCCCAGACTCCACATTTGGAAGGATAAATACATTATCCTTAGTCAGAAAAGATGCCCAGTAGCAGAAACCAAAATTTGTCTGCTTTGAGTCTGTTAGCTCAAAGGCCTAACCAAAACTCTGGGGTCATACAAAGCTCTTTTAGTAAAGAGGAGATACTGCTAATAATGGTGTTCCCTCGACCATCTCATCTGTTACTAAGGAATGTAAAAACTCCTGTCTCCTTAAAATCAACGGAAATAAAACACAGCTGCAATAAAACAGATGGAGACACTGCTTATTTCTGTGTAAACCAATTGGTCCAGAAGAATTGCAGCTCTTTTGTGCTGAGCTCTGACCTGCCTGGACAGCAGCCAGCCCAGTCCAGAAGGCCCATAGCCATGCTCACCTGGCACCATCCAAGCAAGGAAGCCCCCTCCCCGGGCAGCTGGGGACCTCTGTGCAGCCTGCAGGGTGCCATATAAATGTTCCCAGGGCTCCGCACCCCTTCGGTAGGCAGAGTTTATCCCAAAGAGCTTTCAGCTCAGATTATGTGCCCGCTGTTCCTTTTGGTGCCTCCTCTTTTAACCTCCATTGCTCTTCTTGGCTACTCTTCAAAAAAACCCCGAGAAGACACCTCCACCCACGCATTGCTCACGCATGCCTTTGTGAACACAGCGGTGCTGTGACAGTTCTCTGGCTGCAGAGACAACCGCACGTTGGCTTACTACCTGCGTACGTGACAGGCGAGGATTAGATATGAGTTTCCCTGACGTTTAGCCCGCTACATACTATTGCAGCAATATTACCAGTGAGAGTCAGCGGGGGCTGGTTTCCTGCCCCTGCCTGCAGACATGTTCTCTCTTGCTGCTTATGCTTTACAGTGAACATACAGAAGGAGCCCTAGGAGTTGAAGCAAAAGGTAACCAAGGTGGAATGAAAAGGGTAAAAAAGGAAATGGGGGATGGGGGGGAAACACACCACTAATACTATTTTTTCTTTCCTTCCAGTGCGGTGTTTACCTGGACAAATTTGTTGGTCGTTGTAGTTGAGCTGGATGGATCAGAGCAAGAAGCTTTGGACCTGGTTCCTCTGGTCACCAATGTGGTCCTGGAGGAACACTATCTGATTGTAGGGGTGGTGGTGGTTGTGGACATTGGTGTAATTCCTATCAACTCCCGTGGAGAGAAACAACGTATGCACCTACGAGATGGATTTTTGGCAGACCAGCTAGATCCTATCTATGTGGCCTACAACATGTAGTCTTGTACCTTAAAGCTTCCATGGACTTTACTATAGATGTATAAAATTTTTTGGTGTCCACTAAAAAAGTGTGCAGATAAGATGCTGGCACTCATCAGAATGGAACTGTTTCTATTAAGACTTTTAAAAGCAGTCACGATTGGCGGGAAATAAAATGTGAAATGTTTTGTTTTACCACTAAATTTTAGAAAAGAAGGACTATGGGGTAAGGCCCTTCAGTGTGTTGGAAAAGCCCATTTTAAGCTTTTTTTTTTTTTTTTTGTTTTTTTGTTATTGGAAAATACTGCTTTTTGAGTAAATGTGGCTTTTTATTTTACATTAAGTAAGCTGAAGTAGATGTTTTGGTTTTCTTTTTATTCTGCCCTCCAAATGGATTCTTTTAAAACAACTAATACAAATAATTGTTTTCTTCATTTGTTTTGATACGTCATAAAAAGCTGATGAATACAGATCCGTTACTAACTTAAGCCATTTTAGATCCCACATCTTAGGAAACTATGTAGTGGTACGAGGAGAATACCCAAAGTAGCACCTTTCAATTAGAAATCTTGCAGCTTTCTGTCAGAGATGCTGAAAGGCCAAAGGCCAGAGAGCCTTTGCTGTTAGCATTAGAATGGAAGAAATTTATAAATAAGGTGTATTTCGGCAATGAACTTGCAAATATCTTTGTACTAAACTAAAAAGATAAAATAAGTTAACTACTTCTTCTGTAATTATGTACAAAACGTTTAATTTATTTTGATCTCTTTAGAAGTATAAAAGAGAAAAAACATTCAAGAATATTAAACTCTTGAAATGTTTGCTAATATAAAAACAAAGTGTTGTATTATCTTGAGTGGATAGTATCACATCAAATATATATATATGAAATATAAATTCACTAATGACAAAAGATTTTAAAGTTTAAAATGCAGTACTTGTCACTTGCATGGTGTCTCCCACTGTAGATAATCAAATGTTACTCACAAATTTTTTGGAAAAAAAAAAAAAAAAAAAGCAATCCTGGATTGCTAAGTATCCCTGTCAAAAAGAATCCTCTAGATACCAGCAAGTGGAATTATTGCTGCCTTTAAGGCAGTGAATGAATTTAAGACTAAAAATGCACTACAATAATTTTCTTTTCTTTGCCATGGAGGCAACAATAAATATTCGTGCTGGCATGTGCATACACTTGTTAGACTTAGAAAAGGCAGGTTGAGGAATAGCACTGTTGTCTAGCTGCAGAACTTTGTTGCACAATTCTTTTCAATGTTTTAGTTGGTGTTTTTATTGCTATAAGGAAAAGTTTTGGGGTTATTTGCACAGAGTTATCAATTTGCCTCTCAGCTAGGACACGTAGCTCGGTGGCCAATGCATCCAGTTTACATTTACAGGAAACGATTGTTTCGATGGTCTTTAATTTATTCCTTAACAGAGAGGAGCATACAGTCACTACAACGGATTTGGCACGAATCGTGCATCGGCTAACTAGTCCCTAAACGCATTAAGACATCAGAGGAACCGATCTGCCTGTTGAAAGAACGGAGGAGTCCCGCGGTCTCCGATACGAGGCCATCGCGGGAGAAGAGTAGGAGAACATGCATCACAGCTGCCTTCATTTTACTACCTTTGGATAAAAGAGAGGTTTGATTCCCCCATTCTGTTGTCTTCCCTGCAGCCCGTGCCCCTTTTTTTAAAACCTTGCCCTTCCTCCATGTGGTTGTAACTGAACTGACCTGTTCGTGATCAAGAGTGGGATTTACCAGCCGCAGTCCAAGAATGCTTTTCTTATTGTCCCGAATGACGTTCATGTGCTGGCTCTCATCACCGGATATGCATGACTAAGATTGTTGCAGGGCAAATGTAATCATGTTTATATCACGTATAAGGAAGTCTCAATGCTGGGTGTTTAAAATCTTTTTAAAGGGTAGGGACGTTTTAGTCTGCATGTACAGTACAGAGCATCTCACCATGTCAGACGCGTTTTCTTTCAGGCCATCCTCTCCGCCTTCACTGTCCTGTGAATAGCCCTATTCATGCTCTGCAGACCGATCCTATATTTTGTCAAATTCATTTTCTGCTCCCTGAAAAGAATAAAATCTGTTCTTTATGGCAAGTTGTTGTAAGGTTTCAGACAAGATGTTGATTGATTACAAACATAATTGCAGTGTGTGAACTAACTTGTGAATTCCTGCTATCGCTGATCTCAGTGCTGCAAAACAAACCTCGTCGTTCAAAGCATCACTTTAACCTTCACGAAGTCAACTTTGCATTTGTAGAGAATAAAAGAACTGCAATGCAGTTGTGAAACGCAGTTAATAACAGCTCTCTTCTGCAACCTGTCATCCATGGTTGTTAAATCCTGAGTTAAGAGAAATGATAAACTGAGTTTCTGGTTTTGTTGTGCAAGCAAAAGGAAGGAAACATTTAAGCACCATCAGACTGAGCAATAAAGAAGGATTGTTCTGTATTAGAAACTGTACTGTAGATAAACCATTCATGAGAATGTATAAAATGTTTGTCTTGTGACCTTGTGCTTTTGGAGTCAGACAAAACCATGTAATCAACTTGATGCACATGCACAAAAAAAAAAGAGGGTACACAATGAACATTTAAACACAAAACTAATCAAACAGGAGCAGATTCCTCATGGTGCTTGTTTATTATATATATTTAATCCTGCTTGACACTTTACCCAAGGGAAGACTGTCCCTTTTATCAGTTGAATGTTAGCAGCGTTATTTCATAGAGTGTGGTGACTGGTTAGAGAAATTCATGTAACTCAGCCAATCACAGTTTCAAACAAAAATTTTTATGTGCAAAGGACAGCAACCTTCTTGTATGTTAAACCACCAGTACGCTTTGTACATCTGTGATAACGCCTGTTTTATATTCAAATGAACAAATAAAAGCTTTTATTTTTGTTGCTCTGAAAATATCGGTTTCTTAATTAGTCATCTAAAATGGATCTTCCAAGAGCTGCGGATGCTCAGTGGAGGAACACGGAGAGCTATACTGTAATTTTATTTTGTTTACCTCTCTTGTTGCATAATTTATTAGTACAAATCATTATACTTTTAACAATGTTTAAATACTGGTGTGGGCATTTATTGCTGAAAGACTTTCATATGGCAACAAATGTTTTTTGTGAAATGTTTTTTTAATTCTTTTTAATATATTCAAATATACTGTTCACATTTTTGCTGAAAGTGTAAAGATTATTGTAAGCTTGGTAACATTTTGTGAGAAGCAATAACAAGCATTAGTACTGTAAAACTCCTCAAATTTGTCACTTATCACTTTTGTTGCAAGGTCTTGCTGCCAACATATTGCTGCTCAGTCACTTAAGTTATTGATCCAGGTGTTACATCTCTTCTGGAGCTTTCTGCCAGTGGAAATTCATGGGTAACTGCTTGGTCACACATGTGGGGCTAGAACCTCCGTATCAATTCAGAAGCCTTGAACAAGCAGATAAAACCCCTAGGAAATGGGGTGTGCCTGCTTCCATTGGCCTTTTCCAAAAATTCCTTGAGTTCAGAGCTGGCTGCCAGCTGTGGATTAGCAGCATCCCCAGAGGAGAGGTTCGGCCCTAGCTCTGATTTTCCAAATGCAATTTCAAAGGGTGAACCTCTGAGTCATCATGTCTCTGGTAGCCCACCTGAGAAGGTCAGGGTATAAAATCCCATGTCCACTTTCATCACAAGATCACATTTGCTCATCACAAGAGGCGGGTGCAGGGTAGCAGACCCACAATTTTCCAGAGCAAAGAGTGCAACCCAAAAGCCATGGAAGGGAGAAGGCAAGTCCAGGGTGGCAGAAGGAAGACAATGGCAGAACGGTGATTAATTCCTGATTCAATTTTAACAAATAGTCTTATTAAAAAAGAAAGGGGTTTGGTGTTTTATACTAACATGGTAGGGATTTTTAAAAGGTCAAAATATTTCAAGTACACCTTTTAAAAAATCATTTTGGCAAACAGTGGCTGTAACACTGACAAGCTAGTGGGGAATCCAGACCAAAATTGTTGCAGGGGGGTTAGAAGCATGATTTCATGCACATAATGAATAAATGATACTGTTCTTATCAGGTTGATACTAACAAGGTAAGAACTGGAAAAAAGCTTGATAAAAGGCCATGCAGCCTTTTTTGTGTGTTTATCAACACAAATTTGCTTTATGTGCCATTATCATCTAAGCCGGGGGGTTGGACACATGCACAGAGATGGACAACAAATTCTCACCAGTCACCTGATGAACAAACGCACAGGAGAGCTGTGTTCGGGGGAACGTCTAACTCTCTCCAGCACAGCTTTTTGCAGCCAGCCTGAGCCATCACCAGCTGCCCCCTGCAGCCCCAGGGATACAGATCCCAGCATGGCTCCCACACAGGGCACACAGGTGGGTTTGGGGGTCCGGGCTGGACCCTGGTATGGGCGGCACAGCAAGAGGTAAAGCCCAGGAAGATCACCCTGGGGAGGGTGGACCCCTCTTGCCCCAGGGTAAGAGCCAAGCCCAGCTCCGATTTTTTTATTTTAGTAGAAGAGCCTTTTGCTTAAAACTGGATGAGGTTTGAAGAGGAAGAACACCATAAGCTGGTTCTACATTCTGAAAGTAGTCATGAATCATTTAATTTGGGGTTAAAATATAAAAGTTGAACCGGAGCTATTTTTTGGTATCTGGAGTGCTTCATTTGGCAGCCCACCTTCCCAAAAGCTCTCACTCAGCTTACCAGGACTTAGATAAACAGGCTTTCCAGGGGGAGTCTGTTCTCTTTTGGGGAGTATCACCTTAAAGCTGCTCCAAAAATCCTCCCAAGACTCTATGCTCTGCTTCGTTGACGTCAACGCCTCTGGAACAGCAGCTCTCCCTTTTTTGCCCAGCAAAGCAGCACCAGCCCATCTCTCTACATTCTAGCACGCGCCCTGATGCTGGAGACCACATGGCATTTAAGACCAGCCATAGGATCCCTAAGCAGGTCCTGCTGCGTCGTGCCACTCCAGATCTGCACCGGGGGTGCTTGTTGTTCTGCTCTGTGTGGACAAGACTTCTTCAAAGCCAAGGTACTACTGTATTCTGTATGTTCCGGGGGGGGGGGGGGGGGGGACGCCCACCC
>JAVJGJ010000047.1:61733934-61759684 GCA_035590215.1 Microhierax caerulescens | reverse complement strand
ATTTAATGGCTGTTCCTAAAAGCACAAGGGCATTCTTGCTTAATTTTGTTCTTTGGTGGATTGACCTTGGCAGGCTTCACACGAGGGCGTGTCTGGTGGAGGGGTCTGAAGGAGGGGACAAAGCCAGTGGAAGCACAGTGACAGGGTCCCAGGTATGAGTGGCAGCACATGGGAAAGGTTTGGAGATGCTGGGAGAAGCACTGAAGGCTGAGCTGAGCATCCTGGCTGAAGAGGACACCAGTGGAGGAAGCCATGAACCAAGGGCAGGTCTGGAAAGAGCATTTGGTGTAGAAGGGAGTTAAAGCCAGAAAAGAGAATGTTGTGAATGTGGAGGGAAGGGTGAAGCAATTGAGACCACCTAACCCCGTGGTATTGGGCACCTGCAACCTAATTTTCTCACCCAGCTGAGCCCATTTCAGATCAGGCAGGTGCTGGGCGACACAGCTCAGTCTGGAGGCTCAGGTGAAGTACCACCTGCTGAATTCAGCCAAGGGGCTTCAGGGTAAGGCCCAAGAGAGGAAATAAATGGAGGTAGGAGGACAGATGTGGTGCAGGATGAAGACAGAGGTTCTCCCAACCCAAAAGGTTCAGAAAACTAGAAGAAACCCCAGGTCTGTATCAGGAAAAAGGCAGGGAGGTGCTGAGAGAAGGCTGGGGTAAGAAGAGCAGCTGCACGCAAGAAGAAAATAATGTTTCCATGAAGCAAGTTTGGGAGGGAGTATGGCATGGCCACTATTCATGGAGCAGAGGAAGATGAGAATTTGAGCCGGCAACTGCCCAAAGGAAATCAGTGGCCGTGGAGATACAAAGGAATTAAAATTTACATTGCAGACACACGTGCCCCTTAACATTTCTAGGGTGCCTTTCACAAACATTTGGTTTCAGATACTGTCCTGAAGTCCACAGGAGGATTTTTTTTTGCATGCCCCCTTCTCTCCCTACCACACATTGGGATGAGGATACACTCCTGTGCATCTGCAGGGTCCCACAGCCGGGTGCACATCCTGCCTGGCTCTGCCTGCAGCAGGGCACTGACAAACCCAGAGCCCACCCTGCCAGTCCAGGGTGTAGAGCCAGCAAAAACCTGAGGGGAGGGGTGTGTGTGTGTTTAAGCTCTTCCCTTCCCTCTGCCTACAGCTCTCTGGTTAGCAAAAAAGAAAAGCAAATGTAGTCTCAGCTGTAACTTTTTTTTCATTCCAAGGATGGGAGTATTTTTCCATCTTGGGGGGAAAGCCTTCTGACAGAACAAGAGGCTTTAAACTGCTGTTTTAAGTCATAATAAAATGCCTATTAGAGATCACTCAGTTCTGAAAGTTTTCTAAGAAAACCCAGATTTTCTTAAATGAAAACTTTTGTTAAAATGCTCCTTTTTCCAGTGGCTCACATAACAGGCCTGTAGCCTCCCTGTGAAAACAGCATGACTGCATTTTTGCTGTGCATGCAGGCACATGCACTTTCATTGCACTTTGCTTACAACTAAAAGCAATATTTATTTCTCCAGAACAACAAAGCCAGAGCACCTGCAGGAGAAAAATGAAGTCAGGATGCAATGTGTCAGTCCAAGGGACAAAGTGTAAGAGCTGGAGAAAGCAACCAGGAGTGCAGGTTACACTTGGTCTCATTGGCAGTTTGACTCCATTTTAGGTGAAATATATTTGCTCTATTTACCCAGTTTTGATGTGGAAATGCTGAGCCACAGGAAGGATAGCATTTAGAGGACACTGAGAGCACTTCCTCGGTGCAGACCTGCACTTCCAGTCACACCCTTTAAAACAAAACAAAAATCCCCGAGACCACATCTGACTTTGGTTTTGAATACAAATTGACTCTATCCCAAAGGGAGAGCATTTTCATTAGGGTCCTTTAAGAGCAGCAGGAATTACATGGCTTCCTCGCTGTGCTCATGTGGTTCCCATTAGGAAGTACACAAGCATCTTGGAGGGCTCTTCTGAAGTTCAGTATGATCAGTTCTGCTCGCTGATGCAGAGCTGGTACCCTGCAACCCACTCCATGGGTGCTGGAGGAGCACCCTGATCCAAGGGTGTCCCATAGGGGACAAACAAGGCAAGGAGCCCCCCTTTGCAGCACCAGTGAGCTCACACACAGCATCTGAGGCTGGAGGAATGTGACCATGCAATGAGTCAGTAAATGAATTCAGTAAATGCTAAGAAAGTTGTCTAGAATTGCCTTCAGGGCACAGTTTGCCCCACAAAAAGCCTTTGGAAAACTTCCCCTGTCTTTTGTACAGGAACATTTCTGCTCTGAACACAGAACCAAGCCAACCGAACCATGGATTAAAAGGTTGCTAAGAAAAATAAAAAAGTAGAGGATAAAAAAATCCAAGCAAAAAAAAAAAAAATCCCTCCCCTGCCCCAATCCCATCTTTGATTTAGTGCTCACTAAGGTAGGACAACCTGATGGACCCTCTAAGTTGCTGTGAATGGACTTGTAATGAAGGCAGTCAGCCTTGGGAAGGGTGAGACGCCACGAACAGATAGCAAGAACACCACCATTAGCTACGTTACGCAGAAAGAAGCCTCCAAGTGAGGAAAGTTCTGGCTGTAAGAGGAGACAGGCTGGTAAGGTGCTGCAGTCCGCTGACATCATCAGTAAATTAGTCAAAAATAGGACAGAGATAATCGTAGCTATGGGAGACGGTGACTCAAATGGACTATGGGAGATCCAACTCAAATCACCCCCCTGAAAGGGGAAAAAAACCCCACTGGGAGGGCACGCATAGTCAGCGGGGACCGGCAGCAGTGCTGTCTGAGGATGTGTGTGCTCTGTGTGAGACACGAGGGGCTGGTCACCAGTCCGGTGTGTGAGGGATGAATATGCCATGTACTGGGAGGTATAAAAAACAGCCAAATGAGGGGAGAAGTCAGGGAAGACTCCATAGTAACTTCTGGGCTCAACCAGCGGGCTCAGCCTGTCTTCCCCTCCCTAGGGATGCCTATCGGGTAAGAACTTTGTCCTGTGACTAACTTATGCTAGCTGCTATTAGCTATGTTGTGCAGTCACCGTATTATCACCAGCAATCTGTGAACCTTATTCTGTCATGATTTTATATTAATAGAGAGTGTTATCCTGTGGACTGTTAGTGTTAGTCCTTCGTGGGAGCTGGCAGTTGCTGACAGCGGGTAACACGTTTGAATAAAGTGTGAGGACCCGCCGAGGGCTCCCCCTGAAGCTGTTGGCATGTGTCCCTGGACAAGGCAGCCGCATCAGCCTCCAATCTAGCAGGACCAGTGAGGGGTCCCTGTAACAGGATGCTGATGGACGGGTCAGGCACAAGGGTCTCTGCTTTCCTGGGGCGCTGCCAGACAGATCAGGCACCCAAGGTTGAGAAAATCTCCCCCTGCCCTTCCATGTGACACCATGGTTACTCCTTTGGAAACAGTTCTGTATGTCTTTTATCCAGTCAGCCCTTGAGAAGCCGTGTTCATAGGAATATAGAGTTCCGCCCACATAAAAGATGCTCAGGAATGTCCCAGTGGGTGTGTCTAATCCTGCAGCTGAGCTACATGTCCTGCACATGCAGAGTCCCCAGTGACTGCCACCATGTCGTAAAGTGACTTTGTCAAAAAGCCCTATGGTGCCAACATGTAAAAGGACATATTTTACCCATATACTAAACTGCCACCCCATTTTCCTACTGCAGTTTCTGGATGGACAAATGAGAATGGCTTTCCTCTTCTTCCTCCTCCTCCAAATGCTGCTAGCGCATTGCTTTGAATTCCAGCCATAGCAGTTGCCATTTAGCAAAGACCCTCCAAGCTCCAGGAGCCCTCAAGGCTTGGCGACTCAGTCATTCAACAAGCTTTAGGAGCTCAAACCACCATAAAAATGTCACAACAATTTCTGCTTCCAAGCACTGAACACTAATGTACAGAAACAGCTTTCTAAATCTGTTGCAGCACTATGCAAACTAGCCTGCTGCAACAAGGCTTTCACCGCCCCACGCCAGGTTAACTTCAATAAGTGGTTCCCACACCTTGTCCCAACACAGCCACCAACCCCCCACAAGGTTTCAAAAGTTCACCTGCCATCTGTGATGCTGCTCCATCATTTTCAGGCCATTCCACTCGGCTTCTCCTGGGGCCTCTCCTTGTCTCTCCTCCATCCAGGGCACTCTCTCTATCCTCCCTCTGCTCCTTCCAGGTCTCTCTTCCTCCAGGGCTCCTCTCCCATCCCCCTTAGAGCTATTTAACTACCCAGCAGGAACCAGCCACAGCTGCACGTTGTCCACAGCACCAACCCACCGCCCCTGAAGCCAGCCCACAGCTGTACATTATCAATGATAATTAACCTGCCTTCATTCCTCTATAATTCCTCTACAGAAATCAAAATTCAACCTCTATTTTTTTATTATTTTTTTTTTAATAAAAAAGCCCCAAGGGTTGTTGTGGGACAGGGGGCTTCAGACACCACTCTGCTGCACCAAGGGGTGATTGCAGTAGGTGGGAGAGATGGAAATATTCCCCCTGCCCAGGGAGGTCCTGACCAGAGACAAAGATTAGATGAAGCACCAGCAAATTCTGAAAAAGCTGTTACCAGGAAAGCCTGTAAATAGGTTACACCTCTGCAGCTAATTCTGTACAGAGACGACAGAGCCCCTGGGAGACTTCTGCTAAAAGGGAGGCTTTGGGGATGGGGGTGCTGCCTGCGAGCAAGCCCTGCCGCGAGGTGCAGCTCACCCCCGAGGGCCGCGTGGGCACCGGGGTTAAGCTTTCCCTGAGGACTGTGGGCCAAAGGCAGCGGGCAGGCTTTTGGGGGAAGTGAGGGTGGCACTGGCTACTGCGGCATGGGCAGGTGTGGGCCCTCAGCAGCCGTGCCAGGCTGTGCTGTGCCAGGCCGTGCCCTGCCGTGCCAGGCCATGCTGTGCCCTGCCAGGCCAGGCTGTGCAGTGCCCTGCCATGCCCTGCCCTGCCATGCCGGGCCCTGCCCTGCCGTGCCCTGCCAGGCTGTGCCATGCCAGGCCATGCTGTGCCCTGCTATGCTGTGCCCTGCCATGCCATGCTGTGCCATGCCAGGCCATGCTGTGCCCTGCCAGGCCATGCCAGGCCATGCCGTGCCCTGCCACGCCCTGCCATGCCAGGCTGTGCCAGGCCATGCCATGCCGTGCCCTGCCATGCCCTGCCATGCCAGGCTGTGCCAGGCCATGCCATGCTGTGCCATGCCAGGCCATGCTGTGCCCTGCCATGCCGTGCCAGGCCATGCTGTGCCGTCGGGAAGGGAGGGCTTGCTGCCGGCGAGGCTGAGCTCTACAGGCACCTTGCAAAAGCAAAAGGGCGGCAGCATGAGCCTGGGAAGGAGTTTGGGGAGGCCTGGAGCTTTTAAGCTTGACTTCCTGACTGCTCTTTCCCTGCGTGGGTTTTTCCTGCAGCAGTTGATGCTTATTATGGTCAATAGGTTTGGAGTGGAGGCTCCTGCACCAGGCCAAGCTTGAGGTGGCTCAGGGCTTTCTCAGCTGGAGCTGGTGGCAGTGCTGTCACGTTGGTGTGGCACTGCAGGACGGATCCAGCACCCTGTGGCAGAGACCAGCTGTGCGAGCTGCCTCCTGCTCACCCTCTGGGCACCAAAACCTCACCGACTGCAGTGAAATACCAATTCCAAGGCCCGGGGTCTTTTTATGCAAGCACAGCATTGCACCCATCAAATACTGCACAGAGACGCAGTGGCCACGCTGCTGTGGGCAGGGGCGAGTGGTCCTGGGCTCCAGCTCAGCATCCAGCACCGGCTCCCGGTGGCTGGCTTAGCATGGAGCAGCTTGCTCACTGCCGCGGCCGCCACCAACATTAGGGAGCCCAGAGTTAAAAAGCTGCTGGCTCCAGCATCCTCAGGAAAAAAATAACAAGCAATTGCATTACTGAGCTGCACATCTTTTGTATCTTCAGGGGAAAAAGAAAAGTCTTTTCCAGCACTCACGGTCTTTACAAACTTGTGAAAAGACAGGGAAAGGCTATTTTGCTTAGTCAAGTGTTGTGAGAGCCAAAGAAATTCTCTTTCTAGCACATGAGCCACGCATGGCAGAGTTTCTGGCCGTGCTTTTTCTTGGGGAAGGAGCCAGTGCAGCTCCTGGCGGGCCGAGCCGGGGGCTGGCAGCAGTGGTGCTCCCTGCCCATGCCGTGCTGCCCGTGCCACTGGCATTTGGGCACTGGCTCCACTCTGGAGAGCACGCCAGAGCCGCACCGCTCTCCCATGGGAACAGCTCTTGCACCCCCTCATGAGGGCAGGTAATGGGGTGCCCTGATCAGCTCAGGCGTGTGTGGGTGGCCCACACCAGGCAAACCCCTCTTTCCTGATGACAGCAGCTTTGTCTGCAAGGCACCGATTCCCGTTTTGCTTTCAATGAAGCCATTTTTCACCCTGAAGGCCCTGTTACAGGGGACAAAAGCGCATTGCTGTGGCCAAGCACGGTGGGATTGTGCTCAGCATCACCCCGGTGCAGAGCTGGCTCCCACATGCTCATCCCTCGGGAGCACGAGCCGAGGAGAGGCAGAGACCTCACGTGGCAGCAAGCTGGGTCTCAGCCACCTGCAGAAGATTCTTAGCATGTTAACAAAGTGGTTAAAAATAAAATAGTACTCTGGCTTTATTAATAAACATTGTTTTCTGCTGCAGAAGCCGTTTTCCAAACACTAGTGAAGCATTTTGTATAACCAGCTTCACAGTGTCTTATATATGCAGAACTCCAGTTTATTTTTAGGTACACCTCTGGGGCAAACCCTGCTTCTGTTGAAGCTTTACACCAGCTTAGTTTTCACTTGCAGGGAGTTAAACAGAAACCAGCCCATGGCTTCATAAACAAACACATCCCTCTGCCTTTTAGCATGGCCCGTTCTCGCCCTCTCGACCTTTCTGCTGTGTTATCTTCAATTATTAGTGCCCTTCAATGTAAAAATCATCTGCAAAGCAGATGCTGTATTTAATCTCAGCCCCTCCGCTGCTGTTTGCCATGCCTGCGGGCATCTTTCTGCACTTCACCACCAGCTCCAGGGCTGTGGGGCTGGAGAGGTCCCAGGGCAGGCATGGCCATGGAACTGCTAAATTGCAGGAAGGGCAATTTAAAGTTAATTTTCTCTGGGTTCTCTTTTTGATTTCACGATTTTGAACCTTTAGCAACCCAGCATTTCCTTTTTAAAGAGCGTTACTCTGAGTCTAAACGTACCTTGGAGTCTTTTGACATCTGGAAATAGGTTTTATCAAGATAAAATAAGATGTTTTTTCAGGGTTTTGGAAGGTCCAAGACAGATGCTTTTTTTCCTTTTACATTAGCTATAAACATCTTTCACTTAAAATCAAAAATACTCTATTATTCTCATAAGTGGATAGACCTTTCCTCTTGCATTTGAATTTCCTTAACATAAAACAATGCAAGAAGGGCCTCTCTGCCTTAGATACCCCGCGCCAATTTGATTTATGAAAGCATTCGGAAAGCATGTGCACAGGCTGCATATGTGCTCTTGCTCAGTGAAGCTAAAATTGGCCGGGTAGCCCCTAACTACCGGTAACAAATCCCAAACATATTTCACATACTCAGTCACTTAAGATCTGGGAAGGCAAACAAGCCCTGAGCTGGGCAGCTCACTCCACCTAAAGGAAGCAGGAGGCAGAAACCACTGCTCCTCCAGTTAAGCCAGAGTTAAAACGATTCAGTAATGATAATAACAACAACAATAATGTTAACAATAACAACAATAATAATAGTAACAGCCAGGAAAAGCCAACAATAAAAAGCCAAATAATGCCTTCAAGACTGATGCTCTAAAAGCACCAAGATACAGCCCCTGCCTGTGCTGGTGAAGATGAAGCAGCTCAGAGAAACCCCTGCTCAGCCCAAGGCTGCTGGTGGAAGGAAATTTGCAGATTTGGGGCACTGCAACGACAAATCTTCCTTGGCTTTGCAGGGGTGGAAGTGACAGGGTCCAGCGTGGGACACGTGATGGGGTACAGCAGGTCACAGAGGATCTGTGTTGAGCAGTGGGGGTGGGAAGCTGCCGTGGCACTTCTAAAGCTTTTAACTGGTTTGGTCCGAATACTGGCCCCACTGGTGACACCTGAACTGGTAAACGCAGGTAGGGAGGGGAGCAGAAGGGAAGGACGCCTGGGAAGGGGAGCTCGAGGGGCCACCGCTGCCTCCTGATCCTGCTAATAGTTCTAACTATTTTTATTTTTTTTTTTTCCCTGGGACTAGCAGGTCTTGCCAGGTCTTAATTCCCACAGGGAAATTATTAATTGCTACAGAGAAAAGCAATTCCTACAGTGTCCTTCTTGCAGCCCTGAAGTCACGGTGGGGCTCCAGGACAACCTGCCCTGCCTGCTACTTGTCCCCAAATGTCCCTTTTCTCTTGGAGGCAGCTGTGGGACTTGCCCTGTGGGCAGCAGCACCAGCATGGACCCTCAGCATCCTCGGGCACCTCGCTGGCAGCAAGTCCTGACTTTTAACTTAAGTGGGAGAGACTGCTTCCCAGGGCTGCGTTCCCAGGAGAAACACCACCACAGTTCAGGCTGGAGCTGGATTTGTGGAGTCCTCTCAGTCCCTCCAGATAAAATTATTTCATTACTAAAGCATGTAACGGGTGCAGGCTGAGGGTTGGTGCCTGGGTTAGGGAGGAGGCAGCGGGGGCCGCAGGCCTGAGGAAGCACAGGGGGGTCTGCAAGCCCCAACTGGGCTGCCGGCTGCGCAGGACCCGCCGTTGAAACCAGAACAAGAGGGATGCAGCCCTGGGAGGCTGCTGGCCCCGAGTGGGCTGGAAAGCTTCACTTCTGGTGCCGAGAGCTGTGTTAAATGCTCAGGCCCTTGCATGGACCCACCAGCTCACCTCGAGTCAGAGGCAAGGTCCCCGCGAGCTCAGGCACCGCTCCCCATCCACAGCCCCGCTCCTCTGAGGTGACAAGAAGTGCAAAGAGCAGCCTCATGCCCACCCGCCCAAGGACGTGAGGACAACTGGCCATGATCAACATAGACACTTTCAGTAAGGTGTTTGTTTTTGTTTTTTTTTAAATACATTTATTAACCAATGTTAACACATTAAATGACTCTATATATTGCTAGTCAGAGCAGCTTACAAAATGCCAGAATGCATCATAAACTGGACAGCCACAATGAATAATTACAATGTGCATAGTGGCTAAGCTCAACACTTTAATATAGCTTTATGATTTGCAGAAAAATTAATTTTAAATCATGAATCCTAAAACAATCAATTGTAATTTTACCTAAAACTTATACAAAACCAGGCCACAATCTTTTTTTTTTTTTTTGTTTTGTTTTTTTCTTTAAAACACACAGTTTTCACGCTGTAGTAACTTGGAAATGTGCAACCGTGTCAACAGAGACAAAAAAGCCAAAGTAACACGAATCTTACTTTCATGCAGCTATCAGTTAAATATTACATATTCTGGAATGATTTTACACCAAAAATATTTCCACAATAACTTGCTTTCATAGGGGTGGATCGAAGTTTTGGAACTTGTAAAGTAATCGAACAAGATTGATTTTTAGTTGTGAAGTCTTTCTTTTACAGTCACAACACAGAGGCGACAAAAGTTAATTACACATTTATCAGGCAATAATGCAGCTGTGGTAATACAAGTTACCCTCTACTTACTATTTTTTCCAATCAACTTACCGCTTAATTTCTGCAACATATTGGGCATTATTTGGCAGTATCTAGTCAATTAACTTATATCACCACTGTAAGTAAAAAAAGATCAGGATTTCAGTGGTAGTTCACAGAAGTCTTAGTTATATTTTCATCTTTACAATGACCCTGACAAATCCTAGAGAAAACTTTTTTAAAGGCTTTCCTCCTGATTCTTCAGCTTCCATCGTTCCATCATGTAATTGCTTTCAATAAATATCAAAGATCTAAATAAATATTTACAAATTATTCCTCTAACTTCTCAAAAAATAGCTGGATGATTAATGGGCATATGACTCAGTCTAAGACCAATCTTTGAAAGAAACTAAAATGCGGAGACACTTTAAAAGAAAAGCTATTTAAGTAAGCTTTACATCTATTTAAAAAATTGTCTCTGAACATGGATGCAATTCATATATCTATATATAAAACAAACAAAAAGAAAATAATTTTTCAACTATCGATCCATTCCTATTGGTAATGCTTCTTAATCCAGACATTCCGCAAAATACAGACTTTTTACAAATCACGGCATCTTTAATACAAGAAAATTAACATGCATTATTCTTCATTCTGAGTACAGTGATGGAGCTCATTATTAGGCAATGACCCATTACTACAAACATAACGGCTTCTGTGAAACTTAAGTGCTTTTTCTCCTTTCATTATCAAGTTACAATGGACCAGGTGACACCAGATCATAGGCAGTCAAATGACGTTGGATTGGGGAGGCTGAAGAGGGGCACAGTAAAGAAATTTGTATGCCTCATAATTCTGTGTATGTATAAAGGTAGTTGCTTCTTCTTGGTTTTTGGCTTTTCTTATTCTTGTTACAAGCACTCATGTTAGGACAAAGATGAAATGTGCAAACTTCAAAATTTAAATATTCATTTTTCTCTAAGATCCAGCTCAGTAAAAGATTACCCCAGTTCCCTGTGATTTTAAACTACAAGATCAAAGCTAATATTTTGTTATAAAAGTTATATATTGAAAAGAAATAATGAAAATAAAACACAGTTGGGAAATATTTAAGAAAAAATACGCAGGACAAGCACCTGCTGTGTCAACCCTGTTCCCTAAATTCAATCATGTACCCACTGGTATAACCAATAGATAATGCCTTTAAACAGTAAAATTAAGCTGAACAAAACCAGCTCAACAAGGTTAAGAAATAAATGTTACATCAAGGTAGTATGCTTTGTTTTTCTGAAACAGTTCTATACTTCTTACATTCAGATCTAGTTTTTAAATGTTCCTTTTGTTAAACTTGTATGGTTTTTTTTATTTTTAGATCTGCTGTTTTTAAAGATTAAAATCTCTGTAAAACCTAAAAATGTTTTAAAATTTGCTGAAAATGCAACAAATCCTCTAGTTTAAAATTACTTAAAGTAACCTGCTCCCACAGATGTTAAATTCATTTTGCTGACAAAATTTTGGAGGAGCATTAAACAGAAGATTGAAATTACTGTGCAAAATTTCTTTTACGAAAAGTGTTTAAAGGCTGGTGCAAAATGGGAAGCAAATTCTAAACAATTTTGGCTTCTTGGAAACAAAAACCGCTGTGTCTGAGAATAGCAATCATCGGGGTGGTTTTCTAGGGGAGGAATAACTCTTTCATCTTTTTCTGCGGCAGGTACGTTTGTGTTCAGCATGCCAGTGCTCCTGCTGACACTTGATGGAGCAGTAGGAAGTGTTCCAGCAGCAGTGGTACATGGCCTCCTCTTCACAGTTGTAGCACTGGAGAGAACAAACGAGACGAGATTACCACCCTCACAGGATCCCTCCTGACCAAGGCGCAAGTGTTCTCACCTGCTCACAGATGCACCAGCACACGCAGAGCAATACCTCTCTCTTATTTCTGCTTGGGGCATCCAGAGGCAGGAGGGCATTTTTCACACATGCCGAGTAAAGCCGCGATCTTTAGCAGATCTGCACAATGCTTTCCTATTTTCAGGAGTCTGGATTATTGCTTTTGAAAAAAATCATCTCTTGTTTAAGAAAACTCATCTCTCAGGGCAGTGGAATTACATTTTTCAGCTACGCACTGCCAGAACCACTTTTACCTTACATTTGTATAATAGCACCTTGACCTATCTCTTAAAAGACATGATAAGTCAACAGGCGCTTCTGGAGTGAACAGGTTCTGTGCAAGCTTGAAAAGTGGTGTTTCTGAGGTTTCCTTACAAGCCTGGCCTGTCCAGAGGTTGCTGGGGAAGTTCCTTTTGGGCTAGGAAAATCTCAGAAGTCACAATATCATCACTGGGGAAAAAAATAATTTATTACCAAGTGGTTTGTTATAGCTTATTTATGGGAGATCAGCAAGGAGGCTCCAGTCATTGGGGTCTGCTGCCAGACAGCGCTGCAATCTCACAAAAAGAAAACCTCATGCTGCATCCCTGCTACTGAGAAGATCAAGAAAGTGCCTTTTCCTTCAAGTCTTCCAGAAACCAGAGAAGACCTGTCATACACAGGATGGCTACACGGGCTTTGGCCCCTTGTCATGCCTGCCAGGACAGCACAAAACTCCTGGAAGAAAGAGATGCTGCACAGACTGTGATTTCTGCAGAAATACTTGGTTCTGGGGAATGCTGCAGCAAAAAGGATTTCTATCCTGGAACACACACAATGTCCCCAGTTTCCTGGTAGCTGGAAGAGCTACCTTGAAAATAACCTCATGGCTTCCAAGGAACTAAAAAAAGGGATCAACATGCTGGTCAACACCACAGGTGGCCAACAAGGAGGTACAGCACCCAGATGGGCAATGTGCCTTCTCTCCAGGTGGTTTTATACCCCTTAAGAGACTGCTGCAAAAGCATTAACTATCATTCTGACAAAATCCTGTGAAGCAAGGTGGCATTGCTGCTAAAGGAACCACTTAGACTCAGCGCCCTTGAGAGCCAGGTTCTAACGATCTCAGATTTGTCTTTCTCAACTTGGACTGCTCAAAATCAGAGAATATCTTTACAAATCCAGCCTGAAATGCTTATTGCATGATGGGGAACAGAGGGAGGGATATGACACAGTCTGTGCAGGCTGCTATCAAGCTACAGAATAACACACAATTTAGTTTTCATGTCCTGCCTAGCTACAGCATTGTTAATAAAACAGAATTACAGAGAAAACAAAACAAACGGCCTTAAAACAAAACAAAAACACAACAACCATACACACTACTAAAAGACAGATCCAAGAAAGCCCACATCTACATTGGCTAAACTGGTACCTTTATTTTCATCAGCAATAAAGAGACTGCCTTAGCCGCATGAGAAGGGAACCTCTCCATTTTACTTTTATAACTTAGCTCCAGGGAAGTTTATTTGTAGAAATGTCTGCAAACAAGTGTCCTCTCGAGAGCTGTTTTCCCGGTTTTTCATGTTGTTGGCTGCCCGTAAGCCTGTGGGAACCATTAGGATCATCCGCTGGAAAGGTGCAGGGAACAGCTGTGTCTCTCCATTACATACAGCATGGGCCTCAGCCCAGAGACAAGCTTCACATCTGCTTGCTTGGAGAGATCAAAAAAAGCTAAGACAGGAGAGAACGACTGATCTGTGGGTCCTGCACTTCCCTTTGCATATGCTGGCCATAAGTGTGGGATGTAAATCTCCACTTACAAAAGGAAAATAGTGTCATCTAAGCTGGTACCAGCACAAGTGGCAGAGAAGGCAAAGTGCCAGCTGGCCTCAGGACTCGTCTCTTCTTTGTGTTTTCCTCTTTCTAAACATTATCAATCACTTGGGTTTCTGTTTCAGACACTACGCATCACCAACAATGGTCATTCACTTAAAATCAAGCTGCTGCGAGTTAGAATAAACACGCTTGTAAATATAATTGAAAGAGACAGAAATTAAAATTATGTGTAAAAGTGAACTATGCACCAATTTAGATGAGGCTTATATGCAAATAAAAGAACTGGGAGAAATTAAAAAAAGAAACTTTGTCAAGACTAGCACTCCAGCCTGTATTCTGGAGGCCATCAAACTGCATAATCTCATGATAGTTATCCCTGCCTTCCCATTTCTTCCTTTTGTTTGCTATTCACTTGAGGTATCTGTATTAAATCCAGGTTTTTTTGAGGTATAAAAGAAAAATTTGATTAAGCCAAGGGGACTGTGACCAGCTAGAGCAAAAGAAAACATTCTTTAACTATGTCTTAGGCTCCTGAGGGCTGGGAGTGCATATTTGCATATGCCTGTACACCACCAGTAAAACAATCCCTTCACCCTCACTGGATTATTTTTCTTTTTTAGGTTTGAGAAGAAGACAAATACAGCGTGAATAACAGCAGCTGTATTCTCCAAGCCTAGACATCTGCATTATGCAAAACCAGAGGTCTCTGCTTCTAATTAAAAAGCAAAGCCACCAAAACTCATTTAGAATGTGTGTTAATTACATGAGATTTTGGTAAAGAGGTATCATCATAATAGCAGCATACAAGAGCAGTACTACACACCAGGGACTGTCATTAGTACCACCCAAGGAGAAATCACTGGGGAGCTCTGTAATTGGACCAGCTCTAGCTGCCTGAGGCTGTGTGTTGGCAGGCAGATCCATCAGCTTGAATGCAAAGGTGTTTATCCTTACCCTCTCTCCCTTACCACATGCAAATCAGCTGCCTGTATGATGCCTTCATTTAAGGTGGTGATTGACAGATAGTTCTAGGGCCACAGAAAGAGGCAAGAGTGTCAAATACTCTTTATATTTGTAATTGTTTTGCTTGGAAAGAGGCTTTATGCACATGATCGTGACCGGGGCGCTCTCTGATCAGGCTAAAGGATGTGGTAAAGGCACATTGAGGCAGATGAAAGGAGCCTCTTTCATAAATTCTGCCTTCAAAACCACCAAAAAGCAGCTATAGCTGAGTCCTGACTCCTGACTCACCATCAAGTTATGGTGACAGATTACTGCCTATCAGCTGAAAGGTGGCAACAGTTCACATGCGCCACTCTTCAGTTTTGCCAGAAGAGAGCTGATTTGCCGTAGTCCTATAGCAGGCAAAGGTGATTCGATTTCCCTCTCAAGTGCCACTGGCAAAAGCCCCCGTGCAGGCACCAGCGGTGGTGATGCATTAAACGCAGTAACCTGATCAAGTTGGAGACCTAAATGACATCTCTGGTCTGCAGCGACAGGTAGACAGGGAGGAATTTTCTAATTGACAGAGACCCAAGCACTGCAGTATCCTAACACCCACACTAAAATTTCTACCAGGAACAGAAATGAAGACTATAGAGGAGCTCTAGCATTTGAGACAGTTCTTCTCTTTATGAATACCCAAACTCCTAACTGGGGTAGTTGGCAACCGATTGTCTCGCCTTCGTATTTATTTCACTCTCCTACAGAGCAGTTTTCTCTGCAGGGACCATCGTTTCATCTGTAAGAACAAGGACTAATGAGGCTGAACATAAACAAACAGCCCTTTAGCGTGGAAGACGAACAGGAGCTGCGGGAGGCAGCCAAGGCCGGCCTTCCCAGGCAGGCGCCATGGCCTGGCGTAGGACAATGTGGTCCCCCATGGCTCAGGCCAGCGTGGCCATCTCGTGGCGAGGCACCGCAAGCTTCTCAGCCACATCTGGCCATGTCAGCGCTCAGGAGAGCAGCAAATCTTGGTACCCACCCTCCTGTACATTATAGACAGCTATTACAGTGCGGTGTGATTTCCTGAACGATGGCTTTCATTTCCTTGTTCTACGAAAATTAGCAAAGAAATAGCAAAGTGTGTGTGGGCGCCGGGCTCACCGCTCCTCAACCTCACAGTTGCCACCTGTACCGTGTTACAGGCTAGCAGCACAGTACTACAGTCCTTGCAGTGTTGGAGTAGATGCTGTACAGCCATGCGGAAGAACACGCTTCTGACTTGAGAAGAAAACGCAAGACACAAACAAAACCAGGGAAAAGTTCGCAGCATGTAAAGAGGCCTGTTTTCATTTTATTCTAAAGGGCATACAAACATGTTTTCTGTAGGCAATGCTGCAGATTCGGGCTTAAGGACTGAACAAGGGAGAGAAATGTATTTCAGAAAGTCATGTCTTACATACAAAAGAACATGAGAGAGCTGCAGAGAAAGCTAGGAGAGGAAAAGGCCCAAAGGGTACCACTACCAGCATTATTAGCAGGGGAATCCAAATTAATGCAGCCAGGTGTAGTACCCTCTGGGGCCTTGAGATCAAAGGGTATGAACACAATGCAAAACATGCCTTATGTGGAATAAAACTGCATTTAGAAAAAAATATGTTGAAACTAACATTGGATTGGACTCAAGAAGATAATGATGTTAACACAACATAATTAAGATGGAAAGTAATCAGAACGTCAAATTGAAATTTGGCGGTTCAGAAAATTTGAAAGCAATAATATAAAGGGGGAAACCTTAAAGCTGAAAGACCAGTGAAAGAGCAGTGCAGTCAGAAGTAAGGAACAAAGAACCTTCAACTGGCCTGCAGAATGCACTATACATTTCCACATAGTAATACATTTTTGACACTTACCCACTGCTTCTTCTTGGTCTGGGAAATCAACTGCTTGTGCTGGCCTGCTAGCTTCTTAATTTCTTCTAAAAATTCTTCTTTGCACTTCTCCTTTACCTGCTTACATTTTCTGTCCATCTCTCCTTGTGCGTTGGCCACAGCTTTATTTACAGCCTGCCTTTTCTCTTCTTCCATCTCTGTACGCAGCTGCCATAAGAAAGTCAGCAAAACAAGTCAATGGACAGCTATTGGAATAAAAGTATCTTCTTTAGACCTCTGCTCTTTAAACCTCTATTACTGATGTGGGTGGAGGTCACATAGAGATTTCTCCAGTTTAGAAAACAAGAAGTTATCTCCTTCAGAGTTATAACAAAACTTCCATCTCATAAGAAATGTTCAAAATAAAAATGTCACTGTGTTTCTATTCTGCTAGGCATCTACCAAACCAGATGAAAAGCCTCCATGTATATTATGTCAACGATCAGTTTACAAATTTATGAATTTGTCTTAGACAAAGTTTTTCATCTTTTCTGATTCTACAACTGTATATAAATCTACTGCAAGGGCACAATGGAAAATACAAAACAGGACATCCCTCAGTTCAGTAGAGATACCTTTTAGTATTCATTGTCAGTGGGATTCCTTTGTCCTTGCTCAGGTATCTGAAAGTTTGGTATCCTAATCCTACAGAATTAACACTTAAACTCTCTAGGTTCATTCATTCCATAGTCCTTCATTCAGAAGGGAACTCATTTTAAGACAAGTATTTAAAAGAGGTCAGACAAATAACCCTCCAAATTGTCCTGCCCTCTCCAGTAAAAGGTGACCAGGTCAGGCTTAGATCGTGAATTTTAAACAGGTTATTATTAGATATCAAACAAATGTCAGTGAATCTATTCAACGTTTAGGTCAGAAGACTGACAAAAGAAGAATTCTTTACGAATAGCATTTAAACAATGCCATTGTTTACAATCACACTTGACAATGGAGAAAAAGGCTTTGGAAAAGGATACTCATGAATGAACAATTACTTTCATTTTTGGATCACAAACTGATTTCACTGGACAAGAATCAAAAAGGCAGGAGCTTTCTGTTTAAATTCAGGTCTGTCGGTATATAAATGGTCTAAAAAGCAATAATAAAGACTATTTTTATGTGGTCTCTTTAGAAAATGCTTTTTATTCATTTTCTTAAGGATGGATGTTACAAAAATAGAAATGAATGTGAAAAAAATCCACACTCCTCCTCTCCTCAAACCAGAGTGTAGGTGGTGTTTGACAAGTGTTACCTTTTCTACTGCCTCTCGCACAACTCTCTCAGTTTCTCTTTTGTGATCAGCTTTCATCCTGTCCTTGAAATCATTAAAGATTTTGGTGTATTTGTCATGGCACATGTTCTGACACACTCCATCATTACTTGTCTGGGTGCTCCGATGCAGCATTTTTGGAGAAGAGGCACTTAACTTCTTGGTCTGAGTTGAGACTGAAACTTTTTCAATGGGCTGAGGCATTGTGGGAATTTCCTGGCTTGAACTTACTGCTTCAGTTTCAGGTTCTGGCTCCTACAGAGAAGAACAAACTTGTAAACCCAGATATCAAAATAGAACAAGTGAACCCTCAGTTCCCCCTGGAGGAAGTGTTACATGACTAATGCCAGTGCAATTAATGTAAAAGGTGTCTGTTGAAGACCTTCAGTGATAATGGGATGTGGGATCCCTGAGGAAAACGAGCATGACAATGGGTAGGGTCTTTGGTCAAGCTTTTCTGACTTCAGCTAGGAGCTCTACATAAGGAAGCACACGCATGGCATCAGTATGCACATATGCCACCCTCACCAGCCTCACTTCCCAAAAAGTACTACATAGAAGAGGCTGTGCAGAATTACTGCAGATCCCTTGGAATTACTGAAGTCTGCTATAGATTTTCCCCCCTACCATTCTCCCTGAAGAGACTGTAGCTGAGTGGCCAAGGTGCCTGAATTGTTTTGGCGAACTCTGGGCTTCCCCTGGCCCAACAGACTCCATTGGAATCTGTACTATTTCACTGATTTCATAGAACTGCTGCAAAGATTGATTAGTACTTCAAAGGTGCTTTGAAGATGAAAGGCTAATGAGCATCTAAATTTTGCTTCCACTAATACAGAACTAGTCTTGGATGACCACAGAAGCTTTCTGTAATTACAGAATTATCAAGAAAGAAATCATAGGTACTGTAGTGTACTGTACTGAATTTAGCTGCCTATGTTATTACACTGTAACACCAATTGCTCCTGCTCTTTAGAACAGAGAAATAATATCCCTGCAAGCTCTTATTGACATCTGAAGTGTCTGAAGACACAGATGAACATTATTTGGGGTTTTTTAACTTAGATTTTTTAAAGCTCATTTGACAGTGTACAGTGTCTTTGTAACACCAGACGACCAGGACTGGACTCTGCCTGTCTGTGTGATGGGGCACTGCTCACCCCAGCCAAAAGGCTGACTGTGTATTCCCTTTTGCAGTTACTCTCTAATAATTGACTTCTGGATCACTATCAAATATAAGCAGACCTAAGGTGGCAAATGTTAAGACATATGTATGGAGCAAATTAAAGCATTTGCTTGACAGAAAACACGATAAAAATGATGAGACATTCTCAGCTGTAGTCTCCCTATCCTGCACTCAAATACAGTTGTGCCACAGGGAGCACAAACTGCTGTCAATTCGTCCGCTGATGAAGGTGCCTCCATTGATGAAGGTGCCTCCTGCAGCATCAGATACATTGGGGAGGCAGGCGTCCAGATATTTGGACTAGCAATGCCTGTATTTCAGGGACCAGGGCCATCCCACATACCTGAACCCTCCTCCATAATGGAGTCACAAGTCCTCTTCAGAGGACTGCGTATGTGCAACTTTTCCTTGTGTTCAACATGCAGCTGAAACAAAGCCAGGAAGTACTCAAAAGTTAGGAAATAGCAGCTTTATGGTTGTCTTAGTAACTGCCCCCTTGTGTACAAGCATAATAATACAGTCCTTCGGTTACAGGATCACTCGGTGTGCAAGCTGGATAAACAAGGAAGTTCCGTGGAAAAAGGTGGATATGACACTTTATAAACTGAATTTTCTTGATGGTGCAAAATGCTTTCTCATTCCTGCCATTCACAGACTTACTAACTAGCCTGAATTTGACATTAAAAAACCAAAAGTTGTAAGCTGACTGTTGACTTATTCATGATACAGAATATTACCATGATGACACCAGTGGCTTGCATGTGGGAGGTACAATTATGTTTGTTAGCAGCAAGGAAGACCAAGCTATGGGGCTGGAACTTTCATAATTAATACTGTAAAATCAGTGAAAGGCGACAGAAATTGAAGGAATGTCTATTAAAATTCCAGCCTTCTTGTACTCTGCTATCCCTACAAACATGGTAATCGAGGTAACTTACTTCTTTCTTCAGTTCCATACTCTGGTTACGTCGTCCTTTCTTTGCTCTTGGTTCCTGAGTAACCTTCAGCTGTGAACATTTAAGAAAAGTGCATTGAATCAGTCCAAACCCCATGTCATATAAGTAGCATTAATTGTAACATCTCTGATGCACCTTTTATTTATGATTATCTGCAATTATTTAATATAGCAAATAGAAAGTTAAATACTGTTCTTAAAAGAAAAGTGCATATAGTACTGATAACTATGATTGCATGAAGAAATAAAATTCACAAACAAGTTCTAACATTCAGTATGTATTTGCTAAAATACCCTTAACCATTCTTTCCTTCATTTCACAAAAAGTTCAAACACTTGTCTTCTGGAATATTCAGATATCAGTGACCCATAAAAAGGCAGCAGATCTTGCTGGAAGCCAGAAAATAGCAATAATTAAAAAGAAAATGTACATACAACTGTATGCTTGGAGGGGTACGAAACTTCATGCTTTAGAATAAAAGTCAGTCTCCACCAACAGAAACAAGGGTGAGATTAAAGTGGATGGTATACAGCTTACTGAAAAGTTCTTACTCCTGTTTTTGAAGCATTCAGTGCTAGCTTGTGTTAGTGACAGGATTTTGCAGATTACTGCAGAGCATGAAGTTTGACAGCTACTCTTATGTTTCTGCACCTGGGAAACCAGTGAGGCAGGTATAAGCACTAACCAGGTGAAGGAAGCGCAGTTGGGGTGGAACAGAAAATATGCAAAAGAACACTTCAAACCCTATGACCGATACTTCTGAAAAACTGGGAAAATACCACTGTTATCTTTCATAAACACTATTTGTGACCGTTTTCCTATTTCATCATAGATTGTTGCAAGACTGCACACACAACATTAAATAAAGGGCTACAAGGGGTTCGCTAAGCAAACCAGGCTAAAAATACCTAACACCACTTTAATAAGGAGCATCCCCTTTAATGCAACATCCAGTTTTATAAGCTTAAATTTTTAGCTACAAATTAGATGGCAGACCTGTTTGACAGAAGGGCAAAGGAAGAGGGTCAAAACACACTGGTTTTTAAAAACACAGACTTAGAAAGAGCATAGTGGTTTTAAATGAAGAAAGATGTTGCCAGGGAAAAGGCTGCCAAAACTACAGAGAAGCATCCTGCAACCTATGAAAATCTTACGGTCAAGTCAGTAACAGTGAATATATAACACCCTCTTGGACAATGAATGACTAGCAAGGTTTAGCTGTGATAAGGGAATTTCCATATGGCAATGCAAAGTTTTTTATCTTGGCCCTTTGTGCTTTTCACCTTTGTTAAAAAGCAATATAATTTTTCTTGTTTCGCACAATTATTTTTCATTGCTTTAATCAGTTGCTGGTCACATGATTCTCAAGTGCAACATTTCAAACTAACTTTAGTTGGACTTGCTGAAAATGACATGGTTGGTGTCACTCAGGGATCTGTAATGTAGAATACAGTCCAAAGTGAACATACTCCAGCTGTGACAAGGCTGAACAGCTACAGGGCTGTCCCTTGATGGGAGTCCAAGAAGGCAGTGTTGCAGTCTATCTGATATCCATGACATTTAACTTGAACATTCCTATTTAACTTTAGAAATCTTGGTCTGTCTCATCAAGGTGCTATAGGTGACAAACATTTTTAAACTTCCCAGAGGTCATCCAATAAACCGAGGAAAGAGGAAAACCCTATATTCTTGATTTTACTGAACTACAAGACATAGGGAAAACAAGTATTTGAACCCTCTTCTTGTCACCACAAAACTGTAGACAGAGCACAAGGCTAATTTAATAGTAGGCCAATCAAAAATATATAATCTTTGTAACCTTTATAAATTGCTCTGATTGCTAACATTGTGGCAGCACTCACCTGCTCATTGCTGGTGGAAGAGATACTCGACTCTGCCTCCTCTTCCCCTTTATCCTCGTTCTTTGATTTCCAGAATCTCCCCTCACGAAGAAAACGCTGGTGCAGTTCCAGCTCGTCACAGGCCTTCTTCCACCCCATACTGCGTTTCACGTGCAGCCGATGGATGTTAACTGTGATATCTTGAATGTTTTCAGAGGGGATCCAGGCCCTTTTGAATACACAGTACAGACAGGTTCAGAAACATTAAATGCAGACGAAGGATCGTGATGTGAGACACTGACTTCAGGAGCAGTTTTTCACAGTGGCCGATCACTGACAATTCCTTTTTTACTCAAGAAATTTTGTATATTCAACTTTTTTTAAAAAAATAAGACTGCACTAACCACTAACATGTGTGCTACTATAAGCACTTGTTAGCTGTGGATGCTACAGCTGAAAGTCTGTTTCATTTTTGGTGAGCCACAAACCTCCCCCCAGCACCAACAGCAGTCACACCTTCTACCTGCTTCCTTGTTAAATGCTCCGAGTCAGACACATCTGTACTGAAGGTTCATATGCTAATCCAATTTAGCCTTTGACCTCTTTGCTAAAACTGACAAGGAATGTACCAAATTACGATCTTGAAGAGCGACATTTTGTAGTTTGGACCTCTATCAGGACTGAACTCACATGGGGACTGTCGTGCTCTTTTGGACCGAATTCATGCCAGTGACTTGGTTCCAGAGGTACTTTGTCCTCTTAAATATTTTCAGGGTCCTCACAGACTTCCATGGGCAGTGCTTGACATTTTGAAAGGTTATACCAAGCAACACCGGACATTAAAGAAAAAGAGTCACTGTCATGCACATCTACATAGCAGATTAAATACTAACAAATTAAATGTCTGCGGACAGATTCTCAGATCTTGCAATACAAATTGCATTTCAGTGAAGTCAAAGAAACAACGCTAATTTACATCAACCAGGAATTTGGCCTTTTGTCCAAAACCAGCACAGTAACAAAGCAATGGCACTCTAGTAAAATGCATTTTGCCTTTTCGATCAGCATGTTTAAGAAGTTGCAAGCACCTTATCCCGTAAGTGCCATGTTACTTTATTAAATAGTATGAAGCTGTGCGAACTTAATGCCAAAACTACTAATGAGACAAACTGTGTTTGCAAACAGATTCTATGATTGAGACACAAACAAAGATCCTTCACCCACTTTATGCCTATTAGAAAATCTTGGTAGTTCACATAACAAGTAAAACCATGTTATATACTGTACTAAATACACTAAAAGCAATTTAAATAAACAGCCTTGTACAACACTGTTACTGAACTGTCTAGACCCTTTTGGGATGCACCAAAATATACTACCTTCACAACAATCATGAAATACATTGCAAATGTCTCCTTTGCTCACATTATAAGCATATAAATCCAACAGAGAAAAAAAATCAGTACATCCACTGTAGTAACAACCATGTGCCTCCCCAAATGCTGAACAAACAACTGGAAATGGAAGTAAAAGCTGATCTCTAAAAGTGAAGTTTCCAACAGAAAGAGTTATTCTCTGAAATTGCCAACTGGCTCACAGCAGGAGCTCTCTCAGTGTTCTAGCAGTTAGACAGAAACATTTGTGATGTGTATTATGTTGCTAAAACACAAAATCGCAATGTGCCTGCTCAGAAGAGAAAATTGCACAAAGTCAATACTGCTGGTAGTAAGAGTATATTTTTGTCCAATTTTTACCTTGGCCTGGATTAGCGGGCTGCTACTGATTTGAAGAAACAGTTGGAAGTTCACTTCTTTTCTTTAATTAAAATGGCATTAAGTAACATCCCTATGGCAACTGTGGAAAGGGAATCTCTGAGCCATTTGGCAACTTTGGATGTGTTAGACTGAGCTTTACATTTTCTGAAACAATTATGGCAAAGTACTCAGTCTTTCTAATGTTGGTGACTAGCTGAGCCAGGATTTACAACACTATAGATGAGATAAATTCTTCTAAGTATCATTTGTAAAAAGCAGCACATGGAATTAATAAATTACCTTTGGTGGTGATGGCCAAAAAAGCGAACATCAACTTGATTGTCCTCTTTCTGCATGACTTTAGCTGGCCAAAACCCAAAGCCTTTCATTTTGGCCCAAACCAACTCATGATTAGGTATCTGGAAAAAATGTTGCGTTTATTATTGGATATGAAGTATTATACTGATATCTCCCACAAATATTTTGCTGTAATACTATGCTATTATCTTAAGAATATGGTTGCTGTTTATGTAGTGCTATTTTAATTTTTATTTTCCTCCAATACGCATTTCCCTGTTAGATGTATAGCTTGGATCAAAGTAGAAAAAATACAAAGTCTGAAAAGGGTGTAACTGTCTATTGAAAACAGATCATAAGCAGCCCAAAAATTAGACTTGTCTTTATAGCTTCATCCAGGAGCAAAGTTTTACTTCTGTAAGCTCCTTATTTTCTTGTGAAACCATTGTAACTGGCTGATAACCAAGTTTTACAACCTATATTGTTACAGCTTTGAACTTCAATCAACATTTCACTTGTGTAAAGTATCTAGGCTTACAGAGCCTTAACCAAGCTTTTGAAACAAGCCTACTGAAATGGAATATTCAATGCATTAATGACACCAAAACTGCAGGCTTTCATACAGAAAAGCAAACAAATAAAAGTCTGTGTCAGCAACATACACAAGGATAGCAGAACCAATTGTCAGGTCGCGCATTTGACAAATAGAAACAGTTCTTGCAAAGCTGCAGTTCATCCAGCTGAAAAACAAAAAAAGGTAAATAAGCCCAAAAAATCCTATTTGTGTGACTTCAGTAGTATCCCTATCTCTAAAATAGTAAAGTTTTTCAGCCCTGCTTGTTAATTTGGTGGAGTTCTGTCTGTGAAAACTAGGTGTGAAACTGAGGTGAGCTGAGAGTGGATGAAAGACAAGCTGCAGAAACATAATTCATGTTTTAGAAAAACCAGGCAGGGGGAAGAGACTAATACACATCTTAATGATTTATTACAGCTAAAGTGCAAAGAATAGCTCTTTAAATTAATCAAATATTTAACAATATTTACATTCTGAAAGAAGTAATTCAACTATACAAATGGAAAAAGTGTGACAGCTCCCCTAATTTTATTTTTTGGTCTCCTCTGAATGTTTAGAAATGTTTCAATGCCAATTACAGAATTTGGTAGGGATCTCACCTCAGGTTCAATATAGTTACTAGTAAGAACAATTATTTCTAGGCCAACTATGTATTGTTAGAGTCTTTTCAAAACTAAAATTTGAATACTGGTATTTTTTAAAAGATAGTCTAGTTGCAAAAAAAAAAAAAAAAGGAATTCTGAAGCTGCTGTTAGAACGTTAGGGAAAAAAATGTAACAAACTTCACACCCCTGTTATTTTTGTAATATGAAGAATAAATTTTCTTAGATTCTGAAATGAAAATCAAATATTTCGTCTATAACTTGGCTACTTGGTACTACTTACTTCATGACATGTATCTTTGTAAAGCATCCTTGCTATATCAGCTTGTTCACTGTCCGCTATAAATTAAAAATAAGTGGCATGAACAATCACAGTATGATCACAGTTCTCACAAAGATTTGCAGCTGTCATTGCTATGACTTTCATGTTATAATTGCCTTTCTTGAGAACACAAAACATAATTTAGTCACTTGGGTAACCCTTCCACTTAAAATTTTCTAACAATCAGTTCTGTATTTGTTTTCTGTTTCATATTTATATGCAAAAATACCGTTGGGAGCTTTTAAACTGAGCAATACAAGCACACATCTGAAGAGCAGCAGCAGGGAGGCAGAACTGCTCTTAACATGGATCCAGTTTCTTTCTTAGCCATTGTCTTAATGACACACCCCAATTGTCCTAAACCATGGCTCTCTGCTATCACCACTTGACAGCAACACAGGTACAATCACAGTATTTCTTCTCAGAGTAATGCTTCACAGACTATTTATCACTATGCGCTTCCCTTTACAGCCGTGTATTTCTCTATTAGCACGTTCTCTTCTCTTCCTACCAACGACAGTGTGGATCTCCTGATGCTGCAAATAGACTGATCCCACCCTCCTCCCAGTTTCCCTGATGTGGGCTGTGTCTGCAGGGGAGAATCACATCCTTCCTAAAGTGATGGCTCTGGAGAACCTTGTTACAGGACCTGGCTATAGCTTCTGGGCACAGTGGTGGTATTTCTCCACTTCCCATCAGACTGTCCTGCCGTATCAGTCACCTATTACCTTCCCAGTTTCCCTGATGTGGGCTGTGTCTGCAGGGGAGAATCACATCCTTCCTAAAGTGATGGCTCTGGAGAACCTT
>JAVJGJ010000047.1:61718338-61733834 GCA_035590215.1 Microhierax caerulescens | reverse complement strand
GAGCTTCTCTGATGGCTGTACCTCCACACACATCAGGACACTTCTAGTCTGGATGTAGCTCTATTTGCTGTCGTAATGTAGCAGATATTGCCCACAAGTGAAAAATATGTGTCTATAGTACATGTTTCTGCTGACACAGCCCATCAGATATCAGATCTCTTTCCACTGTAGAACAACATATATATACTGGCAGAAATCTGCAGTATAGACTGACTTATGAGTTAGGCTGCAGAAGCAGACGGATGGCAAAGGTGTAAATTTCCACTGACAGGTTTAGCCTGAGAGGATGGAAAAAGTTGTGTAGCAGGTGGGGCAAAAAAGACCCTACAAAGTCCTCTTGCAGCTAACTTTGATTTTTGAGGGCTCTCAAATGATCTCATCCACATTTAAGATTATCTAATACCAAATTCAATCCTGAACTTGTGAGTTTCCTACAGATAAAGATAAATCAAAGAAAGCAAGTGATAAATGTAGTACCTTACCTCCATAGAAAATCACCGTGTTGTGTAGAAGCAGCTGAGCATCTGCTTTGAACTCCTCATAACTCCTGTACTTCCCTTCATTTACTTTCTACACAAAAGAAAACACAGGACTGTGAAAAAAACTTTTAAAGTGCTGTACATGTTTAATGCAGAGAAGCTTTCACAGAAATCTGCATTATGCAACACAGCTCAGACACTGCCTTTCCTGCATACAGAAGGAATACTTACAACGCTTTGACAAGGTTTGTTATTACCTGAACATTGGTTGCACTGGTCCCTTTACACAACGCCCAGAAGCAAAACAGGTGCTTAGATATGTGACCAAGTTACAAAAAAATATTCCCTTGGCTATAACAGGGTGAATCTGGAGTAGCTTTGTCATAAGCTATGGCTCAGAACACTTGATCAAATTAAAATATATTCCCTGAGGTGAAGATTTTGTGCCTTAAAATACCAGCTAGTTTCAAATCAGTGTTGACTGCCTTTATACTTCCAGGATCTTCACTTGACAGTCAGTGTTTTCTGATGGAGGTTGATTGTCTTAAGTCTTCCAGACTCATAACAAACTTGACTTGCCGTTCGTTTTCCTAGTATGGTCTTTTGTCTGCTAAGGAACGCAGCATTTTCAGTTGTGCTCTGTGAAGAACACCTATGAGAATTCCAATCATCTAACAAAACATCATTAGTTTCTAGGATGTTATCAGGGCCAAAAGACCTTCTGTGGAAGCAGGTGAAGATGACAGTGAAAGGAAGGCTTCTTGACCTATTTTCAGGCTCAAACAGTGTCACCAGTACTTCAAGCCAGCCAGTAGTGCTGGTCTCCAGAACTGTCAGTGAAGCTATTGCTTATCCACGTGTTTCAGAAGCAGTAATAAAGCAGAGGCTTTTCACATCTAGGTTCTACAGGGCAAGATATACTACGGCACTGCATAGTGATTCAGGTGCAGCAATGAATAGAGATGAATATGCTGTTCATTTTGGTCATGTGCAGTTGATTTACATGAGTCATGGGCAGACTTTTGGTTCAGAAAAAAAGGACAACGTATTTATTAATACTTATACTTTTGGAACAATTAATGCAAAACATGTTTTGAGTCAGTCTTGTTTTTTCGTGATCAACAAAATGATTGGTTCTTTATGAATCATTTAGATGTTTATAAAGTTGACACCTATGCAAGGGCATAATGACTAAAATTGGAATATGGTCAAAAACATTGGGCCAGATATGCCAATATAGGCACTCAAGTCCATATTCAGTGACTTAGGTAAAGAGTACTTTCTCTAAAGATTTCAGCTACCTACAGCTCCTAGTAAAACCCCAGTACAAAACAAATCGAGGATACTCTGTGTTTGAAAACTAGGCACCACTCAAAATGGTTCTACTCAGTTACCTATTTATGAGGAAGCTCCCATATCCAATGCTGGATACAATACTGAAATACTGATCACAAGAAGAATTAAACAGGATTAGTGCTTTAGTCCTTAAGGTTTATCTTCATTGTTAAAAGACACCATAAACAGTGTGGAAGTTATAAAGCAAGTCACTCTACCTCCTGTATAGTAGGAACATCAACAGCTGAATGCACCAGCCTTCTATACATTGGGTGTTTGTTGTCCTTCCCTTTCTTGTTTAGATCTATAGCCTGAAAGGACCACGAGACAGCATAAGTTATTGTGTTTAGAATCTGCTTAAAACACAAACAAAAGATTTAAAAAACACAATAGTTTGGAATATTTCAGGTGGGGCATACACAGGGCCAAACTGGATCCACAGTCTGACAGGCTACATGTGTCTCAAACCTAAAAGATGTCCATTTCAGAGGAGTCGCAGGCCCATGACATAAACCACTCCTGCCAGAACAATAGTAATTCGAGCAATGAGACCTGGTAAGTGTACATTGAAATATGACAGGGTAAATAAAATGACACCCTCTTGTAGCCCTCCTCCCTGCACAGTCACACATGGGCACTAGTAATGCATCCTCGATAGTGCAACCCAACACTTCGATCAACTGCCCTGTTTCAGACTCACCCGCTCCTTCATACGAGAGACTATGAATCGCAGGTATGTGCTCATCTCTTGTTTACTCGTGTTTTTCTTCTTGATACTCTGCCAAAAGAAAAACAGGAACATATTATTATTTTAAACTTGACTTCAAAGGTCATCCAATACAAATTTCTTCTGCATCACAACATTATTTAAGAAGGTAACTTTGAATCATATACCGCACAATTTTTTTACCTATAATCTTTTCTGGGAAATTAACAACACTAACACATCACAACAACTATATATGTTGCTTTGAATTATGTCTGGGCTAAGGACTTCAGCTACAGGTTTTATTTCCACTTGTATCCGTAATAGTTTATCAAAACCTCTCATGTAAAAAAGTATCTAATTAGAATAAAGCAATGAAGAAAGGCATTTTAGGGAGCAGTTTAAAATTTATTTAATGTTCTTTTTATAGCAAGGCATTAATATTTTCAGTAAAATAAGAAATTATTTTAAAAGAATCTCCTGTACTATCTACATATTATGTGCTTACTAGGCAAAATGATACTGTCTGGGAGGAAGACAAATAGGCTCTAGCCAGTAAAAACTCAGAGCACTTTTTACCACTCAAGGAAAAACAGAAGTTGATTTTTGTGGTTCTTCCTGCACAAAATCTAACCCAGATTCTAGAACACAGACTGCTTCTTATTAGCAGTTCAGTATCCAGAGCTTTTCCCCTCATCTTAGACTAGTACAGAGACTTATCCCCACACTTCAAAGTCAATCCAGGCTAGTGGGAAGCACTGCATGCAGAAAACATGCTGCTGAGGAGAAGGTGGTTCTCTGCAAATGCCTAGTGTGCTCTTACAAACCAGCCTTTCCAATCCCAGGTCACTGCAGCTGTGCACAGTTCCGCATGGCCTTACGACAGCTGGCTGCAAAGTGCTATCTCTTCCTCGCTCTGGCCTACAGTAGTTCCCCAAAACAGAAGCACAGTGAAAACAACAGCATGGGTTCCAAGTTTATTATCCCAAAGTGACTATTAACTGCTCACATCTCTTGCAAAAATGCTTACTCCTCATACCTCCAAATGCACCGAGTGCCAAGGTGAGTTCTGCCCTTCTCATGCCTCACATCACCACCTGTATGCAAACTGCATGGACCAAACTGGCTGTTACACCTGCATCCTCAAGTTTTGGTGGTCTTTAGCAAGACCCACATAGTCGTGCAGATGACTGTTGCTTAGCCAACGCAAGAAAAAACAGAATCCATATCCTAATAGGTAGATTAAAAAGGTATGAGGCTTATGAATTATTTATCACCAGGAGTGTGCTGGTTTCTACTGAATTACTTATATATGACTCTGAACATATAGAGGGAGCAGACACATTGAGTACAGAGCAAATACTTTTACATATTTACTTGGCAAGAGTAAAAATTACACATTAGTGCAAAAAAAAATTGATAGGATTTGACTGTGTCTCCTCTGCTTATGTTCCTCCTGCAAGACACTGAAGACACTGAAAATCACAGGTTGGACCTTGCGCTACAGCAAGTGTGCAACCTATACATCTCAGGATTGTACTTGCTACCTCCTTCTTAAATCAAAATTGTACACAGCACAACCAATGAAGCTGTTCATTTGGCTGCTGAACAGTATGCATGGAATCATTACAAACTGCGCTGAAATATCAGTTCAGTCACGAACCTATACAGATGCCACAGTATGCATAACTGACAGGGCACTACCACTGTTAGGTAAGACTCACGATTGTGGAAAGGGCCAGCACCGAGTCTTTCTAACATTTCTAACACTTACAGTGCATCTAAGCATTATTTTCGTAATATTAATGGTTCCTTAACCTTCTGTCCAAACTCTGGAATGACACAGAATTTGACCCTGTGCTGTATGTGTGAATCACCTTCTATATATTCATGTTTTACTTTGTCTGCTGTGAGAACGTGCATTCTGCTGGAATTCAATTCACCCATTCAGTTTTGCATAAACCAACATTGCTACTGCAGATGCAAACCTGTATGTGCATTAAATTATCTGCATTATGAAACGCTGCTGTCATTTTAGGCACTGGAGTGCTGTATGCTTGCTAATGACACAGCATTTTAAAAGCCTGAAACTTCCTAGGACACAATAAAACTCACTTGCACTTACTAGTCCTTCTATATGTCTTTTTCTGACATGTTTCTGAATTTATCATCCTTTGAAAGTATTTCAGAATTCACGCAAACCATTTTTCATGCCCTGCTGGGCAAGACAGTTTGTAAGAGACTGTGCTGGGATAGATGGTTTACAGTCATCCTTCAGATCATAAGAAAAGATAGATAGCTGGCTTTGTTTCATTATTGATGTCAGCAATTAATATCATCTTAAGCATCAATGAAAATGATATAATTAACTTGCCAATTCAGGCAAATTTGAATTTCTCCACTTTTCTTCAATTCCCTACCCTGATTTATTTTAAGAAAAATTTGATCTCCAGGTTCCTCTACTAAATGTTGAAAGGTAATAAATTTAGGGAATTGGAGCTTATGAGCCAGCAAAATGTCTTTTTATGGCAAAGTTGCTCACCCTTTGTAGAAAGCAAGTTATAATCCAACTGCTTCATTCACTTTTCAACAAGATTAGTGCTTTAGGAGGTACCACTCACATGTTCTTTGGAAGCTATAATGGAAAATGTTTAATTTTTTAAATAAAAAAAATGCTCTAGTTTGTATTTTGAAGACTTGTAGTGTTCTCAGAGAAGTCAACCTAGAGCCACTTAAAGCAAGAAAATAGATACTAGATAGGGGATATGATTTGCATAAAATGTATTTATATTGCTCTGACACAAGAAAATTTTCCCACTTTCAGGTCCCTTTATAGCCAGAGTGATATAGAAGCAAGCATAAATGAAAATTAGGTCTTTTAATTTCCTACTTTTAGGAAATGAAAACAATGATGGTGGCTTGTTAATCTGTAAAAGTGGCAAGATCCACTGTGCATCTTTTCCCACAGTCAGATCAACTAAGATACTAAGATACGCTACTGCAAAACTTGTTGAAGTACAGTTTCTTTCAAAGAGACTGCTAAGATTCAATCCAGCCCCAGAAGGTTATCAGGATCTTTATACTTGCAGATGTCCTACTTGTAGGATATATTAACTTCATATAGGATTGTACTAGGATGATAATTGTCTTCATAGCAGCTCATATGGTTTTGTGGTTCAGATCTGTGACCAAAACAGTGCTGATAACACAATAATGTTTTAGCTCTTGCTGAACAGTGCCAAGACCTTTGCCGTTTCTCGCTCTGCCCCCACAGTGAATAGATTGGAGGGTATGCAAGATGTTGAGAGGAGACACAATTAGGTAGATGACCTAACTAACCAAAAAGATATTCCATGCCTTATACCATCACTCTCAGCAATAGAAAGGGAGAGGAGGAGGTTTAAGGGGGTTAGCCATCTTTTGCTCCAGAATAGGCTGGGCATCAGTCTATCCATGATGGGTGTTGAGTGATGGCCTTTGCATCACTTGTTTTGTTGTGTTTTCTTTCTCTCTTCTTCCAGTTCTTCACTTATTAAACGATTTTTATCTCTATCTAAAAGTTTTCTGGCTTTTGCTTTTCGCTTCCTCTGTCTCGCTGGCAGTTGGGGAGAAGTAAGAGAGCAGCTGCATGGTGCTTAGCTGTCTATTGGTGTTCACCCACAACAAGAACGATTCCTAGAGTCCCACTATTTTTTAGGGAATCTGCAACCCTTCTGCTTTGAATCAAAGTAAACTCAAAGGCTTGGTCAGCCATATGTGCTTACACAGAGGATGCAGGAGTGAAGTAATAAGCTTCACAATAGCAATCCTCATGTAGAAGATTAATGAGATCTGGTAGGTGGAAGGCCAAGGCTGCAACCTAACTCTTCACTTCTGGGTGCAGGAAATACTTTATACATAATGCCTTATTCTCTGCAGCACATCTATTTCTCAGAGGCTGGTACCTGAAGGTTGGATTTACATTGCTGTTTATATTCAATATTCCAGATTAATAATATTGCCTAGCTGCTAAAGAGGGTAGCAAAATATCACACTGTGCAAGTGTGACTTATTTAGCAATTCTGACATGCTTATAGCGCAGAAATTCACTACAAGACTTTATGAACCACTCGAGGTTAGCAGCAGCTAGGGGTACTGCCAAGAAACACTCCGTCCTGCAATAGCACCATTTATGATGGAAGTGACTATCCTTTGCACCCCAAGTTGGCATGTAGTTCTCAGCTCCCAGGGGGACAATGGTCACTGTGCTGCAGTTGCTGCAATCTTTCATTGAAGAGAAAAAAATAGAGAAACTCTATGAAATGCAAGGTGTTAGTGCCAGCATTCTGTCTATAAGCATTTAAATTACAAGTTCTCCATGTAAAGAGGTTTCCATTTCCCTACAATCTCCAATTAATGAGTATTTCCCCCCGCCTCCTTCCTCTCTCAACTGTCATGTGTATACGCACATCAAAGAGCTTCAGTTCAGTTCAGTGATGGATTAAGTGAAGGCTGCTCAATGACAGATACACGGCTTCTAAGGCACCAGTTCCATTTTCAGAGGCAATACAGGTTTCCAGGGGTATATCTGCAGAGGGGAACTGTGTGCGTGAGTCTAACATACATTCACCACTGCTGTTTAGAAACTCCTCATTTTACCCACTGGCTCTTGGATTTTTGTAGGGCTTAAAACTTCCAGAGCAATTTGGTGCTGCGTATGGAAAGCTGTACTGTTCTGATGCCCTCTTTCAACCCTCCAGTCCTCAGGTTTTCTGCACCATTAAGAAAGGTACGCAGGCACACAGGATGGGTCTCAGAGCAACTAGCGCACTGTATGTGCAAAGCAGCATACAGAAAAGCATCTGCATGAGCAGAATATGGCATAAGGCCCACCTCTTTCAAAACCACATGCAGTTCAAGGAGACTTTTCAAAACATTAGGTGCTTTTGAAAATGTTACAGCTGAAACCACAAATTGGTTTGTATTTGTATGGTGCATTAAGCACCTTCTGAATAAGAAGCATCACATGAATTAAATATGCTTTTACGTGCACAAATAAGGTGGAAGGAGGCTCTAAGTGGAGATTTCTCAGTTTTCTCACTGCTGTTGACACACTCCTTTATACTTTATTAAATAGACCCTATGCAATGCCCAGTTCTGCCAGCTTCCTGATTTACTCAGGGGTGCATGTGGCTGCAAGGTGAATGGCAGGGGCCTGCTGAGGACTAACACTTCCCCAGGNNNNGGCTTTGCACATTGAACCATGCGGTGCTAATATCAGTCCCATACCATGACTTCCCTTCACCCACAAATCCATGGCTATTATTTGTGTGATTATGCCAATTTCTGTTTATAGAGTATGTTCCATCAAACAGTTGTCTAACAAACTCCTACCGTAACACCCCATAAAGTAAGTCAATAGAGCCATACTCCTTCATTCCTTGCATTTTACATTACCATCTTGACTGACAGCTAGTACCTCAAAACTCCTTATCTACCCGAGTTACTTAAGTAACCTTCATCTTTTGTGCTTCTGTCTACTTTTTATCATTCTCACTTGTCAAATTATGTCTAAAGATGATTGTGAACTGCATGATGGTGTATTTTTATGTACTCCATGAAATGCTTAGTACAGTACCAGAACTCAGAAATGGCTTATTTATAGAATATTTATCAGCACAGCATTAAATATCTTGAGCTCTACAGTTTACTTCACTTTCATATATATAAAAAAACAGAAATATTGGAACACCCACTACGCTAGGTAAATTGGACATAACTCCTTGCAAAGCACATGCATGAAAGATCAATCTCTGATCAGATGACTGTAAAAAATGAAGGAGTCAAGTGAAACCATATGAATAATTCTTTATTTTTTTCACAAATCAAACCCTGTTCCTCTGGGACAAACTATATACAAACTATACAAACTATATAAACTATATAAACTATATACTATAGAGAAATATATACTACATAATTCTGCCTTTCTCTAAAATTCTTTTAAAATTTGATTTTTTAAAAAAAGAAATAATAATAGTTAGTTACCCCGACATGTGATCAACATTCTCCTATTCACAATTTTGTATATAACTATTCCCCGCCCCCCCCCAAAAAAAAAATACACTAGTATTTTTGCAGTACTTTCTGTACTCTTTAGTTGCTAAATTAACAGCTGGAGAAAATGAATTTTCTCCTTGTATCTAACCAAAAAGCAGCCAAAAATGTCCAAGTCTCCTGCATCCTTCAGAGATCGAGTTGACTAACCCTGTCTTGAATGGACCATTCCAGTAGTTGGGAATGTAATCTCTAAGCTCATTCGAGTCTCTCTCTTGTGACCTGTCTACCAGGTATTTTGCTGATAATACCAATTTATTTCACTTAAGACAATGATTACTCTGTCAGTCATCAGGGAAAATTTTCAATCACTGCAATGTGGTTTGAATTGAACTTTGTTTGACTCCTGCGGTGAATTATGCCATGTAAAAAATACTCAGGTTGGTACCATCAAATTAAAAAAAAATAGCCAGGAACTGGACATTCTTGCTTATGGATGCAGGGCAGAAAAACACCAGCAGGGAAACAGAGTTCAGGTTTGCAGGGGTTTGCAAGGGACTGTTATAAACATTAGGGAGGAAAAATATTTTGAAGTTATGAACAAATCTTTGGCAATGTCCTTTATGAAATGTTTCTGAGTAGTCAAGTGTGCAAGATAAAGCTGCACAGGTTGATTGAACTAGTACAAGCAGCAATTGTGAAATGAGTAATCCAAAGGCTTGCTGACCTTGGCAGCGTTACAGAAGCAATCTTTACATAAGAATGAAGTGTTCTTAGATTATTTCTCCCAGTATATTAGGTTTCAAACATACTTTTACTTAACCTTTGTAAAGAGCTTTGAAATGCCCAGGTAAAAAGTGCTATGTCCAGTTACAAGAATAAAGTATGAAAATATATGCATCTTTCTGTCCCAACCATTACTTTCCTTGCACGTACATATTTACTGCTGATAATGCAAAGTAAATCCCATTGCCCTTATGCAAGATTTTTAAGCTCTGTTATGTCCTCTGGACATCAGCCAGGGCTCTCCAAATTACCATAGTTTTTTTAATATAGGCCCCTCTCTCTTTCTTTTAAAATTAAATTAGAGAAGTCATTTCCTAGGAAGGTGGGGAGAAAGTAATGGAAGAAAGGATGCTAACTCCCATGCCAAACTAGTCCTCCTTTGCTTACAGGGACTGCGCAACACTCCTTAGTCCAAGTTTGCAGAATTAGGGGTTGAAGTGATTTGGATTAATTACAAGGAAAATAGGAGCTGCCAGCACAGGGGAAAAAAGGATGCCATGGCATTTAAAATGGTAGTATTCACCAAAATAGGCTGATCATCACCTGAGGCACTGAGCAAGCCAAAGATCTCTGGGGCAGGAGGTATTTAAGAGCCCCCAAAACCTCTCTTTTGCCTTTGTAAAACAAAAAGGGAACAAATATGCAGAAAGACAGACACAGTGTGTATGGTCTGAGTTTCACAGAATTTTTTTTCGAAGTAAGTATTTGTTTAATATCACTGCCATAAAGAATTTCAGGGCTCCAGGATGAAAAACGTTCTCAAAGCTGACCACCCTACATACCTTTGCGTATTTCATGTGATTACTCAGCACTTCTCTGACTACTTCCATGTTCAAGCTAGATGTTATAAGCACCTCATATTCAAGGTGGATCAAGCCATTTACATTCCCTACTTTCACCAGGTGTCATCTAAAATTATTGGTAAACTAAAGACTGGATCCAGTTTACCCAAATTTAAGTATTTCTAAGAACTATCAATACTTATTACAAGAACCAGCAACTCTTAAAGAGATTTATTAAAAAAACTGAAAGCAATTCACCTATATATGGTCATTTTTTGTTTTTAACAGAGACAATATTGAGTAGCTAAATTAAATGCTAGTAGCTCAATACGGAGACATACAGTACATGTCCTTATTCTTAACTGCTTTTTCCCTGCCATTGCTTTTTTTTTCCCCCATTCCTTTCCACTTCCTTGAGGCAGGCTCTATTTCCTTGCTATTTCCCTAAACCCTGAGAGCTCCCAGTCTGAGGAAAAAACCAGGCAACAGGTTTTTTATAACCGGTTCTAAGGTAACAGCAGTCAGATAGCACCGCTTTGAAACAAAACAATCCACATGGTTTCAAAAACCACTTCTCCACACTATGAAGCACCTGAACCCTTATACTCCTGGCAGCACAGATCATCTGAAGATCAGCCTGCTGCTCTAAAGCTAGATCTAAGCTTTTAGCATGGGATTTCTTCTCCCTTCAGCAATCCAACTGACAGTTTTATGCCACTCTATAGCAATAATTTTATCTTAAATATTCATATGCATTATTCCCTCCATTTAAGGAAGCCTAAGAATGTGCTGCACTGGGGGAAGGTGACGTGGAGATGACAACAGCAAGAAGTATCTGGCTGATTCAAGGCCAGGTACCAGTAAACACCATTTTGGCTAGAATGTTTAAGTCTTCTAGTAACATGTAGACAACATACCTGCTTATTCTTGGAAAGTATAGAAAAAAATACTCTTTGCTGTCTCCCTACCATACTCATAAAAATAGCAGTTTTAAAGAAAAAACAATATAGATATGGATGCTATGGGTGAAATTCAGATTTCTGCAGCAATAGAATCCACAGAAGTAAATGGGAAGCAGGATTTCACCCCATATTTTTTGATACTGCCCTCATCAGTAACATGATTGTGGCTCTATAACATAAATTATTTTTCCAATAAAATATTAAGAATGCAGTCATCAAAATACAAAAAACTTACATTATGATTCATTAAAATGATGTTAAGTAAAAACAGTAGCATCTTATACAGCAATTCGTTTACTCATGTTGAAGATATTCACAATATACTGCATTCACACGTAGCATACATACGTACACACATTTCCCACACAGTATACTGTGTGTGTTCAAATGCATAAGTAAACTTTGCTGAAGTCTTCAAAAATGACCATCTGCTACATGCACCATATTTTGGTATCTCTGTATAGATGCTCTAAGTATGTACCATGGTTTCAATATTCAATTCTTTATCCATTAACCTGGCCAGACCATCTGGACACCTTAATGAATCTATTAATGAATATCAATCCTCTAATCAGCACATGAAATCTCATAGGTACTCACCCTGCAAACTGGGCACTGCCAGTGACTACTGCTGTCTCTAAGCCTGAACTCATCAGACAAACACTTGGAATGATACACACGAAAACACAGGTCACATATCAACACCTCTCCAGGCAAATGGCATTCAAAACAATACCAGTCATGATTTTCTGTTTCCCAGTCCTACAAAAAATACAAAATATTTTGGTATGACATTCTGTCAAAATCTGCAGGAACTAAGAACAAAATTGATATGTCTTGAAATCCAGCAGCAATTAGACATTATAAACATTTTAAGAAGTGTATAATGTTTAAAAAAACAGGGGAAAACCTACACGCTTAAAGATCTTTATCAATTTAATACACACTAACTCCAATAGAAGTGAATGCCAAGTTTTAGGTTTTTTTGAGTGTCTGATTTGTAACAATTTCAAATATGAGCTCTGTCCACAATGAAAAGTGGGTTTGTTTTCTAGCTTTGTGTAAAATACTTCTGACTTCTCTGTATTAGACTACAAACAAAGGTTTGTGCACCTCAACAGACCATACCTATTTCCTAGGACTATCCCCTTGTTTTGATTGTTACAGTGTATTTTCAACTGTAATTTTCTGAAGGGCGGTCCCTTCCAATCTGCACTCTCTTAAAACTGACAACTTTTCAGCATCAAAGTGTTGAGTTACAAGAAATAAATGAAATAGTGAACCTATTACTGCAAGAAATGTTTCTGCGAAGCAATCCCAATGCAATTCAAAAAAATTAGAAAATGTTTCACTTGCAGTGCCCAATAGCACTAGGCTTATTTCTGAAATGTTCTACAGAAAACAAAGGCTATGGTTCTGCTGATCCACAGATGTCTTTAATACACTCTTCCTTGAAAATTCAGCCCCAACGGCCGAATTCTGACCTTTGAAACATGTGCACAAGCTTCGCTGAAGTAAATGAGAGCAGCATGCATATAATTTGGAGGCAGAATTTTGCTCTAGGAATCTATAGTACTAAAACCAAGCAGAATTGCCAGTGGCCACCAATACATGTTTAAGTTTGTTGCCTGAAATGCCACACTTTTCCCTACACTTAGAAGACAAAATAGCTGTCATATCTCAGATAAAACTCCCAATGCCTTTTCACGTCAAATGTCAATTTTCAATGGGTTCAGATCTCTGAAAAAAATTATTCCTATTCTTCAATAAATTATCTTGATAAAAATATGATCAAGCTACTTTTAACATCATGTTGTAAAGGTGGAGTCAGTAATTCCTACCAACTGCCAGAACTGGCATTTATCTGATTTTCATTTTCCCGTGCCTGGGAACTGGGGTCATTCAAGTCCTTGTGTGAGAGGTCTCCTCCAACAGAGCAGTGTAAGAAGTGCTACACAGAAGTGGCACTTCTAGTCCCTTACAGGGCTAGAAAGCAATGATTTTTGAAGAGCAGCTGTGTTGTGTACATAATTCAACTGACCAGAGCTCCCGTGAATATAAGAGATTTAGAGACAGCCTCAATCCAGATCACCTATGCTAAGTTTTATATACCATGAATGTTGGACCGCAGGAGCAGTAAGTTTAGGGGAAAAAAAAACCAAACAAACAAACAACCCTTAAGCAATGATTTTTGAACACAGAACTTTGCCCTCCTTCGTTGTTCGGATTAATAGTGTAGCTTGACTCTTGTATCATGTCTCCTCATTTAATTTTACTTGCCAATTCTGTATATGTCAGAATAGCATAATAATACCACCAAATTTGGCCATAAAGAACACACCCTCATTTCACCAAATCTTTCCCCTTCCACAAAGTCCAGTGGCAGTACACTTTGGGACCCCTTTCTTTATGATATTTTAGAAACAACTAAAGATACTGCATTGTCAATGTACTTGATTTTCCTGTAGACTGAGAAAAATCAGAATAAAGTATTGCTTTATATTTCTTTCATATTAACTGTAATAGTTATCTTCTTTATGAAACAACAACAACAAAAAAAGATCAGATGGCAGTAAAGGGCCAATTAAGCAAGAAAAAGAATCAGTTTTGAATAAAGATCTATCCAGATAAAAATCAAACTGAGAAGACCCCAATAGGTCCCGGCTATGGAGGAATTTCACCACAGAATCAGGATTCCAGGATTCTTAATTTTTACTCATACTGGTTACTTATTGGTGTATCCCAGATATTCCATTGTTAGGAAATATGCTGGCAAAGAGATGTGAAATTTCATAAACATACAGAAATATACTTGCTGGCAAGAAAAATCATACACTCAAGCCAGAAACCATGACTTTAAATAAAACACCAGAAGAAGCTTCCTTCAGTATTCACACTGTAAAGTTTTGAAAACATCATTATTTCTAAATGTAATCACCCAGGTTTTTCACAGAAAAGATTTTTAGTTTAATGCAGTATATTTAGTGCATACGTATATGTAAAACATTCATTTGTGCAATATATTTGAAAAGTTAATAAAGACAATAAAAAAGGTACATAGCCCTTGTGAACAACTACCCTATTGACTTCATTAGCAAGGTCAGAAGCATTAATTTTGCTCCAACAGCAAGGAAATGTTACTGCTTCTCTTGATTTACATAAGCTTGAATGGGAGCAGAATATGCTCCCGACACATTTCTTTCATGCAGGAAATCAGATTCATTTAAATAGCTCAAACTGCCTGTCAGTGCTCGGGGTAGGACAGGTCAAAATTCTCCGCCAGCTGCAAACACGGTTAAGTCTGCAATTACAGAACACACCACCAGGTGTCACCAGCCACTCCGAAAATGACTGATTAAAGGGCGACCATTGTAACAACAGCTTGAACTGTAACGTGTGAGTAACCACTTCCAGCCCCCGGGAGAGAGAAAAAATCATCCAACTACATACATACATAATGTAGACTAAACTCAGAACTGGAAGTGATATGGATGATGGTGGTGGTTAATATAGTAAACTAAGCTATCCTAATGGAAGACAGAAACGTAATAGAAAATATGACAGAATTCAAAACCACATAGTGCAAAAATTGTTCACCTTGTTTTTTGCTGCTGTCTGGGAAAAAGGCTGCATACCGTAGGCCTTTCAAAATAAAAACAAAACAAACTTTGTATCTATACTGTAAGCCATCCGATTATCAGGATATACACAAGGCTAGAAAGAATTCATGCACAGTGACCAGGAAATCTGTTACTTCTAACATCTGGCTGCATACATTTCCTCCTGCATTTCTGGAATGCTACCTAACACTTTCAACCACATTTTGTTTCTTTAAAATATCCCATGTACTTGTATCATTACAAGAACCCAACACCCATCTTCTTCCCCATACACACACCCACCACCAGGCCACCTTAAAAACTGTCAGGAATATTAATGATTGTTAATTAATGCACTCTTTTCGATACATAAACCTTCTTTGGGCATCTAAAAAAGATCCCTGTAACGTAATTTACTGCATAGGGAGTGGCCCCACCAAAATCAGAGCTACACTTTGCTGCATATTATCAAAGATTAAGCTATCGCTTTATCAATAAAACTCACACTCCTTAATTGTGTATATCAGGTGATATATTTTCCTGGGGCCATGTGGAATGAAGGAAAGATCTCCCCCACAGCACCTCGATTTGTCAATATCCTTATTTCCTGATGCTGGGCAGGGAAAGCCTCTTGGATCACCGTGCTGGCAGATGAAGGGAATCCTCCGCCGGCAGCACCCGGTTGCCCAAGTTCAGCAGTTCAGCGGCACCCAGCGACTGGCCACAAGCCCCAAGAGGGAGTGGATTTGGCAGCAAAGCGGCACAGCTCAGATGTAACAGGAGGCCTCCCCCCTTCGTTTTACTCAGCTGC
>JAVJGJ010000047.1:61643692-61704018 GCA_035590215.1 Microhierax caerulescens | reverse complement strand
GGTAACATGGCTGACAGGAAATTTTAATCCCTTAGAAGTTATAAACTTGCAGTAAGAGATGAAGACTACTCTGGTGGTCAACCCTCCAATCAACCCTCCTCTTTGAAGGCACATGCCTTTCAAACTTCTTATTGTTTTGGATGCATAAAGGTCTTTTCCAATCGTGCATACTCTCAAGCTTTTGCTGGAACTGGTTTGTGCTAATCTATCTTTCTGTTTTGCTCTAAAGGAAACTAAATGCATATAATCATACAGCAAATTTCTGATTAAGTATATATTTGTGTAGAAAATTATACAATAATGAGAGCAACACAAGACATTTATAAATTTCTGCCTGGTATCAGAGGCATTTACATAAATGCAGCATGTTTGCAGGATCCTCAGCGGGTGGGGGGGTGGGGGTTAGGGTAAAAACTCTTAAGAGACAGATGCTGCCATTCACTATATTTTACAATGTCTACCATAACACAGTCCAAGTCTGGTTGATTTGTGCATGCTACCACTGCACAAAATGTAAGTGATAATTAAATTAATAGAGAAAGAACAAAATTCTGTGGGATTCTGTGATCCAAGCTAATATGAATCTCATGCTGGCTAGTAATAAGGATTGAGGGCCAAGCACATTACTTCAGCTCTCTGCCACACTGGGTGGATGCTCATGCTTCCAACCTGATCCTTCCTGGCTTCTGCAGAACCAAAATCCAACATGCGAGCATGTTCAAGTGGCATTAAACACTAATTGAGTTTTCTGAGTTCTCCAAATTCCAACGTGGTCTTCAACAGGCAGAGACTCAGATCTATTACTTCACTTTCAAACAGAGTGCAAGTGAACACCATTAGTTTGCTGAGGCATAAAGTGCTGAAGCTTTAAAACTGCCTGAAATAGAAAAAGCATCTTGTATATTTATATACTCGTTACGTGTATTTCATGTGTGTGTGCACATATGTACATATTTATGCAACCAAAACCACTTTTTAAAGTACATTATCTTTGTCAACATATCCTAACTTTACTGGTGTTTCAGCAGATTTCCGTTTTAACTCTGTACTAACAACCTCCCTATCAAGAGCCACAGCACTCATATTCTGCAGTTTCTTCCAGTCTTTAATAGGTCTCAAAACACACAGCACAGGTACTAACTATCATCCTTCCCATTCTACTGATAGAACAAATCAGGCACTGAGCAAGGAAGTGATTTCCCTGCAGTTATACACTAGACTGCGGTAGGTCTAAGAACGAAGTATTAACCCAGTGCCATAATCTTCAGTACACCCTGCTGAAGAAACCATGTATTTTGCATTGCATCATCCATAGCTGCAGTCCAACTCCTGACAGTAAGCTACACAATTTGTGATTATTTCTCACTCACACCTCTGAACAGAACAGATATATAATACAAACCAAAAAGCCTTAAACCAACTCTAATCAGCTAAGAGATTTAACCTGCCTATTTCAGCTGTGGCAGGGTGTGGACTAGTGAAAAGGAGCACAGGGCTCAGAATCACCTATTTCTCAAATCCAATCTGTGTTCTCAACCAGAGTGAAAGTACTGCTACCACCTAAACTAACTCCTCATTTCCTCCAGCTGTAATCTGGGAGTAATAAATCCCCAGTGGCTTTTTGGAAAATACTTTCGTTAATGTTCAGACTGTGCAGTCTGGAGATGCACAAGGGCTATGTTTTCCATTTTTAAAATAAGATGATATCAGCTTTCATAGGAAAACACACACACATAGAGAGAATGTTTTTACTTCAAAGAGTAGAATCGCTTTTAGAAAAGTGCCCCCTCCCCCCAAATTTTTAATTATATTAAACCCTGTAAAGTGTAGGTGGCTAGATATTCGCAAAGACTATAGAACAACACTGGCAAGGTCTGGATGAAATCCTATCTTGTTTCTTTTCAGCCAGAAGGATGGCAGCTAAACTAAGAAGCAATTAAGGCACAGGATTAGAACCAGAAAAGATAGTTAAAGTTCTTTAATAATGAAATATGAAAAACTGTCAAAACATGTGAAAGATGTCAGAAACACAAAGTAAGTTAAACTCCACCCTACAGACAGAAAACATGACGTTTGGATTCTTAACTACCACATCAGATTTATTACTGGACTGGGGAAAAACAATATTGAAATGTCTTTGTGCAGATGTGACAGTAGTAATCCAAGGAGTGCAAGTCTTTTCCTGGCACTGCATGGACTGAAGCATCTGGCACCAAGAAGTTAAAAAACAAGCAAGAGAGCTAAAGCAATCCCTGATTACCGTTTTCAACAAAAGCTGATTAGCCTTACCTTGGAGACAGGGAGCTGAAGCAATATGGGTTTGTTATTTTGCTTTGCCCAGTCCTTCCTATGACAGATTGGGAAGTGTAATACAATCCCTATGCTGCTAGTATGTAGCCAGCCACGAGCAGTAGAGCAAATACACTCAGATGGGTGAAAATAAGACATGGAGACAAAGTAAAATCCCCTAAATCAGCAAACCTGCCTATATCAGATAGGGGGTTGAAACAACCATTTCAAAATACAATTTAGCTGTGCTAATCCCTTCTACATAAAATGTCTGTCTGATGAAAAGAGGAGGTTTGGCTTGATAATCTACACCTTAAATTCCAAACTCTCCAAATAAGCCTGCCTGTCTGCAGGATACAGAAGCAACTTAACTGCTTCTCAGTATTAGAGCATATTATAGGTCAGTATTTTCTCCATTTATAAACTGCCAGCACAAACCTCCTTGACATTAGCATAGACGGATCTAGCAAATCTAGCAAAATTACACTTTTTGTAATCAACTTCTAAAAGCCTACTGAAGCATGTTTTCAATTATTGCCACACCACTTTGAAAGCAAAGGATAAGAATCTTTAGCATCTAAGTTGTTCATTCCCACCCGTAAACAAATCTCAGGATTGTCACACCACCATATGTGTATGTAAATGTGGTGACCTTCAGAAACAAGACCCTGCCAACAGAATCAGGTAAATACACATGTGCATATAGCTAATATATATGCACACCTGTCTGAAAGCAAAAGAAAAAATTTAGATGAGAACAACAGAGGATAAGCATGAATAGATTTGTAGAATGTATATGTGTGTGCACACTCATCTGTATTTAGTATACAAAATACCAACCAGAAAAATGCAAAACAACAATATTAAACCTATGTGGCACTTCAGATGAGAAGTAGTCAGATCTTTTCAAATCTAGCAGCAATAAAATACCTTCATATTCTTCTATTTATATACCTTATTCTTGTTACCCATCCTAAAACCCTGACCACCCTTCAGACACCATGGAGACAGCCCAACGGGTCAGCACTGCTGGAGGTGACCAGTTTTCACAGGCCTCATGGCATCCAGGAGCCACACAGCCACCTGCTGCACACCCCACCTGAATCATGTTGCAATTATAGGGGAGGAACAATATGCAGGGAAACCTGGTACATGCACTTCCAGAGTCTCCTTCACAGCAACAAACTGCAGAAGCTCCTGTAACTTATGCCACCACCAAGTGACAACTGGATCTTGCCACCTCCCTTTGCTAAACAAAACTGGACCACATGAGTACCCTAATCCACATCTAAACTGTTTGCCTGCCCTATATACAGGAGACATTATAGAAGCACCATAGTCTGTCAGTTCACACAGTCAGTCTGTTCACACCTAAAACTTCAAGAAAATTTTCTCAAACTACCCAGTGTTCAGCATAGCTTTGTATTTAAAACCTACATCTAATATACATGCTTCACAACATACCTTGAAACTCAAGAAAAAGGTTTGTTTTTATCTAAGCGGTGTGAAGGAAGCAGACTCTAAAGCTGCGATCACCATGGGAGCAAAACAGACACAAAAGTAGCTGGCACTTGCAGGGATCAGATGATGAACTTTTCGCCTACAGCTGTCACACTGCTCACAACTCCTGCTTGGTGCTGTACCAAGCAACACAACGCCAAACCCTGTCCCAAAGATCTTAACAATATGGCCACAAAATAATGTACATAAATAACTAACTGCTCCTAGAGAGTCCTCTTAAAGTCAGCTGTGGTCTACCGAGAAGCAGCAAGTGGTCTACATGGGCGCAGCTGTGTTGTGGCCTGAAAAACAAAGCTGGCCGAGGAAGGAAGTGAATAAGGTTACTTAAGGTGGAAAGCTGACACAGGTATTTACAAAAACAAAAATAAAATCTCAGTTTTTCTGGACTCATAAGGAATGGCATTTTCAGCTATCTGGACTCATCAGAAGGAAATACTGAAAAAAATATACAGCAAGCATCTCTGTAAAAGACTAAAGTAGGAAATACCTGCCTCACACAGTGTGACAACTGTAGGTAGATGCTAATTTTAGTGACAACCACTGCAGTCATGGTCTGATCAATTATCTCTGTCTATGCTGGATGTCTCCGCCCTCCACGATATGAAGGGAAGTAGCAATCTGCTGCAACAGCAACTCGTCCAGGGAGAAACAGAGGTCTTAAGATTTCCTTATATGCGGAGCCCATCTCACAGTTGAGATCTGATAAAATACAGCAATCCCATTAAACTCAACTGAAAGGCTGCCATTAATTTTAAATGTTACCTATAGGTATATAAAAATGTCTTAGATTCAGGGACAGACCTTAAGGAATAATACATAAAATGGAAGGAAAGCAGCCAAAAATCTATTCTGAGTTTTATATTGTGTTCCTACCTCTGGTGAGAAATGCCTTTTGGTTTAGATTCAGGGTATGACAGCAGTTTTATAGAAGGCCGACACACTTTTAAGACTTTCTAATTTGCAAAGAACAGGTCACTTGGTCATACTGAAAGTGTAAATGGAAGAGATGGCTATGAATTTCTTTTTTCTTTTTTTTTTTTCTTTTTTTTTTAACAAATACAGCTACATAGTGTAAGAACTTAAAATACACAGGCTCAAATCTTGGGAATCCAATAATTACCCTTGTGGAGAGCCAGGTGAAGATTTGTGGTCACAGTTGTATCTCAAGGTCTCAATTCCAAAGTGCAGGTTGCCTGTTCTCACCAGATACAGCACTGTGGTACAAATTAACTTTCACAAAATATGGGCTAAACATTATGTGAATTTGTATTTCAAAGCGATATATTTGAAATATATATTCCCTACTTGCCAGAAACTGAGAGCTGGTCTGAGAGCTGAAAACAATGTAGACACACAGAGAAAGCAGAACTTTTTACAGTGGGGACACACTAGCACACTTTTGTTTTCTAGGATACTTTTTCCTATGTTTACATTTTCTCAAGTTTCGATTATGGATTAAATTCACTAAGATAAAGACAACCAAAGCATAACATCTTCCCTCTGTCCTTAGGCTTCATTTGGTCTCCACTGCAATCCACATACCATCAGCACAGACCATGCAAGCATTGACAGAGCTGTTGTTTATGCTGTAAAACACTGATTATACACTCTATATTTTGTGCAGTCCAAAATTCCAAGTGCAGGACACAGAGAAACTGAATTACAGAGAAACAATCATTTTTCTTTTTTCTCTGGCATCTGCAACATTCATTTTGAAGACACACGCACTATCTAAGTAGGAAATGTTTTTAAAATTTGTTTCTCCTTCATAAGTCTAGAAATACAGCTTTTGCATGAATACTGAATCTGATTTTGTGCAGTATTTTTATAAAACAAAAAGGATGCACATACTTGATAGCGAAACAGTGAGATCCAGCAGTTCAATGAAAACTCTGGTCTTCCTGATGTTCCTTCTGCTGTTGCTAGAACAAAGCTAAAGAGTAATCTTGTCTGTGTGTCCTTTAGATACTCCAGCCACCACACAGTTTCTTATAATTTTAATCACCTGGGTCATTTATGTCAAAACCATGGTAGTTTTAACTCAAGTAATTTCTTGTTTCAGTAATTTAAATTCTTGCTCACAACTTCACTGTACACTTAAGATTGTGTAACCCACCAATATGATCATGAAAAGCAGGTAATCAAGGCACCAAGCAATGCAGTCCTTATCCATAAAATCTCTCTTTCAGAACTACTACCATATTCTTAAGGAGGAACTTATCTAAATAAGGGCTTTTTTAGATACTCCCATTTTTCCAACCTAAAAAGTTGTATGGGATGCTGCTGGTAATGTACACCTATGTGCACTGAGGACTACTGGCAAACAGGAGCACTAATCATTTAGGGGCACTGCACGCATATGTACAATTGCCTGTGTATATGCAGAGCCACTGTTCCATCCAGCACTTTTCTATGGATGTACTGGAGACAAACAAGTAATACATGACTCAGAATGTAACATCCTAAATAATACCTTGCAAATAAAATATTCAGTCAGCTCATATTGAGAGTCTCAGTTCAAAACATGCTTAAAAAATACATATTCCAGTTCTTTCACGATTCAGATTTTTAGTCTTCCATCCAATTTTTCCATTCTTATCTAGGTTAGAAGTAGCAAAAACTTTTTTTTTTTTTTTTTTTTTTTTGTCAGATTATTTTTACCTTAGCTGAGTTTCAAAATCATCACAGTGTCACACAAATGTTCACCTAATTACCAGCTGGAAGAGCCATCAGGGGAGGGCTGCTGCTTTTGGTGATGATACTGTTTATATGAATGGGAATATGAAACTGCACCCTAAAACAGACAGTATGAGTAGTGCTTTGGAGATCATTCTCTCTCCACTGATCACAGAAAAGCCTTGATGAGCACTTCAGGCCAGGTAACAACCTGTTAAATGGCCATGTCACACTCATTTTTGTCTTTTACTTCTAATAGGAAGTCGCATTTATTTACAGCAAAGAAATCAAACATAAGCTAGAAGTGTTACTTTCAAACATTATAAAGATGTTATGATTCAAGCAAAAATCAATACTGCTTGTGACATAAAAAGTAAACTGGTTTGCTTTTAGTAATCAGAAATAAAGGTAACCTGTTACGTATTTTTTTCCGTGTAAACTTACACAGCTTCCACACAAATGTTAATAGAAGTATGGAATACATGAGACTATTCATTAAAACAAAAAAGGGGACAGTGATTGTCAACTCAGTTATACTTCCACCACTTTCCTTCTAACTGAGTTCACAGTTTGCATGTATTATCTAAGAAAAGTATTAAACATTGAACATTACAGTTTTTGTAGTAATACACAGTAAGGACAGTTAAAATGAGTTTGCACTCATTAGCAAACATCAAACAAGGAGTATGGCTGTTATTAATAACCATGTGTTTGTGCTGTTCATGTGAATCATTTTATTTACTACTGATACTCAGGCTCAGCCCAGAGCATTCACCTACTAAATCAATCAAGAACATTGACCTTTGAGATGAAAAAAGAAAACTGCCTCAGTAGCGATACCAAGTAAGAGCATTCTTAAGAGAAAAATTACTAGATAAGGAAAACTGACCAAGCAAAATTCTTTAGAACACCTGAGCACCTATCTATTTAATTTTGACATATGAACTGTAGGAACTAGATTTGCATGCATTAATATTTCTGATCTAAGCAAATCCACAAAAAGTTTAGCCTCACCTCAAGATCTAGTCCTCAATAAAATAGCCATTTATGCTAACCCCCTACAGGTGTTAATGGTTGCACAGCCAGCTACAGTATCCACTCCATTCCATGTAGTTAGCATAAAGCAGGTGGCAAGGCTGGAAGAATCTCTCTGTCAGTCAGTCCCATGGTGAAGAGTTTTCTACACTAGGCACTGAATCCGCCTTATAACAGCCATCACTGAGAAGCAAACCCAGCCAGTCAGGTAGCAATGTTCTTTATCACATGGTGGGACAGTGGCTCAGTATCAAGTTGGAGGAACAGTTATCCCTAACAAATGACGAACAACACTGCTTAATATATCAGGACTTCTTTTTATGTATTCCTTTAACTGGTTTAATTAATTTGATCAAACAGAATCGTTACACAAATTGAAGACATTATCTGTATTAACAAAACAGCTTGATGGGTAAAAAGTAATTATTACTATGCATTATAAACTCAAGATGACACACGTTCACCAAATCTACTAATTCAGAAATTTTAATTCTACTTCTCAGAGTAAATGCAGCCAGGTTCTTTATAGTCTTTTAACAAGAAAAGTTTACATATTTTCCTGTCATCCCTGCTTCCACCCTCCTTAGTCAAGAATATCTAAAAGCAGCTCTTAAAATGGACCATTAATAAATGCCAGCAATATTAAAATTACATAATATACAAAACAGAAAATCATGAACTCACAAACAAAATTAAGATTAAACACCATATAAAAAAACAGATAAATGCTTTGTGACAAATGTAGCTACCCAGAGTTAACACAGGTGAAATTTAATGAACAAACACCATTAAGAAAATGCCTTGTGCAATCAATGACTATCTGCCATTTCTTCTGAAGGACCTTATAAACTATCAGTGTTTACCTTAATTAATTTCTTTTCAAGATTTTTGTGAATCTGGATGTTAAAAATCCTTATTAGCTTGCTCAGTATTATCTCACTGGTCAGTCTCTGTACAAATTTAGAACCAAAATTGTGTATCAGTTAGGATGCAAAAGCTGGTGAGATTCCCTGTACTTTCCTGCATACATGCAATTTTCAGTGTTCTTTTTATTACTTTATAGCATATATCTGAACTTTTAAAAATGTCTGAAAATTTCAGTCTGAATGCATCACTTAACCTCACTGCAAAGCCATCAGTATAAAAAATTAATGTATCAAACAAGTTAAATATTTTGGTGTCCATCCTATTTCTATGCAGTGTATCACTACGCTTGTAACTGATAGTCATGCACACATAATGCAGAGGTTTTTATGTATGACCAAACCAGCACTTTTACTAATGTTTCTATTAGGGAGTCAAATTATTAGTTTTATACTGCTTTTGTTTTATTAATACAATGATTTTTAAACAAATCAATCAATAAACTGCTGAAAATACACAGACAACTTCCCCCCCACACACACACCCCAGATGATCTATCTATGACTAAAGGGTTTCCATGCCTTAGAAGTCTAGACTTAGTTCATTCTCTTGGTTTAACATAAATAGTGTTATGAAAACAGAAAAAAACCACATTGGTTTGGGGCTAAAAGAAGCAACTGAAATTTATCATAGAAAAGAGAAGGAAAGTAAAAGAACTGGAGCAGGAGATTGCTTTAGCAAGTCAGAAAGAAATGCCTTGTCCTTGACTATAACAGAAAACACATGAAGAGGTATTTAAGAGTTTTCCACCCTGTCATACCTGGTTATGTGTTTCTATGTTTTGTTTACTGTAGCACATGTATCTGTAATTAAGCCAACCCAATACAAACTGAATTCAGTTTTCTCAGGGGTGAACACTCAATAGACTGGCTGCCACTAAAAGCAGCTATGTGGCCTGCAGAGGAAGTAGTATCATGCTTCTCATTGTAGGACCTTATATACTCCACACTTTTGCTTTGCTTACCTTTGCATAATTATGAACTGCTATTACACTGCATGGCATGGAAAAAAAATATTCACGGTACTGTTCTTCCTCATCCTTTCCTAACTGCTAAATGTGAGCTTTCCTGAGCACCTCCTTCAACACTGACCTGTTCCACCACAGTACAACTGACCAGGGTTTGATTAATATGTACCAGATTCTGAAGGGCTGGTTTGAATAATACCATTTGCTTCACATGATCACATTTAAAACATACATGAGGATGAAGTACAGATGTGGAAAAGGAGTCAGCACCACTGGTTACAAGCGAACTCAAGTAACCAATGCATTTGTCTGCGTAACAGAAGGATGTTTTACTTCAGAAACTTGTCTTCACATAAACCTACTCTCCAGTAAAAGGGGAATGGCTTGACAAAGGGTAAGAAACCAACAGAGCAGAAAAACATTTTTAAGCTTTCATTTCAGTCAAAGATGTATCAAGTGCTACAACATGTCTGCTCATGTAAAGTTAAACAACAGGATTATCTAGTTATAAATCCACAGTCATCTGCTCCCTAATCATTCTTACAGCTTACTATTTTTGTTTATGCATGGCTATTTAGTTGCAACATGCAAAATAGCAGGAAGATTTAAATTTTCATCAAAGGTACTATAAATAGTGACAGATTTTTTCTACCAAGTTTCTGAGCTTTGAATACGCAATACCATAAGAATCTTATTCTTTTTTTTTTCTTGCTACTGCATTGCATATTCTTATTTATAGACTTGTGTGATTATTTCCTACCTGTTCAAATTGCTGATTTTCTTATTTATACTCTCTTGTGATGATTCTCTACCTGTTCAAATTGCTCATTCTCATCTTTGCTTTAATCATTGCTTCTAGAAATTGTTTTCTGTTAGACAGCCTAGAAAGAGAACAGCAGAAGAACTAAGGCAACAAAAACAGATTTATGGATGGGAAAGGCCCTTATTTTAACTATTCTCAGAGACTGGCTGGAGAAATTTCACAGAGTGGTATCTGAAGAAGAAATCCTCCTCCTAGTACTAAATGTCAAACTGAGAGGGTCACATACTCAATCTACAACTGCTAGTGACTCCATCTCAACTGTGGGGCCAGAAAATTTCATCATTTTACAGTAATCTTTCATACTGAGGAATTCTTTTCTGGCATGCTATCCCATCAATGCTGATTAATGTCTGTCCACACAAAGCTAACAAGGGATTGACAGTCTGCTCTATATAGGCTTGGGATCTGCTCATTTCTTTTAAATGTTTTGACTTAGCTGCACTTACAGTATATTAGAATATAACAAAAATGAGTCGACAGAACAAATACAAGAAAAATGGTAATGACCATTTAGGGCCCAAGTGCTAGACCATCCCATTTGAAAACCAATTAAAAGAGATGAGAGTCTTTGTACCTATTCAAGGCATTTTATTGTATCACCAATGTTGTAAACCAGCTGAGTGATGAAACTGATAGTGTCAGTTTCACTCAATTTGAAACTAACACAAATTCTCCAATTACAGCATGACAGTTTTATCCCAGCTAACGGTCTTTCCATCAGCTTCATTCCCCCCAAAGTTGGGATACCTTTATCCTGTGGACTAGAGTCAGTTTTGGTTTCATTCCCAAACTAACTCATTCTCAGACTCCATTCTAGAGAAAGCCAAATTGCTCCTCCTGTGAAAAAGGCAATGCATGGCCAAGAGGTTAGTTTGCTCCTGATAGAGAACACAGATGTAAACCATGCCAAGACTGGCCTCTTCTGCCAAAGGCACTCCAACACTGTTCCAGCATGCTGTGTGTCCTCAAATGCCTTCACATCATGCCCTATGGCAAACGATCATGCCTTTAGCTTCATGTTCAAGAACAGCATTGCTGTAGGCTGTATTATTTTTGGCACTTAGAACTGAAGAACCACACACACACAAAACAAACAAAGAATATGTCATGGCCAAAGAAACAATTCCATGAGCCAAAGGCAATGCGATGTGGTCACAGCAGATTTACTCCAGATAGTGCTAGGGCATTCCCTGTCACAGTACACAAAGACGGTATAGACATTGCCTTTATAAGGAACAGGGAAAGAAACCAATCAATTAAATAAATGATGAAAAACATCAAAGGGAGAGAGAAAAAAATATGAGGAAGGAAGTATGGAAGAAAATAATTGTATTTTGGTTCTTCACATTAGACTTCATGAAATAGTTTAGAAATCAGACTATCTGTTTACAAAGACAAAATCCTGAAAGCGGCCAATAATAGTTTTAGAACAGTATTTGCCAATTGGGTATTTTAATAACATTAACTTAATAGATAATGAACTCTGAGCTATTCATAAAGATCACAAAATGTTCATAAATTGCTACTGAGAAAAACCAATACTTTGTGATAAAAAGGGTAAATATTTAATTAATAGTTAATTAAATCTTAAGAATCCAATTACCTGTAGGGAATTATAAAGAAAACGCTATAAAAGAAACTGAAAGGCTGGAGTAGCGAAAGAAAGAACTTTAAAAACAGGCTGTACAGAAATACTTATCAATCTTCTATGCAAGTGAATGTCAATAATTTATCCTACTCATTTAAATATGCATGCTTTTTTTCCAGTGTATTTTCAGGCATTTCATTCCATAGAATCAATTTCTGAGGTTACCCCAAATCCAAAACAGATGGAAGATAATGAGGAAAAAACAGAAAGTCAAAGCATAATTATAATTTTTAACACACTTTCAGGGATGAACAATTTGTCAAGCTGCACTCTTGACAGAGAATTCACAAGATACGGGAAGCCATTTCTCTGCTAGTGTTTATAGCATAACTAATGCTAATAATACTCATCTAAATAATTGACGTATTAGGGTCAAATCCCAATATCATCTGGACAGAAAAATAAGTCATATTTCTTGATAAATAACTTATAAATATAATTTTGTTATGAAGTAACTTGGTAGTTTAGAAATGTTAGATACTTCTAGTAGTTGGATTTTAGATTATTATAATTCATTGACTTGAGATACACTATGACAATACAAGCCAGGTGACAATCTTTTTTTTGCATACTTTTACAGAAATGTTACCACTGCCTTCAAATGAACTATATCATAAAATAAAAATGCACTGGACATGCTTAAGCCTATGTACAAATATAGGAAGTTATATATATATTTTAAAGTTCCCTTTAAAAGGCAGTTTGCACTTTTAGTACTGATTCCTTAAAATTCACTAAACTGTTAGTTCCTGTTAGTATTGGTTTTCAGTCCTTTGTTTCGTTTTCAAGCTACTGAAACATGCTTATCTCTAACCAATGGAAAATACCTTTCCAACTGTAATGTACCCCCAACATATACCACTAAAATTGAAGAATCCCTTTCATATAATGATTTGTTGATTATTATTTTTTGAGACATTAAGGCTGTGCAGTGGGGTGTCTTCCCTGCTAATGCTTTTATCTAATATTTATATAATACTCCAATTAACAGTGTCATATACTTGCCATTTTTCCACACACACATTTTTAATTCCTTCAAAAATAGATAACTTTCTTGTGCTTCTTAATACTTCTCTGCATGCAATAACTTTTCTAAAATATTTGCCAAAAGTTCAGTAAGCTTACTATGTTCTTAAAGGCTCCAACTTGTGTATTCAAATTTTCCAAGCAACTTTCTCCTCAATGTAAGACAGTTTTCAATCACTTCTAATCACACTTTTTTCTATTCTTGCTTTTCCTCTTCATCAATTTTAAAAACAAAGCATACTTTTAACTGAAGAGCTTCTTTCCTTATAGGTTTTTCCTGATATTATTAGAAGTACCTTCTAGTGCTCTTGGCTCCTCCTACACTATCCTCCTACTCTTATGTTCTCTACAGAAAATGCGTGGCTAGTTCTATAGATTTTTCTTGCATACTATCCATTGCCAGTATCTTCTGGAAGTCTTTATTTACCCCAGATATTTTTTAACAATTACACATAAAATGCACAGGTTACATTTTACACATTTTAATGTGTTATATAAATTTGTCTTTTTAACATACTGAGTTGAAACACTTCATATTCTATAAGCAATGAATCCTCTTTTTATATTACAAACATTTCCTCCCTAGTCATAGGAAGTAAATGCTCCTTGATATGCACAATGGCTTCTACTCAGCACCAGAACACTAAGCAAAGCAAGAAGTAAATGAAATAAACAGGAATGTGTTAAGAAGAGGGAGACAACCATGATGAGCTGTCAGTTACGAGAAAAGCCAACTAACAGATTTGCCTAAAAGTACCAAACCACCTGACAAAGAGCGCAGCAACAGAGATTCTGCTATGAAGGCGTCTGGACTAAGAGGTCACAAAATATATAGGACATCTTGTCTCTAGCAACTAATGAACCCTCAAATTATATCAAAGAGAAAACAAAATAAAAAATTAAATCATGAATCATCTTTACAACTTGTGAAGTACATGTTTTACATGAAGTAAGACATGCTTTCATACATTTCATTGTCATCATTACTTGCGAACATTTGTAACATGCAAAGCCATTCTTTCAGTCAATCCCAAGAGGTATTAACAGTTCTAAAAAAATGTTACTAACCCAAGTATGAGAATTCTCCCTCCAGCTCCAACTATGTACATAGGCTCATAATTTTCACTTTTGAACCACTGTTTGGTTTTGATCTTTCTTATTATTCGTACGTTTGCCTATGTGCCCAGAAACTGATTGATCTTTGTATTTGATCAAATGATCTCTGAGCTGCTCAGTTTTCATCAGAAGAGATACTCTGATGCCCTACTGATTTCAGAGCTTTATTTTGAATGTTACGTAACATGCATACTCATTTACTGTCATCTGTGTTTCTTCATCAATGACTAGTACCGTAAAGCAACTCAAAGGTCTTTATCTTTTCCTTGTCAAAAGTTATCTCCTAAAAAATATCATAAAATAGAAACTAGATCGCTGTTCATCATTCATCACTGATGTGCATGTAGAGCATTTACAATGTCCAGGCACTTTTTAGATTGCTTGTCACTGCTAACACCTTGCACATCTTTCTCAAAGTACTGGGGCTGCTTGCATCTCTGTTTAGTCACTTATTTTTCTTCTGATTAGCGATGAGTCATAGAATCTGGATCTAGCCTGTTTTTTTAAAAAATCAAACTACGCTTCAGTTACCAAGAGCAGTACTTCTTTTTCTACCATCTTATTACTCGTTTTCTCAAACTTGTTTGTAACAATAGTATTTGTCTTACCTAACTTTATCCAGCTAAATGTTATTCAAACTTTCTTAAAATAGGCATCTCTCATAAGAGTGGGATGAATCCCCAGCTAGATGGGCCTGTCTCCCTTTATTACATATAAAAAGAGCATAAACAGCTAAAAAACTCTGCTAATATATGGCCTGGAGCAAGTAATTTTAAATGTTAAAATGGAAAGTGTATAGCCTTAGTTTATGCACTTGTCTCCTTGGAGACATGATGCAAATACATATGCTTTAAAGCATTCTGAAACTCAAGTGCAACCTAAATTCCCTAAAATACAATCTCCCTCTCAAGCCCACTTGGAACTCTATCTCTGGGAAGGTACTTTTCAGTTTAATGGCGAATCTTTATTTGTTGTAGGAGCCAGGTACACACTAATTCATTTGGGACATCATCTTTTTTCTTTCCCCTGTTTACTGTTCACTATATTTGGAGAACCTGAACTGTTACTTCTTCCACTTACGAAACCAGTTTTGCCTGTCACGTCCACCTCAGAGCTTCCAAACTCTGTCAGGGGACCAAGTTATAATGATTTTCTTTTAGTTACCTGCACTGTTTATAACTCTCCCTTTAGTGGTCTCTGGCCTCATTATCAGTTCACATTGGTTCTGGCAACTGAAGAGATGCCAAGTGGTTACTTTTGCTCTTTTGAATTATTCATATTGATTACTTTGACAAATGCGACATACATGTTGGCCTAGAAATGCAAACAAAGCAGAGAGAGGCACAAAACCTCCCTCAATTGTTATTACAATGGCTACTCCAAGTTACCGTAGAAGGTATTTCAATACTGTAGAACTTTACACATTGCAAGCTCCACATCTCATGTTTTCTTTAATAGCATCCTATGCTCATCTTAGTAAATATGGCTTCTTATTTGTTTGAACTACGCAATTTCAGGTTTATTTTTGCCTTCTAGAAAAGAGTTCTCCATTGGCCTATCACATTTTCCGAAAGAAATAGATTATATACAGATTTTATTGCCCTCTTCTCCTTAAATGTTAATCTACTTGTATTTTGACCAAGCTAGGGAGTACAACTCATGCATGCTAAACTTAGTTCAAGTACTATAAATATTGCATATTTCCTAAAGCTGCTTATACAAAACAAATACAGGGTCAGTAAGATCTCAGATTCAATGGATTAAACATCACTAGAGGATCTTTAGGTGCTCAGTTTAGAAGTTGGTTTTCTTTTATAATTAGATAATTAGTAACACAGAAGTGCATGTAACTGTTTCACAGTCTCTCACAATGTTTACTGTCTTTGTTTTCCAGGGCTTTTAACAGCATCAACCTTCCCCGCTCATCAAGACTTTTTTTGGAATGGATCACTTACTTTGTAATACGGTCAATGTTAGCAATTTGCTTCTGGTTCCGGATTATTTCTATAGCTGCCCAAAGATGCTGGATAGCCTTTGTATCTGCCTGTCGCCTCTTCGTTAAGCGTGCCATGACCTGTTTACTTGGTCAGCTGCAGACGATAAAAAAAAATAAAAATAAAGTTAATAATGATTTATGAAATGTATTACATGATGGTCTGTTGCAATAAATATGATTACAAGGAATATTCTGTTAACCTACAGCAATTCAATTTGTATACAGCAGCATGTTTTCTTGTGCTTAAAGAGCAGTAAAAAGCAAAAACTAGTTTATGAGAACCCCTTTCACATCACATAATCTATACAGAAGACAAAAGGCCACCAGTAAAAATTATCAAATTAATACCAAATGACTGAACTTATCAAACTGGTTATGAAAAGTCACTTAGTTCACATCTCAGTTCCCTAAAACTTGGTAAAAGCAAAAGCTACCCTAGCCTAATGGTTCCACAGGCTCCTGCATTGCCCCAAACCCTTAAAAACAGTGAGTGATGCTTGACTGCATCACATGGTGTAAGCATGAACTCCAACACAGAGGAAAAAATGGACCCACCATTTAGTATACAACACAGTTCTCAGAGTGTAACTTTCCTATTTTTATAATTTACAACTATTAAAACCAAATTCACTCTATGAGAAGAAACTATAAGTAGATTTTCATGGACAATAAATATTTAAATAAATATTTTGGAGCAACTCCATTTCCTGTAACATGCTAAAACCCAACAGGACCAAAGTGATTCCGATGGCATTTACCCATCTAACCAACCCTGAATGGAAACATAATGAGCATCTGGCTTTGTTTACAAATTTCCAAAAGCTCGAGGCAATGAGTACAGATAAGCCATAAATCGCCTACAGCTCTACTACAGGCACAGAATCTCTTTTTAAAAGCTTAACGATGCATTTTGATCACTAAATAACTTTCTTCCAGTGCCACCACTTTCTCAATGAAAAAAAATGACTGATTTATGACTGCTACCAAGGTCTATAATTTATTTTAGAGCTCTGTCCTCAAAATGAACTCTGTGGTATGCACACGGATATTTGTAGCTAGCAGAATATTAACTTCAGTAACCCAAAATAATAAAAAAAATGCAAAAACATTACACCATCTGTGCAATGTTAAAGATGGGAATTTAAGTATTAAAAGTGTTCCTTCTCTCAAATTCAGAAAAATTAAACCAGATTCAAGTAGCAGTTGCAGCAATGTAATATTCAAGTCCATGGGATGTACAGGTACTTGTCAACAAGGACTGTCAAGTTTCAGATCCAGTATTTCTCTCACTCTACAGGTGTAATGAAATGAAGTGCAATGTTCTGTTATTAAGGAGAAGAAACAATTTAACAGCATTATACTTAACATTATGTAGCCCGCATTTTTTAAAAAAGAGGAAAAAAAAAAGAGATTATATGAAGTGATATGTGCACATCCAGGCGCATGAGGCACCTCTGGCTGCTGGAGATAGCAGGGAAGGGCAGAACAGAGCAGCGCTCGCAGAGACACGGTGTGGTCACACATTGACCCCATGTTTCTGCTTCAGAAATCTCTTCCCACTGGATTTTGAAGCAAGGGCAAATGGATGGGTCTCACAGAAAAGAAAGGCCAAGAATGCATTTTTGAGGGAAGGATAAGAGTGACTATGACAGACGTACAGCTAAGAGTGACAGCCAGTAGATAGCATCACCTAGGAATGATTTAGAGAAAGAAAGTCTCTGTTGGGATTAGTGGGAAAAAAGACACTACATCCCTGTGAGCTCCTCTGCATTCGTTTCACACACATGAAGCCTTTAGTAAAAAAACCAAACAAAAAAACCCTCCTAATTTGTAAACAAACATGATTATTTGTAGAATTTAGTTCCGAAAAATAGACCTGTAAAACACAAAGGTTAGACACTAACACGAGAAAGGACAATCTTTACAGCCCTGCTATCTCAGCATAAAACTGACTAAAAGTGAAATTATTCTTTTTATTCTAGCTTTCTACAAACTATCTGCTTTAAAAGTTGTTAGCTGATGTGACAGTCAACAGGCTGGACATGGAGCCTCTTATGCAGTATCATGTCCATATGTGAGGATCAAGGAGGAAACACTCATCCTCCTCGACCCTGATATCAGTGTGAAACAACAGACCAGTTCTCAGTTTATTTTGTAATAAATGAAGCGGGTCCCTTTATCCCAACTACTTTAAAAATAACTGTTCTTTTTGGCAGCCTGGAAAATGGCTGCCCATGTGAGAGCCACGCTCAGGGAGCCTGACAGAGGGGGAAGGAGGTGGTTTTCTCTCACTCCCCTGCGACGCCTGGGTGCCAGGGCCGCAACACAGGGCAGGGCCCCAGGGAACCCATCAGCCGCCTCAGCTTGGCCCTGCAGCGCAGCCAAGGAAAGGCTGATCTCTGGGTCTAAGGAATTCCCTCTTCTGTCTCAAGGGCGGGAGAAAAAGCCCACGTCTCAGACAAGGAGTGGAAGAGTGAAGATCACTGTAGTTAGGAGTTCCTGAAGCCCCGTGGCTGCAGAGCTGCACCCAAGATGGCTGCCAGCGGGCAGAGGAAGGCCTCTCCCTGCAAAGGCCCTGTGGGCTCCCCCTTTCCTTTGGCATGCGCTTTTGGAACAAACCTCCCCACCACCACCTTGCCCCGTCCCTACAGCATTTTTGTGGCCTTGGAGCATGCCAACGCTGCTATGCCCCGTGCCAGGGCTAACTCCAACCCACAGTACAGGCACGCACCTCCCAGGTATCCTTCCGCTATGGGGAGGTCACTCTGGGGGACCAGGCTGGCCTGTGCATCCTCCCTGTTTGTCTGGAAATAAAAACATGTTCTGTTCTTTTTTTTTTTGTTGGGTTGTTTTGGTTTTTTTTTCCCAGGTAAAATAGTTTTATTAGGTGTTCTGCCTTCAAAGAATACACATTTTTATTGCTTTGGTTTACTACTTTAGGGCACTTCTGTTTGTCTGGCACTCCAGAGTAGGCACTCCACTACTGAAACATCAGTTCTTATACACCACAATTCCAAAAATACAAAAATAATCCCCCCCCCCCCCCCCCACAAAGCCTGGATCACTTTAGCATTATTTTCATCTTTTAACTGTGTGGTGTAAATGAAATATAGAGCCTTTTCTCACTAAAGAAAAAGATTAAAAGTTTGTGGCATATTTCTTGCTGTTCATTGCAGTCACTCTTCCTCCACAACTAACCACAAAACTCTACTCCCTGCATTCCTGCAAAAATACAAGCATTTTTCTGTATTATTATGAAATCTTAAAGATAACTTTTATCAGACTGTTAATTGTTCATAAAATGCTTTGGAGTGCTACTTCCAAGCAACAGGAAATGTTCCCAGTGCTTCCACATGCACAACTTTTTAATGAAAATAATAGTTTAAAGTTTAATGGGAGACATATTAGATTCTTAAATCTGTATTTATCACTCCTGATTATTTGCTTATGTGTGGGTGCATGCGCATGCAGGGGAACAAGCATAAACATCCAGTGTGTGTCAGCATGTGTAAGAATGTGGCTGAGAGGTTAAATACCAAAAGAGGCTGATTCATCCATGCAGTATTTTAAAGAAGTTTGAACTCCAACTCTTTAAAACCACAACACTGAAATGTACATTTACATATAAACGCTTGAAGATGTTTTTCACTCCCCTCTTCCATTATAGCATTCATTTCAATATCCTGGAAAGAAAAGCTGAAAACTGAAGTAAACATTAATTTCCTGCACATGATGTGCTGGCCATCATGCTTGTTTAACTATGGTGTCCCTTGTCCATTCAAAATTATTTGCTTCATGCCATTTCTGTCACATTCTGCTAGCAAGTTTATGGCAGGATACAGCTTCTTGGAGAAAGGCTGGCAAACAAAAGATAGCTAAAAATCTAAGAATTTATATCATCAGGGTATGTCTTAGGTTTTGTAGACATCCACGGGACCTGCAGCTTACAAGGATTCTCCTAACAAAGGAAGTTTTGTGTGGCTGACTTGCTAGCTCACACACTTCCATCACACGGTCACTCGTGCAGGGGCCAAAGCAAATAATTTACCTTCTCAATTTTCAACTCTTAACTGTTCCTCAGTGCAATCTGAGTCAGGTTTTACTAGATTTCATATTTTAAATCTCTCTTGAATGTCCTACATACAACATTCTGAAAAGTATACCACTTTCTTCTACACGATTTTCCTTAAGAGCTAAAGATCACCCACATTTCTTACAAGCAAGCTCACCGAACTGTGCTTTATCTTGTGAATACACACAGCATGGCTTATCTTCTCAAAGCCCACAGCAAAGTGTGCATTGCCAAGCGGTGGCGATGTTACAGCAGTGGCAAACCAGACTCACTGTCAAAACAGAAAGGCTAGTAGTTGTTAGACATGAGTTTGGACAAATCAAATGCTGTACAGCTGTCTGTTGCAATAGTAGTGGAAATGGAAGTGGAAATTTGCACTGCAAGTCAAAATAAACAAAAATCACCTTGCAGCATGTCTAGGGATTTAGCCCAATAAACCTCCTGACCTGCTGCTTGCATCCAATCTAGCAGATACTGTCAGGTACTAAGTTTAGCTAGAAACTCTCCCTACAGACAGAAACAACTGAAAGGTAGTCAAATCTTGCCATGCTTTAGCTGTTAAATACCATCATCCAAGCAAAATATGATGCTTCTGAAAATTTAACTAATGAATTGGACTTTGCACTGCAGCAGACGGTATTGCAGTTGGGTGCTGCTGCTCTGATGGGAGCTGCTAATTAAGAGCTGACAAGTAGTAGCTTGTTAAATCTTCTGCTTGTACTTTGCTGCAAGTGAAGTTACCTGTGGCGCTCGTCCCTTTCAGTGCAAAGTCAAACAGGTTAAACTTCATCCCTGCTATTAGCCACCATTTGGCTGAGATTTGGTATGCAGTTAATTGCAAAAGAAAGTTTAAGAAGTTGATCCTTGCCACTGCTCAGCAGCTACATTCTGCCTTTCAGCAGAACGGGAGCTTGCTATTATTTCCACCACACAGTGAAGAGAATTCAGGCTCAACAGGAGGAAGAAGCCAGGCTCAGTCCTAGTTTTTGTGGCTTTCATGCTGTGGGACTGGCTGAGTTTGGGCAGCTAGGAAACCTGGACGCAGACTGAATTTCATATTTATATGCACATTATAATATGGGGCCTAGTACTTCTTAAAGTGTAACTTTTTATAGTAAGCATAAAAACTGTATGTATCAGCATTACATAACTACAAAGTAGTTCCAAATGTTTAATGTTATGTTCTTGTATTAAATAGGAGTCTCCTATTAAAATCAAGATTACAAATTTGCAAGTTAACGTAGAGTTTGGGTTCCTGGACTTTATACAAGTCTTTGTTGTACTCTGAAATTCTGCAAGTTTATAGTTTACAATTTAAACTGCTGTTAAAACATATCTTTCATCACCAGTTTAGTGGAAAGGTAAACTCTTTCCTTCTAGGACAACTGAGAGCAGAAGTGGTAACTATCCTATTTTTACACATGGAAGGTGTACATTATAATGTTTTGACTGAGCAGCAGTGAAGGTCACACGTGGGGAGAAAAACAAGTGAAAGCTGAACTTCAGGTCTGCTTCCTAGATATAGCAATCCAAAAGCATGGGGAATAGCTGCTAGGATGAGGACAAAGCTTTTGGCAAGAGTAATCCCACATTTTGCTTACCATTCACTTGTCTTCCCGAGTATGCAATCCTAAGAGCATAATTCAGGATTAGCTGGGCACCTGGTAGCAGGAGACTCTCTTTTGCAAGAGTGTAGGTTATTAGAAATAAAGATTTTGCATACAAAGTAATTTTCAAATGTTTAAGAAAAAGCAAATATTTTGGTATCATTAGATATGTATTCTGGACTTAATTAAAATCCACTAAAATCAACAAATGCCTTTCTGCTGACTTTCCAGGGTTTTGCAGTAAACTTTCAACTGCTGACTGCACTTCCACATCCTCACAAGGAAAATCTTAGGGAGGTGTCCAATGATGTTAGTGAAGCTGAAAAATATAACAAAGGCTTGTGGCTGAAAAAAAGCAAAACTTCTTTGTTAATTAAACTAAACTCAGAAAATTAGACTACAAATTAATAAAAGTCACCAAATTCTTCAGTGTGCCTCTTTGTATTAAGAGATTAGTTCATGCTGTAATGCTGTCATTTTGGAAGTTATTAAGCTACAGGAGACTTCTGGATGTTGAATGTGTGTCATTCCTAATGAAAATCTTTTCACTTCCCTGTTAGATTAAGGTGTACACAGTCTATTCAAAAGAGATGTTTATTAGCATAATTATCCTAAATATTTCACATGTGCAACTGACATAATCGTGCTGTTATTCACAATGCCACCTTCTGCATTTCCTGATTGCTAGGTTTGCAACCTTCATGTCATACAACTTTTTGGTGAGGTTTTGCATAGCTCCATAAAGTGCAGTACAGACAGAAAACAGGACTATATGAATACAAAACTGTAGTGTTCTGCTTCTTTCACTCTGCAATTTAATTTTTTTCCAACTTCAGTACACAGAATACAAGAAAGCTCTTGCTATTACCTTGTGCCATTCCAAGATGGCAGTGAGCCACTGTTGAAACCATGGCCAAGGACAGTACAGAACTAAAGGCCCCAAGAATACTTTTACTACACATATGTGTAAATTCTATTTTAAACCCTTATATTGCATTTACTTCATTTGTATTGTATTCCATTCACAATGATTAAGTAAGTGTCCTTCACTGAGGCTAAGGCATATGATACTTTAATTTTAAGTGCAGATATTCTGAATCATCAGTACACAAACAGTAGAATGAACTCTCTTTTTCTTTTGGAACCAAACATGGACTTTCTTGTTTAATTAACTCACCCTGCCAGAAAGAAGTTGACACAAATGTTGAGGTATCACCCCACATGACAATTTTTAAGGAAGCGTAAGTCAGTGTAAATGGAATATAACAAAGCCTAAGATGAAGCACAAACAACAGCTGCTGAGAAAGACAGAATAATTGCCATACACCCCAAACAAGGCCGTTCAAAGTGGTTTTGTTTGCTATCTAATACAAACATATGTACAGGGCTAAAATGTAATCCTGCATTCTGCTGCCCCTACAGCCAACCCCAGCCTGGAACTTCACAGACAATATCAAGTGCCATCCTAAAAACTGGAAGGAAACTATCCTCTGTTCCCATCTGGCAGAAATCATTGGATAGAACTGTATCTAGCAAAGTAAGTTTGGAGAACAGAACACTGCTGCCAAAGAATGTAATATAGGTGAAAGGGCTGAAAGCAAAGAGCCAACTGTTAGGTAGCAATGTAGCTACACCAACCTCTTTTTTTTTGTAATGGTCATCATATTTTACTTCAGGTAATGGGCCTGGATAAGCTGAACCACGTAATGTATTTTCTGCTAAAGATTTGTCTCAATACAGTTTTTCACGTGTCAGGTTCCACGTTAATCTTTTAAAATAAGCAGTATGTTCCTTAATATTTCAACTTTTAATAGTTATTAAATACATGGAGAATATATATATATTTGTAGCTAGTAACAAAATTAAGTAACATAGGAGCATAAACACCCACACAAGTTTTTCTTTACAGAAGAAAAAATGGTTCAAAGCTGCACCAGGGAGGTTTAGGCTGGACATCAGGAAGCATTTCTTTACCAAGAGGGTGGTCAAACACTGGAACAGGCTTCCTAAAGGGGTGGTTGATGCCCCGAGCCTGTCAGTGTTTAAGAGATATTTGGACAATGCCCTTAACAACACGCTTTAACTTTTGGTCAGGCCTGCATTGGTCAGGCAGTTGAACTAGGTGATTGTTGTAGGTTCTTCCAACTAAAATATTGTATTGTATTCTATTCTATTTCTAATTCTATTCTATTCTATAGCACCACTGAAAATACATAAACCATTAATGCATTTAGCAGACTTCTGAATTAATGCAATTTCAATTAAAAAACAATTTACTGTGGTTTGGCTAAGGCTTAGTTAATGAAATTAAGCTACACTGAAGAGGTTTCCACAATGGAGCTTGCACTAGTATGAACTGCTTTAACAAATACAGTTCTTGTAAAGTGATGCAAGTTTCTCAGGAAGATAAGCTTTAGCTGCCATAGTAACAAAGCCCCTTATTTCCAGGATGATGATACACTAGTGTTAAACAGCCTTTAAGTTCATCTCTAGAAGACTACTCATCTTTGTTCAAAGAATCTTCTATACAAAAGACAGTCCAACATAACTAATTTCAACATCACTAAATAATAGATGGCTCATATGAGGTGTAAAAGATCAACCTACACACTTCTTGTCCCCTATCATCACTGAAAAATAGTAAGTTCTCACCAGATTTGTTTACTTGAGGAGTTAGCACAAATAATACTAGCACCCAAATTGCCATCAGTGATGCTCTGGCTCCCCTGTATGAATGCACAGATGCACAGACACACAAGAAAGTTATACACACATGCTTTGATGTAAAGAGGCTTGAACTAACATGTTTTACCTTCTATTTGCCATAGCCTAAGAGCATGAAGAGGGTCAGTTACAGAGGATTAAGTGACACATGGAGACAGGATCATGTTCTGAACCCACGCTGAACACTTCTACAGGCTTTCTGTGGTTTAACTACATCCCACTACCAAATTCCGTATTTTCCGAAGCAGTCTAAACCTAAATCTCAGGAAGATGCTTGAGGAGAATTCATGGAAGGAGTTAATGCCTAATGAGCAGTCTGAGCTATTTCCCATGTAGACAAGCCCTTAGTAAATAGATGCTTCCTGTCCACTTGCTTGGCTGTAGGGAGCAGAGATGATTAATGCAGCTATGCATCCTGACAGGCTCCAATGCTCACTCGGTCGTAAAAGGGGAAAAATCATGGCCAAAAAAGGCTGACAGTAAGGGCTGAAAATTCGGTTTGGATGATAAATAGATGCCACTTCGATTCTGCAGCTCTCTCTAATAAAAGTAAGAGGTAGAAGACATCTTAGAAAATACTAAGAAATGTAAATGAGAAGAGTAGCTTTTTCTACGAAAGCAAGCTTTTGATCATCATCTTCCTTTCTGTTCTGAAATTGGAGAAGCTTGGTTATTCTGTAAGCCTCAACTGAACTGATGCAACAAATTTCTCCATCTTTAAGTAAGGTATAATAAATAAGGTATGATGACATAAATAAATAAATGATTTTTCATGGTATATTAGCAGGGAATGTAATTCCACATAAAGTCAGTTTCACACTAAACAATTAGAGAGAGAGAGATTTTCCAGGTCAAAGAATTAGGAATGTATGGAAAAGCACTAAATCATGAAAAAATGTAAATTCTCTGGAGATTATGTAAACTATATGGTAAAATAAGTTGATGTTGACTTTTAGCAGTGTAACGTGAGTTTCCAAATTGCTGGTTCTCCTCTTTGTCTGAACTGCATGCAATTGACAGTATCTTTAAAGTACAAACTGTGATTCTGCTGCAAGCCACAGGACTTAAACCTTAGACGTTGGTAAAAAACATTCCTCCACCAGGCTGCATTTTTATTGACAAAAGGCAGCTGAATCAATTTTTGTTGCTCCTTAACAAAAACAAAGGCTGCCTGAACTTGTTTCTTTCAAAGCTATTTGTCGGCCTCTCCCTCTCTATAATAAAAGTACAACTACACAACTTCTGAAACAGCTCAGATACTGAATTATTTGACAGTCAGTGTGTTATACAGGCACAACTACTTTTCTCCAGAAGTCACACCACGAGCAATGTTAGCCCAGAGGAGACTTTCCCTTGTCAACAGTTATCTTGGGGAAAGCTGATACTATATACAGAAAACAAGTGCGATTCTGAACCAACTGAAGTTTCCAAACTGAAGCTCCAAAATGTTTGGGCTTACCCTTGGAAACCTCCAGAAGTAGGCTCAAAATTTACACAGTTAAAATACACTGATCTGTAATGCAGGTAAGACAAGCCAAAGATAAATACTGACAAAGCTTACAGGCTTTTACAGCATCAAATCAAAAGAAACATTAAGGCAGGGAGAGGATCAAATTGTAAAATCTAAGCTTTAGATGCTGCTTCTGAAATTCAAGGCTAATATCAGAAATAATGGACCTGAAAGTCTCATGCAACACTCCCCCAGCTGTGAGACAGTTCATCAAAACAAGAGCAACAAAAAGAATAATATATTGTAGAACTGGAAGCCTTTCCCCAAGTCCTCACCTTGCTTGGTTTTCTGCTGTCCTTTTCTTAGAGAATGTATTTCCTAGGTTGGGCACAGACATCTGGCTTAAAAGTACACTCTGAAGTATACTTGGAGCATATGCTCTCTCTCCTTCATAGGCAGTACCCAAACTCACCAATTATACACATTCCAATAAAGCTTTCCTCTCATCCTGCCCCAAACCAAGTCTATCATCACTCCTTAGTGATGCTTTAATCTCTATCCACTTCAAAAAAAATTCTGATTTTTTTTTTTTGCATTGACATTTCACATTTTTTTATACCTCAAAAGCAGGTAGCTTATTTTGTTTGCACTTTCTTACTTCAGAGTGCCCTCAGCTCTCCCCCCAGAATGTTCATGCCTGGACAAGGACAAAGCTTGCCTACAGGACAATTTAGAGACATGTGAGAACAGCGGTTTTCATGAAAACCAATGAACAGTGATAAACAACTGCATTCATAACTAAACAAATCCTTATGTGGAAAACAGCTGTGTATAATCATGATCCTTTTCTTTTTATCTTTGCTGCAAAAAATGATAAATGAAATGTGGAAAAATGATAAAAAGTAAGTTTCAAACCCACAAACCTTATAATGAGAAACTTTAAAAGAAAAAAAAATATTCAAAGAAATAAAGATCTTCCAAAGAAACTGGTTGGGTAATGACAATATGTTGCCATTACTTCAGATAGCACCTATTTCACAGCAAACCCTGTAACAAGACATCAAGAAAACTTTTGCCTTACCATTGCAGAGTAGCATTTCCTTCCTAGAAGTTGTTTAAAATAGACGGGAGCAAGAACAGGAGGAATATACTACTTATTTTTCTAACCAGCTTTTGGTGTGGCTAATGGCATGGAGGAGGTTGGCAAATGAGCTTTTCTGGCATAGAATTTTCCCCAATACCATGCATGCCACCTCAGACTGCAGTCTCAAATTTGTTGAGCTGTTTCTTTCTGATATCTTGGTGGGAGCTCTAGTGTGATCTCTTTTGATACATTTTCTACTATTTCAGGTGCTTCCAACTCTTACTTCTCATCTTCTCTTACCTGAAGCCAACTTACAACATGTCTTACTTTTTAATATAGAGAATTATTCTCAAGGCTTTTCCAGGACCAGTTGCGGGTGAACTGAATTACACACTTTTTTGATACCAAAATCCATCTCGCATCAGAATGATAGTTGCATTTTATATCTGCTGTTTGACCAACAGTTTGCTATTATATTCATATGCATGTCCATGGTGTATGCTAGAACTACAGGTCAGAGAGACAAAAGGGCCCTCTGCTGCTCTGCCAGACTATGATACTTCTCACTTGCAAAATGATGTTCTGCCTCTCCTCTCGCAGGTGCATCTGAAACCTATTTCTTCAAGCACTGATGATGATGGCGATGACACAGAGCAGAATGCAAAGACCCTTCAGGGAGGAAATTACTTCCTGAACACTCAATAGCTCTTCCTGCTGTATCATTATCTAGGGCTGAGGTTTATTAAAGGCAACAGGACCATACTGTTCTCTTCTCAGACATTTCCTTCAGACATAGAAACACAGGATTAATAATTCTGTCAGCAGAAGCAGGACTTCATTTTCCAGATTATTTCAGTTATTCTACTGCCAACATTTGGCTGGGTTTTTATTTTACTCCTTTAATCTGAGTGCAGATGAATAAGCCAAAGCTCTGACAAAGAGACTTAGCCCTAGAGGGTGAAGGAAATTCATGAAATGCAGGACATAACTGAATAGTATGCCATCCCTGTGGCTACCAACAGAAGTTACAGCCCAGGAAAATTAACTAATCCTACCATGAATCTAACATAAATTTCAGAAAATGTCATTCACAAAATATAGCCTCCTGCTGTGATTTCTGTGAAAAAAATTCTGCCTAACCCAAAGAAAATGAACTGTAAGAGTATCATAACATTATGGTGTTATAACAAAGGGCAAGCCTGTGACTTGAAGCTTGGATTTGCAATACAATATTCTGCAGGAAACAGACAAAATTAAATGCTAGAGTTCTGGCAGTCTTTCCAATCAATATCTTATTTTGTCATGTGGCTGAAGGCAGAAGACCTGCAGTCGACTGTGCTGCTGAAACACCTGCCTGCAACAACTCCAGTTGTGGCGCCTGATGCTAAATGGGGCATTTTAACTCCAGGCTACTTCACCAAGCACTAGAAAACGTCTGAAACACAATCTGACACTTCATCATCCTCTTAAGCTGCTCCCTGTCCTACAGAACCAAACCCAAAGTGGAAACGGAGAGGTTAATTTGTTCATGACAGAGTTTTTGAAGCTGGATTACCAGACTGCTTGATTTCAGACAGCTACTCCTTAGGGAAGGGGTTATTTTCTCACAGAGGTGTACCTTTTATTCTCACATAGTCAAATCCATTAGTAAAGAAAAACATACCTAAATTTGGGAAGACTTCATCATAGTAGTGGCTTCCTTACAGGCTTACACACAGAAGTTTTTGATACACTTACATGCTAAAATTCATTCTAAAACTGTTTAGAGTGTGCTCAGCCTCTATTTCTATTTTACTTGTTCATGCCTGTTTCATAAAGGTTTAATTTCATTTTTCATTTTGCTTTCTTGAGTATGACATGACATAAAGCAAGACTGTAAAAGCTTCTTTTACTTTGAGGACCTAGGTTTCTTTGTTTCAGTGATGCTGAGGCCTTAGTGAGTGCCCACAGTTGAAGTGATCATCTCCTTGTTCTACCCTATACCATGAAATCTGAGATGTTTTTCACTGTTTTCACCTCAATTACCAGAAATAGAATGTGTCTGTCCAAGTGATGACATATGCTGAACAAAAAATGCCAGGAATCCCGAATCGGTCATTTTTAAAGTGATGAAAGACCACAGTATTGTTTTTAGCTTTCACATCTATTCTTCCAGTGTTGAGAGATTCTGACTTTTACCACCTTCTTTCTGTTGAAGAGAGTCTGCTATTTTATTTTTAGACGTGAGATTTCCTACCAAACCCAATTTTAGGTTTACAGTCTCCGCTGAGCTCCAAAAACAGAAAAAAAAACCCCTCCTTTCAGGGAGTGTTTCAGGCAGTGTTTGTCTGCAGCTGCTGCCACCACAGTGGTCACCTGTGGTCCAAAGCACTAATTTAAAGTGACCACAAGAAATTTTACTCCTCAGTCTAGCAGCATGGCTGTTAAACCAGACACTGTCCTGCCTTGGTTAGGGATTGTGCTCCTTCCCCAGCCTTCAAGCACAACTGTTTCAGTGTGCTAAAGAAGACACTGACATTCATGTCGGTCTCTGGATTGCAGCTTCAAGGTTTATGACAGATGGGAAACCAACAGAGGAGTTAAAATCCTGTGAGTCCACACAAAGCTTATAGCCAGTAGCCATCTGGCTGGGGATCTACATAATACCATGAGAGAATGAAAAGGGGAGGGGGGGAAGAAGAAAAAAAAAAAAAAGGCAGTTACATTTGCACTTCCATTTCTCTTCCCCTTCTTTGTGCTGCCTGGTTTGAATATACTTAACGATCACATTACAAATAGTCTTTCAACTATTTCATACAGGTTAAAAACCACAGTATTTTCTTCCTAGCACTTTCCACACAGAAAAACATATTCACTATTAGGCAAAAAGTCCAACAAATGACAACATACAACATTTGTCTACAGTAGGTAACTTGTCAAACAGGCAGCATTTAACAAAAGCATAAGCATTTGAGGAGAGAACAGAGAATGGAAAGCACCAAGAAACCACATTCAGCTGCGCTCCCCCTTGCTTTATAAAAAAAAATCAAGGCAGAAGTTGTAAGTAAGACTGGGCCCCTAAAGTATAATTACTTGGGGAAAAAAAAATGTGGCCGACAAAAGTTACCTAACCTGTTCAGAGAAGAAAGCAGCTATTTACCCCCAAAATGTGCTGGGAAGGCTGAAAATCTGGTTTTCAAAGGAAAAAGCACAAGCTTCATTAAAACCCCCTTTTGCAGAGCAATGTCTCCTGCTAGCTAGAGCCAGGAAACAAGGAAACACGCAAACCTCCTTCACAGACTGACACCATTTTTTGCCTCACCCTGCTGCAACTTTCAGCTAGGCGTTTTCAACCTGTAACTGCGCGTTTGTTGGGGTTTTAGTTTTCTGAAAAGAGTGGATTTCTGGTGTAAAGAAAGAGCAGACCCACTAGACCAAGAATTCTTTTCCCTGTGTGCTGTGTTGCAAAAATGAGAGCATATTAAGCAACTCGAGAACAGGAAATAACGCTGACAAACAAACTGATATTCTTTCCATAGCATGGTCGCTCAGAGGAGGACATTTGAAACTTCATCTCCCCAAATCAAGAAATGTTTATTCTACTTTTGGCAAGGCTGCTGCATGCTTGTGTACTCCTCCTAGTCCAACTGTTTTATGATCCTTTTAGTGAAGTAGATAGTCACACTAGGGTAAAAATGAATATAGAGCTGAAAACCTTTTTAATAAAAGCTCTCTCCTTCAAAAAAATGTTGTTCTATTGGTACCAAGATGGTTTGTGGAAACACACCAGTTTTAAGTGACATGTGTGGGAATATATTTTAGATCCCTTCACCTGATCTGGAGTATCTGGCACCATAGGTGAACCCTGTAGAAGTTCCAGACATACAGACAGTGTCCTACAGTGAGTGTTATTTTGTTAATGTAACCTCCAACATCACAGAGAGATTGGAAAAAACGGATTAAATGCAGACATCTATTTCTGAGCTAATCACTCTATGCTCCCTTCACACTTGACATGATCTACTCAGTGCAACAATTCATCTTGTTGTGATGCAGACATTGCAAATAGGTCAGATGAATTAAGCTCCAAAATTAACCATTTCTCTCCACGGAAGATAGAGTGAGAATAGGATGACTGGTTCATGTGGCTGGACTTAAATCACACACCTTCACTCAGGCCGTCTTTTTTTAACCAACGCCTACACTTATCCAGTCTAAAGTCCTGCTTGAAAATTACTTTCTCAGATCTCAGGTGAGGGCTCTAGCCACCATATTACTGATTTTTTCTGCTACTTTGCCTTTTTTGGATGAAAAATGTCATCAATATGTTTTCAGTTTCCATATGGACCTCTTTGAATAACTGAAGTTATCTTATTTACCCCATCTGTTTAAAGTAAAAAAAAAAAAAAGCAGTTGTGTTTTTCATTGAGAAAGGCTTAAAAAACTGCATGTTTTCCTCAAAAATAAAAAATAATCAGATAAATTTCAATTATAACCATAGTTATATCATAGCAATTCTAAAAAAATGGCTGATTAATGGCACTGTCTGATATAATTTTAATTTTCAATGTGAATAATGTATATTTTCAATTATTTTTTTCTTGACAGATTGAGTTTTTAATTAAGGAAAAAATTGCAGTGTAAGACGTTTTTTCATTTTTCTTACAAGAAGCGTAATTTTTATAAATGTTGCTATCTAGCCAGACAAAATGAAACTGCAAAAGCGTAACCATAGAATTTTCTTGTGTTTCACAACAATATCTTGATCAAGTAGAAACTGAGCTAAGAAAATTAATATTCTTGGTAATTTCAGGAAGCTAACTTTCACTAACGTTGACTCCTAGGTCACAAGGCTGTTTATTTCAGTTCAGTAGTACCTTCATTTAAGGTAAAGTACAAATTTTTTATCTCTTTTTATAACTTTGTGTCCTCTATATGAAATCCCTACTGGAACCATTCACACCCTCCTGATGTTATCAGCATGCAGCTAAGCAAATGTATTTGGTTCCTCTGAGTTTGATTTCTATATGTGCTGCCTGCAACTACCTCCAAACAGCCATAAAAAGAAGCTGCAAACACCTTAGTAGTGGAAATTCTCAATACTGATGTCTCTGTCTACAACAATTTAAAATAAACACCTCCCTTTATTCACAAGGGTTCCTTCAATTGGACCTTGACTTTTACAGACTTCACACAAAGTTATAAAATAGAATGTAAAATAAAAATGTTGGAACCACAGGTACAACTTCCCTTCCCAGAGAAGCTGTATGTGCAGCTACATCCCATGAGCCAGTAGAGCAGCCCACTGTGGAGTCACCCTGCTCACAGGCAATGCCCCAGTACCTTCAAGGATTCCTCTTTATAGAGGGTGCTGGAAAAGCAGTTCAAAACATTTAGGATTCATCTGACACTAGAATTCAAACCATCAGCCTTGGAAGCCATCTTTATCTCTCTCTGTGATTTATTAAGGATTAATAGCATGTTCTTCTACCTGTTAAAACATGTTTCTCTTCCCTAATTTGCTAAATAAACAGTACCAGTATCACTTCCTAAGCTTCTACTTAGAAGGGGGGAACTCACAATTCAGCTCTGTAAGGACCCCTCATTTTGCATTTTAAATAAAATATTTTAACTTCAGCAGTTGTTATTTAGAACAAACTTCAGAAATAAAAAAAAGCAAAAATCAGATATAAAATACACTTCCACTTTTTTTTATTTCAAAAGAAATTGCCTATTCCCATGCATTCAGTTTGTACCTTACTACTGCTTATGCATACAGGGTTTTGTGGGGTTTTTTGCATGAACTATAACAACAGATTTACAATAGAGTTGAATTAAATCCTGAAGTAATACGTAAAAACCATTCACGTTCACTTCTATGTGATAGTGGATCAGGCAATTTTGTGCTTTTGCAGCTAGCAGCACCACCACATCACCAGGCTCTTTTGTTTCAGACTATGCTAGTGTCATTCAACACAGCAGCATAGAAAAGCAGGGCAACATTCTGTGCAAGGTCTGACGCGATACGACGACATACAGAAGACTGCATCCTATCCCTAACGATTGCTAATAGCAACACTTCAAAAAAATTAGATGCTAGAAATAGTTACAATGAACCTTACTAATTGCAGAAGGCTTTGCAGGTGACAGAGAGGAATGAGATGTTTCTAGATGCTCACAGGTAATGCGCTTACGTCTTAAATCATAAGATTTGATTACCCCTCTCTAAGCATGCTTTGCTGTCACTGTTATTAGCCTTTATATCATCAAGCCCTGTTTGAAAATTGGACCACTATATTAAACTATATGACCTGCATGATGAATTCTACAGGCTAAATGCTCGCTATCTGAAAACACTATTTATACCTTACAAAACTGCAAGCTACTCTTAAACATCTGATTTCTTGATTATTTTTTTTTATGAAGCTGGAAAAGCAGAGGAAAACAACACAACCTGATCATATTATTGTATATCTCAAATATATATAGTACATATACTATATATCTCAAACCTGATTTTTTTACTATTTCATTTCCAAAACAGAATAAACTCCCAGCCCACTCCCTGCAATCTCACAGACAGGATCTGTTACTCTTCTCTATACTGTTTATTAGTCCTACACTTTACAGGACTTTAAAATATTTAAAATTTAAAATTCATAGGCTGAAACCGTTGACTCTTTAGCTCTTCTTCAGTTTTTGGTCTCTCACTTATGGTTTTCAACTGCAGCAAGATGACTTTCTGATACACCACTTTAATCCAAACCCCTCCGGTAGGACCACAGAGGAATGAAAATGAGAGTTTCAGAGTTGTTTTCTTCCCCCTTCAGTGATTCTCCTTAAGAGTTATAGATTTTTCTTTACTCTTTCAAGACATCTGTATTGGATTACCCACTCAACAGTAATCCTAACGAAACCAAGATTTATTAAAACAAAGAGAAAATGGAATTTAAACAAAATAGTTTGCTTAACATAGCTGAATTTACAGTTCTCACAAGTTAAATTAGATAAGGCATAAACCAGATAAGCTTGACTTCAGATAAAGAAGAAAAAATGAATCCTGTAGTTTATCCTTTGAAATTAAATATCCTTTCTGACCACACCAGTCAGCCTGTCAATGCCACTTGCTGCCTGGAGACCAACAATCCCCTCTTTTGTCTCCCACAGATATGCTTAATAAACCCCGGTTCAGGTTTCCTAAACATTTTTCCAAAGACAAAAAAATGGTCTTTGGTAAACAGCTTCAGTCTCCTTCTCTGTGGAAACAAAAAACCTTAATTATGATTTATGACTGCCTTTTCAAGGTTTATGATCCTGCTCAAATACTGCCTTTCACTAACCATCTCGGCTGGCTCTATCTAGGTTTTGGCCAGACCCATGGGCAAACCTCACCTAAAGCCGTTCCCTTCCTCTTCCACTTGTCACGAGCAATGAGTCACAGACATGAGCTAAGGCTCGCACTTACGATCAGCTACATCCTAAAACAAAGTCCAGTGGACATTTGAAAAAAAAAAAACAGCTTTGGCTGATACCTCAAATGACTGATTGCTCTTTGTTTCTGCCTTTATAGGTTTTAGGATTCACATATACATAGGTTTTGCTTGAATACGCCGTTTCATTTAGTGGGTGGTATTTCGCTGATGTAAGAAGAGTATGACTGTTGGATAGCTATAATAAAAACTGGTCTGTAATAGAAACTTTTGCCACTTTGGAAGCAGAATGAAAATGGCAAGCTTGTTCCTTCTTATACACATGCAACTATGGATGCAAGCATGACAGCAAAATTGGCTTAGACAAGCAGAACTTACTTCTGTTAAGCAAATAAAGACAAAGTAAAAACAGTCCCACTGAGCAGCCTCCATACTGGAACATGTACCAATACAGAGGTACCAGAAGAACATGGAGAACAGTGGTGAACAGCTCACACCTGTACACTGTGTTATTAAGCCAGTGTAACTCCTCTCAACCTAGAGCATGGTCTAAGCCATTCTCAACTCTTCATTCTTCAGCCTCTCCAAAAAATTTGAAAAAAGGAAAAAAACAACAACCCAGACAAGAAACCCCAAAGGCATTAAAATAATGGAGATACTATTACAGAGCTACTTAACGATACCCACATAAGCTTGTCTGATGCGATACAGTCCAGCACTAAACCTGGACTACTGTAGGCAGGCAACAAAAAGAAGTAATCATTACTCAAAAGCATATTTCTATAGAAGGTTAGCTTGTGACTCTCAGAGCTGGAACTATGTCACATACAATTTTTTGACATAACAGGATGCTTGGAAGGAACCCTCCAGCAGCAGGAATCAGGCTGTGGCTGCACTTAGGTTCCCTAAAGCCAAAAGCAAATGATCTGAGATCTGTTCAATAAAACATTACATTCATTTTTTTTTTTTTAATTATGAAATCATACATGGGACAGTCTTTCCAAGCTCCAGATCAAGTTAATTTCATTCATTATAGAGGCACATAGAGTTACTCAAACATTCAATTAAAATAACCTTACAGAACTGCATTTAGATTGTATCATCACTCTGATGAAACCCAAAGCAAAACATAAAATAAAGGTCAAACTAGAAAACACTACGGAGCAAGTTAATACCCATGAAAAATGAGCACAACAAAACCAAAACTATTCCCCAGTAAAAAATGGTAGCAGAGGATGTGAGAAGGGATGTTATTCCTCTACTTTATTGCTGCTCATCTCACAGAAAAAAAAAAGCCAGAGGAAAGGAATTTCAGCATTTGTAATTGGAAAAGAAAAAGACAACTCTGCCTTACCATGTAACGAGGAACGGAAGAGTTAGAAAAGAAGATGCGTGACCAAAATAGATCCTCACTACTTGTACATCTCTCTCAAGCCCTAGGACACAGAACGCCTGCTACAGGTGATTTCATTTTTTTTGTTTGTTCAACAGTTTCTTACAAGGAAATAATTTTGTAATTGACTTAAGGCAAGGATTCCTTCTTAAAAACAACCAGAAAAAAATCTTAATGCTTTGGTAATCTCTCTCTTAATCCTCTCTATACTTGTCATTGGAAAAGACTTCAAAAACTGATTAATCTAAAGATAATTATAGTCAACTGTTCTCCAAAAAGGAATAAAAATGTATTGGTACTCGGCTAATACACATCTTCCTTAAATAAATATATTACTTAGAAAACATTATTTCAGAATGATTTCAGATGCATACATTATCAATAAAAATTAATGAATCTTACCTAAAAATCCCTTGTAGATTCCTTTCAAAAGAAAGGTTTTCTGAATTTTACGGAGTTTCTGCACACATGTGAGGTAAGTCCAAGATTCTACCAATGCATTTGATTATTTCTAACGTAGAAATGTTTTGATAGCATGCCTGTATCTGTGAGGAGAAGAGAATGGCCATCCTTCTTTTTACAGGAAAAATATGTAATATATTAGCCATAAATTAGCACGATACTTGGAGTAGTAACCATGAAAAATCAACCTTGATACAAAATTGGAATTATTCATAAATATATTAATTTCAGATCCTGACCTTCTGGCTATCACTGCAGCAGAACACAATTAACACTCTCCTAAGGCTCCCACAATGTATATTCAAAGAGGTTTTTTATGACTAAGCGATACCTGAAATGATACAAGGGAACTCTCTGAAGTACTGCACACTAACAAAAAATTAAAAAACATACCTGCTGTGTTTGCACACAAGTATTCCGCATAAGCAATGCTAAGCTAAACACACCATCAGGACAGATTTTCTTTACAGGTAGTGAATTTGGACAAACATTATTGGCCCTACTTTAAAAAAATATGACAGAATGGCAGAAGTCAGTTAACAAGGCAATGTTTTAGAATCAAAGTTTGTCTTCAGTGAGGACAGAGTGTATTTTGAAGACTCACTAAAATGACGGAAAGGTAGGTGGAGTTTTGATAGGTACCCACTACTTGAGGTGGATCCTTGTACAGTGGGAGCTGGGGCTGGATTTCAGGGGTATGTAAGTATGTACCAATTCTGCTAAACAGGCTGACATAATTTCTTTTTTAAAAAAACTCAGGTAATTTTAATTTTAGTAACTGAATTACCCTATTACCAAATACCCAACGCAAAGTGATTAACAATTTTGAGTGTGCACCTGGGTTCTATACAAGCATTATGGACTGCTGTAGGATAACCAACAGATGTACAACTCAAAACAACTATTTGTAAAGCCTCTGGGTTATTATTTGCAACCATTTACCTGAGTTAAAATTGGCTAATAAAGGTTTGATTCACCAAAGCACTCAACTACATGGTTTACCTGGGATTCGCAGGACCCTCAGTAGCACCCTCCATGGCAAGGAGGTGTTCCCCACCAACAGCGGAGCAGCTGATAGAGCCCAGGCTAGGGAGGGCTCAGCTGCCCTGCTGGAGTGCTGCCACTCGCATAAATAATTAAGTATTTATTCCAACATGGTTCAAACCTTCAAACCCTAGATAGCTGCACACTCCCTAAGGTTAGAAATCTGGTGTCTGCATGCCTTGCTTATCCACTAAATGCAAAAGCTGAAGATCATACCAGACAAGAGAAACTAACTCTCCCACAAATCATAAAAACCTCCAGTGAAAATACATTCATCACTGTGATACTGTCCACTGGTTTCCACCTGGAATTTCATTTTTCCTCACCTCTAAGTAAGGAAGAATTAAAATTAAATTACCATGGTTTTTACATTTTATTTTTACTGAGTAAAGAAAGTAAAACTCTTATAAAAACAAATATTAATTAAAAAATATACATTTCAATTTTTTTCAAAAGAATCCTGAAAAGGGAAATCATGAACTACATTTTCTTAATACATTATGCCTACTGTGACCTTCAGCTCTGAGAAAAACTGGCACAACTCACATTTTTAATTACTAACACAAAGCTCTGGATTAGTTAAAGAGCTTATCAACTCTTCAATACTTCAAGTACTCACAACATTTTAAATGCAAAAGGTGACAATTCTCATGATGGCACTGTTAAGAAAGCAGTGGAAATAGTGTATGGTGGTTTTAAATTACACCAGGACAGAAGCTGGCATGTCCAAACCAGTCTGCGAGGGAAGGGGGGGGTTTTGAGATACCCACCACCACCACCACACAAGAGCATAAAGGCAAACATGCAAGGACAGGCCTGGCGAAGAAGGGGCCTCGCAAGGACAGGGCCGAAGATGAAGAGCGCTCCTTGGGCAGGTCCCCACAAGCAGGGGAGTGCAAAATGCTCTAATTGGAGACAACAGGGCACCACTGTCCTCAAAAAGCAGCATGATGATAGGTATGGTAACAGGAGCTGTGCGCAGGTAGAAACTGGCAGAATAAATATTATTCCATGGGATGACTGAGGCTAATCCCAAGAGAAAATGTTATCCTCCACTGCTGCACCAGGCAGCTCAAGGCCACAAGCCGGTTCCACTGCAAAATCCCACATTTCAAACCATAAATGGGTGTATTTGGCCAATACGTTCAGTACTGGACCTGCCATATGGTACAAAGCTAGCTCTAAGTTACTAAGCTTTACCCAAACCCCAGGAAAATATTTAATGTCCAAAGCTCATCAATAACCTTTCAAGAAAAGATACTGACTGGATAACTCGTTTTCTCTGGTGTGGTTCCAAGTACCCTAAAGAAGTTGGGACTTCTTTTGTTACACCATCTGAAGAACTTCAAAAACCTGCCCCCAATCTAAAGCGGGGTGTGTGTGGGGTGGGGGGTGTTGTGTCTTTGTGAGGTTACATGGTTTGCCCAGGATCTGTAAACAGCAAAGACAAACCTCCAAGCTCCATCTCTCCTCCTGTTCTTCCCTTACTCCACTATCATGAATCAGATACAATCCTGCCCCAAAGCTTTACCCCAGGAATTAGAGAAATTATTGTAAAAGACTGCATATGGGAAACATACATAAATCAAAAGTTCTGGCATGAATTCTAACAAATTTGCTTTTAAGAAAAATAGGGTTTCATTTAAATTCGCAGCTCCAGTTATATTCTCTCTCCTAAGAATCAAGGAACTAATTTCAAAATAACCGTGATGAATAAACACTCTCTCCAGTAGAGCAGCAAATCAGGTAGATGGCTATCTTAAAGACACCTGTGCAAAGTTTCACATCTCATCACTGTCTACAGCCCTCCAGTCTCAATCCTGACAACAGTCAATAGTTTTTATGAATAAGCATGTTCTGGAAGAGATGCTGGACTACGTGGCTGGATAAACAGGCAGGTAAGATGGTAGAGAAATACAAAAGAGAAATACAAAACATCCAACAGCTATTTACCACAGGTATCAGCCTAGGAGCTTGCAGTAATGTTTCTGCAGATAAGAAGAAAGATCAAAAACCAAGCTATGCAAGCAGTTTGGGTCTTTTATTTATTATAAGATTTTGGCTTTGTAAATATAAATCAAATACAAATGTACAGCACTGCCAAGGAAATAAATTATATTTGATATCTATACATTAATGTATTCCAGTAAGCCAGACTAAGGAACAAATCTAGTCATAATTCAGTCAAGAATCTGTATAGAACCATGCTATTAAATTTCTATGGTATGTGAAGAACAAAACAAGTTTAAGCAATGCAGTTCTTCAAATCATATCAAAAGCAAAATGACTGCAAACTCCTAAAGCGATGTTACTAATTTATCATTGTTACAGCTTAAGAATATAGCCACATCACATAAATTGCGTCTCCCTCACGTAGTATCTTCGAATCACTCAATCTGAAAAAAAACCCCAACCAAATAAAATCCAAAATGTATTACAAAGAGTCTGCAATTTTATAGCAAAGGAGGTAGCAGACAGTGAAACAAGAAATAACTTAATGGCATGAAGAATTATATGCATTTTGTATTGGACTTATCATTTATATGATAAACAGGCAAGTGTACAAAAAAAATGAGATTCTTGATTTTTTTCTCTTGAAGGGAAAAAATCTGTTGATATAGGGTAACTAGTTGGAAGACACATGGATTTTTTAGTAATCACAAAAGGGACTGAACAACTAGACAGTAACAACTAAAACATAACTCGTACTATGAAATGCATTTTCAATTTTGGAATGTTACAAGGTGCAGATCTGCTTTAACTGCAAATAGGATAAAGATATTCAGAATCCTACACAACAGGCACGTTATCACTACAAAAATTTGCAAACAAAATTCAGCTTTGTCCTTCCTGGATCTCATCCAGAAAGAGTAGTGGACTACATAATTTTTTCACTCGTAATTAAAAAAAAAAAGTCAGATTTCTCTTCTTCTCAATTAGGTATTTTTCTGCAAATCTTTCTTTTCAAAAAAAGAACAAGGGAGACATCAGGGGCAATTCATTTCCTTCAGGTAATCTACCACACTGATACAAATTTTGTACCCTTAATTCTATGACAACTCCAACATTCATGACCTGCTTGCTGCTGTTCTACTTCGCCACAGTGTCTGAGTACTTCTCTGCTGACTTCAGTTATTTTAGTGATTTTCCCACACCAAGAGACTCTTCAGTTGTCCAGCTGATTTGCTATAAATTTTCATGGATTATAGGCCACCTCCCTGACATCCTCCCTATTGCTTGTTATATCTTGTTTCCTGCAGTCGTGGGAAAGGGATACAGGACATTTCATCTGTACTCTGCCTGATTTTCTTGGTGGTCCTTACTTCCTTTTATTTCCCATTTTCCAGCATCTCAAAAAGCCCAAAGATTTTCTAAAAAGAAGCACCAATGAATAAATTACAAATCACCCCAAAATTGCTTTGAAAGTTTAGTGCATATAGGGAACATGAATATGCTAAATATGAGGAAAAAAAAATAAACTCACTTGTGTTTTTAATTGGCAACAGCTAGAAGAAAGCAAGCAACAGAAGTACATACTGGAAAGCAAATTTGAATATTTAAAAATGTAATACTTCTTTTTACTGCGAATGTTATAGCTGCCATTTCAAGATGCTTCATGAGAAAATATGAAGAATAATTGTATGTCTCCATTTATTAATTTATTAAAATACTAATTTTAATAATTTACAATCTTATAAAAAGATTTCTTCTCAGTCTTTTTCTCATTGCTTTTCTTTAGAAAAGGAAAATCTTGTGTAAAATCTGTGCACCTTTTTTTTGAGAAAGAAAAAAGACTGCCTGGCCTGATAAGCACTCTGGAAGAATCCACTAGAAGTCTAAGAAATAGAAAAGCTGAGCTGTGGGAAGATTGCATTATTTTGGTACCAAGTCTCCTGTCTCATGTGCCACTCCTATCTGTTTTAAACAGAAATGACAATGCACGGCCAGCTGCTGACAGCCAGCTACAACACTATCGCAAATAAATTTGTTTAAGAAGGTCTGTCCTGCAGGTATGTCCAAGCTAAATTCCTGGCAGTGTACAGACATGCTGTGACACCAGGAAAGTTTCTTAACCTCAGTTAAAAAAAGGTACATAGCTGTATTCTTTAGCAGTTCATAAATTACCCTCACCTTTGTAAAATGAAAAAAAACCTCAACATATATATTTTGATTATAGCACTCTCTAGGGATTCTTGAAAGATGGATATTCAGATTCAATGAGAGAACACTGAAGAAGCCCCTCCTGTTTAATTACACTCAAGAAAGAAATCCAAGAGGGTGTTTCCAAGTGTAGGGCTCATGTTCTGTAGCACAAGCACCCTCTGTGCTGAAGTTGAAACCTGACAGTGTCGTAAGAACAATATTCAGTTCTCTAAAAAACTATATGGGCAGTTCCAGGTTTTGTCGCAGCAAATGCCTCAGTCAGTGATGACAACAGAACTTCTGATGTCACAGCAAAAAGTAAAGACTGGGCTATGAGGAAATTTAAATTGAAATACAATCCAGTCTTCCCAGAGAAGAGACATTCTCTTTGAACAAAGCAATGGTAGTAGAATACAAGTAAGAGAATTGCTAGCAAGATTTGTTGTCTCTTGGTGTAGATTTTAAGGAAGATTATTCCATTGAGGAAAAGGATGCTACTTATCGTGACATTCTTTCACAATTTATTAGCAGTTCCTCAATTTCACAATCACACTGATTTAGTTATCAAGTACAACATTTGCTACCTTTAATGTAGTACTTTCTTTAAAACTAATTTGAAATCAAAGTGTTTTTCATGATTTATATGGCTTAGGCACAATTTCATTTCCTGCTAGTAAAGGGGTATCATCAACTTGAAATTCCAGCCATTTTTACAGAGCCATCAAACAATTTAGTGCATTAAATCTGCTTGCCTTTCAGTTTTGCACTTACCTTCATTTTTATCAAAACCACTTTCTCTCCATCTGTTGCTCCCACAAAAATAATATGCACTATTTCTTACTTCTAATTTTCTATTCTTCTAGTGATAAAAGTATTGGCATATTATCTTCATCTGCTTCTGGTCTTAGCAGACCTGTCCTCAGAATAAAATGGAAGTGTTTGCCTTAGCAACTGTTCCCCGCTAATTTATACTCCAAATGCCTAATATAGCAAAGTGCTGATATTGCTATTTTACAGGGAGGAAATCATGCCATAAAGAAGTATATTCAAAATCTGTTACAAGCACACAAGTGAGACAGCATGACTGGTAAATCATTTCAGAAACCTGATGAGTTATTCTCATCTGCTCCATACAGAGCTGCTGAAGCCAGTGGTGGCCAGTGCACAGCTCCTGAACCACTCCTGGCTCAAAATATTTCACGTGTGGTTCCCATGAGGCTGCCAGTCATTTATCTGGCAACAAGGCCGTGTTGATGCAGCCGTGGCTGAATAAATTCAAATTATTGGACTTGGAAGAAACAAATTAACAAGGGTTGATGAAGCAAACATCACCCTAGCACTCAACATTGAGACAAGTCCTGACCCACTTTTGGGAACCCTCAGCTCTCCCAAGCACACGGTAGGGACGGGGGCGGGGGGGTTAGCTTTTATTCATACAGGACTTTTAGTCTGCAATCCATAGGGTGAGCAAGTTTGGTCATACTCGCCCTATACAGTAAACACTGAAAAGCAGCCATGATATGACATGCATCTGATATAGACATCATGACAGGTTCTTCCACCTGAAAATGCTAATGATTAGTAACTACAGCCTAGCTTCTGATCTGCATTTACTCAGCCTGGCTGTATATGCCAATATTGGTCTGTGCCTTAAGTGGCTTTTTACTCTCTTCCACAGCCATCTCGTTCTAGACACATTTATAGAGATCATAAGAACCATAGGGACTGATCAAAGACACATCCACTGAATTCCTTGAGTATCACATGAAGCTACACAAATAAATGGGATTTTCATGGGCTATAAATGGAGAAAGCAACAACAGGTAACAGCATCATTTCAGTCTAGAATGCTGGAGAAATGTCAATGTCTAATTCACAACAAATCTCAATCGTATCTTATTAATATAAGCAGCCTGTAAGTAAGTTATAAAGATTAGATATTTTTACTGACTCAGCAAACAGACCCCCATGTTTCAAGTAGGTTCTTTCTCTAAATCAAACTCTGACTAGGACTGGGTATTATGAGGAATCTTGAGAATCTTTTACTTTGAAGACAACATGAAGTATCGTGGGTCTTCTCTGGGGAACCTTTTTGTTGTGCCTAAGAGAAGGAATCCTAAGGAGAAATGTGTCCTAAGCTTGGGGGCTCTCAAGGTTGGTGTCAGCTAATTGAATCCTTGGAGGGAATGGTCTCTAGCCTGTGGGATCAGGAACAAACTTCAATTGAGGAAGTTACAGGAATTAATTTAAAGGAGACAGACCACATGATTGTTCCCCTGCCTGAAAAATTTACTGTAATCCACTCTAAGTGATAGGGCAGAGAAAGGCCAACAAGCTGGCCAAGTAAGTTCTCATACAGCACACACATCCAACATGGTCCAGTGTCCCTCCTCTACAGCCAATTTTGAAAAAGCAAGGAGAGAAAAGTGGCGTCTCTGTGGTGAGCAGCAGCTGGATAAGGCTACTAATGTTTTTTCTGCAAACCATCTTGACTGAAGATCCTGCGGCCTTGAATGCTTTTATGCTCGCAGCACTCTGTAAGATTTATTTTTGAATTTTTTTCATTTTATAGTTGGGGAACCAATACACAAAAAGCTGTGTTTGGAACGTCAGCAGAGGTACCCAACTCCAGCACCACAATTGCCAGGGTGTGCAATTTCAGAAGTCTGACAAGTGGTTTTTAGCCTCTGCCCCCAGTGAAATCAAAATAATTACATCCAACAACTAACAATATCCAGGCTATTCTGCTGTGAATAGTCCTGGGCATCTCCAGTTAGCTTACAGCTCAATGCATTATTTTGGTGACTTCATGCAAAACAGAAATAGTCCCCATCACAAATTTCTACTACAGGCAAAAAAAGCATGAGCACATTAAGCTGCTTTCGCTTGTCACCCCTGATGAACTTCATATGGCAACCAGACCAAAAGCCCCCGCTGAGCCCCCTAAGCTGAATGTGAAACGGAAATATCACAAAAAACCACTGCCAGCATCCCAGAACATGACTCACACTGCTTAAGTACCAAATCATTACACTTAGAGGACTCTCGTCTGGAGATTTTGTATGGATAGATCAAGCACTCTGAAACTACATTAGCTGAAGAAAGTAGACTGAGCGCCAGGGCTCCAAACTTGGTACAGCCTCCTCCCGTGCTGGTTAACTTCAGACAAGTCACTGCATATCTCTGTATTACCAGTTCCAAATGCAAAACTAATTACACTAATCCCCTTTGTGTAGCACTTAAACATCTACGGATGAAAAGAATCATCCTAAGAACTATTTATGTTACTACAGCACAGCACCACAATACTATGTGGAAAGCCAGGGCCACGTCTCTTCTGTCAGTCTATCCTTCCTGACAAGTATGAATGCAAAGTTCAGAAATTACTACAAAATGCTGTTTATAATTGATGGACCTTCCCGCACAGAGTAAAATGGGGAACTGGTAAGGGAAAACCACTGAAACAACACAGGGAATGCTGTTAACTGTTCTAAGGGCCAGATTTTCAAAGATGTCTGAAGACGGAGATGAGATCCATACGTGGCGGGATTTTCAGAACTAATGTTTATTCAAAGTCCCACTAAGATCAATGGCAGCTAAGTAGTGCAGCCTTTGCAGACAGTCCCTGCAACTTTAATCACCTTAGCCATTGAAAATCTGACCCCAAGTAAACAAACTAAGAAGACGTTGTTTAAAGCTACTTGTATGACTATTGTGGAAAACTTTTGTAGACAGAAATGTGACTTCTAAATTGCAGTTTTGCAATTCATAAATGCTAATGAAATCCCATGCTGTCTGCCCTGTGATATTTTTTCCTATTAAAAGCTTGTTCTTTTTTTAACCTAATAAGTACATCACTAGTCTAAGCACATTCATTGTTCAAAGTTCAAATTTATAGTTCAAATAAAAAGAGAGGTCACTTACCAGTAACCAGAATTCTTTCAGGCATGAGTTCTTCATGTGTATTCAAACTAAGGAGCTATCTACACGTCCCTTCACTTAAGACTAGCCTTACATCTTTGTAGTGAGTAAGTATATGAGATACAGACTGTGCCACTTTCAGCTTCCTCCAAATCATACAAATAAAACTCAGGGAACTTCCAAAAATTCTGAGAGAGAACAAAGTAATCAAAAAGAAAACATAAATGTAAACTACACAGTAAAATAAATAAATAAATATATCCTATTGGTAAATCACCTTTGTCTCTTTTTGAGTGACAGTGCACAAGTGCAGTTTATCACAGCAACTTAAACAACCACACCTGGTCACTAAGTACCTGAGGTCCTGGAGTCTTTTGTACAAACCACTCTAACACTTCTTTACCAATATATATATTTGAGTAATGTTACAGCACATAGTGAAGGTAGGGATGGAGCTCCAGGTAGCATCACCCCCAGCATCTCCACTATTTCTTAACAATGTTGTGTGCACTGGAGTACTCTCTAGTAACAGCAGGAGATTCATCGTAGCAGTCTGATAGCAAATTTTGACACAGTCTCCAATTGACTTTGACAGGCTGTGTGGGAATGGCTGCACTGTTAAACCCTTCAGAAAACACACATGAATAGCCTGAAGCATTTGAATGTGTGAATATAGAAGTAGACAACCCCCGGCATAAAAGTATAAGAACCAATTTCTGGTTTAGAGGCAGAACACCAGAAATAAAATTTGGAGATTAAATAAAACCTGCTGATTAAAAAGTATAATTCTACCATGATGTGAGGAGAAAATGAAGAAGAACATATGCATCTCCTGCAAAAGCCTCTGAGGAAGTGGCTTTGATGAAAGCAGAAGTAGTAAACACAAAGCCCAAGACCTTAATGAGGCTAAGTGAGAGTTCAAACTCGTTTAGCCTTAAGCAGATATTCCATAAAAGCTTTAATAAATGATACAGAAGAAAAAAAAAAAAAACAATGCTAAGAAGCCACATGGATCTCATTCCCAGAATGTGCAGCACGTGGGTGCTGAATGGTTTTCCTCGTTGGAAGTATTCCTGCTTCTTTCCATAAAAAAAGCCGACAGATGACAAAAAAGCAGAGCCAACTAGACAGCCACCACTAAATGGGTAAGATGCCTTTCTGCCCCACAGTGCTGAAAGATGTGTTTTCAGTGCTTTCACTCACACACAACACGCTGACTGCTACCACAAGGACTTGTGATGGCATTTTCAGTGGGCATGATCCAGGAGAAAGATAAACTTATTTAAGCTGGGTTACACGGGAGCTAGAAGAGGTCAGAATAAGTGATCGGTGTAGTTCTGCTAGCAAAGAGCTTAACATATCTGTGACCTAAAGTGAAAAATATTTTTGTTTAAATTCTTTCCAAAAACAATGCCAAGACAGATATTCCAAAAAAGGTTAAACAGACCAAAATAAAATTAGAAAGAACCACAACTTTCAAAAGCACATGCATTGTGCTAAATCTCTTTTGTGCAAGTACATAGTACATTGTGTACTACTTGCATTAGCAAATGAAGTCATGTAAAAACAACTACTAACAATAAGAAACATCAATGTTAATAGGCAAATTCCAATATATTTTCAAAACCATTTTTTCCCATTTCTAGAAAAATAAAACAAACAAACCCCCACCAAACTCTCTTTTTGTGAACAATCTATTTGAGACAAGTATGATTTCACTCACAAGTACTATTCAAAAACATTTCTCTTGAAAGCATTTTGAAAATGAAAACTGTTTAGAACTTTTTCCCATGTACTTATAATATCTGTGTGAAATGGGTACATCTGGGCTGTGGAAGAAGTGTCCCTAAGCAGGCTTATGTATTTTTGGAAGAACACTGTGACAGTTCTTGTAAATATTAGGCTGCTATGGTTATGCAATATGGTCTAATATTGGATTATTTTGAACTCCTCTGGAAATCTATTCCAGGTTAACTTTGATTATTAATACCAATCAGTTTTAAGAGTAAGCTTGCAGCTTTGAAGTTTGTATTTCTACAGAACACCTCTCCACAACAGGATGTGGCTTGGGTTCTTTTTTTCACTTACCTGTTACTCTACAGTAACACACAGCAAGCTCTTCCTACCATAATTTAAGAAGGATTCTGAGTGACTGAGTGGTAAAGGATAAAACGTGCCTTTGTATGTTGAAGAGGAACATTTCTACAACAGCAGACGATTGCCACATGATTGCCACATGCAGATTTGTGATTGCCTAAGTCCTGCTGACATGTATACACATCACCGCATAAACTGACTCCCCTTCCCTTGTTGATACACATGTAAAATCCATGCCCAATAACCCTGTAAAACTATATATATAGTTTTAACTACAATACAAACAGGCATTATTCCTCCTACCAGTGAATTATATACATTCCTGCTGCACAATATATCATATGTTTAACAGTGCTCACTACTCAGTAACTTAACCCATGGTGTACCAGCTTTTGCAGGAGTATCTTCTACAAAGCGTTCTTGGAATTACACCTCCTCCCTTTTGTCAACCCTCCTAGATCTATCTAGTTTTCTCCCCTCTCTGCTTTGTCTACATCACCCCTTTGCTGTGTTCTTTGACACTTGCATGTACACTTTACACGTCATGGATTGCACTTTCTCTTCTATTTAATAAACTCTGAAAACATACCTCTGCTATGAATGCTATTACTGAATGTGCCATTTTGTATTTTTTGTGTACTGTATCATGCCACACTGTATTTATTCTTGCACAAATACTAAATGCAATTTGGAGCAGGGATTTTTGTAACTTTCTTAGCCTGTGCTGTTACTTTGTAAACTGCCAAGTGCATATGCATTACTATGTCAATAAACAACAGTAACAAAATCCAGAAGAAACTTTACAAAAATGTAGGTAGTCAGAATGTAATTACCCAAACTGGAACTTGGCCAGGACAAGAAGTCAAGCATCCTTACTCTTACGGAAAGTGCCAACATATCATACAAATGGCTTGGATGAGTCAAAATCACAACTACACAAATACATACTTCAAATTAAATTTACACATGCAGTACACCATCATCTATCGCTTTTTAATTATCTAGCATACCTGTCAAGGGTGCTAGGGCCTCATTAGCAAACACCTTCTCAAGGCTACCTCCCACTTGTGCAGCTTGCTGTAGCCTGAGACTCAGGAAGTAAAGGTCATCATTTAATTCCTAACAAAGTGATTGTAAAGCAGCACATTCTGCCTGAGATGTGGGGTTCTTGCAACAATGGCTAACTGGCAGCTCTCCATCAAGTTTGGCAGTTCAGTTAATTTCATCAATTCAGTGGAACTTGGAAGAAATGCTCAAAAACAGGGTTGTAATTTCAAAGTGTCAAGAGCTCGGTTGTTTCTTAAGTTTCATAATATAGACATGAAAAGGTCTGCTATGAATTGTAATACTGTACTTCAGTTATTTGTTCGATAATCATCTGGCCACCATACCCACCAGAATGGACTAACTCAATGGGTACCTGTTAACTCCCCTGTGCAGGAGGGCTTCAGCCTGCTTCACCCATGTAGCTAAACACCCTTTCCCTTGACAACTCCTAAAACAGTAATTCAGCCACCCAAACCCTTTTTCAATATGCATCTTCAGCACCTGAAAAAAAACTTGCGTTAACACTGACTTTTTGCTTCTATTATAGTTCAGTTCTCGTTCTCCTTTGTCCTGCAGCTGGGTTTCAGCACCATCTTTTTTTAACCTTGCTGAGCTGCCTTCCATAATTGAAGTCCCTATTTACCAGTAAAGAAATACACACTGTGGACACAGCACATCGGTCTAGTTTCAATGCTCTTCCAGAAGAAAGAGAGCAAAAGTATCAGATCTCTATTTAACCTGCCTTGCTGCACTGAGGTTTACTCAGCAATGGGATGGCAGTCATAAAACCTTTAGTGAAGTCCCTCCTCTACAGTCAGACTCCTCATATACGTTGCTTAAAGAAAGTAATCACATCCTAGAGTGCCCAGATTAAAGTATAACAAGAAGTTGTACAGAAATTGTCACAGACTAATACAATAAAAGCAAAGGGGCTACTAAAATAGTCTTGAGTGTGAAACCATTGAATAATTTGCTTATTAAGAAAACACTGCAAATAAGATGAACAACTGGCCCCTTCCTCTGTTTAGCCTCTCTGCTGAAGGTATAGTAGCACTGAGAGATACTTAACACTATGAACTAACAACGCTTTCAGTGTACATCAGGAAAGCACAAGGAAATAAGCCAAGCGATCCAGGTGCAGACAGCGGGAATCTCTGGATTCTTAGTTTTCATTTAACAAGAGGGAAATACAATTCCCATCTCGTATGAAGCATGACTTTCTCGTTCTACCTGCATTCAGACAGACTAAAACAATACCTCAGAAGAGCACAAACGTTCCTTTTCATCTCTGCAGGGAATATAACTGAAAAGCACATGGGTGACCCTTTAAAAAACACTGCTGCCAAATAATTTACCATCTCTTTTTATACAAAATACTATCCTAATTGCATACCAATAAGTCGTTTATATCATTGTGAGTAGCTCCCTCACTGAAAATACAGAACACTTAAGAGCATCACAACCATCTTTTTCTCTGCTTTTCACTGTCCCACATTAGCTGCTACCACATTTATTTCCCTTTTTACATATCTAGATCACTGGGCTTCTACTATTGCAGCACTTACAGCCTAGGAAATTAGTTTCCCACTGCTTCTGGATACCAAAAATACAAACTTTTCCCACATTTTTACATGATTATACTTAAAGAATAAGCAATATTTGGAGTATTTTTTTAATTTCAGAAAGTTATTTGGGGTTATAATTTTAAAATGTGGCTTTCATTTTTATGCTCACAAACTACATCTCTTATGAAAATATTTAATAGCAAGCTGCTACCTAATTAGATGACTTCATGTTGCAAAATTCTGAATTTAAAAGCAAAACAACTGCCAAAGAAGATCAAAAGCAGATTTTTTCCCTTTGTTTGCAATGATGTGCATTTTTTTCTACTTATATTATGTACAGAAAAAAAAAATAAAAGAGTCGAATGATAAGACCATGAATTCACATTGTTTTTCTTTATACTGTTTATAAGTTAACTGGGATGTGTGTAGCTTCTTTGGTTTTTTTGGTTTGGTTTTTTTTTCCAAAAGTGACATTTAGAAGCCAATAACCCTAAGTATATTACTGAACTCCTTAACAGTGTCCGATAGGTAGATGACCTAGCTGCAGTGTGATTAAATAATCTAACTGCTAGATCAACGAATGCAGCATGAATTAAAATGGCTGCAAGCTTCTCCAAGCATAAGATTAGAGATCCAAAAAAAGGTTTCTCTTACTTTTTATTTTACATTTCAAAGAAAATGTAACTATTTATTAAAAAAAAAATAATTCCATATTTCCCTGACAGAAATAATACACTATTAATCTAATATATGGTGACTAAACCATATATTTTTAATGTCAAAGATCTGACTACATTTTGCCATTCTCATACTTGACTACTCTCATTCAAGGAAAAGGCACTCTCTGCTCAAGAAACATAATGGTGTTAGGATCTGGTCCAAAGCGAACTGTTATCTCACGCGTGAAGATAATGAATGTTAATTTAAAATAATGTTCTTTCAACTCCAGGTTTTTTTTCATATAATCAATCAGGCCTGAAAATGTGTGCATGCGCTCTCACTCTCGCACACTCTCTCTCCCTGTCACTCATCCATAAATACTTCATTATATATTCTCACTTCCAGATATTGAGGAAAAAATTTTCCGCAGGTGTAAACTAATATTGCTCCACTAAAGTTAACAGTGCTGCACCAAATTAGGTTAGCAAAGACACTGATCCTCTCGCACATACACTGTGACATGTGTACCTTGACTTTCACTTAATGCACATTTCATGCCAAACACTCCCTTTCCTCTTTTCATATGTGCGTTTCCCAGCTCTTATTTGCACTCAACAGACAACTGCTATGGCCTTTCATTAACTCTCCCCTCAAGGTCTCTTATCTCCATCAAATACTGTGCAGACAGGCAGGTATACATGGTTCTTTTCTGCAGCTGAGGAAGGCGCTCTCGGTAAATGCCAGAAGCATACTGCAGTGGGAGGCTGCAAGGCATTCAGAGAGGACAGAACAGGTTTGACCTAAAAAGGAGTAGGTTTTAACATTATTCGCTAAAATGTTCAATTTATTACAGTAAATGGAATCTAAAACATTCCAAAATTGAGTAAATAAAAATTCTGTATATGTAAAAGCAGAAACCATAATCTAAATTATTAATTAGGGCACTAGTATGGGGAAATGTATTCTATGGCTTTCTACATCAGAATACGTTCTACATCAGAATACTTTCTACATCAGTATTCTACAGCTTTCTACAAACAGCCATACTATTGGCTGATTTTTGACACCTTTTTAGGAGACATTTGAGATTGGCAATGGCTGGCGACAAGACTCTGGATTACATGACATGCTAGTTTTACCAAGAAAGGCAATTCTTGTGAAAGAAGAGCCAAGCAACAATTTGGATACCATTCCTTCCCACTGGCCCAGGAAACACTGTAACTGCTTACCCAATAACTTGGCAGAGCAAACCACTTTCTGCTTCTAGGCTCCCTGGCACACCTGTACTCAAAGCATCTGAGCCATCAATCAGCTTTCACTGATATTTATCATTATTTCCTGTACCACTATAAGAGAAAAAAATCATTCCACTTTATCAAAAGCTGCACGCCTTCAGAAATTAGTGCTACCAATTAGGCTTACACTTGGATAACTTGTAAATGGGTAATTTTTATAAAACTTTTTAAAACTATTGAGAAAAAGAAATGTCAGCATGGATTAGAAAACCTAATAAAACTGGCACCAGGAGACACTGATAATCCCTATTTCCTAAAAGGAACAAGGTGAATAACAAGAGATCTCATGTCTGGAATCAGTGAGAAGTTAGGAGTATGCCAATGAGGTTTTTATAAAGAAGCCTTCTGGGAGCCAGTAAGTGGAAGGCGTGCAGGAAAAGGAAGAATCTCCTCATTACAACAAGTATTTCCTATAAGTCTGTTTACTTCAGGTCAGTGGAAGATGACAAAGCTACAAAACTGAAAGATGCAATTACAGATTAAAAGGGTCCATGTTTCTTGCCTTCCAACACTGTCAGTCTGAAATGCTTCCAGGTATGCATCAGCACTCTTGCTTCAAAAAGGTATGTCAGTGAAATAAAACAATCTTTTTTTTCTTTTTTTTTTTGTTAACAAGCAAGCAAATGAACAAGATTTTAATATAGCAACTTTTAAACCTGACAACACATTCTAGTCAGACTGATAAGAGATCAGACACCACGAGTTACTGATGAGCAAATTGTACGTGCCTTCTCTCTCTTCCCCACATTTTACCAAGACCAAGAAAAGATTTTACCAAGCTATTTTGATTGGTGAAAAAATTTGTAAATTCTCCTTTTTTATTAAGAAAATGTTAGTGTCAATGCCAAATTATTCACTGTGCCATACTGTCTTCACATGTCAGCATGCATGTAATGACTGACACTGAAACACCCAGCTTCCTGAGAGAAGGTTCACACAGTAGGTTCTTGGGAACATCCTAAAGTCTCAGATATAGTTATATGAAGCTAAAACTGGTGCCAATATGGTGCCAATGAAATGGCACCTATGAAATGCTTAATGCTTTGCTTCAAAATAGAAAGGAAAAAAGTTTTCTGAGATTTCTGAACTGCAAAACAAAGAAAGAACAGAAGCACAAGGTGAGGAGAACATTACTTTTTCTATACTCTGTGTTGTATGGAGCAGTAAAGATGGCCTGGGTTTTGCAGGTAAATGCTAATGAGTCAAGGATGAGGGTGAGTCAACGTCATTTTCAGAATTCACAGATTTTCAATTTATGTTCAGTGATTAAAAAAAGCTAAACTAAAATAATGTGATTCTTAAACTTGCTTTCACATACATAATTTCCCTAATTTTGAAAATACGTTAAAAATCCTCAGTTTCCTGATGTATCTGTCTCCTAGGCTTCCTAATGCAAAAATAAACCTTTCTTCTCATAATGATATCAGCTTTTCCTGTAAGATCCTTCGGATTTCTTCTTTTACCAGTTCCCTTTATTTATAATTAAGGTTTTCTATAACATACAGGATTTAAGACATATAAAAAATGTTAAAAGTCACTAACAGAAAAATGTTATCTGTGTTTCCCCTGTTCTTTTCATAGATACTGTAAATTCCTTCAAAGACAAATGTACATGTAGGAAAAGTGCCTTCACTTCAATGGGAACAATCCTCAACATAAAATTTAGTATGTGCAAAAATAACAAGTCACACTGTTGATATTCATAAGGCATGAAAAATGCCCATGTAACACTGCATACTCCAATAGAAGAATCAAAAATATAACATTACATAAAATTATATAGACAAAACAAATTGTAACTTTGTTCTTTCTTGAATACTGGAGTTGTATGTAAAGTTTTAGTTGTAAAAAATATTTTTTCTAAATAAATGATTCATCAGCATGCTCCAAGGCCTATGCATTTTTGTGCCTTTGGGAAACAAGTGCTTATAAGATCAAGATCTCTATCATTATATTAATATTAATCTATTGGTAACAATAGATTTTCTGCAGTGAACATCATCAATTTTCATCAGTGAACAATCAGTGGCCTGTGATTACATTTATGAAATAGCAATTCTTTTGTTTTGATTTTCTACAATTTTGAACCTGAATCTTAAGTAATTGGTTGGGGAGAGGGGATTATGCATAAACACTGGGTTTAAACTTGTCTCTGAAGTCAATGACAGCTCAGAAGATACCAATTACAAAATCAACAACTGACCAAAAGGAAAAATGAAGAAACGAAACCCACACCATTCTGAGGTAAAACTTCTTTAATTTTTGTGTTTGTGATCACACACACTGCAATGTTATGCAAGGCACAGGCTATCTCCTCTTCGGAAGTTTTCTTTTACTGGCAAGGACACCAAGAAAATAGTAATAAGGCACACTCAGCCAGTGCAGACTTGCTGTTACTTGGTTTCTGACTTGAGAGGCATCTGTAATTGTAAGCAGGTATCTGTAGTGTGAGATCCTGTCTTACTGAATGCATAAATGTTGTGCGAGACTTAATAGGAAAGGATGATAGCGTGCTAAGAAAGATAAAGCTCTCTTCTCTCTCAGATCTTGTCAAAGATTTGTTGAGCAATAAACATATCTCACATCCTTTTAATTTATTTTTTGCTGTATAATATTTCTATCTACTTTGGGATTCTGCTAATCATCTTTTCTCAACTCCATTTGGTTTCACTTCATCGCTTTTCCAAAAGGATCCAATAAAATCTAATGCTGAAAGATAAGAATCGCTCTGCTAAAATTAGTGAACTAAGTACCATATCCCGTGAGTCACTGCATGCGACTCCCATCCACCTATCTTTAAAAGACCAGATAATAATGCCATGCTGTAAGTGCATGAGATCAAAGCACAAATACCCACTTTCCAAAATGCGGCTTTTGAGTACTACACCTACTAGCAGACTCCTACGGTCTGTAACCAAAACATTAGTTAAGTTAGCCGCATTAAATTCATATTTTTGAATATAAGGCAAGCTGGTTTCATGTTTGACATACTAACAAAGTGAAAGAAAATGAAGCATAGGAGAAATTAAAAGTAAACAGCAAAATGTTTAACTTATTTTTTAAAATTACTTGATCTCAAATCCATAGTATCCTATTACGGACAAAAATGAATTAACACAGTGTGACCAGTTCTTTACATGTAAAAAATGCTATTTCCACGGAAAGGGTGAATGGGAAGTTACTGGTGTTTCTGTAGGTATGCTCGACTTCATTTTCTAACCAGTAAGTGGATTTTAGCACTTCAGATTTCACTGTCTCTGGTGCTAGAATTATGGTATGAAACTAATTCTTAACAAATATTGCAATGGAGAGTTGTATGAAAATCATAATCATTAATTTGCAATGTTTTATTCTGCAATTATTTAATCTTGGAATTCAACATTGAATACAATGTAAAGGCATATGCAAAGATACTCTGACTGTTGGTACACCGGTAACAGTATTTTGTTTACATTTTTTAATATTTTTGTAATTTTGAAATTACAACTATTAGGATCCTGCTGTTCTAACCAATAACATACTTTAAACCCAAATTATATATCTCTATACTTTCATAGCAGAAGCTTGGGCACTTCAGTGAAGTGCAAAAATGAGAGACTGGAAGAAAATCAAAACCAGTCTCTTAGTACACAAAACTCTCAGTAACTACATTTGGGATTTATCTACATGGTACAGCTATAGGATCAGGCTCTGACAGGATATTACCAAAGCTGGCTGACCTAAAATTAGACACCATGAGCTTTACCTTGGGTTCATGGACATGTCACAGAGTATCACCACTGTGCCTGCTGTTGCCTGCCCACAAGACTGAAAGACTGTCTTCAGGGAGAAAAAAACAGGAGACATAAAAAATATGAATGAAATCTTACTGAAACATAAGGAAAAAATCAGCCTCTAGCACAGCTTATGATTCAAGCTAGTTCACCTTTTAATAACGTGTATTTAAAGAAACTGATTGCAGCCATCTTACATCAAAAAGCATCTCAAGCCAACTGTGAGCATTAGCATGACTTCAGACAATCAGTGAAACAGTATAGTTAGAACAAGCAGCTTATTTACTCCTTTTGAAATAAAAATAATGTTAAAAATCCATTATATAGTTATTTGTCTAGTTTTACTCCTCAAAAATAAATTCTTCTTATAATTCAATATTCACAATGTAGTTAAAAATAAATAATAAGACAAGAGTTCAGGCTTCCTCAATTAACTTGATGGTAGACATCGGTTTAAACAGATGATAAAACTATGTTTAAAGACTAAAATTGAAAATATGGGGAAAAAAATCAGCTTGACCCAGCCCTGGTGTCGCAGGGAGATGATGTAGAGAGGCCTCTGAAATCAGACAGCTCCATGAGCCACAGTAGTTCACCAATTCAGCTTAGAGGCCACAGTTTTTATTATACTGTACACAGCCACTCTGGTGTCTATCATTCTACTTCCTGTCACCTCCACTACACCCAGGAATGAAGATTTTTTTTGAGAAATGTTATTTTCCACCATTTAAAGGCAAATTTGAGCTTTAATTCAAGAAAAAGTTTTACACACTTGTTTTGCATTTTGTATAGATGACAAGATACTCCTTCACCACTACTGAACTTGCAACTTTACACAGCACTGAAAATTACTGAAAACTTTTTTAGGAATGTAAGAGTTAACTTATTAAGAAATTCCTGCAAAATTGAATCATTACCTCTTCTTATAAACTACTTATTTTGCAGGCTATATTCTCCCGACTGGCAGATTAAACCCTAGAACAATAACCCAATTATGAGCTAAATTTACATTCAACTGATCAAAAATCATCCAGAACCTGACAAGAACACTCTTTGTTCACAACATTTAGCACAAGCAACACTGACAGACTAAAATGTATGAGCTATATAAAAGATTTCATACATTGCACTGCCCAGCTACCAAGGGCACCGTGCTGCAAGTACTACTCAAGTACTATGGGAGTGTTCATCACATCCTGAGACTAAAAATACCCAAAAACCCTCAACACATAGAAAACCCTATAGATAAAGAACATGATCTGAGATTAACTCCTAAACAATCAGTACAAGAAGAATGGCTAAAGAGAGCCCTACTACATGGAAGGAAACCCACCCCAATTAATAAAATCACGGGTCAGGATTTGAAAGAAATATACATGTATTTACTGCATAGACACGGGAAAAAAATTGCTCCAACAATTCTGACACAACTCTTGCAAAAAAACCCCAAAATTTTACCTCATTAAGGAAAGCAAACTCTTGTATGCCTCTGGCCAGTAATTTTGAACAACTAAGCATTTTACGAACCAAGTTCATCACTGGTGTGAGCCACCTTTACCTTGCATAGATTATAGTCTTACTTAGCATTTTTTAACAACCTGCACTATGGGTAAAAGACTTATTTTACCGACACTTACGCCACACTGGAGCTAGCTAAAAAGCCATTTAAGAAGAAAATTCAGAAGTTTACTGAAGACATCATCATCACCCTTCCCTCTTTCATAACTTTTATCCTGGACAGATTCACTGCCTGAAGTCCTTACACACTTCTATACATAAATGCTCTGAAAGTCTGGAAGGCACTAATTATGAAAACTTGTTACAGGTATGTCCAAAATTTGTGAACTTTAGTTGACTGAAGTTGGGTACTCAATCCCAAAACAAGTCTCTTAATTCCAAAATTTCCCCTGACTCTCCATTTGTGTGAAATGAGACAACCTTCTAACAAACTAGACAATGCAGACATTTATGGAGAGGTTTAGATGCCTAAAATTAAGAAAACATCTTCAAATGTTGCTTTATTTCTTTCTGAATAAAAAAAAAAAAAAAAAAAAAAAAAAGAAAAAGTATTTCATCCTAATTCAGAGATTGCAGATAGCACAAATCAGCAGTCCCCAAGCTGTGGTGGTTCACTGGTAGAAATGCACAACAGTCTAGATGTAGCCTAAGCCACTCCAAGGTCAGCTTCAGGCTAAATTTATTGCCCATCCACATAGTTTTCTTCTCCAGGAGCACACCACTAAGAGCACCCAGTGGGTTATATTTACCTGCAACATTGAAATGCTGAGCACACTTCCCAGCCTTTCACCATCTCATTTGTTCTTGAGATGATATTAGGCTGAAAAGATGATCCAGGCTCTTCCCCAGCAGAAGCCTCAAGTCTTTCCTAAATAATCTCTTCTACTCTCTGCTACGAAGGAAGGCGGGACCCCCAAGCAATCTGAACACTAGCTGCATACAGACTGCCTACTACCTACACATAGTACAGACACACAGCATCAGATCACAGCAACCAACCTAGCAGTCACATACTGCATGCACAGCAATTACAGTCATGAAATTCTTGTTACTTCTGCAGTGCTCCATTTTTCCTGAAAAGTTAAGAAGTACTGCTCTGGCTCACAATACATATGGAATAAGACAAACTACTAAGAATTTTAGTTCATGGTGAATAAACTAAATTTGGGTTTATGTTTGTATTTAAAAATAACAGCTGCAGGTGCTTGCTTAGATTAAAAAAATAATAATGCACTAGTTTAACTGGTACAAAGCGCACTTCCCTGTTAAATTAAGTGCTATAAAGCTCCAAACTGTGGAAGAAGAGCATCTTCTAGCACATCGTCAAAGTCTTAAGACCCCTACCCAACATCCACTCACAACTCCCCTTACACAGATGACTTCATCACTAGTAACTTCCATCACAGTGTCCAGCTCATGAGGAGTGAGTGAGTGATCTCACTCAGTCCTTTGGTGCTGAACCCGATACCAAGGATCAGTTGCAGATGCCTCTTCTTGAGGGCAGAGACCATCCTCCATAAATCGGAGTCACCAACACAACAACTTTTTTCCTCCACTCATTAAAAACAGATCACTATCAGAAAGATAAAGTACTCTGTTATACTACCTAGCCCATGAACCATTCCCTTCCCATAGCAAGTATCTGGTCAAAGCAGAGAGGGTTTGTTTAGGCATGGAAAAGCTGGCATTAAACATAAATCCATGCTTGTAACTATTTTGTGAGTACTTCCAGTTTTATACAAAACAGCAGTCAGCAAATGCTCTACTTCCCTAAAGACTTTCTGTAGCGCACTCAGAATGGTTGATAACAAAATAATAATAATAAAAAAAAAAGTAAAAAAATGTGGAGAGATGCCAATTCCTTCACACTGAAGGATGAGGGACTAGAAAAACCCAAGGGACTGCAACCTGAACCACAAACTGGCATTTCCACTCCCACTCTTCCCGCCTCCCGACACCTGTCTCAGTGATCACCCCTAAAGAATTAAACAATTTCCTACAAAGGATAGCAACAGAAGTGAATAAATAAATAAATAAATAAATCAGCATTTCTAGGTGAAGAAAGCATTCTCTACTTTTGATCCTTTCCATTGCAATAGGATCTTCTCAAAACTACAACAAATATTATTACTCCTACAATACAGAGATCATGGCAGATGATTCCAGGGTGTTAAAATGTCAAATTCTACAATTATAAGACCAACCACAACCAAATTAAAACAGTTTTTCATCCCTTTTCCTCTTCTCAAGCCACCCTTGCTCTAGTAAAGTTGTTTGCCATATTCGCAGAAGACAAATAACTCGCAAAGTCTGCTGTATTCAGGATAAGCCCCAAAGGACACACGAAGTTTTTCAAGTCCTTAACATCGGGATTTTACAGGGGGCTGGTTTCTGAAACTCACGGCAGGCCAGGACAGCGCGCAGAAGCTCCCCACCATCCTCGCCGTAGGAAACCCCACACCCACGCGTGCGTCCCTCCCCGTGATGGAGAGGAGAGGAGGCAGACAGGCCTCTGGACAACCCCTGAGGTGGGGGGCATAGAAAACACCTCACAAAGTGACCCGGAGGAGTCATCTGGAGACACGGTTTGGGGGGCGCGCACACACCCCCACACCCCCTTCCCAGAACACCACAACCAAGCCCCTCCACAGTTCACATTCACACCTGACCGCCGAGTGCGGCGGGGCTGCGGGCAGGCCCTGCGGAGCCGCGGGCGTCGGGTGAGCAGTGCCGGGAGGGCCCCGGCCCGCGGGGCTCCCGCACCCGCAGCGGGGGGGGAGCCGGAGAAGGACGGCGGAGAAATTAGCCCCTTCCCTCCCTAACCCTTCCCCGCCCCCGCGCCCTACCCCGGTGCAGATAGGGAAGGCGAGGAAGCCCCCGGGGCTGTGCCGGGGGCCGAGGCGCTCCGCCAGCAGGGCGATCCGGGAAGCCAGGGGGCCCCGTCCCCCGCCGGCCCTCTCGGCAGCGCCGGGCGGTAAGGCCGTCCCCGCCGCGGGGGTGGCGCAGCCCGCCTGCAGCCGCCCGGGGGGAGGAGGGATGGG
>JAVJGJ010000047.1:61621360-61635394 GCA_035590215.1 Microhierax caerulescens | reverse complement strand
TAATATGTTTTGTGTTTGATACCTGCACTTACTAAATTTTTCACATTGAGAAATAAATCCACATATTTTATTTCTAGTATTTGCATGGTTTATAGCCTCTTCTTTGTGCTGAACTGGTGCTAATTTTGTTCATTTGTTAACATAGAAAGGAAGATTTATCATACCCATATTTCAGTTCTTAACTGTAGGTCATGCTGCTTTTAATCTCAGCTATTTATGTGAACATTTTCCCTTTTAGATGACAACTTTATTGCATTCACTTTGGAAATAGTGTTGCCTTTGAATGGTTTAGCACAGAACCAAGGTGTTGGGACAGTCACATTTTAACTCTTTCTCCCAGTCTCTAGAGATCTAGGGAATCCTGCTCAAGTGCCAGTTAAATAAAAGTTGCATTTCTTTTTTTTTTTTTCTCTCTCTCTCTTATTTTTAAAAGAAAAAAAGCATTGCCTCTAGTTAGGGATTATGCAAATTTATTCTCTAAAGACTGTGACTCAAAAGCAGGTCCATATATTTAAATTTCCTTGGACCATGTCAGCCATTTAGTATGTCTCTCAGCAAGTACAGACATTTGAAGGGAGTAGGATGCAGCCAACAATTTCATTTTTGTTTAAAAAGTCACAAAAAAACCTGCTTAGACTTTTAAACGGTAAACTTTTACACTGCAAGCACTCTTTCATGCTTGCAGTGTAAAAACCATTGTTAAAACTATTGAGGTCATGTGAATAAAATGCTCCTGTTTCCTTTATTTGAGCTCTGAAGCCTGTTGTATGCAAAATTGCAAACAGAGGAGCAGACCCTGGGCAGAGCCTATGAAGGTCACTGAAGTCTCTGGAAAGATTCCCGTTGACTTTGGTAACCCTGGAATCAGAAAATAGGTAACTTTATTCTGGACCAAGCAGGATTTCCAAATCAGTGGAACGCCAAATATTTTTTCTTCTGATTTCTTCCTGTCTCCATTCTGTGAGATACAGTTGCACAGGACTTAAGGCATTTTATGCCTTAGCTCAACTCCTCAAAAAGGTGCAGCGACACTGGTTTTGGACTAGTAGAAGTATTCTGCATTACATAAGATCAAGGTAAACATGAAGGGTTGGTACCGTTTAAAAGTCTAAGCAGGTTTTTTTGTGACTTTTTAAGCAAAAATGAAGCAGAGTGTTAGTATTGAAATCTGTGGGTGAAGTAAGCAGAAAAATTGTGAAATACCAGAAATAGAAAGAATTGTATTTAGAAAATGAATTAATAGAACTGGTGTTATATAATCACACTATGCTTACATTTAACACTATTTTTCTAATGCTATTCAGAAAAGTTGCAAAATGGTAGGTGTACACCTGGTAGAGACCAACACAGTTCTGCTGATAAAAACTCAGGAAATTGCAAGAAGTTTACAAAAAATTTCAAAGGGGATCCTGTAATAAACATCAAGCTGCAAAGCATTGCAATAACTTATTAATTAGTATTGGAAAAGTGATATGAATTGCCAAATGGATTCTTGATTTGAAAAGGGGGCAGAGTTCCCTCCAATTCTCTTATTTAATATGCTTCATTTTAGAATCAAACTCATAACTTGACTATATGAAAACAGGAAAAATTGACTCACAGAAAGCCTGTGGTTGAATTATTTTCCTGGACTCATTTTGTCCATAATATATACAAAATAATTTATACAAAACATTCTATCAATTAGCTTCCTGAGAATGTGATGATTTACTTATGGAATTTTATTTGCTTCCTAGTACTGAACTGTGAGCATATAAGGTGGTAGTGCACACTGTACATATGAGCAATAAAAAAGATAGTATGTGTCTTCTAGAAATCATAGGACTCAAGTTTACTCCAACAGATCTTCAAAAATATTAAAGAGACAAAAAACCCCAACCCCAAACCCCTTTAAGACCAAGACAAAAATGTTGGGTTTTTTTGCAAACAGCCAGAAGACAGAAATATTTTATATGCATGTAAGCATACATGAAGAGACAAATTAACCCTTTCTGTCAAGTTGGAAGTACTGCCCAATGAGTAAGAACATCATATTGAAGCAAGGATTACAACAGTAAAATCTTTCGTTCCCCAGGCATTTAGTGGCTGGAGAATGAACTCAAACTATATTTGTCGTAGCAAATTGGCTTCTCTCCACCTTAATGTATGTGACTTCTGGGGTCAAGTGTCCCACATTTGTATCCACATTTGTATTTTACTGGTCAGTATGGCCACCTAGATGACAGATGACAATAGTGCTAGCAGTGAACTTCTCTTGCCTTTTCATTACCACAGTGAACGCACTCAGGTCCCCCTGATGGTAAAAAAGATAAACCAAACCAGATTTATGCACGGTGTTTTATAACATGATGTCCATAAGGAAAAAAAATATAATCTACAACCCCCTTACAGAACATTAATTGCATTGTTAAATTGTGCTATTTGCAAGAATTTTCACTCAGTCCTGCAGAACTCCCAGGCTCAGGGAATGTGGGCAGGTATGAGCTATTTGTAAGCAATTAACTTGCCACAAAGTAATGGTGGCAGTTCATTTGAATGCCTTCATGAGAACAAAGTGTGGTAAGGAGACATATCTTTGGAGTATTGGAGTCTTGATTATTTTTGTCTCAGTTACTAAGTTTACATGGCACAATACAGACTTAGAAGAATCTGCACTTGAGTTCTAGCTTACTGTTCCTGGGAGTGTAAAAGTCAAATCTGAACTCATTATATGTGATAGCAACTTAATTACAGTATCTTTGTGGGAATACCTGATCAAATATGATACTGAAAAACATAAAAAAGACTTTAAAAATTGGGAAAAACCATGAGCTGCCAAAAGTCTTACAAAGAGATGTTTCCAACCTTTCTAAAAGGTGAGCCCTTCTCTTAAACAGAATAAAAATCATTCTTCCTTCCAGAAATGAAGAATATAGACCAGAGGTATAAGGCTAGAGAACATATGGCATGACTCAGTAGTTTAGTAACTCTGAAAGGAGCTTATGGTCATGCCAGGTAATTAGTTGAACATGAACTTGCGTAGTTAATGAAAGGAGGATATTGTTGCAATAAGTAAGGTAAAGTAGAATGGATCAGAGGAGGAATAAAGAGCTGAAGACCAAATTAAAAATAAAAAGCCTTTGCTGTATTTCTACAGCAGTAAGTCTACAGGAAAGTTGTTATGCCAATGACTTAAGATTAAAATGGTGTATGTGGACACTGTTGAGAAGTTAAATGAATTTGTTATAGCTGAGGCTTCAAAAAGAGGTAGTAAAGAATAAAATACCAGAATAAAATGCCCTCTGTAAATTTTTTCAGAGGAAGTTTGGGTTACTATTTTGATCATAAGCAACAACACTGATTAGTAAATAAAACATGTTCCTGCCTATTGTCCAGCCCTGACACTAGCCTATACAACATGGCTTACATTCAGGTGGCTTAATTCTTTTACCTCTGAAATACAATGTTCTCCTTTAAACAGCCTATTGGGAATAATGTGTGGCTTGTACTGCCCCTTAAGTCCTGCTTGACCTTTTTTTTTTCTTCTTTAGAAACGATGTCAACCATTTAACAAAATTGGTGACCTAGTGCCAGGGCCTGTGCTTAGGCCTTAGCACTGCTTATTTTATCATACAGACATCGCTTCTTTATTTATACTACCTGCATACTGCAATTTCTAGAAAAAGATGTGAATCCAGTTATGCTTAAAAAAAAACCATCTACAGACAACCCTGAAATCAAAATTCCAATAACCATTACCCTAGACAAATAATTCTGTTACTATTAATGTGAGCAAACTCTTTGCAAAGCAACTACAAGCCTAGTAAGCAATGAGAGATGGATTTGAATGTGTATTTATGGAAATACAATTTACAATTACTAGAATTAAGTACATTATGTCTAGTGCCTATTTGTATGTGAAAAATATTAATTTGATTTTTTACTATTTAGTTCTCAACATATATTAAAAAAATAGAAGTGCATAGGTGCTGTGTATTGAAGGCGCATGATTTTCAAGCATTTAGGAACTTCTTAAACAGCTTTTTGACTTGTCAAGACATGTTTGAGTTACAGGCACAATAATAACTGAATAATTTATTTAAACATACATGTACACGCTATCATAATTAACAACATTAGAAATGTTGAACATAAATGTATAAAAATAATTTCTGTAAGTCAGAAAAGTTAATACAACCTTAAGCTCCTTATATCCTAGTTTTCAGAAGAAGACAATGTAAAAAATAGAAGCTAAAAAAGTAGGGCCTGTAGTAATAGCAACAACTGTCACATATTCATTTTTGTCTCTCTTGGATATTAAAATGGCTAAATAGATTTGATTAAACTTTTCCTTAGAGCTGCCCTGGAAAGGAAGCAGCTATGACAGATTTCATCCAACAAATTACTTATTTTTTAAATTGAGGCTTATAATGAAAAATCTTGGCATTATTAAATAGTATTCCTCCTGTGGTACTATGAAGTAGAGAGGGGACAGTGGAACTCTACTGCTGTTTGTCTTACGATAACCATAGAATCTGTCTGAACTCCAAAAGACTTGCTCCGTATGCCTGTGGTTTACAGAGGCATATGTGTGAATCTTCTAATTCAACAACAGAAGACACATACTGATTATTTCTGTTACACAGTTATTGCTGATCACGTCCTATTCTGCAGTTCATTTTTGGTAAATATTTCTTATTTTCAGACAGTCTACATATTCCTTGTGCTAGCATTTAGAAAGCACAATAAGTTGTAAGTTAATATCACTGGATTTCGGGGAAGGGGAAATGGGAAGAAAAGTGATCTGATCCCCAGAATCTTGTTCTGAACAGATCAAGTAATAGTGCATCCAGCTCTCATTTATTAAGGCCAGGAAGAGTGCAGTAGTTAGATACCTAATCAGAGGTATAACAGTATAAGTTTAAAAAAATCACATACAATTTTTTTTTTGGCCACAAACAAATGTTAAATCCTTAAACATGATACATAGTCAAAGAGACACTGAGAAAATTCAAGTTATGATGCCATTTTAAAATACTTTCTGTTACCCACTGAGAACCATTTGTAAATACTTAGAAGTTTGAATGTTCTTTGTAAAATATAGTAAGAGTCCCTGCAATGCCAAAATTTGTAAGTGTAACTCTGAGAGCCAAAAAAACATAATCAGGAATGATTCCTTATGCTTTCATATTTCCATTGCATCTGTGCTGTTGGACCCTCTATTAAGCCACACTCTACACCTCTGAGTTCAGAGGGAATTTAAAGCCCCTTAGAAGTCAAAAACATTTAGTGTGAGTCAAAAACATTGAGTGAGGCCTTTAGAGTTGTCCAGTTCTTCTGTTTACATTGAAATCTAGCAAAGTAATCTCATAGTTTTGGAGGTTGTTTTTACAGGCATGAATACAAAAGAGAAATAGGAGCCCACTTTTGATACTTTACAACAGTGATTTAACCAGGCAGAACAGGAAACTCTATTCTGTCTTTCTAGTAAACTCAATAAATCTGTCTTGTTCCACTAAGTTTCAAAGTGTACTGAAGTTTGAGTTGTAAATGAGCCGGGGCCTGCTTCTTACCTTGGGAAGTTTTTGTAAATGTTTAAGTGAATATGAGAAGAAATAAAACTTTATGATACAATAACAGCCTAATCTGGATTCCAGTGAAACTGTGTGGAGTTACCTTACACAAGGTAACTGTGTTACCTTACTGTCTGCCTTACACAACCTGAAGAAGTAACAGATCACACAACACTTACACAACCCATGCCGTACCTGACAGGAGACTGATCCTTAAAGGAGAAACAAGTATATGCCCATGTACTTGGGGATAGTCAAAGTTCATTTTCTGTCTGTCATGGGGTAGCATTGGTGACAGTCCAGAAAGTGAGGAAGGACCTGAGGCCCTGCTCCGCTGGAGAGATCAGCAACTGCAGAGTCAACAAAGACACACCAGAGAAAAGAGAGGGTGAGAGAATAACGTTTTTTTTCACCAACCTTGTTGTTTTGCGTATTTTTTTTTTCTCATTTTATCTCTTTTCTTTACTACTTTTCATCTTGCTCCCTTAACTTCACTGACTGAATCTTCCATTGCAGAGAAGACTTACATGAACTTCAAAGGAGGAAGGAACGCAGTGGAGGCACAAACCTTTATATCTGAGCGGACATTGCTCAGGAGGGGATCAGCGTTATGCTAGTGTGGCCTTGACTGAATCTATAGTTTCCAATACTAGAAACGTATGTGTGCACCTGGGTCAGTATTCTATTTCCTAAGATATTTCCTTCAAAATATTTTGTAAGCTATCAGTTTTGGGGGGGCTAAGCGTTTGCACAAAACACTCAGTCCTGTATATTTGTGCAAAATGTAAAATAGATGCCTGGCAGGCAAATGTAGAGTACATACTGCCACAGTAAACTGGTGATTGCTTTCAACTTCATTGCACAGAAATATGATTCTCCTAACCCCTTTGCTTGAGTTTGATGGGAAGAAGATCACAAGACTTTCAAACAAGAACAGCTAACAACAAAATAAGAAGGAGCAAAGGGCAGCTTAAGCTCACTGCCATAGCTATGGGCCTTAAAGCACTGGTGCTTCTGGTGTGCATGGTCTAAGGTATCATTCTTGTGGGCCAGCTCCCAAGTATGAATAACTGTAGCCAGGTCTCCATTTGAAAGAACTGTATGCTATGTACTGAAGAGGCACTGAAAATAGAAAGCTGACCTGATTGTACTGTCTGTGAATGGCAGCATGGTTTTCTATCATAATGAGTGATTTTGTCATTTGGAGATGTTGTGGGTTAACACCATCAGGCAGCTCAGCCCCACACAGCCGCTCCGTCACTGTCACTCACTACCCCATCAAAAAGGAGAGAATCAGAAGAGTGAAAGTGAGAAAACTCGTGGGTTAAGACAAAGATGATTTAATAGGTAAAGCCAAAGTTGCACACTCACATAAAGCAAAATAAGAAATTAATTCACCACTTCCCATGGGCAGGCAGATGTTCAGCCATCTCTAGGAAAGCCGGGCTCCATCACATGTAACAGTGACTTGGGATGACAAATGCCATAACTCCAAGCATCCCCTTTCCTCCTTCCTCCCCCAGCTGTCATTGCTGAGCATGATGCCGTATGGTGAGGGATGTCTCTTTGGTCAGGTGGGGTCAGCAGCCCTGGCTGTGCCCCTTCCCAGCTCCTTGTGCACTCCCAGCCTCCTTGCTGGTGGGGCAGCATGAGGAGCAGAGAAGGCTGTGCTGCTGTGTAAGCACTGCTCAGCGATCGCTAAAGCATCACTGTTTTAACAGTGTTTTGGCCACAAATCCGAAAGAGCATCTTATGGGCTGCTATGAAGAAAATTAACTTAATCCCAGCCAAAACCAGTACATGATATTTTGTTATTACAATTCATCATACAACTCAAATCTATTGAGAAGGGGGGTCAATAGCATCCTTTCTAGATGAAGTATTTACCATAAGCACTAGTGCTCCTCTGATCTTTTTGATAAAGATCAGTGTTGACCCCTCCATCTGTGCAGATGGTCAGTCTAGGACTAGTTTGCTAACCAAGGGAATTAGATTCTTATGATGTTCTCTGTGTGCAGGCCTTTTGAGTAAATTCTTTAAAAATATGTTCAAAAAGATGTCTTTTAGAAGTAGCTTATATTTGTTACTACCTAGGGCATAGTCACTATTCTATTTTTCAGCCCCTATTCAGCTTGGCAATGCAAAGCTGCAAACAATGTGATTTAATTTTGCTGGTTGGAGATTCAAATATTGAAGAAAATTGCTGCTTATCTAGCTTTAAAACAACTTCAACCAATGGCATTACATTAATTTTGAGGTGGATCTTCTTTTAAATGGTCTTATCTAATATATTTTTTTAAAAGTATTCCAGAAACAAAGCAGGGAAAAAAAGTGAAATTCAGTTTTGGGAAGAGTGAAGCTTTTAGTAACAATATTCATATAAAAATGATAATGTAATGAGAGATTGCAGGAGGTGATGAAGTGGAATGTTAAGAGGAGGTGAGAAAGGAGACATACCTAACTGCTGTTACGAAAGCTTTGTAAGAGAGAAGGACTTCAGACTTGGCACATATCAGAGGCAGAAACATCACATACATTTTTAAATAGGCTGAGACATTGCTGAATGTGTACTCCATCCACTTCAGTACGTATATCAAAATGTAAATGAGAAGGAAATCAAGTCTTGCTATGGATACTAACACCTGTACATCAGGAGGTACGAGTTTGCCATCTATGAACATATTATTCAATGCTAAAATACCTAGCTGCACCTTATTTGCATAGGCATCTTAGAAGACTGCTAGTTTTTCCTACTAAGTTCCATTACAAATGCAGTTATAAAAATAAGGTATAAAAATCCATTCACTATGTGGCTTTAAGATTTATTTCTGATACCTTGTGGGAATGGTTGTACAGTCTTGGATTCTTTTTCTGCTTTTCAAGAGAACATGAGAAAACTGAGGTGTATTTGCAGTTCCTTCTCAGGTCTATAGATTGCTTATCCTACAAGGCTACTATCAGTGACAGTCCTGTGATTTGGCCTTCAGTGTTGAAAAGGTTTTTTTTCTTCCTTCCAGACACTCCAAATGCTGTATTACATTGGTTGCTGACAGTATGGATGGGAGTAAAGTCATCAGGGTCAGTCTGGAAAAAAATAGCAGTGATGGTGACAACATGAAAACACCTACTGGATTTGCCAGCATGGCTTGTAGAGTTTGAATTGCCCCGGGTCTGGCCATCTGAAAGATCACTCACTGCTCATCTTGTGTTCTTTCACAGCGATCATGCCTGTTTGGTTTGGTGGTGCAGCATGCTGCCAGCATTGCACCCCTCAAGAATTCAGAGCTTGTTCAGTAGAGGGTCTATACTTCTGCAGCCTGCTTCTGACAGGGTGGGATGCCAAATTTTTGGAAGTCCAATGTTGCAATGCAAGAATTTCTTTGCATCTGATTATTTGGAGAGGGAATGAGGCGAATAGTTAGGGTTTACTTGGTTAATTTATTTGTTAATTACTATTCTGTAATTATTTTGGATTCCCACATGCCAAACTTATTGGACATGCTAGGACATTACAAAGTAATGGGTTTTTTAACTTTAAATAGTGATTTGGAAAACTTAAAAAAAATAAGGAGAGAGTAAAGAAATGGATAAATGATTCACTGGAAAACACTGTTTTCCAGTCCGAGATAAACATCAGTTAACAAACTGAAGCCCAAAGGCTATAAGTTGGCAATCAATTCTACTCCACCAAACATTCATAAATATGATTTATTTAAATTATGTGCTGTTCAATAAACATCTGAATCTTTATTTATACCTCTTGATTTGCCAAAATGTTTTGCTAGAAATCTAAGAAGATGAGGAAATATGGTAAGAACTACTTTCACCATCTGTTAAAGGGAAAACTTGACATATTTTTTTGGAAGAAACATGCATATTTTCTTCTGAAAAAATATTGTGAAAGACTGCTTATGGCATAGTCAAGGGGCAAAAGGAACATAAAAATATTTTAACCTACTCTTTATAGGCAAGTAGCTAAAAGAGTTGTTTTGATAATGTAACAGGGTTATAGAGAAGTAACAATGAATTTCAGTAATCTACTACCTTTCCTTAGACAAACATTGCAGTTGGAAGACAGCCTTCCTGGCCTTTTATTTCTTTGCCATAGCAGTTTGTTATCACAAAAGCAGGCTAGTCTGTGCATGAAAGGGATATGTCATTTTAGAACATTATGGGGAAAAAGCCCAATGGAAGTAATTTTGCATTAAGCAAATTATAAACAAGCAGGAACATGAACTTTTGGCACGTATTGGCAGGTAGAACTCCAAGAAACTTGTTGGTTCCTATTTGCAGTGGTCCCTGTAGATATTCTTGACTTTTCTTTGGCTTCAGTTCACTTTACTACTGTGACAGCTAGGAGTTATGTGTTATTTTAACTCTCAAAAGCCATAAAGGGATTAGGCCTACATTGTGCTAAATTCTGCAAGGATATATAGAAAAATGCTTTTCGTCCATGAAGATCTTACTCTGTTTTCTTTAGGGTCAGTGACAGAAAAGGCAGGGAGAAGAGATGCAGTATGTATGTAGAATTATTAATTTAGAGTGCAACTTTAGTATTGGATTTTGTTTGGATTGGATTATATGTAAACTATTATTATAATTTAATTATTTTATTCTACAATGTCTTTCTTCTCAAACCCTTTTTGGGTACTTCCTCACCCCTTTTACTCTTAGGTTCCTTTAAAAAATAGAATCCAAACTTTTCTTTTTATGCTTGTTTAGAAAGGAAACACAACTTTGTATTTTGTTTGTGTGAGAGAAAGGAAGAGAGAGAAAAAAAATATTACAAATTAGTGAAAATATGTAGTATGATGGCTAGAGGAGAGTCTGCAGAACCCTTTATTAGATGATCCAGACCCACATTTCTACAAAAGCCATATGTAGAACTGCTTGTGTCTACTGATAAACTTCCTCTCTGCTGGCACTTTGTTTCAGTACGTAACGTGTATTTGTAGTTTTAGTGATCAGTCATGCACATGTCTGGAAGATGCAGTTTCATGCTCTGCACAAAGAACTGTGGTACCTAAATATGCAATAGGGCAGCTGGGCACTTGATTTTTTAAAAACGTTCTTTAAAATTAAGAACACAAGCATAGTAACTGATAAATATTACATGTTGAATATCACCGGGAGATAACCAGATAACCCAGCTGGTCACATGCAGTCGAAGGAATCGCAATAGGCATATTGTTAGGACTGTTAGTAATAGTTAATTGTGATTGCCTACAGGCATATATTACACCCTTCTGTGTCACCTTCAGCTGTTCACTCTGTTGTGTCTGAAAACAGTATGAATGCTGTTGTTCTGAAGAGATAAGAATCTGAGAGGTACCTCTTTGTGGGCATTTTGGTTAGCTTGGAAATAATAACAGCTTCTGAGAAGACACATTTATCACACTATTTTGTTCGCGTTTGACTATCTGGAATGCAAAAAATATTGAAAAATAATAAGATATAGGATGATTATAAATGAGATATGTATTGTCTGACTTGGCTTAGCTTAGAGGAATTATAATCAATTTTTCAGTGAAGACATTTCAGTGTTACACTTCTGAGAAGCTCATATTAACAGTAAACCCTTGAGCATATCTGATATGAAGTTTTGGCATGAAGCAGTATGCGTTCAGCTACACCTGTGCATTTCAGCTGAGTCCAGTGTGAAATGCTTTTCTCATCTCTCTCTCACATAAGAATGTTTATAGAACTGAAAGCACAACTGAGGAAGGTGAAACAGGGAGTTGATGGAAACAGAGCACAAAGACCTGACATCTTCTTCAGAAAGTGCAATGCCTAGACAACGACACTGAGCAGAACCTTTGGTGTTGTTAGCATATGAAAAGCTTTAATTTCAAAAAAATATCTGATAATGGTCAATTCCTGTTTAGACTCTTAGCCATAGGATTAATAAGGTGTACAGTCAGTGTTCTGCTGGTAGGTTAGATGGCCTCTTCTTTCCAAAGTGACTGAGAAAATAGTGCCTTGAGATTTTTATTGGCTGAACTTGGGAATCTGCTGAACGTTAAATCCATTCAAAGGGTTACAAAAGGGGCATCTGAAAACTGTGAAACCCCAGTCAGTGTCCATTTTATAAAAAATGCTATCTAAATAATGAAGAGGTTGCATGGCTTAAAGCCTGCTTTGGTTCCCATTTAAATCAATGGTAAATATCTTACTTGTGGAAATGGGAACAACATAGTTGAGTTATGCTCATAGGAGTTATTTTTTCAAATATGAGAAAATATACAATCCAAAGCTTTCTTTCAAATCTTAGTCTGCATATTGCTAGGGATTTAAATGCTATCTCTTTTTAGTAAGTCAATGTATAAATTTGTAAGGAACTCAACATAAAAACCTCAGGATCTAGACACATATTTACATGTTGTCTAATATGAGATGCATCTATATATATATATCTAGAAAACGGAGATACACCAGATTTGTTATTTATAATTTAAGTCCTATGAAGCACTTTTTCAGAGGAAACTCATTAATGATCTGAAGAAAGGCTCAGCTGGCATGGATTTGCTATCAGTTATTAGGATTAAGAGTAAAATTAAAATAGTGAATCCTGTTATAATAGGGCCAGATCCTCATAAGCTATGAATCACAACAGCTCAATGTAAGGAAAGTAAGCTCTGACAATTTACATCAGTATTAGGTTTTGACCTTCTTTCCAGAAAATGGTTTCTCTGAAGATCATACTTCCTATATTTGTCTTACTTTGTGTCTGGCAGAGAATTAATTAACACGTAATTGCATTGGTGAACTCAGGATAAAACTTCTCTGTTCAAGAACTCTATTCTTTTACTGATTAACTTGCTTCATGGCTGAGTTAGTTCTGCAGGGTCAAGCTGTACTAATGACCAGAGCACAGGAACATCGTCAAACCAATGAGGACGAGGTAGGCTTGGAAGTATTCCAGTTTCTGTTCAATTAATCACTGAAATTTCAGGAGCTTTGGGGACAGAGTTGAAAAGTAAGTTGAAGAGAAAGTACATAAAGAATTAGATTCATATTCCAGGTGGTGGGAGTGGGAGGGAGACCTTACTGGATGGGACACAAAGAAAGATGAATCAAACAAAAATGCAAAGAAAAAAACTTTTTAAAAAAAATGCATTAAACATGTTACTGATGATTTTTCAGAGGGCTTATTTCTTCTTTACTGTAATTTATTTTTTTCTTTTTCTTCTCTAACACTGCCTGATAGTGCAATCTTTATGTCAGTGTGACTTACTTGCATACGTAGACCATGCCTGCATAAAGGCTCAAAAGATCTAACTCAGATCTCTTTTAAAAAAAGTTTCCACTCTCTTTTTCACAGTCCAGATTTTCTGCCACCACACACTGCTATATGTAACCTAAAAAAATTGCTGTGTTGAAAACCCCAGACTTGCTCCGTTTAAGGTCAATGAGAATTGCAAATGCTCAATATCTCTCAGAGAGGTCCCAGAGACAGGCATGGTCTCTGGACACATGGTTCCAAATCCCATTACCACTACTGAGATAATGGCATGTGCACTGGGAGGAAAATAGGCTGCTCAAAGATTAGAGGAGATCACGGTTTTCTCATAATCAGCAGTTCAGTTATTGATTTTTTTTTTTTTAAATAGCACTCGGCTGAAAACTTTCGGCAGGTGCCAGCTTCACACAGGTTAGGGAAAGAGCTGGATTTCAGGAAATTGGACAGAATCTTCCTAACTGTGTCTTAGGTTTTCAGCTAATCTTTTTATGAGCACTATTGTATCAGGTGATTTGAACTTGAATTGTAGATAATAAACACATTGCAAATGTCATTTTTTTAAACAACTCTGGCTCCATTTTTTCCCAGGAAAAAATTATTTCAGCCATACTTAATTGAATCATCTCAGATGCAATTAAATTCTATTGAAAGCTAAACTCTATTTTTTGTTTTCACATCAGTTAGTAGATGAAGTAAAAACTGTAACTATGAGCTTATTTTGACCTGCCAACTCATGTCAAGGTTGCAAACTGCATGGACTTCAGTGTTACCTTGCATAATTTAACTTCCTAACTCAGTATGAGGACTCAAGTTTTTTTTTCTTGTAAAGATAAGGCACAAGTACTTCTGTTTCTCACTCTAGAGTATGGTCAGTATTTTGGTTGCAAGTGAGAAGTTAAACTAAATTCATTAAGTTTGCTTAACTTTCAGAGCATTGATCAAAGGAACCATAAAGAAAATCAATAAAGGTAGGTGTTGTTAATAAACTGAATTTCAGCACTGGACGTCTGATACTATAAGGACAATACAGTTACCATTGGGCTGTACAAATTGGGAGGATAATTTTGAAAACTTTTTAGATGAGGCTCATAATATTGATCAGTTTTAGCTTAATTACAATGGCAGATGAAGGTTGGTGCATTTTTTTTAAGGTGAAGTAAGTTTCCAGAAAAACAAAACAAAACAAAACAAAACAAAACAAAACAAAACAAAACAAAACAAAACAAAACAAAACAAAACAAA
>JAVJGJ010000047.1:61581521-61621260 GCA_035590215.1 Microhierax caerulescens | reverse complement strand
CAAAACAAAACAAAACAAAACAAAACAAAACAAAACAAAACAAAACAAAACAAAACAAAACAAAACAAAACAAAACTGTTTCTGGGGTTGAAATTTTTCAAGCTCTTTTTTTTTTTTTTTTTTTTTTTTAAATCATTCAGTAAATTCTAAATATTTTATTCCTATAAATCCACTATATTCCACAGCTGGAGTCTGATATCCTGGTTATTATGGCAGAACATTTCTGTAGGAATTTACAAATACTTCTCTGTGAACCAGTTATGGTTGAAACCCCTGCCAAATTCTGTCTAACAGTATTTGTAGTATACTCAAGATCTCATAGTAGATCAAAAGGAGATTGGACCATTTTTTCCATCATTTATCTGCTTGAATCTTTCTCTCCAGAGAATGAGGAAAAGATTCCCTTACCCCTTTCCCTCCCACCATAGGAGACAGAGTTCTCTACTAAGAAACTGAAATCTTTCGTAGATTTTCCACCTGCTCTACTGAAGCCAGTATCATACCATGCAAACAACTTTCTAAGCTAGTCAAGATGCAGGCAAATGTTATAGACTGTGCAGTGACTGTTGTTAACCTTTGTAGATTACAGAATTAATCTTTAGGGAAGGCTTTGAGAGGGTGGCTGTGCTGTGTATCAGACTTCAGTCAATGTAGATAATATAAGCCCTGCAACAAACCCTGAGAAAATGGAACGATGTTACGATAATACAACATTGACTAAAAAGAAGTCTGAGAACAGTTCTTTAAAATGATAGTTACTAATGCATTGTAATTGTCTTTTTACGGTGGGGTTGGCATTAATCTAACCAAAGATGGGTTTACATTTGAGCTTGTTACCCTAGTCAGTGGAGGAGCAGTTGCTTTTATCAGTATGACCTAGGTAATAAATTCAGCTTCTCCAGGTAGATGGCTAAAGAAGATCAGAAGAACATCATCCCAAAACATATCTTAACTCCCTATAGAAAGACACTGGAGTGACTTCTTTAGCTGTAAATATCTACGCTGTTGATGTCCAAAGTTAGGTGAGATGAATACCATACATCAAGGCTGAATAAAATTTTCTTATTCAGAAGTATTCTCTATCGAAAGTTTAGGACTTTGTATGTGACTATATATTTATATATATATTTTCCCTATTTTGCAGTCAAATGACATCAAGTAACCAATACATTTTCTAAATATCCAAAAGACTGGGAAGAGAGAAATAAAATAATTCTGCTGTAGCAGATATTAAATTTTATGAAGAGTCACACATCAGGGAAAGGTGGATGTTGTCAGTAAAAACATAGATGAATTTACAGGTTATTTATATCAACAAAGTGTGCTGGAAATTTTAAAGCATAGATGTGGGCTTGCTTGTTTACTTAATTTTGGAACTATATATCAAACCCAAGCATAGAAGAAAACCGCTAAGAAATCACACTTATGATGAATTATGCAAGGAAACATCAGTAATACAGAAAAGTTAACCAGGGAAATTTATATTACCAGAGATATGTAAATGCAGAGGTAAGTAGAAGTCTCTTTTTTTTCTTCCTTTAAATTTGTATTTTCCACAGCGTTAGGCCTCAAAATAAAGATGTCTCAAATCATTACAATACAGACGAAACAATTTTCTATTTGAAAAATAGAAAGGGAGCAAGATCTCTGGATTAAGTTATCCAGACTGGGCTTCCAAATGGGACTGTGAACAAGTGGTAGACAGTCAGCCCTCATCAGTCTGGGCTTTACATCAGCGCCTATCACAAGGGTATTCGAGCTCCGTAGTTTCCCTCTGCTTCGCTCTGCGATTCCATTTAGCAGTCTGCACTCCCTCCACTTGAGTTTGTGGGGCAGAGGCAGCACACTTTTGCATCACTGTCTTTCTCACTGCATATCACATCTAGGTCTTTTTTGCAATGGACAAAAAGAAGATCTTCAGAGGAAGCAGGAGCAGCTGTAGAAAGCTACCAGCTGGAGATCTCTGAAAACTCAGAGAATCCAGGTGCGTTGATTACTGATGAGCGGATCTGGTTTCTTGAGTGTCTCTGTTTACCTTTGCAGGTAATTAGTCTAATTCAGAATAGAAGCACAGGGTCCTATATGACAAAATAGTTTCGAAGTCGGCATTTGCTGCCATGAAACCATATCTTTTTCACTTCAGTGACAAATCTTCACATCTCATAAACTGCCTTTTATCATTACTATTCCGCTGACTAATTTTTAACCTAAAGTGTCTCAAATCCCAGCCTTGCTGGTGTTTTGATGAAAAAATTGAAACAGGCTACTTGTGTCTGAATCAGATTGAGGAGCTGGTACAGAGCGTCTCCCATCGCTTGGCTTAGGTCACAGTAAGAACAGCAGCCCCAGGTTGCAGCCCCTCTTTTGGCTTCCAGCCAAAGCCAGCTTAAGGTTTAAGTATTACTTTTCAATGCAGACAGACTAAGACTCATGGCCCCACCTTCACAAAGGAGGAATTCTTCATATTTTTATTGTACCAGGAATGTGCCATCAGAACAACACAGACTGTGGAACTAGTATCTGAGAGCTGGAAGTAAAGCACTGGCCAGTAGACAGGTCCAAATAAACTTCCAAGAGATCAGTTGAATGTGGTGGACTGATCCTTTCTGAGAAACACTGCATTCTGAAAGATCCTTTTCAGCAAATGAAGGGCATTCAAAGTCTTCAGATTCTGCCAGCTTTCCACCCTCAAAGGCAAAACAAACAAAAAAAGTTAAATGGCTTTTTTTCATTGACATGGCTTTTTCAAAATGTATCCATTGTTCCCAGACTTGACCCTTGTCCAAAATGGGATACAGATGCTTGTGGAGACTCTGTGACTTTTGCCATTGAATTTGTTTGAAAAAATGTTCAAAATTATGATGCATGGATTTTCAAAATTTCAGATGAATAAACTAAAAGTAATTAATGACCTGTAGCTAATTAGACTGATCGCATGCATCAGTTTTCAGTAGTAATTCAGTAGAAATTGCTTACAAGTTCCATTTAAAAATCGTTATAAAAATCTATTTATCAATTCTGAGTGCACAAATTTTACTTTTGGGTGTCACAAGATGGCACTGTAAGAACATATATTGCATTTGTTCACTGGGTGTTTTCACTGTCACCAAAACCTGCCACACTTACCTACACCTCCTGTCCTTCCGACATGGCAAAGTCTCATTACGATCTGCCTGAGGGGGTTATGCTGGCAGCTGGGTGTTGTGGCTGGTCAGGGACCTCTGCAGACTCCTCTGCTTATGTGGCATTAGTGGTAGGGCAGGGCAGGTGTGCAGAGATCCACTCCATCCTCACAACATATCCCGCATGGGTACAGGGTCTTGCTGATCGTCCCAGGGGACTGAGGGATGCTGTAATGCATGTACCCAGAGCCTTTATGAAATTCGGAATTCAGAGCTTCGTAACGGAACCCACCTGGCACATCATCCCTTGTTTCTTGAGGCCAGACCTTTAAGAAGCTCTCTGGAGGTAACGGTCTGTTAGCTACAGAGAAGTATCTTCATGCCAGGGTAGGGATGGCCATGACACAGGATGCCTGTGGCTGCAGATAAGTCATAAAAGAGGCAGATGGAGCAGGCAGGGGCAAGTGAAAAGTGCTATGTGAAAGCCCCCATGCTACACAGGGCTTTACCGGTGTGTATCTGCAATCTCTGCTGTATAGCGACGAGCTTGAGAACCTCCTGCTACCTCAGACACACCGTTAGAGACTTCTAAAAGCAATGATTAACGTCATCACATGCTACTGCTCATGTGCACTGTGGTGTTTCCAGTACCATGTGTGTGGTCAGGACTGATCTAAGCACTTTGGGCTCTCCTCCCCACCTGCTACCCCTGAGCAGCTGCCTTGGGGAAATTACATCTGCATCTCCTGTGCCCTGAGGTGAACAGGGGGAACACCAGCTACAAGAAGAGGCCTCAACCTATTCTGGAGATTGCCTCAGGTGACTGCAAGTGGCAACCTTCACTTGGTCATGTCCGTGGGCTCCCTGGGCTGGGGACACCGCTGCCTCACCATGGGCTTCACCACGGGCTGCTGGGGAACCTCTGCTCTGGCACCTGGAACCCCCCCTGCCCCCTCCTGCACTGACCGGGGGGGCTGCAGGGCTGTTCCTCTGACATATTCTCACTCCCCTCTCCAGCTGCAGTTGTGGTTGCCCAGGTTTTCTTTCCCCCTTCTTAAATACATTATCCCAGAGGTGCTACCACCGTCACGGATGGGCTCACCATCGGGTAGCTCCCTACGCTGATCACATGAAATGTTATGTGCCTCACAACGGTTTTGGGATTCTATTTCATGTTGTTAAGAATTGGGTAAGAGAATGGTAGAAATGCCTGTAAGCGATGGGCTCACAGCCCACATTTTTCAGCGAGAGCAGAATCTGGATCAAAATCTGCAGCTTTTGAAGTCCAAATATGTATCACAGTTTTAAAAGAGCTTGGCATTTGAATTTCTCCTTTCGCTCTCTGAGGTTTTAAATCCTAACGTGAGCTGTAAACAGCCTGCAATGTCGTCACTGTCAGGACTGGAATGTTGTTTGATTGCATTTAGTTTTTCCTTATCCTGACAATGTTGGCTCTGCTTGTTCTGAACATCCTCCTTACATTGGCATTGTGCCAAACCCCAAATTTTGTGCTTTTCACAATCAGAACAAATTTGTAAAGGTTTTGGTCCTCCATGTGCATACAAGAAGTACCAGATATTTTTAGGAAGGACAAGTGGCAAGAAGAGATAATAACTGTTGTAAAGATTTCCATCAAGGTTCAACTCATGGGAGAATAAACTTGTAGTTTCGAGAAACAGCCCTGGTTTTGTCTTGATGCCTGGCATGACAAATCCTCGGTGTTCTATAAAATGTTTTGCTGTCATTTGTTTCTATTTAAACCCAAGTTCACTTGGTAGAGACACTGCACCATAAGGTCCACCATAAGTACGTATGAATACTGGTGGAATTAGTGAATGTTTGAAAATGTAACATTCATAACCTTATTGCAATCGTTATGTATACTATAAATTTTAGGGTTTGTTGCAGTGTATATAAAGCCATTCTGGAGAACAATGAAGTTAAAGGCACTCTCATATCAGTTATTTTTCTAAATGGATATGAAAAATATTAGAGCGTTTGCACAATCCATCTCTTAAAAAATTACTTATCTTTCATGTAATATATATAGAGAAATTAGACAAGTTTTCACCTATAAACTTCCTTTACATAAAATGAACAACAATAATTTTTCCAGTAATCTATTTCATAAATATTCTGCTAAAATCTCTTAGGAATGTTCTTCTTCTGGAACTTATTCTGGGGGTTATCCAACCTCCCCTGGTGCAACTTCAGGTTGTTTCATATTGTCCAGTCACTTGTTACTTGGAAGAAGAGACTGACCCCCCCACCTCACTACACCCTCCTTTCAGGTAGCTGTAGGGAGCGGTAAGGTCTCATCTGTGTCTCCTTTTCTCCAGACCAAACCACCCCAGTTCCCTCAGCTGCTCCTCATCAGACTTGTGCTCCAGACCCATCATTGCCCATCTCTGGACACCCTCCAGCCCCTCTACGTCCCTCTTGCAGTGAGGGGCCCAAAACTGAACACAGGATTTGAGGTGTGACCTCACCAGTGCTGAGTGCAGGGGGACGATCACTGCCCTTGTCCTACCGGACACACTATAATACATCAGGTCAACTCATCAGATTTTATTTGTGTTTCAAGCAGTTGCTGCTTGGGTGATTTATTCCAACTGTTTTAGAAGTCAGAATAAAACCAACATGTGACAAAGAACTAATGTAGGTTAAAACATGGCTTTGGTAGTATAAGCTCATTAGCTTGTATCTTCAGGTTTTGGCTTTGTTGGAAGAAATTTTGGGTTTTTTCCTTTTCTTTGGTTCCTTCATAATTCTTTAATTCCTGGCTTGGGTCAGTGCAAAAAGCACCGTTTTATGGAGTACATAGCAACAGCTATTTTTGTGGCATTTCCTGCCCTGATTGCCCTCATTATCATGAAATTTCATGAGAAAAAAAGTAATCCTAGTAATTTTGGACTTTTCCCATCCATACTGCTTCTTTGGAAGATTATTGCTGTCTATTTCAAACTGTCTCACTGGCAGAATAAGCATGGTCCTACAGCGTCTCCTCTCCCACTTTGCTCCCGGCTGTGCATCACTTACTTTACTAGTAGTCTCATGTATGTGCTGTCTCAAGATACCTTTTGCCTTCTGCAGTTTCCGCAGACTCTGGTGTCTGCTTCTTATTGCAGGCTTCTCTGACAATGGCTCTGCTGTATCCCATGTTCCTCTTCCATGCTCTTATCAATCCATAAAGAATATAACTGGGAAACTTGGATTAGGGTTTTTTTTGGTTTGTTTACATTTTTGAAATAAGAAATAAGAAAGGAAAAGGGTCTAGTAGCAAGAGTGTTGTAGTCATTACTCCTATATGTATTAATGCCACTAGTAATGGCACTGAGGATTGTTTCTCATTCCATTGCTCAATGCCAGGCAGTTCAGAGAGACTGGAGGAACTCTGATTTCGACTCTGTTAGTCTACTAGACTCTAGACAATCATATATTTTTAAGCAATTATTATACCTATATCTATATTTACATATAATCTGGGAAGGCAGAAGCCTTATAAACAAACCAGTGAGAGCAATATGCAGAAAACAATAACGTATATGTTCTGATCCTTCATTTATTCCCTCCTGGTTCCCCGTGAGCCCTGCAACTGATGTGGATGGAGACTGAAAGGGCTGCTTATATTGCACAAGAAAGAAACAGCTTTCTTCTGGGCTTTCAGCGGGTCAACACATATGTCTTAAATTATTGTTCTGAATACATAGAGCATGAAAAAAATGCCTGGATTTGTCCCAGAGCCTGGGATCTAGCAGGACCCCTTGGGATGAAGAGTCCAAATTTGTAAGCAGAACATTCGCTGTTTCCCATCACATCAGCAACCCGAGTTAGAAGCCGAAGAGCACAGCACTGTCCGCCTTCTCCAGGGTGGGAACAGTGAGCTTTAAACACACTGACAGCAAGTGAATTGCTCTGTGTACATTCCAAACACCCGCTCCTCAGCTCAGCCTCACTGTATCTGATAAAAATGTATTCTTTATTCTTCTTTAATGAATCTAATGAAAAAGGCTCTTGAATTCTAGGTGTCTATATTGTCATGTTAAACAAGCAATATGTACACAAATAAAAAGGCTATTTAAACGGGATGTAAGCTTAAAGCCAGCGGTACACCTGCACAACTGGAAAAACAGGGAAATTGAGATCTGGATATAAATGTTGTGACCTAGGCTCATCTTTCAGATAAATAATGCGGGTATCAGCTGTGTTCATTTTTTTATTATTATTAGTGCACATGTATTGCAATTTTAGGGTGCTTTATTATTTTTGTTAATATTCAGCTAGCAAACATAAATATGAAAGTTACGCAACAGAGAATCTTAGTTACTTTAAATGTAAAATGCAAGAGGAAAACCTAGTAAAGCTATTTTCACATTCAGAACTGCTGTATTATTGTGTCCCTCCAGCAAAGTGTATACAAAACCAGGCACTGAGAATAATCTCAAACCACCAGAATCTCAGAGCCACAAATTCAGATGTTGTGACATGTGTGAAGGATGTAGATTATACTTCAGCATGCTAATACCTTAACACCATCTCCGTAGCATTGCTGCCAAATTTGTTCTAAGCCAGAATATCTATAGATAGAAACAGAAATACTATATTCATAAACAGACAGACATAAACAGGCAAAAACACTGGTATCTGCAAAATGAAACAAACCACTTTTTTTCTTAAAAGCACAAAACTGAAGATTCAATATCTTTTTAAAGGATTCAAAGAGCACATAGGGCATAGGAAGATGGAAAGGTGCATCAGTGTCCCAGTAAGGAAACCTTATGGTGAAGTGTGGTTGTGTGTAGAGCTTGTGAAAAGCAAAGCTGAAGTAATAGTCTCCTTTTCAAAAACATTTGAAAAGTTTCTGAAAACTGTGACCTGGATAGACAGAACTTGCCCTTTCTGTTACAGATAAAGGAAAAAAACCCCAGGGTGTTTACTGTATGATTTACATGGTGATTTGCCATGCTGCATTGCTGCATTTAGGTTCTCAGCTGGGTTGTATTCATGTTACTAAAAGTTTTAATGAAATAAACTTAATTGTTACTGAGATGGATGTTCAGTGTGAATTATGTGATTATTTTTTGCTACAGTGTATGACAGCATTTTTTTCTGTATTTCTGCATATTTTTTATTTTTTTTTCAATCTCATTATGGGTATCTAAAAAAAGGTGGACTATTTCACAAAGAGCTGAACCAAATGGTTTTTATTTCTGCCTGCAACTCAACCAACAGTATTTAATACCTTCTCACATGTCATGTGTACATTTAATTTTAATCATCTGTCTGAAGATTGCCTATCTAGTGCCTGATACTTCACTCGTTTGCAGTATGTAGGCAAACCCAAACTTTTTTGGTTTTGGCAAGTGTGGCAATACTTAGTTCACCTCTGTGTAACTGAGTCATAGGCTCCTCTTGGTCAAATACTTAAGGAATTTTGAAAAGGAAATTGTGAAGCTTTGTAGAGTTTTAATTCTGTCATTAAATCACACTTCAGGGTCCTTGGTCCCTGCTAGTATGATATAAAAGAATGTGATGTCCCCAGCATTGTTAATTCCCTGCAGCTCTTCAGCTGCCTGTCAGGAACGCAGCCTGTGATTCCTAATCCTTTCCAACATGTCATCCATTTTGACAACTACAGTTACTACAATATCTATCCTTATTTAAAGTATAAATGAATACATGACTCCCAGGAATGGAAAAGAACTATTTTTCATTTTAATGAATTTCAGAATGTCTGCGAAGATAAAATTCCATTGAAAGTGTAGGTCTTTAAAGGTGAACCAGGGCACATAGTCTTTCTAGGACTTGCTGTACTCCCAAGTCTGGGCCAAACTCTTGTCTGCGTGCTGAATTTTGGAAATATTAATCAGACAGAGGAGCCCCTGGAAAGGGCATTTTGAATGTCTGGGTATGCAATGGTGGTAGTGATAACTGCCGTAAGAATCCCAATCATGACTCAAGCCCTGCATAAATCCAAAGCAGAAATGCAGTCACTGCCTTACAGCACTGAAAATGCAAAATATTAGACAAGAGGCAACAAGCAGATTCAGAGCTAAATATTAAGTGGAATTACCCTTAGGAAAAAGTAACGGTCGTGTACTGTGAGGTGCATCTGCAGGGATGTTGCTAGTCTGCGCTACTTTACAACCACCCATCCCTAAAGGAGAAAGAAGCAACAAGGTGTTAGCTTTCACTGTCTCTTCTGTTTGAAAAATAGTGATTGTCACTCTTTTGGTAAAGTCTCTGCTCATAACTACTTGTTATAACTATATGCAGTTATACAATCTATAGTACATAGCTATATACAATATAATGTAGTTACTTGTGATAACTTCAGCCTTTTTCTACCTTCTTCTGGGAAAAGTGTCCAGCTGAGGTGATGCTGGGATGCTAATTCAAGTACTTGTTTAAAGTTTGAAGTTTAAACACATATATGAAATAAAATGAACCAACTAACACTGCCATGGTTAGAAAAATCACCGGTATTTAGTTCTTGGCTACCTGGGGAAATACAGCTCCATATCCATTCCTACTGGCATATGTTAACTTGTCTTTTCATTCTAAACTGTTTTCATTAGATGAAATAGAGTGTGTCAGGCCTTAAAGCTTGTAGATAACAGGACATGGCAGTTTGTCATTTAGGACAGAAATAACTACTGCTTCACCGTCAGAGTTCATTACTGTCAGCTGGAGCAGATCCTGGCTTTGGTTACCACGTACCTGTCTGACATCATGCTACGTCCTCATTGTATTTGTGAAGGATTGTATGTACGTTATAAATACACTTAAGGTAAGCACTGCATGCCCCGTCCCTTCAGGGTTACTGCCCAGGGTGAAAAAGACAGGAAAACTCTGATATGGAGTTTGTGGCTGAGGGCTTAAACATCCATAGTTGCTAGTTTAAACTCAGACTAAATCCTTTTTTTAATCTGTATAGTTAGTGAGATGACTAAAGTAATTGCTTTTCCAGGTATTTAATAAATTAAAGAAGAGTTAGGATAGGAACCTGTAGTTGAAATTAGTCTGTTTTCAAATATGCTTCAGAATTTCACTGGATCTTGAGATACCTGGTGATTTCAGATAAGGGAGATGACCTCAGCTGATCTATGCCAATATTCTTGCAGATGTTTTCTTGTAAATACACTGTCAGTGGAATGGAAAATACCTAATCAACAACTGGAACCACAGAAGGTATTTGTTAACTTATTTTTACCAACAAAATTAATGAATACAATGTACAAGTCTAATATGCTTTGACATCCAGGCCCAGAACAGCAGCCCACAAATATGTCAACATTACATTATAAAGAAAAAAAATACACTTGAAGAGATCTGATGAGAAATTTTCTCATTAGTGTGTTGTATTGAAAGATTACTAACAGCTTTGTGCTCTGCATGAGTTGTCAGAAGTCTCCACAGCTCTGGGAACTTGAGAAATAGTAATAATAATAATGTAACATTAGCAAGTTTGACTTATTTATTCAGTCCTGGAATGAGGAGATCAGCAGAGCAGCTTCCCTGCAATCTGTTGACATCATGGAAAACTAAACTTGAGTAAGAAGAATGAAGATGTAAGTAAGCAAAGGAAGATAATGACATTCAGGAGCCAGCCAAACACAACGTTAAAAACAAGGACAAATCACTGGAGGTGGGAACAAAAGAGTCTGCCCACAGTAGTTCTTGTCTGAAATCCACAAAACGTTCAAGTAACCTATGTTTCAGAGATCCTCAAATGTCCTGGGTGCTCGCATTTCGGATTGCAGTCAGACGTGTCAGTAATTGCAATAATAAAGTCCTCTGGGTAAATAAGTGACTTGCTCAGAGCTAAAAACCCTGCTGTGATTCCAGTTGGGGGGTGCCTGCGTTTTTCCATCACAGGCCAGGTCTCCCAGCCTTACGCATAGCATCGTAATACACCATAGGGTGCCTGAATCCAGTGGAACACACGGAAGCTGCTGCTGATTTCTCTCCGCAGGAGGTGCAGGGGAGGCACCTCTGCCTGCCTTTTCGTAACGACCTTGTGGGTTTGCAGTGCCCGAAACACCAGCCTTTCTCCATGCAGCGGGGACTGCAGGAGCCCACCCAAACCTCCAAATTATGGAAGAGGCTTCACAGGGCAACTTTCCCCTTAAAATTGAGCCACGGTGTAACCTCGAACACAAGGAATGTGAAGTAAAAGGAGAAAAATGAATGAACTGACTCTAGCGTCCTTTTGAGGGAAGGTTTGGCCTTACGTTCCTTCTCGCAGTAGTTGTTTTCGTGTTTCTTAGTCACCGTGCTTTTTATATAATGCTGATTGCATGTAAAATGCATGAGCTAAGGTGCTGGCAGTGAATAGGGCCCAAGTGTTCTCTCTCCAGTGAGGCTGCGTCTGGCTTCCTGCGGAGCTTTAGAGTCTGCTGAGATTACACATGGACTAATTAACCCTTATTAATATTTCTTGGTTTGTCTCTCACTGGAGATGAAAGGAAGTCACAACCTTGCTTAGAAAACGTGGTAGAGTGAGCATTATTTATGTTAAAACAGGCAAAGCATTTTTTGCTAAGTAAACCCTGGCAGCCGTTTAAGCGTTCCCTCTTAAACATTCCACGTATTTGGCATAACAAGATGATGAACAGGTGTAATATCTACCAGTCTGGTGAAAGCTCTAAAAAAAAGCTAACTTATTTTTAATCCAAACTGTTTTATGTAGGTATTAGAATGTACACGGTGCACATGGAATAGTTTTGCTTTTGGTTTACAATTACATTTTGCTGGATTTCTATTATCATTTAGGTCTTTGATAAGAGGTTTTCAAAATAGTGTGCTCTAATAAAAGTCTTCCTGAAACTTCACGATCACCTAAATTGAGGTATTGCATCCTAACGAACCATTCTTGCTTTGTCCAAAGCAATTCCTGCTTCTGCTAACACCCCTCTAGACCATGCAGAGGCCAAATTATTTCCTAGCTACACTTCTCCAATTAACACAATCTTTGCACTCCTTGTCCTGTTTTCCTTCCATTTCCTATTTTCTAGTTGTAAGCAATTTGTGTTGGACACCCCTTAGAGGGACCTAATTCTTTTCAGTCATTGAACATTGGCCTTTGGAAGGACTTGACTCTTCCCATTGAGTGTACAGAGCAGCCTTTGGCTCTCTTAAATTATCCGCTGACTCCAACCACCGAATTTTTAGGCACTGCAGTTCCCAAATTGGAAGTGCATAAGCTTCCAAGAGTCTTCTTGTCCTTAATAGATGTGAGATGGTGATCATATACCTGTGTAATTTTAAGGGCTGTTCAAATGCTAACATGTTTATAAAATTAAAGTTAATGTTTACAAAGGTGTGTAAGAATAGATACAGAGGGCTTTGATACATTCTGTGAGAATTTTTGCTGCAAATTATTTAGCATTAAAATATGCACTTATTATATTGAACAATCTAGATTGTGGAAAGCAGTCTTTGTAACGGAGAGAGCTATTACTTCAAACTGTATTTACCACCCTGAACAAAAGTTGTACAGTTTTTACTATTTGATTCAGACACTCGGCGGAGAAGGAAAACTCTGAAGATGGAGTGTTTACTACTGAAGTGAAACACTCTGGCAAGACATTTGCTTTTAGAAGCGAAGTTAGTGTGCTTTTTCATGGTTTACACTTGGCTGAAGCAAGTAAGCAGAAGCCATTTAATCCTGAGTAACATACATACATCTCTGTGATTTGGTGTCATTTTTTGCTTTGTAACTATGCAGAAGTTTTGGTTATGTGGGAAGCTATGAGAAAAAACAGCTGTCTGGCACACATGATGGCTTATCTTAAAGTGGGTGAATCAAAGTAAAACTTGAAGTGTTTGACATGTGGATGTATTAAGCCTGCTATTATCCAGAGGTCAAAAAGATATTTATAGATTAACTGGTGTTAAAGAAAATACAAACTATTTACAAACTTAGGATACACCCAGGGGAAAAAAACCCACACATCTGTAGTGCATTTCTAAGGCATTACTTTATCCTTTGTTTAATGAAAAGACGTGAGTTTACTTTTCCCTCTTTTGTTATTTTCAATAGAAAGACAAAATATTCACTTACTCAGAATATGGGTGTTTATGCGAGGGTGAAATCCCCACACGCTGACTCTTCAGATGCAGTATTTGAAAGCTACCATGTACTGCATTAACACTCCTTCAGCATCATCCAAAAGATGCATCAGTTTTGTTTCCTGCTAATTATGGGGGGAACTATAGCAACCTGAATGCCATTAGATGGGAATTCTGGAGAGATGGTGACTTTTAAATAATTTTGTAGTCATGAAAATATTAATAGAATTTTATTATCCCTTTTAGGCCTTTACTAGAGGAGTAAGAACTTGCAGAACATCCTTGAGTCAGGAGCTAGATGGATAATTCTTTGTTTAACTCTATTTGAAGTAGCTGTATTGCATACATCTTACAATTGATACATTTTGTCGCAGCATAATCACAGGGAGGTAGGATTAAATACACTAAACTGAGAGAAGTGTGTTTAGAACATATCCACATAACAGCTCCATAGTCTCTGGTGGCCTGTGAAAAAGGAGCAGCACTGGAGAAGTGGATGGTCCCTGAGAACAAGCAGAAAACAGTCCAGAGGGGTTCAGCTCCTGGCTTCCTTAGGATAAACACCTGGAATATCACAATTATCCCAAATGGTGTTTCATTCTAATAAAACACCTCTGCAGAAAAGTGAATGGAATTTTTTTATTATTTAATTTTATTTAATTTTTTAAATTTTTTGGTTTTTTTGTGTTTGGTTTTTTTTTTTAGGCTTGTGTGTTTGGTTTTTTGTTTTGGTTTTTTTTTTAGTGGACTTCTAGATAGTAAAACTGCTGAAGGTATGGAGGACGTTCTGCATCTTGCCAGAGAGTTTTGAAGTGAGAAGGCAGCCACACCAGTGCCCAAGGTACCCGGGAGGCTGAGGGGCATCCTTTCCCAGCAGCTACTGTATTTCTGCACTTCAGTAGTATCCGCATGATGGCAGAAGAGAACAGGCAGTTGCAGACATCACCAGACAGCGGGACTTCAGAGAAGCAGCAAGTTAATTTCTGATCTTTTGTAAAGTACTTTCTATATTTATCTATTAAAATATGCAAGCATCTAGAAGTGTTTAAATATAAATATATAGTATAAATGCATATGTCCATAGTGTGTGTGTATATCTATATAGTATGCATTTATAAATATAGTCATTTTATAAGTATGAGGAAAAAAAAATTGGGTTTAGTCTTGCATGGGCCTTACTGTTCCTAGGAATCAGAGAATAACAAGGATACAAATGTAGTTGACTTAAATCCCCTTCTTACTTTCATTTCCAGAAGTTTGTTTTATCTTTACTGTTAACAGGTTAAAATCTATCATTAAAGGAGACTAGGATCAGACTCTGAAAGGGAGAAACCCATAATTTTAAGGACTTCCATAGTCAGTGAAACTCCAGTTTTACTAACGGAGCCAGCTGCGCTCAGTAACTGGAAGGAGCAACAAGTTATAGTTACATCAAGCAAGAGAAAAAAAGTGAACTTTGTTATTCCCGATCTACATAGTTAAACCAAATACATTGCACATGCCAATGTTTAAAATCTCCCAGCCTCACTAATTCAACGTGATCTCAAACATGCAATGTATTTTTACAGGCAGCCTTGTAAAAATAATCTTTCTTGGTTATATGTCTGGAAACTGTCGACTACATTGCAGACATTAAATCAGCTAATAGTAATTACTGGGGGGGTGGGGAGAACTGGGAGCACAATTAGCAAGTGAATTATATGTGGAAAGTTAATAGAAACTATGAATTAAGCACAAGGCTTAGAATCACTTCCCCAGAAATCCTAGTCCCAGCTCTGTGATCTGATTCATTGTACAATCACAAACAAATTTAACGTTTCTGTTTCTCATTGTTATGAGGATTAATTAGTGAGTGGTTGCACAACACTTGGGGAAAAAAACAAACCAAAGCAAAACAGAAAATGCTGAACATCGTTATGATGAATTTGAAGCTCCTTGGTTTGGCATGGGTGCACAAGTAGATGGCCTTTTAATTGCAAATTACATAAAAGCGATACTTTCACAGTAGCTGATTTCTGATTGCAATTGGATATCTAAACTAAGGAGTAATTTGTAGTTTTAAAAATTAAATTGTAATTAAAAGTAAGAAGACACAGGTTAGGACACCCTGGCTTTGTAGAGCATGCTACTATTTCAGAGCATATTACTGCAAGGCAGCTGCAACAAGAAAGGACAAGAACTCATCCCTGTGTTTTAGATACTATGGTACCTACACTGCAGGGTAAGTAGCAGCGGTTGGATCACCACAAATGCTTCTTGTGCAAAAGAAGGAGAAATGGTGTGAAGAGCAGCAGCCTGATAGTAAGCTGTGTTTTCTGCAGTGCTTTCTGGAAGAGAGACTAGCATGAGATGGCTGTGCCCACCCTTTTGGATGCAGTAGTGTCTGAGCCTCCAGCCTGGAGGACACATGGAGACACAGCATTGTGCCCCAGCCCCATGCCTCTCCTCATCCCCATGCCTCCCCTTGTCCCCATGCCTCTCCTTGTCCCCTGGTTTACATGGGCAGAAAACCAGGACCCCTGGCTGGCTCCAGTAATATCCAGACCAGGGAATGGGGAACGCAAGGGGATGCCCTCAAACACTTCCTACTGTGAACCTACATGCAGGCTGCAGTATTCAAACTAATCCACCGAAGAGTTTGCTTTTACGTTGTTTTTCTAAGTTCCACTGTTCGTAAGCATAGATGATACATTGCTTGAGCCAGTTTTGCCGGAGACTCGCAGCTTTATGCAAGAGATGCATTTCTTTCTCTCCCTCTTACTTTCTGCACCAAGTGCTTTCACGTGTTTGTATGCTCATCTGTTGCTTTCTTATGTATTTGTCAGGGTTAAAAAGCAAATTTGCATGCTCAGGTACTAGGAACTCATGTGTTACAATGTAATATGGTGATTTCTTCCTGACTCCCTGTCCCGATGCAGAGACTGAGGGAGCTGGAGGACAGTGCCAGAGCACTGAGTCCATCCTTCTTGCAGTGCCCAGGCTGCAGCTGAAGGTGAGCAGCCCTTGCATCATCCTGGATGCAGGATGGCACATGTGTGCCAGAAGGTGGCTGTTTAGAAGCAGGGGGAAAAGTAGCATGTGAATAAGGGGAAAAGGAGAGAAAGAAGACTAGGTGTAGCATATGTTGGCATGAAAGTTAGAAATTAAGAAATACATCTGTCTTATCCTAAAAAGAAAATGACGTGAGTACATCCAGTGGTGTGCAACATCAGGACTTGTTCTGGAAGATCCATGTGTCCTGTTGAATAGGAGCTAAAGACAAAGATTGTCTAGAAAGTACTTTTTTTCCCTTAATGCTTCGACACTACTCTATATCAGACCCCCTCCTACCATGATGACTCCGCTACACTATGACAAGACTCCTAAAATCACGTGTAACCCAGTGCTGCCATTCCTTCTCCTGCCCTCCTGAGATATTCTAGGGTGAGATTAACGAGCAAAACCTCATGCAAATGGCCCCACTAAACCCTGCACAATGCTTTTTTTGTGAATAACTGGTCGCCTTTGTTAGAAACTCACAGTCTGGCCTCTGCCTGTTGTATATCACAGGATAGTATCGCTGGTGCTGTGGCTTTGATTTCCATTGCAGTCTTTAACAAAGACTACTGAATTGGAAGAAAAACTATGATTTTCAGAAACACCTGAGATGAATTGCCATGCAGCCGCTATCTAAAGTGATCTCTCACAAGCTCACTGGAGCTGCTGACTACAGTACTGGTAGAAATACTATTTCTTCATTCTAAAAAATCCATAATAAATACTAATTTTCCAACTTTGCCATTGGAGAATGAAGTGATTACTTACACTCTGGCTTCATTAAAGGTTAATTTTGTGGTTCCAGCTGCCTGCACACCACCACCACCTCATCCATGGCTAAGTAGAATTTGCCTCAGTGGAGTCAGGAACAAGAGTTATTTTGTAATCTGGTTGTTCAACACTAGCTGAAAAGGAGTATCCAACTGGATTATTCTGTTTAAAGAATCTGATACCCAGAACAAATCTAATCACCTCTGGGGGGAAATGCCTGTCTTTAGTTGCATGGTATGTGTTCTTTCAAACAGCAGCTACCTGTGGCACCACTGGCAAACTTGACACAGTTGGACCTTTTGGCAGATTATTTTTGGAAGTCTGTCAGCAGGATTGAATTGCTTTAATTTTATGCAGCAAGAGATGTTCTGTGCCAAACTCCAGCATTACCTGAGCATTTAATTATCTCAGTGACAAAAGTCTTGGTGTTTGTAATCTAAGAGCTCTTATTAAAATAGAATTGTAACATACAGTCTGAAAAAGTTTATGAACGCAAAATAAAGGGAAGTTGGATGCTGGAAGGTTACTTTAATTCACAGAGCAACCTAAATGATTCTGTGATTCTATGATTCTAAGAAGCTTTAGCCAATTGCCAAGGTGGCCAGACATCTTTGAGTTATGACATGACTGAGCAGAAGAAAGAATATTATTTGGGTTCTAAGTCTGATTTTGCTTTTACGCTAAGAGACATACAAGACTGGGTAAGGAAGATTTGTCTCAAATTAATCAATGAATTGATTAGTCAATCCCTAAAAGGAAATACAGTATGAATTGCTTGTTTCTTTGTTTCTTTGTTTAAAAAAATCACCATACTTCTTCTGATGCTCATCAGTACTACAGTATTCTTAATTAAAAATGACATTCTGAATTCATTGGCAGGTCATATGAATATGCTATGGACATTAGAGGAAAATTATATATATTAAAAAATCAGGATAGAAGTGGTTTTCTGAAATTTGATGGCAGCAATCACATTTGCTTTGAACAGCCATTTCTTTGCTGCTAACATGGGACGTGGTAGCTGCTTTCTTTCTGATGGCACAAGATTAAAGAAAGCATTCACTATCGCTAACCAAAACATTAAGTTTGACAGCTTCTGTAAAGATCCCCTGTCAGAACATCTCAGTAACTGGAGAAGATGTTCTAGGGTACAACCCAGTATGTGAGAGAAAGATAAAAGTGGTAAACAAAAGGTTAAAATCAGGCTGAGTTCTGACATCTAGAAGACTGTCCTTATGGACATAATATTGTAATTATGCCTGAGTACAATTTATCTTTCTGTTAAAAGCAAGCATTATTTTTATCAACTTTAATATCTCAATAGATATGCAGATCAAGTTGTATTTTCTGTCTTTCCAAAGAATCATTTAACATATTTAGCTGTTTCTCAACGTTTCTATGCATTCATTTTCTCCTGTTAGTAAAGTGACACAGTCTCTACATTTAATTTGATTTTATAGCCCTTCTAACTTTGAGCTAATGCCGCTATTTTATTTTTTAAAAAATAAATCCAAATTTGGCTTAAAGGAATCTAGGTTTTGCTCAGAATCAATATATTTTATACAAATCTTCTGTGAAACTTAGTTTCCATCTACAAAGATCTTGAAGAACAACTCATGGTCATGCTCTTCCTGGTGGAGCCTGGCAGTGATGGGAAAGCCAGATGTCCAGTGTTGGTTTTGGTACGTACTTCTGGATATGTGCTTAACTCAGCAGACTAAAGTGTTTCCCCATGTGCCTGACCTTCTTGCTTCAGTGGGACCGGACCTTTGAAAGCATACAACAGTGTGCATTATCATACCACCTCGTATCTTTGAAACATGATCAACTTCAGCTTTCCACATAACCAACCTGGGAATCCAAAGGGGGAAATAAAAACTTAAGACCCAGACAACAGCTGATTTTTGAAGCCAGTTCTTCCTCTCCCTTTCCCACGCCCGCAATGGCAAAGGAGAGACTCCCAGAAGGGTCATCGCCCTCCTGGGAAGCAGATCAGGAGACTGTTCAGAGAGGTGTGCCCGCTAGTGAGTGTGGTTTACACCCAACAAAATGCCTGTGCTTGTGCAAAAATATGGTTTGGCCTTTGCCGATTTTTTGCTTATTGTGGGCCAAATGTTAGTCTTGGTTGCAATTAAGAATTAAATAACTTGGTTTGTGAGGCCAGTGAAGCTGCCCCCAGCTCACAGTTCTCTGTCCCCTGGGAGACCAGAGCTTGGACCTCTAATTTTTAAAAGATTTAGCTTTTCTTATATGAAAAGTGCTCAGGGCAGACTGATATTGGTAAAACAGTACTTTTTGCAAAAGTGTAATGAGAAGAATGACCAAAATGAAGATGTTCACTGCTAGGCTGTAAGTTTGGGGAATTTTTTAGTGTTACTTTGTGTTAACTTTTGCTTGAATAAGCAGTTGTGCATGATGGATTTTGACAGAATCAGGGAGGATATTCTGAAAGGCAAAAATTATTTACATTTCACAGCCGACTGACTAATGGTCTTTCTCTCCATGCTGAATTCAGCAACCTGAGTTCTGTTTCCAGTCCTTCTCAACTAACTGGGAAGCAAAACAACAACGTGACTTTCAGCCCAAGCTATTTGGGTGGAAAACTCTTTGCAAGGGCTTCCTGTGGGAAATCCATGCCACCTCACCAAGCCTATTTGGCAGGAGTGAAGTCAGTGCCATGATCTACTCTTCCTGCCATACCACCACGCTGTGAACGGGAGGTCTCAGGAATGTCACTTTTGAAGACAACATGGATGTAATCTATTTAATAAAGAAAGTGATAATTTTAGTGCCATTTTTAAGACATATAGTACACCAGTATTTTCATATAAAGTTTCCTGTTAAGCTGGAAACTTCAAAATCCAGGTCAATGAAGTTACATAAATCTGAGTGTCTGGCACTGCTGGTTCTCAAGAAGATAATTGTTGATACCACTAAAGAACTGTTGTCACTAGTTTCTTGGTGAAGTAGGCATCCTGCCCTGGAATATACTAGTTATTCTACTGATATAAGCATTGGATGCCTGAAGCTACTTTGCAAGGAATTAATTTAGAGGAGTCTACTGAGTATAACATGATACCTTTACAGGATGAGTGTAATCAATGTAGAGATGTTAAAACAAAAAGGGCTGGGAGGGGCTTCTTTTGATCATTCCATGTGAAGTTTGTTGACATTTCAAACTGAAAATTAATCCTCTGAAAGAAACCACTGTAAAGCCCCCTAAAATCACCGTGTGGTTTCTTCTCACTTTTACCACCTCAGGAATACACTAACGTGTACCTGACACCATTACTCACAGAGCAGACTCAAATCTGGCTTCCCTGAAACAATATTGATATTATAGTAAGAGAGAACTACTTTTACATAGCCTTTAACAGCCAATAAAAGCTACTTAATTGTATTATCTATTTTTAAATACTGAAGTGTTTCTACCTAAGAAAGAAAACCAGCTGACATTCCTCCCATATATCCATTACTGCGTACTATGGATTGTCTTTATTCATAGCAACTTGAGATCACTTTTTTTTTTCATGTGATTTAAATGAAAAGAAATGCCTAAATGTAGCCCTTGGAGTCAGTCCAGACTGACACTTTCTGTGTGGTATCTTTTTGAGATCCACATTTATGTGACGTATGAGCCAGAAAATAGACAGCAGTTTGGCCACAATTTTTCAAAGGCCATCAGTAATGTGAGATTCTTCAGGGTCTGAGCAATCTCACACTGCTTTAATGGGACCTGCTTTTTCAGAGCTTGTGTTTGGTTGTCTTCAGTGATGCAAAAGTGCCCCGCTCTTCACATCCAAATTTCTGAGTACCCCTCGACACTTTTCAGGCTGTCTAAATGATGGAGGAACTTGGACCTTGTTTTCAAACCTGAAGTTGTCTTGAAGACAAAACTTGAGCTCCTAAGCTGCACAGTGATTTTGAAAATTTTCAAGTGCTGCTCTTCTGCGAGGAAGTGGACCAGTGCAGTCACATCACCGCCAATCCAAATGGATCTTCATACAGAGGAAGGCAGGCATCTGAGCCTCACTGGGGCTGAACTGGCTTGTGCTGAAGACTGCTTCCCAAATGACCACCATAAATTGCTTTTAGCTATTGGGGCTGGAGATGTCCTCCATATGGCATTTGCTAGTTGCATCATTTCCTTGTGCTCTGCTGGCTGTTGGGATGTTGCGGCACCACAGGTGATGCTCTGACCTTTTAATGATACTCTGCATTATATATGGTGTCATCTTCATCTTTCTCATTTGTTTCAGCCTGTCAACCCCCACAGGAGGAAGCTGGAAGAAACAAAGGTTTTGAGACCTGGGTCTAATGCCCTTGGTTTCTCCTTCTAAAAAATAACTATTTGTGTAATAATCTACAGGACCCCTAAAGCAGCTGTGAAATGATCAAGCCAGAAGATCTCATGAAAGGATCTGGGATGTAGGAAAACAGCTAGCAAAATCTTGTTTACTTCACTTTGAGAATACTACAACTGGAATTATGGATAAAACATCTGTCTGAGAGGATACTGCCAAATCTGAAACAGCTGTGGAGTATAGAGCTGTACCTGTTGTGCTGGTGGTAAGAAGAGGCTTTCCAAGGGACATGGAGGCAGAAGGGTGCTGGGGAACTGTCACCCTCCCTCCTGTGAACAGCTCATTCGTGATGCCAGTGTTGTGCTCCTGTGTTTATTCAAATTCATCTCTCTGTAGTTTGCAAAGCCTGGCCTTTTCTCAGCCTCAATCCTTCCCTTGGATGTCTCCCACTGGTTTCTGACCTCCAGCTACCTTTTCTATGCTATTTATGGCATGACAGCTGGGGAACATTAATGTACATATCTGTTGTATTTATATTTTGAAGAGTGACTTTGGTTTTTATTTACATTCACATTAGTTCCATAAGTCATCTGGCATCATTTGGACTTTTCTAGTCATGCTGCCTTTGCACTGCATTTATCACATTGCCTACTCTAGTTTTATTTTCCTTTTTCTTTCCCCTGCCATAACTGATTCACTCTGTCCTCCAGCTTTCCATTCAGCTGTCTCCTTTGTTTGGAAAAGCGTAACCCAGGGTATATTCTTTCTTTCTTAAAAGGCTCATTTGTTACTAGGAAATAAGCATACAGATTAGCTGGAAAGTAGACCCCAGTCTCAGTATGCTCATCTGATTTCTTTTGACCTCCTGCACGCAGGATGTCTTTCTTGTAGATTCTGTGTGGTAGCTTGTTTCAATGCCTCAGCCGTTGTACACTGCTCATCACCAGTTCATTTCCAACTGAATTGTTCTGCTTTGTTTTCATTTCTCTGCACCTCCTGCACTTTCAGCTGCCCTTTCACATAGAGCCTTTCAGTTGGATCAGATTTTATCTTTTGACTATTCCATCTTCTCGGACATAAGCTCATGTAACCTGGGTCCAGACTGTGAATACTGTATGTGCATAGATGGGGAAATACTCAAAGGATTAGATGATCTGCAAAGGGAGTGAAGGATTTAAGCTCTATCTCCGTTATTTTTCCTTTTTTTTTTTCCTGCTTAGCAATAAAGAGAAAGAATGATACTGTACGTGCATGTCGTGTTAATAACTGTGTGTCATTGTTATCTCAAGTGTTATTGTGCCCTTATAAAAGAGTATATGCTTCCACTTTGACATGAGGCAGCATAATAGACTCCATATTCAGTTCTTATTTTATAGAGCCTGTGGATAGGACATAACACCTCTTTTCACAGATAGATGTATTCTGTGAGCATTTAAGTGTTTGGCTAGCAGATTCACTTGTGCCATGCACAGGTGGTATCCTATTTGTACAGAAATAAACCTCAGTGATGCATTAGCCTGTATTTAGAAAGTCACAAGAGAGTATTTAACCACTGTGACTGTCCTTACTTCTACATCTGAATCTCCTTGATATTCAAAGAAAATATTTTTCTTCATTCAGTTTACAACTAATTTATGAAACTGTCAGTTGTTTTTGTACTGACCCAATGAATCTGCTGCCAACAAGTGCAGCCACTGAAACAAAGGTTACTTATGGGGTGCCTGCTGTGATCTCCTCTGTGGACTTCAAAATGCCATAAAAATCTAAACTCCAAGATTTGTCATTTCAGAGGCACATACTGATGATCACTGACAATTCTCTTACTATCCATTGGTGGGTTTTAAGTATTTTTACTACTATCCAGTGGGAATATTTGAGTAATGGAGAAATTAGAATGGTGAATACCTGAAGCTCTGTGGTTTTTGGACAACTTCACAAACTTCTGCATCATGTATTTCTGCATAAATTAAATATTGCATAATGAGGGTAATCTATATGTCTTATAGATAGAGAAGCACTGGACATAAATAGTACATATACAACCACATAAATAGTACATATACAACCAGGGTATCTGACTAAGCCAAATATGGCTCAGTTAAGTGGAATGTTAAGGCTAAATTTTTGGCAACTTGCTGGTTGGATGCAATGCCAAATCCATTACTTCAGGCTAAAAAAAGTATAAACAATACAAACCTCACTATGAATATGAAAAGATTGGATTTTCTTTAGATGTGTTATAGTGCAATGCTTGTGGCTTTCTTCTTTCCAAAATTTCAAAATAGCATGATAAGGTTCTGTTTTGCCTCTTTAATCTACTATTTTTCAAAATGTTAAAAAGACACTAATAGCTAGGCTACAGACAGAAAGCACTATAGGGTATGCCTACACCATCAAGTAGGGCAGATACATATAACATTTGGGTTTAGTGTCTACACCGCATGTACTTCAGTGTGTTTTACTCTCTTAGCTGCAGGGGGGACCCCAGGACTGAACTGCCCCTTGTTTTTGGAGCCCATAAGGAATGTGCCTGGATTTACATTCTGGTTTCATCCAAAGAAAACTCTTTATGCTCTCTGAGACCTTCCCATGAAGTGATTCAAATCATGGGAAAGGGAAACAAAACACCCTCCTGACTAAAACATTAACGTAGACATGAACTTAGATTAATTCACAGAAACTCACTGGAACTTCTTGTAAAATAAAACATCATAGATTATACTTGATGCAGCTTGGCCTTTTTTTTCTCAAAACATGGTATCTTGCTATGTGTAGAAGTATCTTGCTTTGTAGAAGACTTAAAATTTGCATGTTTGGTTCCATCCTATCCCTGGGACTGTTTTAAATGTTTACTTTCCTTGTGCAAGAGGAATGCTATCTGAAGGGTTTCTCTTCAGCTATGAAAAATATTAATGAGAATTCTTCAACGTTTTTGGAATTTACGTAGTCCTGTCAGCAGGAATCCCTGGGCCATCAGTCTTCCAAACCTAGGAGAAAACAAACTTGCACAATTACTATATGTGTGCTAATACATCATTAGGCCTTGACTGCAATTGGCCCATACTGGTCCATACTGCTAACTGGTACCATTGCCTACTCTCTCCTGTGCCCACACTTGCCTAAGGAGATCCAAAACCACGTTAAGAATTTTCCATGGCCACTTCCTACCCTTATTAGCTTTGTGTCACTCAAACTAAGCAAGTTCAGGGGACAGGACCCCAGCACTACAATTGTCCCAGCCATTAAGCTGTAAAGATTGGCCTCACATGGCTGTGTCTCTAGCCCAGTAGCTTTCTGCCATGAGATGCCCAGGCACCATGCAGGACATAGTGCAGGCTGGGACATCTTGCTGGAAAGGGGGCTGGATGCAGCTGCCTGCTCTGGTGGGTGGCAGGGGACAATTGCACAGGTCCCATACAGCTCCACAGCCAGCAGTGGTCCATATTATTTACCACTGTGGATGGTTAGCTTACTAATATGGAAATAACCTCAATGACCTGCTGTTGCATCCTCATCAGGTTGCTTCACACAGGGCACCATTTGTCACAATTTAAGTTCCAGCAGTCAGGAAATAACGCAACACACATAATCTAGCAAACGGCAATAAATCTACTATCAGCCAAACTCTACTGTCCATGCTGTTACTCCATCCTCCAAAAGCCAGCCCACACTGCTCCTTGTCTCTGCTTCATCCAAGTTTTCTTCTCCAGACTCTTCCTCTTTTCCCACACTCCTCAGAGCTATTTAACCACTTTGTGGGATGAGCTACAGCTGCACATTGTCAAAGCAAGGTCACAGCTGCATATCATCAATGTCCACCAACCCACTACCTGTCCTGTTTAATATTTACTGGAAGTCTGCTATGGGATGGCAAGTCACTCATGAAAATGGAAATTTTTCACAATGAGAAAGCATCCTTCTTCCCACCCAGGCAAGAAAAACATCTGAAGGTGTGTTACATCCATACTGGCTCTTCTGGTTCATCTGTCTTCCTTTAACTGCCTCTTCCCCACCACCACTGTGGTGGTGCACAGGACTTCACTCTCCTTCAGATTTCAACCCACCACAGGAATGTTTTGCCATCATTGCAACCACCATTTTGGGGTATGTTGACACCAGCACAGACTCTCCTGCATGGGGCAGTCATGGTCCAGACACGAAGACGGGTGTGGGCTGGGATGCACGGAGGAGCACACAGCTGGGCTGTGGAGGAGTGTGGATGCAGAGGGCACTTCTTTGACTGTAGAGCTACTATAGGTAGGTGCAGGGCTACTACAACCTACCACATAAAATTACCACCCAGGAACAGTGCCTAAGGACTGGCTGTAATGTTCATGCCTGCCAGGGAGTTATGTTTTCCAGCCAGAAGTTCCTTCGCAAGGAGGTGAGATGGGGCAGTAGAAGGGAGAACATATGCTTGCACCTGCACCAGCAGTGATAATCTCCTCTCTTTTCCCTTTGGCTGGGACCAGAACGGCTGCAAGCTTTTATTAGCAGACCTTCATCTTCTTTAGATTTATTATAGCTCTCTCAGTCATTGTACCTCAGGGGATGAAACCCACCCATTTTCACTACTAAATATTTATTTAGTAGATCAACCCCTCCTTCCACCATGGAGTCTGCCTTTTCCCTCTTATCTCAGAAAGAAAAAGAGATCAGGAAAATAAAATGTGGCTGAAATTTCCCAGATTTCCTAGGAAGAATATATAGAATTCCACACTCTGTTTGAGATATTATTTATCTTTCTAGAAACCTGCAATTGATGAACTCTCAAGTTCCATCATCTTTAAAGTGTGTTGCTCAATTCCCCAGAGCTGACAGTAAACGGACAGAACGTGAGGCATGTTGAAAAGCTAGCACAGCATGTGTACTTCCCAAAGAGTACATAAAGTGGCCCATATTCATGGCTTCAGAGGGAGAAAACTCCTTTTAAATCGTGTCACATTCCTGACTTGCTGGAAGTTTCTTGGAAAGCAAGAGGGCAACATTTCCAGTTCTGTTTGTCCACAAAAGTGATCATTACGCAACATGCTGGCAATAGCATTTATAACCCGCTTCTTTAATATTTTTCTTTCCGAGCTGTTTTCTCTATTATCCTTCCTTCAGTTGTTTTACTTTTTCCTCATCCCTCAGAATGAGGACATATGGTTCTTAGTTTTCTTTTGAGTGTATTTATTTATGTTCTCCGTATGGAAAGTGTGACTGTTGTTCCAATTTGCTTTTCTGACCAGCTATAGTGTTTCTATATGTCTTCACTGCTATGCATTAAAATAATTGTTTGCATTAAGGTAATTTTCTTCTATTTTATGCCTGGATTTGTGTTTCAGTTCTAACATTAGAACCTACTTTTATCTCATTGTAGGACTTCTGCACCTTCAGTTAAACCCAATTCTAATGGCTAAAATACAGTTTTTCATCTAAAATTCAGTAAAAAATTAACTGAGATCAGTTAGTTTGGGTTTTTTTCTCTTCATATTCCTCTTCCATTTAGCTCAGCACATGCCCCACAACTAACTTGAGGTATCTGTTATTCCTGTCTTCTGCTGTATCTGAACCAAGGTGACAGCTCCTCCCAAATGGTACAGTTTTATTTTGCAATGGAACATGGTCTAGAGTGAACCAAATTTTTATTTTCTTTTCACCTCTGCTTGAAGCTTAGGTTTGATTCGCAGATGTCTGTAGCTAACTCCCAGGGCTATCAATATGAGGTGTAGCTACCTTACAGGATTACTTTAGAATTTTAATTCTTTGCCTGTGACAAAAGAAATGTGTTTATGTGAAGCTGAAATATTTTCTGTGATTGGTTGGTTGTTGTTTTTTCCCTGGGTCAGGTCAAAGTAGTTGATCGCTTTGGCGGAGATGCTGGTGCTTTAACTCTAGATTTGGGACAGATTCACTGAATCAAATGTTCTTGACAAACTCTTTGGGGGAAGTGTCAGGCCAATTTACAATCAATTGCTACAGACAGTAGAAACATCTGCTTCCCATCCTCTTCCTTTCATTCACCGTTAGAGACAATTTTGGCTAAAGTGGAAGAAATTGTAGGATACCCATTAACATGCGTTACTTTATTTAGCATCTGCATTTCACTCTTTCATTTGTTTCTAAACTAATCATCATCTGCTGAGCCAAGAACAAATGACAAAAAGTACAAAATCTGGCAAGGCAGCAAAGATCAGCAAGTGACTGCAGGGGACAAGAGAAGGAATTAGTTTCACTAAGATGTTCAGTTGACATCAGACAAAGCCTCCAAGACTAAGTGCATGACTTAGAAAAAAAAATATTCTGAAACTACATTTTAAAAAATAAAACCTATTTTAGTTTTTGATTGTATCTAAAGCAGTGGTGGTCAGTGTTCAGTTCAGCTGCCCACATATAGGTGTGTAGCAACGTCTGAGATACCCCATGACTATGGGCCCTCTTGGCTCCAGAAGGGCATGGGTAGCCCACTGGTCCTTCCAGCCCTGCACAGGTGCCTTGGGTGTCCTGGAGCATCTCAGATCCCATGACAAAATGTCTACTGGGCAGATGAGTGTGGACATTCACTATCAGTATCTAGGGATGGAGCCAATGTTAGCATGCTTTAACACCTGATGAGAATGCAGTAGAAGTGTAACATTCAGGTACGGCTTTTATATATAATTTTAAATCTATACTTAATTTACATAAAAGTTTAAATTTTAAAGATGAGGTTTAGGCACAGTCTCATGGTGACTTTGACATCTTGTTAGACCATGAGATGTCACCTGGAATTCCTGGACTCCCCCTTGCCCTAATTTTGCTGTGTTTCCAGCTAGGAGCTGCCCACTGCCCTGGGGTTGTTCAGGTGTGGAGGCATTGGGTGGGTGGGGGAGGGAACAGGGGATGCCACCACCCATGCCTAAATGCTTCTGTGAGATCCAAATTGGTCCAGCAAAGGCAAATGCACAATCCTGTGCCACCCCTGCAGCTGGCTCTCAGGGTTAAGAGGCTCCCACCATGTGCACTGTGTGATGTACACAGCTACAGATTTCAGCTGTGTCCTGAATTTAGACTAGAAAAACAGTGATCAGGGATAGGGTTGGGGATTTTTTTCTGACGTTAGAGGATTCAGTGCAACACTGGTGCTGCTCAGGAACACTTTGGCCCAGTGATTGCCAAAGCATCTTTGACAGTACCCATCGCACTCAATGGAAGTTGTCCTAAAGGCTGTAAAGCCTGACTGTGTAAACACCCTCCTCTGCGTAAAGCAGCCCCTTTTAGAGGGCTTCCTCGGGGACCGTGGTCACTGGCACCTCCCTGGTGGATGCGGTGGTTTTTCTGGAGAAGATGGCCTCACTGTCTCCCCTTCCTAATCACTTATGGGTTAACTGTGCTAACGTGACCATTAGGGAGGATCAGCCCATATCCTAGGAAAAAATGGTAATGGTGATACTTTTATTTGCAATACAAAGTGAAAAGATGAGAAAATTGTGACTTTTTTTCTTGGTCACAAGCATCCAAGGTTTAAGCATCTTCTATTCTCCGTCCTTATGTCCTGCACAGCTAAGGGAGGATTCAAAGGCGGCACAAAAGTCTCATCATGAACCAAATCCTCCTCCTCTTTCTGACTGTTGAAAAGGTGAGTTTGCTTATTCTTCCAAAATTACATTATTTAATGAGAAGTAAAAAAATATGAATTACTTAATGCCTACACCTGGGAAGAAATCTCTTGACTCTATAATTTACACTGAATGTGATCCTTTTTCAAAGCCCATGTCAATACTGGCCTATGACATTTGAAATTGTTAGCATTCTTTCCAAAGAGGTCTAGCTCTATGAATGATTTCATGTAATAACAACCAGAAATAGCTCCTTTTCTTTTGAAGTTAACACAGCTCTCCCAAAACTGCAGAGTGAATCTCCACCACCGAAATATTTGACTAACAAACATCTACATTTTCAGCTGGAGACCAATGTATGCATTCGTTAGGCTGACTATTTTCTAGACCACACATTTTTATTATTGATCAAAACTTAGAATCTGCGTTTATTTTAGTCTTTCACATAAAAATGCTAAAAGCTCTAGATCATTAGTTCTTTCTGCTTTTATTTACTGGAAAATATTTCATACCACTTTTAGAGATTAAGATTTGGTAACACTTTATTTTAGCTGTCGTATTATTTTAATTTATGCGGTCTCAGGAATAACAGAGATCATAACAAATTCCTTTGGTATTAAAGGATGGTATGTTCACACTGATGGAGAGTCAGCTACAGACATTTCTTTTACTTTAAAATCTATTATGCTGATTTTGAAGGCTCAGGCAACAAATGAATCCTGAGATGTTTATTTTTTGATGATCAGCCAAACTAGCCATTTTAAAACTAGACTGTAATGAATTTAAAAAAAAAAAAAAAAAAAAGCTGAAATGGGAGGAAATTTTAGGTCTGAGGACAAATAAAATATTGGCAGGATGCTGATTCTTAAACTACCTTCAGAAATACAGGTCATGCTTAAATATCAAATGATTTGTCATGTTCTCTACCCTCCACAGTCTTCATGTAGGCTGGCAGTGAGTCTGCAGGCTGTATCTCACACTGTAGAGTAAGTCTACAAAAGCAGAAAGATTGAATTTGACACAGTTCACTGTTTAGAAAAGTTGTAGATTGGTTTTTCAAAGGAGGCTGGAGGAATGAGGTGCCCAGTTTTCCGCAAATGTCAGTGATATCTGTCATAAGCCAAATGTCTCTGCCCTGAGCAGGCCTTCAGGAGGTTCCCAGAGCCTCCTCCTTTTGCTGGGTACGTACCCTGTCAGCAGTAACTGTTCAACAGGCAGGACAAAAGAAACAGAGGGAAATGTTCTTGTCTAAATGAGACAGATACGGTGAGAAAGTCTACCCTGAGGTTAAATACTAGAGTTCTGAATCTCTGGCCTAAAAGGAGAGGTAAAAAAAAGAAAGTAAAACTGGCTAAAAACACCACAGGGACCCTTGTCTAGGCAACTTGCTACATAACGGTAGTTCCTGGCAGTGAAGAGTGAGCCAGCACAGCGTTCTGCTAAAGCACTGGGAGCACTCTGAGTATGAAGAGTAACTTACTCCCACTTATCTGCAGGTGTAATATTGCCATCCTTGGTACCAGAAACTGAAAATAAAGAGATTTATCCTGCATTTACCTGGAATTCCATGGGTGAATGGCAGTTCACAGGAACTGAGGGAATTTCTCCAGAAATCATTCCTTGCTTTAACAGTGGATCTCCGTAACTGAAGGTGAGCTCTGTTCTTGGTGTATTTTTCAAACTGTGGTGATCCAGGAATCAATATAAAACCTTTTATGGGACTTGTGAATGCTGGGGATGGTGACTTATTGCCTGGAGGGCAGTGGGAGTCACCTGGGATGTACCTGCACGGTGGGAGACTCTCTGGGGCACACAAGCTGGTTACTTCCAGATTGACCTTGAGTGCAGTTTCTTGATCTGGAAGTAACCGTGGGGTTTTTCCCTGTCTTACCCAAGAGGTGTAGACTGTCTACAAGATAATTTAAGCAGATCTGCCCTAGTTGGTTCTCGGTCACTTTTTGGGTGTCTTCTGTAATCTCTGTGCCATGCTTTTTACCTACAGCTGATTTCATTCCTCAATAGGTCAAGTCTTTAACAAAAAGCAATATACAAGAAGTCAGACCAACTGATACCATAGTTTCTTCTAGTCTGAAACTGCATGAAATTCTATGAGATTTTAAACTGAAGGATAAGCAGCAGAGTTAGCACCTCAGAGTCCAGAATTACGTAGCACAGGAATTCACTGTGGATTAAAACTTCATCATTTTAAGGGAAACTTTTCCTCTTAGCCACAAGTTAGTCATCCCTAGTCCAAGGCGGTTGGAACAGGCAGGGAGAAGCGTCACTGCTCATGCATACGAACAGCAAAACCACAGCAACAACAACAAAATGGGCACTTTGGATCCAGTTTTAGGCAGCTAAATAAGTGGCTTCACTCAGAGCTGTGCTGCACACTTGAAGACATGCCCAGTAGTGTAGGACCCACAACAGATGCTGATTATTATTGACATTTGCTTTTAGCCAAACACAAACCGCCCAGCTGACAGCTGCACTGGCAATTTGCTGTTAGCCTCAGAGAGGTCATGGAGCTATACAAAATATAGTAACCAACCCTTTTCTTGATCGGGCATGCAGCCAAGGGAAGTTATAGAGTCCGGTATGCAGTCCTCATAGAGACAACAGTAGGGTCACAGAATCAAAATGGATAATAAAAGCTCAGGCGGACAGTCTGCTGGTCACATTTTTGTATTAGAGAAACTGATGACTGCGGGAGGACTAATTATGGGACTCCTGATCACAGCGTTCTGTAGCAAAACTACATTTTCTCTTGGGAAAAGAATCACAAATCCAATTAAATAGTAAGTGGTCCAACTCCTAAATGTGATCTGTCTGGCACCAAGAATGCACAATGCTTTGATGGACACCTAAATTGCTATGCCTGAAGTATTAAATGGGGCAAAGAAAGGGATTTAGAGCTACTGCAAATTAAATCAACTGGTAGAAAATGCTAAGCTGAGTGCTGCAGATGAAATTATTTCTCCCTTCCACACAGGTTTCCAATTCAAGACTTTTCTCAGTTGCCTCTGAGTACTTTCATATTGCACAGTGCATGTTTACCTTCTGCTTACTGAAGTTCATGCTTCCCATACCCTGGGTCCTGAGTCAGTTCTGCAATGCAAATTATTAATTTTATTTTTTTTTCCTTCTGAATAATAGACCTGTAATGACTCAGACTCCAATAAATCCTGATTGTAGATATTCTTATCAGGACAGCTGGGATCCAGAGTGCCCTGCAAGGAAACACATTTTCAAACCAATGTGAAAATTCTTTGCTTGGGACTGATACACCTCAGTATGTTTTATATAGATAGATAGACACCTTCTCAGTCATCTAGACAAAGGTAAAATGCTTTTCCTTTTTTTTTCCAATGACTGTCTGAGTTTTGGTGCTTTGTTAATGGGTGCCATATAACACCAAACCAGTGCCAGGCTACCTTTTTTTGCACTCACAGCCTAGAAAGATTAAAAAGTTATCTCCATTTATAACACTTTTATAATTTGATACATATCATATACATACATACATATATATATATATATATATAATATTCCATTTATAATTTGATCATTTTGCTTTTTGCTTTTTTAGGAAATAAGTTTATAGATTCAGCTTGGTGAGACTCATAATACTGTTTTCAGACATTTATGTAACTGCCTGGAAAATAATTGTATCATGCACCCAAATGGAGTGGTTACTTGGCAAAAGCGGCACATTTTGCTAAGGGAGTAAGTAACTTGTTTGGAAGAGTAAGAGCAAGGCACTAGGAATTCAGGAATTCTGAATTGTTTTGGAAAGGGTGATGAGAGGTAAGTAGTTCTGGTAATGAAAATTACGACTTTTGAATGAGTAATAAATAGTGAAAACTAGTAGAAACATAGCATGGGCAGGAGGAACTACAGAACTCCTGAGTTGTCTTGACCTTAGAAGTTGCTACTAGGAAACCTGTAGAGGTAAGGCTTGTGAATAGGGCATACCTGCTCTATAACAGAGATGTAGCAAAAAAGTTGTGGTTTTATTATTAAAAAGAAAAAAAGGTTAAATTATCAAGTACTTGGCTCTCAAGTACTGAATTATTGCAGGGATGGGTGAAAGGAAAACAAGAAAACGTCTGCAGTCAATGGAATGGGACAACCCCACAGGTTTAAAGAGAACATGTGGGTAGAGATTTCTTGACATTTCTACTCCCTTATGTCTATCCAGGGAAATATATCTACAGATACATTTGGAGAACTAATTTCTGGTGTTTATATTAGCAGGCAAGTACATTTTATTCCAAATGCATGTTTCAAGATATGGTATTACAGTGGTACATATTAATCTAATGTTTAGAGACTGAATTTTCTTCATCATACCTAAAGTATTTTCATATTGAGGCTCAGAATATAACTAAGACAGCACAACTGCGAGGTCAAAATAGACATAAAAAAAGAAACAGTGAACAGCCCTAGGGACAGATGCTTCTGTGTGCTTAATCAAGTAACCCCCGTTAACAGTTTGTATTATGATTTGTGAGGTGCTTCAAGATGCTTCAGAATGTGAATAATGGGAAACTGCCATTGAAGAGAATTATGACAAAGCTAAGAAGGCAAAGCCTAACACATTCTAAAATGGATAGCTGAGTTCCTTTGGCTAGAAAGGGCTTAAATAGCAGAGGCAGAGGGCATGTAGTTTGGAGGAGGGGGATTTATTGACTTTCTTCTGCACCTGAGTTGACAATTTGACCATTTCAGACATTCAGAGTATTGACAGGTTCACAGTAAGCCAACCTTTTGTTGCTCTGCACAGCCTGAATAATGCTGGATATTGCTTTTGTATGCCTGACTCTACTTCCATGTACACTTAGGTGTCCTAAAGATTTTGCCCCAGAATTAGCATATAACCTAACATGATGCTTGCCTAACAGAAACTGTAATGCCTGTGGTCCTCAGTGATTAATAAACTACCTAATGAAGACCAGCATTATTCAGGAAACTCAATCTTCTGGCTTGCTCTTGCTAGTGATGTTGGCAAAGGAAAAAGGCAGGAGAGATTTGCCTTTGAGAGAGAAAGAAAACAGTCACTGTTAGATTTGCTTGCACATGTTGCTAGCAGAAACTTTTAGCAGTGTAGAGTACTTACCAGGAAAAAAAATGTTTTCCCCAGCGATTAGTATTTTTACATAGGAAATCCCTTCAAGTCTGTAAAATAACACTTAAGAAATTTAAATAAATGCTTTCAAGTTCCATATTTGTTCTTGTCCAATGTATATCTTTGTTTTGTGATGAGAAAATAGTCCAGTTCTCCCTGAGAGTTGCAAATGTGGTCACTTTGTGCAGCTGACAGCATTTATTATACAATATGAAGAATCATTGTGCTACTACATGATTGTGATGAATTTCTCTGGTGCTGAAGCATGATCAGGGGTGGAGATTACCAGAAACTTTATTATGTGGCCTGACTGCATCGTTTTTTTTCTTTTGCTCTCCTTCCTTTGCCACGTCTTCTCATCCCATCCTTTTCTGCTTGACCTGGGCCCTCAAAGGGTGTTCATTCCACTAGTGCTGATCACCAATGTACTCAAAGCCATCTCATTGCCTGCCTTCAAATCACTTCTGCTCCCCAGATCTCCCACCAGCACTGAAGCCGTGGGGTCTCAGCAGGGTTTGTACTCCTAAGCTAAATTCCCAGTAGGTTTTTAGCCTGCAATCCCTATCCCACCCCCAGCTTCTCATGATGAGGAGTCATTGTGTACCTCACTGCTGGGCACATCGTTGCCAGAGATGCCTGTGGCTACTGAGGAAGAAACCTCAAAAATAGTGAAATACTGATGTCTTGGTTCAAACTGACGTAAGAGGAAAGGACAGAATCCACAGGCAGACAGATGAATGTATGAAAAATATTCTGGGTGGAAATACTAAAGAAATAAGGTTTAAAAAGAAAGAGAAAAAGAAAAGACAGCATGAGTAAGTCAAATAAATAGGCTTGGAGTTACTGAAGGCCAGTCTTGCTAGTATAAAAAGGTGGTTATTTTATTTCCTCATTTTGTGGCAAAATGCATCTTTTTCTACTGCCAATAACCTTCATCTACTAAGAGATCCGTCTACAAGCTTGAATAACTAATTATCTCCCACACTGAGTTTTCTAGTGGACGTAAATGAAATGTGCCAATTCCCTGTGCTGTCAACGGAGACAGGAAGATGCCTCTAACCCCTCCAGAAGGAGACCCCATGTGCCTCACTTGCTTATGTGCATATTGCCTATGGAGAGCGGCAGGAGACCCCTGGCCAGGCAGCGCAGCCTGCCTTGAGAGCACACTGCTGCAGCCACCAGCCTGGGTCTCCTCCAGCCCCCAGCCAACAGAGTCTCCTCCTGGGGCAGGTTTGGTTTTATTGTGATTCTGAGATTTACAAGAATAAGCTAATTCCTTACCTTGACTGAAAGGCTTTTCTGTATGTTTGCATGTGTAAATACTTATATATATATATATATATATTTCTTACATGTAATTGAGGCTAAATATAAGTGAGTTAGGCAAGTAGGGTGTCTTTCTGGAGGCTTCAAAGGTGTCTGTCTTTCTCCCTGTATGGAAGGCAATGTGGACACACACCGTGTCTGACGGACAGATCCAAATTACTATGTTTACTATGGATCATGAGCTAGTTATTGCACATCATTTACTTTGGAACACTTGTAAGCCTCAACAATCAGGGCTAAAGAGGGAGAAAGAACCTTTGGTTCTTACATACCAGCTGCAGTAAGGATGCAGAAACCATCACTCCCCTTCTTAAACTCAAACATGCAAAACTCAACTGAGATACAGGTGTGAAGCAAACACCTCTGAGTTTTAAAAAATACCATAGTGAGGAGGCTGAAACCCTGATGTAGCCAGCTGTGTGTGAAGACCCTAGCTCTGCTAATGCAGGAAGGTGTAAGGCTAAAGAAGGCTGCAGAGACAAGGGACAGTGACATATAGGATTTAAAAGTCACATGGTTATTATTTCAGCGGGGACACACCAGCACTATTACGTGCAAATAATTACTAGTAAACACTATTTGTACAGTAGAAGTGTTAGCAGCCTTAGATTTCATTTTGTGTAGTGCTTGTAGTTCTCTTTTTCAAGGGAAAAAAAAAAAAGTTCTGCATGAAAGAAAATCTGTCTTACGTTATTTAGTAAGTTCTCGCAAATGCATGAGCTCAATTCTTGTTCAGCTTTCAAACAGATGTTATCTTTTTAAAAAATGATCACACCCCAAATGCAGTAATTTTAAGTGCATATTCACTGTGCAGTCCAATGCTCCTTGGGTTTAAAAACATATTTTATTACAAACCAGAACATCAGTATCTTGAAACAGAATGTGTACATGTTCTTTGGAGCAGGGACTGAATAGCACTCTTGGTCCCAGATGAACCGTAAGGGTGAAAAATCATTTTCCTCTTCTCTCTTTCCCCTTTCTTTCATCATATGCATGATGCATATTTAATTTTCCCACACAACAAAGCACTTCTTCCACGGGCCAGGTCATAAACCCACTCTATCTTCCGACATGGTGAATTAGGCCTATCAATTAGAAGAGGTGGGTTGAGGTCCTGGCAGAGAAGTTCTCCTTCACCTCCCATCCCGCAGCATGTCCATCACTTGCGTACAGCCAAGTGCTGCACAAATCCAGCCAGGCCAGGGTTTACAGAGCAGGACTTCCAAATCAGACCTCAGAAGTGTTTGCAGATATTTGCAAAATTTTGGGATCAGCTAAATGCCTAGTTGCTCAGAACTGTTGAGACATGTTCTGGGCATGGCCAAAGCACATGTGGGCTTTGAGGCTATGGAGCTTTTGGAAACTAGGAAATTTCATTCCAAATTTTCCTTATTTGGAACTAGGAAACTTAAGGGACACATTGCCTCTTTGGGTATGTGGCATCTGAATAGACATATAAATGTTTTCCATTTCAGCAAATGGACTGATCCTTTTTATAGACCTGCCTGACAGACTAAAGTGTGGCGTTTGAATTTAAATTGTGTGTAAGGCTTGAAAGTAACAGCAGCTCCTTCCTTGAAGTGCCCTGTCCCAAGGTAGCGGTTGCACTGGATGGGATGAGTCTCTTATACAGGGGGGTGAGCCTTGCTGTGAGAGAATTTGGCCCAGTGGTAAACATGGAGAGAAGCAGCTTCTCTCTGTTTTTCTGTCTTTTTTTTTTTTCTCTTTTTTTTCTCCTTCATTTTGTCATTCATGACTGATAAATCTGGCAGACGGGGAAGAAACTGAATTTTTGTTGTCATCAGCCTGAAAGAATATAAACTTTTGCAATTCACTTGTGTTAATGTGGCACAGCTGTTTGATGGTCTGACTGTAAAGGACCAAGAAGATATTTTAAAGCCTGGACTTTTTCAGACAATGTGCTCCTGATTGCTTTTCAGTCAGCTCAGAAGCAGTCTGGTTGCAGAGATAGGCTGACTCTGCTGTTCACGCTGCTTTCAACTGAGACACAATAATCGATGCAGAATGAAAGTCAGTGTTTGGTGAAGAACCCGAGTGCAGGGAGAAGAACCCAAGTGTAAGGAGAGGACTCAGAAGCACCAAGAGGTTTACCTTCATGCTAGAAAGGGGTCTTGGTGGTGGTGGTGTAAATTAACAGGGTAACTTCTCTCAAAGTCTATAGCAGTAAGACAAATAAAAAAAAAAAAAAACCAACAAACAACCCAAACACCAACAAACCAAACACAAATGAGGTCAACATCAGAAATATTGTAAGGAATGAGGCAGTTCTTGCCAAATGCGAAACCACCTGAATGAGTTTAAAGCCCCTGTGTAGTGTTGGAAACTTTTGAGTTCATAATTACAATGTAAACATTGGTGAAATAGTCTGTTTTAAATAAAAGATGGCAGGGATGTGAAAAGAGTTGACCTGAGAAAGAGCCTGTCTAGACTAGCAAGTGATAGGAAAGTCACAACTCACTGGGATAAAAAATGCATCTTAAATAGGGTTATCAGGCTCTAATATATAGTTGATGAGATTTAGAAAATGATCCTAGATTAAATTACCTAGAACCTTTCTCACCCTTCATGAATGCACGGGTAGATTTTGCTCCTCTCAAGTTTCTTCAGTATTGATGGGGTTTCCCTGTCCCAAGGCTGAGGCCAGGCAGACAGCCCTCACCTGTTTCCCATCCAAATAATCCAACTGTATTTTTCATCTGCCAGAAACCTTTTTTTCAGAGCATACAGCTATCTCCTACACCCCCAGCAATGAGGCACGTTACTCATGCAGGCAGCATTAAGAGCTTTTTGAATTGTTAGAGAAAATGCTGATAAGTGAATAGAGGATGTTGCTGTGAGTAGGGAGAACGACATTTATTTAAAAGGAGTATGATTTGTTTAAGTGGATTTACCTCTTGAGGTCATCTGTCACATTTTAAAAATACCATTTGCAAATTCTTCAAATGATACTTTTGAAGCATAAATACCGTTGCTCTGAGTTTATTACCACTGTGTAGGGAACTAAACAAGCCCTTTGGTTTCATTAGTTTGCCTGGCCTGCTCTTTCTCTAAACCTTTTCCCTGACACAGTGCTGCAATGGAAAATGCTGAGGTTCTGACATTAAAAATTAAACAAAATACTATTATATTTTATTTATTTTTAATTGGAGGTGAGAGGATGGGGACTGCTGCACGTTGTACCCCATGCTAGCAGTGTCAGAAGAATTATGTCACTTTTCAGCAAAGCAGAATTATTTGGTGTCACAGTGCCAGTTGTAATTAGATCTTCCTTTATAAAAGAAATTCCCAGTGTGTATAAGCAAGATCAGCTGCTTGCTTTGTGTGAATTCTCAGATGGCAGAGCTACTTTCCCTTGGTCTGATTTCCTTTGAAAAGTCCTATTTCTTTAGACTGAATTAATTCATTTCCATTGTAAATGTAGTATAAAACACAATTACTTTATAAGAGTTGGAAACTCAGAATGGCCTTGTTTGGAGGGCAGAAGCCTTGGGATTGCTGTTAATTTGTAAAGAGTTATGACTGTTGTTGTGATATGTCAAACTAGCAAATAGGAATATTGTTACACGTGCTTTAAAAAAGAACAATGAGAAGCAAATCCTACATTCCATACTGCTCAGGAGTCCTAAATTAGATCAGTAAAAGTGGCTTAACCTTTCCTCTTCATTTTCAGAAGTGACAAAGGTATTTAAAAGGTTTCTATCTATCAGTTTTCAGTGGTGGGGGATAATGTGATGCAGGTGAGGTGAAAAGGGTTTTCTGTTTGTTGTTTCAAATTAGCAAAAATGGCAAGTAAAGGATAGATTTTAAAGATGATAGAAATAGCTGTGGGGCTTCTTGGAAGGGGAGAAAGAAGAGGAAGTTAGAGAGTGATCTGAATAACTAGAGGAAAAGGGGAACACATAGACACAGCAGTGAGAAGAAAATTGAGGAAGCAGCCAGAAAGGTGGAATATATGAGGCAGAGAAGAATGAAAGCCTTTGCATGAGTTGCCTCCACAGATAGGAAAACATCAAAGTATTTGGAAAAAAGAGGGTGAAAAAGAAATGCAAATCAAAGTTTGAAGATGGCAAATCAAGGGAGTAATAACTGCATCCCACAGACAGCAGAAAATTTTGTCAGTGGAAGGGACCTCAGCGTGCTGGCAGAAAAGCTGTAGAGGTGGGAGCAACTGCATAGGAGCCAGAGCAAAAGGAAGAATGGTGGGAGGTGAAGACAGAGCGGAGTGACAGCCAGCACTGGCTTGGAAAGAACAAATAATGTCAGACCTTTCAAATTTCCTTCTGTCGCTCTGTGAAAGAAAGAGGAGCGGAAGATACCCTCTGTGGTGTCTGTAATAAGGCTTTTCACGTTGCTTTACAGGGCATTCTCACAAGCAGG
>JAVJGJ010000047.1:61528130-61575565 GCA_035590215.1 Microhierax caerulescens | reverse complement strand
GAGACTCTAAGTGGGATATACCCACTTGAGAGGACAGGGCAATTATCTGTTGGCTAATGCATGCAACAGAAGGCCAGCACTACAACCTGTGGCAGAAGGCAGGATTGCTTCAGGGCCAGCTACGGAAAGTGCCTCAAGCCAACAGCAAACCCGTGTCACTGAGCAGAGAAGAAAGCTGCGACTGGCACCTGGTGTCCGAAGCTTGTCTGCAGCTGGGAGAACTGGAGTCCCTATAGTCCTCAGCCTGTCCCAGCCCTAGGCAGTGGTGCAACAAACCTCTCCCAGTGGGTCACATTGGCTTCAGCATGTACTGCCATAGACAGAGACTCTAAGTGGGATATACCCACTTGAGAGGACAGGGCAATTATCTGTTGGCTAATGCATGCAACAGAAGGCCAGGACTTACAACCTACTGGGCTAAGCATTAATAAATCTCACCATCTCCAGTGAGAAACCCTGCAAGCCTTCACTGGCAGTGCTGATGTCAGCCCTGTGGGAAGGGTTGGTCGCTGCTGATCCTTGTGCTGTGGAGCTGCCACTTTCCTATACCCTGCTTTCCCCTCTGGGTTTTACACCTTGCCATACTGGTATGTATTCTCTTGGCTCACTGAGATGCTACTCATGTCTCAGCAATTACACCTCTCTGTTCTCGCTTTTCTTACCTTGCATGGGTTCATCTCACAGCCCTGCTCACAGCTCGATGGCCATGCTCTTGGTTAAACTGAGCCGAGGTCTCAGGGCCATGTTGCACCAAAGGAGGCTGTAAATGCCCGCCAGCTCATGCCAGCCCTGAGGGTTGCAGGGGTTTAACTTGTGGGAGAAAATGGTGCCAAATGGAGAGGAGCATGCCAGGTACCAGCTGTGTGGCCAAGGCAGGCTCCATCGCTACTGGACAGCCCTTAGTGACAGCTCTGGGTGAGAGGCTTCGGTGAGAAGCATCCCAGTGCTGGTGTGGCGGTGTGAATGCAGGACAATGCATACTGTCTGGGCTAGCTCCGAAGAGCTGCGCCGTGCACCAGGCTATGCTCCTGCAAGGGCTCAGCAGCAAAAAATGCAGTTACCTGAACGTGGGTCACCCTGAGTCCGTGGACGAGTGCCCTGCCACCTGCCTCGGTGTAGAGGACTGGAGGCAGTGGGTTGATGAGCATTGATAACATGCAGCTGTGGCCTTGCCTCAGAGGCAGTGGGTTGGTTGACATGGATGATGTGCAGGTGTAGCTCGTTCCGCTAAGTGGTTAAATAGCCCTGAGGAGGGTGGGAGAGGGGTTGGATGGAGGAGGAGCAGAGTGGGTTGACCTCTGGAGGAAGGAGACACAGCACAGGCAGTAGACTCTGACCAAGGGTAAAGCCTTATTGCAGCCTCGTAGTTTGTGCTGCAACAGCTCAGGGCTCTCTTCAGTTGCCCCTGCTTCTCCCTGTCTTGGTGCAGCAGTCCTGTCACACTCTTCTCCTCCCAGAGGGACATCCAGCAGTGTGTGGGGATGGGAGGCATCAGGGCCTGTGTGTGCTCTTGGGAGGGGAAACAGCAGGGCTAATATAGCTCTGTAGATGCCTTTTAAGATCAAAAGTCAAAAAACCTAAGATAACATAAATCATGAGAACCGTTACAAAAATGTTAATCCTTGTCTTCTCCATCAGAACTATAATCATGTGAAGTGCCATCCGCCTAGATTAAAATCAGACACTTTGTGCTCTTAAAATGTTGTGAAGTCCCCAGTTATGTTATACCCTGAGATCAGTTTATTGTTGATTGAGGACAGTCCTGTGTACTCGGAGATGCTGCTGAAAGCTGTGGTACTTCACAGCAAACGCCTTTGAATTCTGCTTTCTCCTAGGAGGGCTTCCCAGCGGGACAGCTGATTTCTTCATTTGCTTCACACAGGTTTGAATCTTGGTAAAAACTGCAAAATAGTCAAATTCAATTAACAGGTATTTTATAATGCATGTTTTTCACTAGTCTGTGGGATTGCTTTTTTGTTTGGTTTTTTTTTGTGAACATAAGGAAAACAGTAGAAAATATAAACAAGGAAGTTATGGGGGTTTTGGAGGCTCTTGTTAAAGTATTTTTTATTCAAAAAGCAGAAGTTAAAATTGTTATCTTTAGGTGGCATTGGGCAGCTGTGCTGTACAAACCTAGCTTCACAAAAGAATTGAATTACTGAGCAATTTATAGCTTCCTTACCATGGGTCTGTGAGGCTGAATGCATTTTGCAAGGTGCTGGATGCACAGCTCGTGACTGCAGAGATTCCTTGGCAGCATCTCTCAGAAACAGCCCTTCTCTTTCTTCCACCCCCTTGTCTCCTGCTAAGTAAATGCTCTCTAACAGTGACTCTGGCACCCTGCTGTGGCTGTGGTAGAGCAGTATGTATGGGTCTCTGGCCAAATAAATATCAAAAGGTACAGAGGTACTACTAGCTGTGAATTTAAAACAATTTTCCACATGATTAATTGGTAAGCAACATAAAATCCTTTGTATGTCTGTAAGCCATACATCCATACACTGATAGGTATTCAGCAAAACACTTATTACAGCATCTTGGCTATAGGAAATCAGGTAAAATTCTAACCCTGTTGGAAATAATTTACAAAAAGAGCTCAATGCCTTTAAGGACAGAGCAAGACTGCAACTGGTCATCAGTATTGGTGCTGTCTGCCACACCTCTCACAGCTAACACAGGTTTTAAAGTCTGAAATAGAGGTGCCTAGTAGTGTTTCAAGATCAGTTTAACGCCAAAGGGTTTTTTAACTTGTTCTTTCTTCTAACATGAGATAAACTTTGGCACAAGCCAGTGCAGGTGGCAGAGGACAAGCTCATTCCTCACGGTGCGGGCGGGTGGCACGGTGTGACAGGACCCTGACTGATGTGAAGCGGTGGCCAGCGGTCAGAGCGCTGCAACAGCGAAACAGAAAATCATGGGTTTGCTAAGGGATGTGATCTCATTTAACAGAAACCAGACATACCAGCATCAGTCCCCAGATGTAAGAAAAATCTGTTTATCTTAGGTTTCCCACAGCACTAAGAAATCATCACTTCTCATGCTACACGGGAAAAGACTTTCTCGCTTTGTGGCGGCAAAATCCTGGAACCCCAAGTCTACTCTGCTGAGATGAACAATGAAATGAAATTACCATGATAATTAAGCTCATACAACAACTGCTAAGCGTGACACTGTGCCCAGCAAAGGATTTGTGGTTTAGCAGCTTCTATTATAAATTCAAATATCGCATCGAGAATGTAAGTGAATTTATACCGCTATCTATTGGAGGCATGTTCATCCTTTTAGACAATGAATGTTTAAGAGCAGCTGCTTCTTTTTGTCTCAGATGAAGGCTTTCAAGTATCAGGGAGTAATATGCAGCCTCCTTCTTTCCAGACCTATGTATTTAGGTCACTTTACTTAAAAAGTGTGTATTTTTCAAGCCTCTCTAAACAAAAGGCCAGCCTGTGTAAACTGAGGAAGCATTTCTGACTTCATTGTGGTTATGACCATTTGCTACAGGCTGGTCCTTGGTCTCCAGACTGGAGTTATAAACCTGGAAAATGCTACATCAGAGGGTTTTGTGGTCAGGTTTTACGCTAATGCTAGACAGAACTCCCATGGTCATGACCTTTGTCCTGATCTTCTAAGAGGCATCCAATTTTCTCTTTTCCAGGACAAATCTCTGTGTTATTAGAACAGCAGATGAAACCCACCTCTTTTATCCTTTTGAAAATGACCCACAAGAAATAGGCATCATCTTTGTATAAACTTGCATTGGGCTGTTGTTGGTTTTGCTTTTTTTTAATTTAAATTCCTAAAGGAAATATATCCTAATTTCCAGAGTTATTTCTGCATAGCCAAAAAACAAATGCAAGAAAAACCACAAGTCATATGATATCTGCTTTTTATCATCCTCTCTCCCCTTTAGCTCCATTTCTGAATGGAAACTGGCAGAATGGAAATCGAATGTAAAAGAATATATATAAATGCAGCATGGGAAAAATATTTTACAAATATTTAGAATCATGTTTATTTTATGGCTTTAATACCTGATAAAAATAGCCCCCAAAACTGTGTGCATGTGGAAAAAATGCAAACTGTGCTCTGCGTCTTCAAAATTGTGTTAATGTTACATAGAAAGCCAGAGCAGCACACTGCAAAAATGGATTTCCATGTGTAATCAGAGCGGGTAGCACAAGCCTGTTCTTACCATACATTCGAACTCTCACCATAGAGTAAATGTGGTCATGTCAGGTCCTGCTTTCACATTCTCCTGACACCACATGTTCAACAGTGTCTGTTGTGTCTACCCACTGATACGATGTTCTCAATTACAGACTATTTGTCACTTCTGCAATTACCAGGGTAATATATTTTGTGAAAACTGCCTTAGATTCTGTTTGTCAAGGCTTTCATATAAACACAAGCATCCACTTAGCTATTTTCACTCAGCCATATCTCTAAAAATAATGATAAACTAAAGATCTCCTTGGAAGAGCTCTTGGATTTGAAGAAAGGCTTTGGAGCTGTGAGGACAGATACGCTGCAAACGCAGGCTCTGTGTGTAATAACAGTAGTAATCGTCTGTCACTTGTGTACGTAGGCAATAACCACCTTTTTCACTTTGCTTAACATAATTCTGAACACATGGAGAAGGCCTTAGAAAATTTAAAAAAAGCAATCTTCAAAATAACTTGCAAAATAAATCTCTCTGTGTAACGAGGAGGGAGGAGATGCCCTCAGCAGAGTGAGCTCTCCCCAGCTTGCCTACGATAAGACCTGTAACTATTGATACACGAGAAACATTTTCAAAGGGAAAAGAAACATGCCACTGTTTACTAAAATATCAGTTATATTCTGTTTAATCCTTTCATTGTTCTTATTTTGGCCATTCTTGGTTCCTTTGCTGCCTTTCCATGGAAACATAACACAGTCTATTGTTTTGTTTAATTTTTGTCATTTTCTTCTATCGACCTCCTCTAATATGTGTCTGATTCTATTTTTTTTCAGACAAGTTAATGATTCAGGAAGAGGAAAGATATTTTCAGGGCAGCTCAAATATAAATGATAAACTGTAAGTCACATTTGTTTGCACATGGATAGTGTTTGTGTTTTCACACTGTTCCAAATCAGCGGCTCTGCTTCCAAGAACCGGCTGGGTAGTTTGCCTGTTATTTATCACACTGTCCCGAGCAGATGACTTCTGGATGATTAACAGAGCTGTCGTTGCCCTCTTACTTGCAGGCCGAACTGATCTTTCTGGCTTTTAAATACTTAGTAGTTGTTAGAAAGAAAAAAAATATCCCAGAAATACTCATGTACTAACTTTGTTGTTTAAAGTCTTCTAAATGCTAGCAGGTTTTTATCTGTAATTAAAGGATAGATGAACTTTCCCATCCTTCCCATTCTCCATGACTTGCAAGCAGTTGCAATCCCAACCTTTCTGTAAATCACAGTGAGGAGACTGTGCTGGCGATTATTAACTTCTTAAAGTGGGAAAGGATCTCAGAGACAATACTGTCTTCCAAAAAGCATAGGGCCGTTTGCCTTCAGCATCCCAATGGGATTAATTCAAAAATAGCCTAAACTACAAAATATTCCAGGTGGGGTTTTCCTCCTTCAGTTTAGAAACTAGATTAGCAGAGTGCTGAGGTAGGGATGGCACTACCAAAGGAGGACTTTCTATGTGCCAGTGGTCCTCTTCAGTTTATGGAAGTGAAGGGCATAGTCTGAGGCTGTCCTTGGAAATGCCAATTCATCGGGAAAACCACCGAGTTGTGTGCCTTCTTCCTGCATGGGTTTAACAAATCCAAATTACAGCCACTGCTCTGTAGTGTATTGGGGGAGTTCTGTAGTCTACTTAGGAACATTTTATGATTGAGCAATAGGAAATTATTGGGTTTACTTCATTGGGTCAAACTGCTCACATTGAACTGTGGTAGCAAAGTCTGTGACTTGAGAAAGTGTGCCAAGTTCCATGACACATTTCTCAGTACAAGCAAATTATACATAAACCCATCTCAGGTTACTTCATTTTCCTTTTCTGGGCTGTGGGAAGCTAAAAGAGAACCCATGAGTGTTATTATTATCATTACATTCCCTTTCATATCACTGATCCTGAGCATCAGCCCTGTGGAAACAGAAAAGGGTCAAAAATATTCTTTAAATCCCTTGCCATGGACTCTAAGCTGCATTTAGCTCTACATTTCCTGTTTGTTTATGTGATTAATCTATGTAGAGAGGATTCAATCTCAGAGTATGCAAAGAAGTATGTTTGGATATAGTTAAGTTCCTAAAGATGAACTGGAAACACAATGGGTTTTTCAAAAGCAGCTAAGCTGCTCTATCAATTTCTTCATAACTTTTTATTGTCTGTAAGACATACGAGTGCTAGCCCAAGGGAGAATAGTCAAGAAATAAGGCTTAATTTTACTAAGAGGTAAACTGGCCAAAGTTAGCGCTCTGTCCCTGCACTAACGGGCTTTGGTCAAGAGGAAAGTGCCATGTTTTAACTGTGTTTTCCATCTTTAAATACCTCATATGTGCTCACCAGCCCAAAACAAAGGGGGGTTGGGGGGGGGGGTGGGAAGCCTGTTCTGTTCAATGAAGGCAATACTTTTGACTCTTGATTAAATTTGAGATCTAGTTCTTTTAGGAAATTGTTTAATCTAGTTTCTCCTGCAAAGAAAAATAAACCCAGTAATTTCCCCCTTCTTTATATAGATAAAACAGTAGCTTTAAAAATGTAGGAAAAGGTACTTCATTGTACTTCTTCTGTGATGGAGGGCTATTTTGATTCCATTTTCATAAGAACAAGACTCCTAACCCAACCTGCAGCATTTTTTCCCTTTTTTGCTCTGTTTTCCAGATGCTATCTTCTACCTTGGCCATATGGCCATTTCCTGGCCTAGGAGCACAGCAAAAGGAGGAAAACAAACGCAAAATTTCCTATTGAATGATTCAATTCACCTGGAATAACACTTAAAATAATGAGAGAGGCCTTCCATTAGAAAAGTCCTGTGTACATTATTTTAACTAAAACGTGTGCTATAGAATTGCAGTCCTGTCTGCTTGGAAAGGTAAATGAAAACTTCCCAGAAAACTTAACTTTTCCTGCTTTAGAGGGTACTGAATGCAAAAAAAAACAAACCACCCAACAAACCCCAAACCAAAACAATCCCACCCTGCTCAAAATATCACAGGGATTTATAACACTCATGTCCAACATAAGAAAGTAATAATTTACAGGTTATTCATCAGAAAATTTGAAACACTTTCAGCGTCCACTGTTACTACATTATGCAGTGTCCTGTTCCCCAGGGACCTGTCACCCATCTGTAGATGGTGATAAATTTTGAATCATGAGGTTTCCATTTGATTTTGAAAAGCAGGTAAGTTGCCATATTAAGCTTGTAAAGATCAATGTTCTAAATCGGGTCATCCTGGATACTCAGTTTCCTCCCAAATGACTGGTTTATGTTCCAAAACTTAAGTGGCCATAAGCACATTATTTGGTCAACTTTTGTAAGGTCAGTTACATATGCTGTGATCGGTGGCCTGAAAGATAATAGACGGTGAACGTGTATTCATTCCCATGCTATTTTCATATAAATTGTCTCAAATAGTCATTCTTATAGCCAGTAGTCCCACTGCAACCAGTGGATTAGCTGGTTTAAAATGGTTATTTGTATGACAAGAATCTGATCACCAAAAGATGTTGAATCTTCTGGGATTCACAATGTTTTCCACTTCAATGTGAAGTGGCACCTATGTCCCTCATGAGGTGTTGAGAGAGGACTCGAGACAGCAAGAGGAATGCCAAGCAAAGATGTGTCTGTTTGAAAGTGTTCTGATGAAAACTGAGTGATGCCTTCCCGGCTCTGACGGCTCATTGCAATAGAGGACACGTTTCTGGAGTCCTGTGGATTTTAAAACTGTTCTGGAGTAAGCCTGATCCTCTAGATTATCACATATGGGACCAACTCTCCAGTTTTGGAACCAGAATGTGTGAAAAAGAGCTTTGCAAACTGACAAGAGGGAGCACCAGGGTGTTTGGTGCCAAACCAACATTTCTACACGGTTGTTGTAGCCCCTGCTCTGAGCGGTGGGAAGGATGGGCTTGTGGTGGAGCTTTCTGTGCCAACGGGCCTCGAGATATATCTTTGTTATTTTGATCCTGTGTTTCTTTCAGGACCAAAAAGGCATTGCTATTATCGCTCATCATTTTTTTTTTTTTGTCTTTATGACATTGAGAATTACAGTGTGACTGACTTCCAAGAGACTTATTTTTATTTTTATTTTTAGTATCAGTGATAACAGATAAACTGCTGGATTCTTCTAGAGAAAACTTAGTGGTGTAGTGGTATAGAAAGACCACTCATTCTCTTTCTAGTGTTTAATTCCATGTGCTATATTTCAACATTGCTACAATTAAAAAATATTTTGTATGTATAATGGAAGAACATTTTCTGTCTGTGACAAGTATGTCAATGCAGAAATAGCTGGCATGTGCCAGGATCATTTTACAATAGTGGGAAAGCATGGTCAGATCTGTTTTATTAGGATGAACCTTGAGAAAACTCTACCATATATCAAGAGTAAGCCCAGTCCTTAACTAGCCCCACAATTTCAGTTGAGACCTTGGGGAATATGAAATTTACCTGACATTTCCTTCCCTCAGAAGAATACTACAGACCTCCATCTAGCAGCCCATGTCTGGTTTTCACTAAGTCTGGCAGCACCTAGAATGTTCGAACATAGCTCAGAAAAGGGTCATTCAGGTGCAACTTGTTACTCTTTAAAATCTGAAAGAGATGTGTTTCCATGATGGTTGGGGAGAGTTGTGCTGGGTGATGAGCCGGGATATCGGCGCAGTTTATGCAGGGCACTGAATCCTGGCTGCCGTGTACCGGCGTACGAGACCATAGCGGGGAAAACCTGTAAGCTGGTGCTCCAGGAACTGCCTTGGAAAGGATTTTGTTACCCTCTAACTTTTTCCTGTTTGGAGCAGATTGAATTGAAATTAAATTCAGGATGGGACTCAGCAATAATGAAAGAGAATTTTTGTTGTCTGGTGACTGTTCAGCTTGCAGTTAGCTGTAATTAGCTCTATTGTTCCCCAATTAGCGATTGCTGGCCTTCTGCCACTCTGCTTCGTAACAATAATATTAAAGAACTGAATTCACATGTAGCCTGCTACAATCTCGGGGACACCAGTGCGGGCTTCACTCAGAAGCTGCTTATCTATGCTTTTGTAAAAGAGAAACATTTACATTAAGTAAGAGCAGTTGAACGAATGGGGCACAGCAGACTGAGACTTGCTGCCTGCTACATCCTACTGTATATGTTGGTAAACTTCTATAGCTTCAGGCTCTGTTTTTGCATGCTGGTAAGGTTTCTACTGCTTAGGTCTGTGACTGGGGACTTGACAGTTGGTGTTTCATCCAGGCATCATTTCACCTTTTGGTTCCTTGCTTCAGTGCTAATGAATCTGCAAAAGGAGCTTAGGTGCAATTCATGCATCTGTGCATTACTGGGTGGTCCACCAAGAAACCATCTAACTCTTCAGTCCTTTTGATTCCTGAAGACATCCTTAATTTTTGCACTCATAAAAAAAAAGTGTCTTTGCCACAGGAGAGACAAATAGGTGTGTAGGTCATTCCCTGCTGGGTGCCTGTCTAATCCTTAGGCACCTTGCACACATCTTGGCACCAGGGGGCTTTTGTACATAGCCCCCTCCTGCCAAATCCCCTCAAATTAATGTGAACTTGATCCTGACCTGCAGGAACAACATCTTACTTATTCAAAATAGAGTTAAGGCTCAAGCTCACAATTTGAATCCTGGCAATCTCTTCAGCTCAAATATTTCCAAAGGGCTGCAAACTGATACACAAGACAAGAAACAGCAATAGCTGAGTGGCATTTGCCCAGCAGGGCAGAGGAGGGTAACTGATGTTTTCTCTTCAAGTGAGAAGTCCTCAAGTTACTGCTGCATTGTATGGTTCTTGCCAGTACCTCTGCATAGTCACTGCTTAGCATCTCTCCAGCTGCTTTTGCAGATCGGCTCGGATCTGGGCTGCTGTTTCCAGATCCAAACTGTTTCTTGGCATCCAGGTAATTTAGTTAGATTTCACTACTTGTACATGAACACCAAGAACAACAAGGATAGTAAGAAAAAACTGTGGGATAGTAATTACACTATTTTACAAGAATTAAATTAAATCTCAGCCTTTGTTTCCAAACTACTAGATTCAGAAGCTGGTCTTGCATTTCAAATAGCTGTAACAGACTTCCCTCTTTGAAAATTATAGTCCTTCTATTCATATCAGAACCAAATTCGCTTTCCCATCCGGTTCTCTTTGAACTTGCCCATTACGTACTTTTTTACATCTCTTGTAGGACTCTTAAAGCACTGATGCTCACATTATTACTCATGTTCAAATTACACTTTGAGTGATACTAAATTTGAGAACATGGACCTTGTATGTGTGACAAAAACATTTATCACCATATAGCTAGGCTTTAAAAGCTCAGAAAGGTAAGAATTACCATGGGGATAAATCCAAACAAGTTTAATTTGAAAACAGCATCTAGTGTACTAGGGCAACTGTAAACCACGGCGACAGCATTCAGTGACCCTATTCTCAGGACTAAAGCATTTTATTATTCTTACTTCTAAATTAGCTTGAACATTTAAAGAAGAGTAGATATTTCCTCTTTGTGATTTCTCTCCCAGGCACACGCATGGTTATTTTAGTTCTGCATTTTTCTGCCTTATGTTTGCTGCCGTAATGTTCTGATTTCTTTTAAGAAGAACTTCATTTAATTTCTTCTGGGTAACAGCCTTTATCTTATAATCATTTTGGTTTATCATCTGCGTTTCATTTGTGGAGGAGAACAGGATGCTTCTTTCTTTTGAATTTATCTTGTTTTGAATAAGTCTTGTGATGAAGTGGAAGTAATGAGGTTGAAAGAGTCATTGTACCTGTAGAGACATGTTGCAGAACCAAAAGAATATGGTCGACTCAGTCATCAGTTCTTTCCAAGTAGCACAGGAGGAGAAATACACCCCAGTTAATAAATCATAGTGCTTTTGAAGTAGACAGAGGAGGGAATGAAACACTGTGTCTCCCTTGTGCCAATAAGACAGATACTTCTTCCTTTTAGTCTCCCACTAATTTTTGTCGATTGTTTAAACCAATAGTTCAAACTTTGGATAGCTGGAGCTAGCTAAGCAGTGGATGGTTGCATTGGTTACATCAGGCAGGTCACCTTTAATTAGCACATTCTACTAGCCTTTTCTGCAATTGTTGTTAACCACTTATGTAGCACCTTAATGATATTGTGTGAGGATTTATATTTTTCAGAACTAATTGCTGCCTTGCAACAGAAGAGGAAAGTGGGACTCCAGCTCCCCAAGGTAAGGTTGAATGACAGCTTTTGCACAGCTTCTGATAAATAACATTCTGAGTCTCTAGTGTTACAGAGGCCATTTGTCCACTTAAGAAACACCTTAAAGAGCATCTGTCACTGTGTTTTGCTTCAGTGCACTATGCACTAAAAGCATTACTTCCACAAGGGAAATTAGAATCTCCACCTGCAGTATTATCCCCATACTTCCAAGTTAGCTGGAGAATATTCACAGCAGTTTCTTGTTGTTATTGGATTTGGTTAATCAAGAATGTAAAATAAATCCAAATTAAAATAATTAAATAAACTTGCAGGGGTTTCCTTTCTTTCCTCTATGCCTGACAGTTGCATTAACATTTAAACCTCCTTTCCTTTAATGTCTAATGTGTCCGAAGAGGCAGCAGATCAACAAAAGTCACATAAGTGCTTGTCAACAGGAGAGAGGACAGTTGTCCCAGGACATTACCAAAGTAGCCAAGGGGCAGGTACTAGCTAGCCACATGCTCTGAACAAGGATGGAGGCTGGCTTCAGCGCCAAATCAGAAAAAAAACCCAACCTACTGGCTTATTGCCTGGGAAGGTTTTAAAAAGCCTTTTCATGATATGAAAGAGAGGAGGAACGTCAGAGAGAGAGAGTGAAGGAGACTAATGACATGGATAAAGTAAAAGAATTGGAAAATTGTCATTGCAAAGGTCTTCTGGGTATATAGAGGAGACATGAGATTTACTCAGGCCCAAGAAAGCATGCCACATGCATGAGATGAGAGCCTCGATAACATCCGTAGCTGAGTGAACGAACCAGAAATGGTGTATTTAAGAGATGTCAGATAGAAAGAAGCTTTAAAAATGACTGTAAGGACTTCAAGAACATGAAGGTCAGGTTATTGTCTGGTGTGATCTGTGCATGATAGTTCTGTCCACAAGAAATAAGCAGAAAAATACTATGGAGGATATTAGTTTTAGATGAGCTATGTTGGGCCTAAATGTCTACAAAGAAGTGTTAGAGAGAGACTAGGATTTTAGTTTGGACAACAGAGTAGGATCTATCCTGTCTAACTTTATATAGCTACAGTGTAGATACTGCCCTTTATAGTGAAAGGAAAGAAGCAGTTAGATCATCATTCAGCTGCCTTATTTTAGAGATGTTCTTCAGCAGCTGGTTTAATTGCACCATACAGTTCTTGAAATCGCATTGGCTTGATTTTCAGATTACACAGAGAGCCTACAATGGGTGGTTCCGAAATAAATACCTACGTTCAGACATATGAATCCCATCCACAGAGACATAAAACAAGGGTAGAGGTGAGGCACAAAAGTGGAAGAATTTATGTTTGTAGATAACATTTACTTAGAAAAGATGTATACAAAAAAGACAGACCTTTAGCAGATCCCCAAAGAGAGATGGAAAAAGACAGAAGAACATACAGAAGGAACCGTTAGAGAGGTAGAAGGGTTTATTTACTGAGGTCAGTAACTAGAGACTGGGGAGAAACACAGGAAAGACGGCTAAAAATGATGAGTTGAGTATACATGGAAAACCATGCCAGAGTTTTCTCTTGGAATAAATAAATGAGGGTTTTTGGAAAGTGAGAAGCAGAGTCAGGCATAAGGAAGATTCTGAGGAATGGATCAAGTTGTGAGCAAATTATTTTTGCTCACATTTTTTTCCAGAATTTAGTCTCCATACCTGTAAAATGGGACCATAGCAAATACTGCATCCTGAATCATCGTGCAGGGCATGGAGATACTCTTCCTAGAGGTGAACGACAGCAGGAGCCAGATCCACTCTGGATCCTTCAGCAGAATTCTCTAATTCTTTTTGCTTCTCATTGCACTGCCCCAGGTGCTCTGTTACGAAGATCCACGTACTCTGTTTCCTCCAAGGCCACACTTTGTAGAGTGTGATGCTTCTTGATGAAGTACAATATGGCAAGACAAAATTGGATTCACTCACTTTATACCACAGTTTGCATACAGGGCACATGAGCAATTGTGTTTCCGAGAAGGTTCTCCTCACTTTGTTTCTTTGCCATCCTCCCTGCCTCTCGTATCTTCCATTTCTGTCTTTAGGGCAACAGCCTAAAAAGGGAAAATTGTGAAATATGCTATTGCTTAACTATTCATTGGATGCAGTTAAAAAGTCCTGTGAAGGGTGAGCTGGATGGTATTACAGATACATCAGGAATAAAACCAGTTAGGGCGAATTGCTGCCCATATATTACTGTTCTGGAGCATAGACGTCACAAGCAATGAGGAAAAATTTTCCAGTAGGAAAAAGTAAGCTGCTCAGCTCAAAACAGGCAGCACAGATTATGAATCAGGTTTCTCTCTTTTCAGCATAGTAATTAATAAATTGAAATAAACTTTTACAGAAATGACAGTTGCTGATTCAAAGGAATATCCCACCACTAATGTCTGAGTCTCCTGGGGTAGGAGGGATTGATTGTTTTGTTTTGGTTTTGACACACAGCACTAGTATTTCATAACACTGTCGTCTTCATCACTGCAAGATGATTAAATCTTTTTGTTTCAGTTTGATCCAGGCACTTAAGTAAACTGGTCTTTTTGTACTATAGGAAGTATGAAAAATCCTGAGCGAAACTATAGGTATGCTTCAACCTGGGCAAAACTCAGGCTTATGTTGGTTCTTATCTGCTACAAATAATACGTAGTTGGCTGTAAGCCTACCTGACGGGGCACTTGTGAGGGTTTTCAGGTTTGAAACTCTGCTTCAGGTGTTGACTGTCATCTGCCACCCTTTTGGCAAAAAATACACTTGGAACTTGGATTTTAGGTTGATGAAGAGGCTTGACAGAATTGCAATAACAGTGCATTTCCTTGCACGTGCAGCTCCATTGAAACTTCAGAAAACCATTTTAAAGACTCCTGCTACTCCAGGGGTTACATTTCCAGCGTATTTTAATTCCAATGAGGTTCATGTGTCTCTTAAAATAGAAATACTTGTTTTTCTTCTTTAGTTCAACAGTGAACTCTCTAGTTGGGTTACTGTTAGTAATGTGCACACTGATAAGAGAGTTTTTAGGCAACATTAAGACCCAGAGTTTTAGATTTTCTCCTAAAATGGACTAATTGGAAACAAAAACTTTTAAGGTTTTTGAAAATGTCAATGAAAACAATATCTTTTTAAAACAAACCTGTTTCTGCTATGCTGGATACACATACCTCAGAGTATCACAGAAGTGCGTGAGAACTACAGACTGACTTACATCACTTTGTGTTCTAAGATGAGGGCATAATTTGCTTAAAAAGCCAAAATGCATCCATTTTTAGACTCATGACTGCTCATGATATAAAGGAAGCTATTTTCAAAATGCTTTCCTAGTTGTAAGGGAACAGATTACCCTGCTACACTACAATAGCACTTTCCTCTGAGATTTTTTTGTGGAAGCTATTATATAACACTGAATTACTTGTATTGTTAAGACAAATGTTTGAACACCTTTGAATCCAAGCCTGTGGATTTGGAATGCTAATACTTAGCACAGGATTTTTTTATTTTTTTTTTTCATATCTTGTTATTTACATTAATTTGCTTTTTGGGATTATAGATACATCATGTTATTATGTACAATAATGCGCGAGGATAAAACACCATAGTAATTTCCATGTTGTGGCTTTTGCTATACGTAACATTCTTTGTTTTACTTTCTCATGTTCCATTAGTCTGCTTTGGAGTTCTGTGTTGGTTGGCTGCAGTCACCACTGTGGTCCTCAGGTTTATAACTGTTTTTTTTCCATGCTGAAGTAGCAAATTTGAGAGCAGAGCTGATGCAATGGGAATGTGCACTGTACTTAGATAGTACAAACTAGTTCTCTGGCTGTTGCTGCTTGTCTCCTCTTTGCACTGAATTAAAAATAAAATTTGGCTAAATTAGTTGGTCACAGAATGACCTGTTGTTATATGCACCCATCAGAAATGAAACACAGTGGTAGGATTGCTATAGGCTGAGTATTTTCTTTAGAGAAAAATAGTTTTAATGACCTTGTGCAAGGCACAGCTGGGACCCTGCAGAAATATTGCATGCAAATTTAATCACCTGTGTTCTAGTCTCCATGAAAAAATGCAGGCAACTACCAGGGAGAAAAAGGTCTAAAAGAATCATCATCTTTAACTAAGTGAAGAAAAGGCTGAGAGGGAATGTCGTGGTTTTGGAAATACATCAGAGCTGAGAAAAAAAAAAAAAAAGTGCTGTTAGTACTACTTAATCTGACTGACAAGGCAGATAACAGATCCAGACTGTTTAGGAATACAGGTAGGCTGGAAGTCAGGATTTTTACCCGTTAAGCAGTGTAGCCTGGGGCAACTTTCCTGTACCATAAATATAGCAAAAGCAATACCTAGTTTAAATCTTGACGAGTTTTTAAAAAAAATCATTGTATGTTCTGAGGTCCTCAAGCGATGTTTTATACAAAGATATGAATCTCAAAAATGTGAGTTGAGGCTGCTACAAAATTGTCATTGCAGACAATGTCTACTAAAAGTTTTTGGGGTTAGAGGAAGCATCACTGTTTTATCTCAGTCTCAGGAAAGCCTGTTTTTTCCAAAGATTAGGAGAAAATGAAATCCCACCACAAGAATAATTACTTAAGATCAGTAAGTATGTATCAGAATATAGTAGGTTTGGTACTGTCCTATGGCTATACATGTTTATACTATCACAGGATTCATAAACATTTTGTGTTAATTTGTTCTGCCATTGAGGCAGAACTCCATTTATAATTTCATTTGTAATTTGAAAATATTTGCCAAAGAAATACTTCTGAAATTATCTGTGTTACTAAAAGTCTCTAAGATTTCTCTTTTCCTTTTGTGGAATACTGGCTTCTAAGTATGATCCATAAAGTCTTTCATTTAACACTTCTTTTTACCCTCAGTATCCAAATGTGCATCACTGTTGATATCTTTTTAAAATTTTACTTTCATGCCAAGGTATAACTCACATGAAGATGCGTGGGATCTACTAAACAAGTTGAAATCAGGGTCTCTGAATAAACAATATGCTTGATGCCGTGGTCCACTGAAACCACATGGAGACATCAGCAAACCCACTTATCAATGGCACAAGCAGGATTTTGGGGGAGTTGAAAGGGCTCTGAATAGTGTCCCATCAATAATTTCAAGTGAAAGGATGAAGACTCTCTATTAGTGAACACATCTATTCTGTGAAAAACAGTACCACAAATACTGTACAAAAAAAATCTTTATTATTTGAATGACATTATCCTGAGCAAACTCCTCTCTTGGCAGCAAAGACAGAGGCTCTCCAGCCTTTTAAAGGCATTTACTGTGTCTGAAACCTGCCTTTTGGAGTATGAAGCCCTCCTGCTTTGGGGTGTGTGTGTGTGTGTGTGTGTGCAGGCTGGAGTTTCTGGACTGGGCATTCTGCATCATAACTTTGCATATAAACACCTCTACTTTGCTCAAGTGCCTCCCCCTCTCCCCCTGTAGAGACTTTGCCACCACACTTTGTGTAGCCGCAGTCCCAAACCACCCTCATATGTTTTGCAGTCAGGATGCTCTCTCCTCACCAGAGCAAACCTGAGTTTCTCAAGGATGCTTTGCAGCTGATGAAGCCTTGGACATAGTGCTCTCAATACTTTCTGGACCGACTGCTTTAAAACAAGTTACTTTAACTTCTTGATGAGTTTTTCATGAGCTAATTTTCCCCGCATTACCATTGCATAATAGTCTCAGATTGAAGTCTCTTTAAACTTTCTGCTGCTGCTTTAATTTGAAATAAATAGATTTTATTTACATCTTTCAGTTCCTTAATTTGTTTGATCTTAGAGGAATCAGTTGACATTGGCTCGTGTTTAAATTATCTACAAGAAATTCATTATTGAGTATTAGGCTAATAATACAATAATACTCTGATTAAGGTGGTAACTCGCTAATATAAATTGTCTTCAGTCTGAGGTTCCATAGGTTAATTTTTGGGAGAATATGTACTTAGCACAGCCAGATTGGTGCCTTAACAAAAAAGGTTATTAGAATATAAAATGTAAAGAGAAAGCTCTAAGTATTTTATAAATAGTATTGATGGGGTTTGCATCCAAGAAAGGTTGTAATGTTAGAACTATTGTCTTTACGTTCACTAATGCATGTGATTAGACACAAATATCTGCTTATAATAGAATCTTACTGGAGATCTGGGAAAGCATGTTTGTCTGGATGAACAACAATTTAAATAATTCAAGGACAGAAAAGAACAGTTACTTGAATAATAGATAAATTAGCAGACTGTGAGGAAGAGATCTAAAATAAAACTAGTTATCTGAAAAACCCTGATCATTGACAGGGGAGATAGTTTTAATGACTCAGAGGTTGTCTATCTTCAGAAATTAAGTGCAGTAGCTGTCTCAGAAAATAGTGGCTATTTGAAGATTTCCAATGAAACAGATACTCTGGCTATTTCACTACATTTTCAAATGTAAGCAAGTCTTGACTGCTGGTATATTTATGAATTTATCAGCTGGAGTTTATTTTAAGTTGATGTTCGCAGAAGTTGGATGACTTAAATGATTAATAGCAGAGTCAGAGACTGGGTAACCAGCATCCCAAATGTTTCTGTGTAGTCCATTTACCTTATTAGCACTGTGCTTTCCACGATCAAAGTGTCAGCATGGGAGACTAGATGGCAAAAATATTGTTGTTATAAAGAAGGTAAAAGAAAATAATTACCTTTTTCTATGAGAGACACCGCTAGCAGGAGTCTAATTTCATCATGCATGTTAACACAGCTGAATAAAGTTGCCACTGTATATTGAGCTACCTGATGATGGAGAAGGGGTTTGCAGATTCTTCAGTGCATGGCTGGATGCCAGCCCAGGGACCTGCAGCGGTGGGCCGTCTGTTACGCTGCTGCTTGGTGGGGTCGATATTAAAGGAAATACTGGGAAATGTAGCTCTGAATGTGAGAAAATTATAAGTGGAGAATTTTTGGGTTGTCCATCCAGTAAAACTAAGGCCCAGTTCTTAGACTGTTACCGTAATTCTGCTAGAAGGAGACATGTAAAATCAGGCTTATCTGCAAAAAGTTTCCACAGACAGGTAGAAGTGTTTGGGTTGTGCAGGCTGAAAAATTTGGTCATGTATTTTCATAAGCACCTACAAACACCTCACAGAAAATAGTGCAGGGATACATGCTAGTTTATTTTCTACTTTAGTGAAGCAGTCCAAGTTGTTCTGTCTTCTACATTTATCTTGAATAACTCACTACTTTTGATAGAATTTTGTAGATACATTTATCCAAATTTTAAACAGGTAGCCTGATACCAATTCTTGTGGGACATCACCAGCCAATTTCTCTCTCTCTAATGAATTATTCGTAATTTTCCATTGTCAGTTGCTCACAAGCCAGCTTTTGGTTGGACTAATTGTATTGTGGTCTAAGCCAAATTTATTTAATTTTCTCCCTAATCTATCCTGTGCCTCCTTATCAAATGCCTGTCTAAAATCCAAGTATATCCATGAAACTCTCTCACTTCGGTTTTCTGCCTAGAAACTATCAAGCTTGTCGGGCCAGCTTTATTTTTAGTATTTCCATGTAGTTTTGTTTCCATGACAACAGTCCCATCTATGGACTAGAGAGCGACAGCCCGTCATCTGGCACATGGGAACTATGGGGGCTTTAGGACACCTGATGACACTTCTGAGCCTCACCTACATGTTCACCCAGGCCACGAGAGCGGGCTCAAGGACTGCTCTCCCCAAAGTCTTCTGAAAGAGAAGGGACAGGAATAAGCAAAAAGCAGCGTTGGCTATGGCCCACGCTCCAGCCTTCAAGCTTAAATGGACAGTAAACGGTTCCACTGAAACAGGCACAAAAAGCGTTTCACACCAAACGTGGGGGAAGCAGTGAGAGAATTAGGACTGGGAATATCAGAGGCACCAAGTATCCACCTGGCTCCTGGCACGTACCACCCAGCACGTTGCTTCTGTCAGGAGCTAAGGGATCCCCCGGGGGTAGGACATAACCCACAGCAAGGCAGGTTATGATAGCCCTGCTGCAGCCCAAGGTGATCTCACCATGTGATGCTTGCTTCAGAGGATCTGCAACTTTACCTGAAACCCAGGATGCATCAGAGGCTGGGTCATTTTAACTTGGTTTTTCAAGGAATTTGGGTTTGGCTTGTGGTAAAGCAAAGGTTCCTTCATGAGATGTTATGCATTTGGGAAAAATAATGAGTACTTTTGTGGTAGATTTGCTATCATGATTGTTAAAATACAGTAAGATGTCACTCTACAGGAAGGGAGGATTTGGTTATCAGGTTAGTATAAAGTAATTTGAAATTATATTCTAGTATATTTTCTGAGTTTCAAATCTGACTTGGTTTTTCTGACAAAAGCCTTTAAAAAGGAACCAAACGTTGCACGAATGACATTCAAAGAGTGTGTTATGTGTATGGAAGCATGTTAATACTTTCTGTGTTAATTGATTAGATATAATGAACTTGTTTTCTTCATTGAAATAACCTCAAATTTTCCCTTTACCTGTCCTATCAACATCATGCTGAAACTGTCAAACACACATACTGAAATGAAATTTAAAATAACAATAACAACGATAGATAAATAAAATATAAGATGCTTTTAAAACAGCTTGAAGAGCTCCTGCTACATCGCCCAAGGAAGAATGAAGAGACATTTTTTAGCACAGACTAAAGAAATATTCTTTTCTCTTGAGACCCTTAATGCCCAACTCTAGCCATGTGAGCATGGACCATTACATTTTAGTGGGTTTTATTTTCAAATTGTTGAGGCCTTGAAGGAATTTTAGATGCAACATTGATTTAATTTGAGTATTTCATAGTCATATGGCACCCGGTATGCAATAAGGCCACCTTTACCAGTCCAGTAGACAAGGGTAACTTACCTGTTCATTGAAAGGACCAATTATAAGAGGAAAAAAATATTTGGGCTCAGTACATCCTCAAACATTTAATAACAACAGCATTGTAAGTGGAGGGGGAAAAAGTCCTAGGAGAGCAACAAGATCATTGCTTTTCAACCCGAAGTGTGGCAGAAGCTAAGCCCTGTGTCTTCTGGCCCATGTATGCATCCTTACCCTCCATGGTTTTCAAGTGCTCTCTGACCAGCAGTTATTTTGGTGTTTTGCATAAGAACAGTTTCAGTGGGACAGAACCGAACATATCAGCGGTTATGGTGCGCAACTGCAAGGTGGGAGACGTTGGTTCAAGTTTCTATTCCAGCCAAGCAAAGGGAGACAGCTAACTCAGGTCTCCAGTTTCTCGATGGAGTATCTGTCCCACTGTGCCAGCCTCACCGTCAGGTGAGTGTCTGTCTTATGAGAGAGAAAGAACTGAACAGACACAGCTGGTTACCTGTGGGAGACAGGTGCTGGCTGTGGAGCACAGCAGCTACGATGCTTCGCACTGTTGGGGAGCAGCACAGGCCAACTGCTCCACAGGGGAGCTTGGTCTGTGCATTGTATAGGCAATCCTGAATTTTTAATTCCCCTATAATCAGGGTCCTTGCAAGATTAATTCTCTGTCCTTTTTCATACCTGAATAATGGGTAAACAAGTTTTGTGACCTCCATGTAGTATCTCATCATACACTGCTGTACTGCTGTTTGTCGATTTCTGTTTCATCACATTTATGTTTTAGAAGAAGGCAATGTTTGTACTAGAAGAGAGATTCTCTTGGATATGTTCAAGCAGTAACACTGAGAATTCTTATCATGACTACCAGTAGATTTCTTCACCTGGACTACCGGTTTCCACTGGCCTCCAGTCAATGGGAGGGTCTGCTCTCTCGACATTTCATCTATCTCATTACTTTCTTCCAAATCCGTAATACTTGAATAGTAGAGGCAAAAGTGAATCCAATTAAATTTCATATCTTCCACTGAGACACTTGAGATACATCAGACTTCTATGCAAATGAAATATTTGGTGTGCAGAATAATCCAGCAAGAGTTAACTTGCATGTTTACAAAAATTATTTCCACTGAAGAATAATCAGGTATGCTCTCATAATCCTCCTCTAACTCAGCTTCTATTTAGCAAATTTGTTGTGTCCGAGTTGTATTTTTATCTGTACTTGCTGCTATTAGCTGTGCTGTGACTTCTACCTTTTTATTATGTTTGAAAGCTACTTTTTTTCAGGCTACTAGTTAGAAGCCATGGGTCAGACACATTTATATACCAAACCACCACGTGTGGGATGGATAATGGCAATGAAATTACCATGAAAATCATTTAGTCTGAAAGAGTGAAATTACATCTATTGTGCTCCCAAGGAAACAATACATGAAGTGCTAAGGGAAGGGTTATAATCAGATATTTTGATTAAGCTTGTCAAGAGAAACACAAAAAGCTGCTATTATGAGTACCCATTCCCACAGTCATTGGCAATTTTCATATTTAAGTTTTCAAACAAGCAAACAAAACAAAATAGCAACCCCCCCCAATTCCTCCCCTGAATTACATGAACAAGTAGTACCAGTTTAGGTCCAAGATAATGTTTGTATCCAATACTTGTTGTGAGTTAAGTATCAAAATTTTGGCTATTAATTTTGGCTTAGACTAACCATCCAAAATCTCAGTGGCTTTACTGAACTTCTTCAATCTATAAAGCAGATCTAAACAGACTGAAAGAAAATGAAGGTATCCATGAGTTTCTTTTTTTCAAACCTGCGATTATGTCTCTTTCTACTCAAATTGAGAACGTAGCTAGGTCAAAGAAAGTTTATCTAACTCTTTGGCATCCATGCCTTTCTCTTTTTTGTTTTGATGTGAAAGACCTCCTTATTCCCAACCTTCCCCAAAGTGTCACTGAGTTATTTTAAAAGCAAACCCTCTTGTTCCTGAAAACTATTTTCTCCCCAAAAAGTATGAAACCGTATTGTCTCTCAGGTCCATTAAATTTCTTTATGGAGAAAAGCTTAGGAACTAAGTCAAAACAGATTTTTTTGTCCTTCACAGTTTTTCAACATGTCCACAGAATGAGTACAGCCTGGTGGTCCCAGTGAAAGTGGCAGCACTCATTTCTGGAGCACAGCAGGCTCTCTTCTGAACGTTGTGGAACATGGGAAACCTCTGCCTTGCACTGAAAAGTCAAATTTTCCTTGAAATTGAAAATCTGGAGCTAAGCAGTCAGGACCAAAGAGGAAGTTGCATGCTAAATTCTGTAGTTTTAAGATTTATGGGAGTTGTGTATTATAAACAGGGTGTATTTCCCTTCTAAATTCTGTTTTGGTGTCTGGCTGCTAAGTAAACATTTGTGTAATTCGTCTGATAATCCAGCCTTACCCGTCCCATCCCCCCTGCCTCATTCGGAAAAGTCAAGTCCCCCAGGTAAGCTGTCTTGAAGATAACATAAGAGAGTGCAAACTTTCTAATAAGTTCTAATACTGTATTTTAATGCTACTTTTGTGTAACTCAGAAAAAGTGAACCTTCCTGCTTTTGTGCTGTATAGGATAAAACTACTTGGCAGTTTATTGCAGGTCTGACTCTAACCTATTCTGTAATTAGGATTTTTAAATTATGTTATTTTAGTTCTTGTATGTATAATACCCAGCTGATCTCAGTAAAGCTGTTTTCCAGGTAATGTACTCCTCTGTTCCGCCTTTTAGAAGAACACAGTTCTTGTGTTCTTCTAAACTATTGGAGCACAGTGAGGTATAATTACATCAAACAGGTTGATTGCAAAGAGACGGTCCATCCACGGCTCTCTGTTTGGTGAGACCATTTACTGCTGGGAGCCTACAACCAAAGTTAGATGTTAAAAATGTTCAGTAAGTATCAGATGAAATTTCAGCAACAATGGGCTGGTTCTTCCTTTGCAGGTCCTTCCACACTACAGCTGGAAAGTCACATTAGCAATATATAGATAACATCCTTACATACATTATGCTAAAACTAAGGCCTGCTTGGCTCAACTCTTTGCTGCAATAAACTAATGTGGCTTAATATAGAACTAATCAAGGCTCTGTCTTGACGTGACCCAAGAAAATAACTATCTTCTAACAATCAACTCCACTGGCAGTAGACAATTATGCCTTCTCTCTTGCAAAAATGTGTATTTATAGTGTAGCAGATAACTGCACTGGATATATTCTCGGAAGGCAAGATAAAGCCCTTACTCTTCTGTACAAATAATCTGGTTTTGAAAAGCATTCCAATATAAAAATGATGTTAATAAGTATGCAGCAGTAACCTCCAGTGGCAGTAACATTGCAATTTATCAAGTAGGAGTTTAAGATGCTTGCATCTACATTTTTGTGATTTTCAAAAGGTTCATTTTGACCTCAAAGTATTACTCTTGACTAAAATAACAACTTATCCATGAGTTTTGCTGAGTCTTCAGAAACTGATGAAAATTTTCATCTGAACTGAGACAGCCTTCTCAAGTCATGCATCTGGTCTGTCTGTCTATTCCCTACAAACAGATGATCTCTGCAAATGCTGTTCATCATCTAGACTGGAAACCAAAGTGTCCATAGGCTCTGCAGTTGATTTCAGCTGCCAGGAGATCAAAAGAACTGAAAGGTTTGCTGCTTTGAAAATTTTATTCCCTTTGAGGCTTCTTTAAAGAACAAACTTACAAAATCTCCTTGCTGGTAGGAAAAAATACTTAACTTATGAATGTTTTTTTCATACTGTTATTACAGTGCTGCAAAATTCAGGAGCTAACTATGGATATACGTGTTACCAAGCCCTCATTCATATGAACAATATAGTATTCAAAATTTTGAAATTTTTGAAAATAACATGGTTACGGCAATGGTTTTGTTTTTCTTCCTGACAGTGGAGCTATGTTTTGCTTAAAAGCCTGATTTTCTTATGCAGGAGGGAATTTCTCCAGGGAAAATCACACACATTAGTTAGAGGGAAGGAAAAATTTGTACTCATAAATTTTAATGCGTAATTTATTTGCTTGTTTCTGCAGATTGGTCTGAAGAAAAATGTGAAGGGCAAAAGCCAGCATGGCTTGATTAATGGCCCAAAAGGCCTTTCAGGGATTAGGGATCTGGATGAATTGTTTAAAAGCATCCAGAGTTTTAAGAGGGCCCTTCTAAATGTTTTAACTGAAAACAATACCTTTATAAATTGCATAATAATAATTCTTACCATATGGTGAACATAACTGTATTCCAAAGACCTCATTCTAACTCACTTGCTCTGGTTTAACTCTCTGTTCAATACATAGCAGTACATTCTTGACATGCACATCAATAGATGAAATACAAATTGGTCCCTTGAGATAAGAGGAACAAAACCATGTGCTACTAACCCCTAGTTCATATCAACAATAGAGTAGTAAAAAAGAAGTTATAAAATATTTGAAACTAACATGGTTATGGTAATGGCATCTCTGCTGTCTACCTCTGGTTATACAACTATATATATATATATATATAACTTATATATATATATAACTTATATATATATAAGTTATATAACAACTAGCTAGATCCCTAAGAGGTTACTAGCTGGAAGGAAAGTAAGATCTATCTCTAAATTCAAACCAGTTTACATTTTCGTTAAAGAACTGGCAACATTGGTTACTCCTATCAAGTAGAGATTAAAGTTGATTTTGCAGGCTTATGCACAACTCAGAAAGGGTGAACATACGCAGTATCAGAGGCTTTATTGGAAACAAACCCCAGAGAGCTGGTGCACCTAACGAGGCACGCTACCTCTTATTGTGTATCGTGATATGAGGACCTCCTGACTGCAAAAAATATTGTTTTTCCAGTTCTATTTTTAAAAACTCTATAGATAAATATATTGTCAAAGATGTTGTGAGATAATAATTAATTTAAAGAAATATTTACTGACTGACTGTGTCTCATTCCATTCCTGTAATAGTACCTAAATCTAACTGTGGGGAGCTTTATTTATATTAGAAAAAAAAGAAATTAACAAACAGATAAAACAAATCTGCACTAAACAGAAAAATCTAGGCAAGAACATTTCCTGTTTTCACATAAACTTCAACCCCACTTTATTTTCATAAGCCTACAGTAAAGAGGTTAATGAGGAACTTCAGACCCAGTGGCCAGGAAAACATCTCAGAATAAATGTACAAATATAGCATGAGTTTCCAAACTAGAATGATGCATAGATGTTTGAATTGTTTCTGGCACGGGAGCTCGTGAATTATATTTCCTCATGAAGAAATCCATGAAGTACTTTGGAATTCTCCCAACAGAGCTATCAGGTACCATATATGTATTGGAAAAAAACTTAGATGAATATCTGGATATGCCATGATCATAATCCTCAGTACCAAAGATAACAAACTATATGAGATAAGAAAGCAGATGAAACATAAGAAAACAAACCTCTGAAAACTAAAAGAGAAAGTTGACCACAATGGACTAAGAGTAGTGCTATTTACTGCAGCATTTCCAAACTGAAGTAAAGATTTCACACGGAGCAAGACTTGACTCATCAAAAGACATCAACACTAACATGTTGAGTCCCTTTCTGTTTGACAGTATCATAAATTCTGGAAAAAATCCAGTTTTCAGAGCAGCAGTCCTTCAGCATGGGTAAATGAGAAAATACAGAGCTCTATCAACAAAAGGAAATCAGCCAAAATAAACTTTTTCAAAAAAAAACATTTTCAAAAACTCCAACAAGCCCACAACTCTTCCATGTAAAGCAAAATAAACAAAAATCACATCAAGGGAAGCAGTACAGAAAAATCCAGGAGGGTTTACATGAACAGTAAGGAAATTGATGCAAATGTTGAAAGAGATTGTAGTAAATCACAAGGCTTACTACCTTCATCTATAATGTTCTTAAGTAATTAGGGCTAAACACATCATGAAGCTCAACCTGAGAAAAGTTCAACAATGGAATTAACAAGCCAACTATACTATAGAAGCATTTTAAAGGGAATAAAGACAAAGCTTAGCAAGAACAGTGTAGATCTTAATCAGTTTTCAACCACAAGTTTAGCCGTAGAAGACTATACCAAAGATGCCTCAAACAACAAATACTTAAAATATGCACTACAGATTTTAAGAAAGTATTTGGTAGTCTCTTTCTTGGAAGGCTATATAGGCAAATAGAAAGTAAATACAATATGATGGGTTTATATCAGCATATAGCTTGCACAGATGAAGTAGACAGAAACAATGACAAGACAACATTAGCACTGATGTCAGAGAGGTTCTCAACATGGTGTTTAGCACTGAATTTATAAGGTTTTAAGATGGAGTTTTACAGGTAAAGTGAGAAAAGAATGATCCAAGAGCAGAACATTACTTGGGTTTTGCTCATGATACAGCTCTTATACAAGACAATCAGCTAACAGGCAAGCAAATCAGAACACTATAAAAAAAGAGATGGGTTAATAAGCAGTCATAAAACCAATATGGAGCAATGAGTATTGCTTTCATGTAGATCCAAGAAATAATTAGATGGAAACTCTATTATGAATTGGGAAGTCAGCTGCATCATTCACTAAAATGAAATTTGGTCACTGCAAATTTAGGAACTCAAGACCAAACTAATCTTTGTTTCTAATGTAATTTCCAATTTACATCTGGATGTTACAGTAATTTTAAAAGGAAGCACATTGAGAAAATAGTGAATACTGAGCAAAATTAATTTATAAGTCCATAGATTCATCCTAAAATTCAATAATTCCAGTATGTGGTAAGAGTGAAGCCACAGGGTGTCTCACTGCCAGAGAGGAAAACATGGAAAAGGACCAATGAAGGTAACTTGTGTGCAGTGCAGCAAGGTTTGGGGAAGCTTTGAGAATGTAAATGGGATGAAGAAATGGGAATACCAAAGCTGCTTTTTTTTTTTTTTTTTTTCTTTCTCCTTGCTCTTGTTTGACAAAATTTCAGACAAAACCCAAACCATTGACTATTTTGACACTCAGATCTCTGCAGTTGTTGTTACCTTTCATGCCTTGGAGAAAACTCATTTTTGAAAGACGCTGTTACCTCTTGCAAGATCCTCTGTTACAACTCCAAAGCTACTGCTGATTTTCATGATTTATAACTGAGAAATATTGACCTTGGGTATTTTGAACCTGCATTTATAAAGCTGATGATACTGACGGAATGAATCACACACGCTTGCATTTCCATTTCATTCATATGTCTTTTGAATTAGGTCTTTTTTGCAAATCATATCCTGAATTTAGACCTTGGAAAATTGAATTGCTAGTTGAATTATAGTGCTAAGTGGCACTTTGGAATGCCTATTGAAAGTCCTTAGCTTTCTCTATTTGCCATATGCAGTACTGATTTTTGAAAGTCATTAGGGTTAGCTTATCCTTCTGAAGAACTATTTTTGGAAGCGAAGAACTCATCCTCCCTCCCCTCTGCCCACGTGCAGCCCAGAAGAGCTGTTTGTGCTGGTCCAGTGATAGATGCTGCTCGTGGCTGCCCGAGCTCCACAGAGATGCTCAAGCTGGTGGACGGGGCCGGCCAGGCACCGCAGAGCAGCTCGTTACAGAGCTGCCCTGGCAGGTGACCTGGTGGGCAGGGTAATTTCTAGGCACAGGTGAAGCACGCAGTTCTCTAAAGTCCCTGTGGAACCACAGCTTATTTTTTTTGCTTCTGAGCCCTGAAAACCTACAGTCATTGCTGCCTTGGCAGGAGACCGCTGAGCAGAGGGGGTGCTGGTAACCCCTTCTCCTTCCACCAGGAGCAGAGCCGATGCTCCCACCTTCTCCTGCTGTCAGGCAGCTCTTTGTGGCCGTTCTTTAGCTCGCCCCCGATCTCTGGCTTGGATTTTATCATGCTTCCCTCCCTTTTTTCTCAGCAGGAATGGACAGATCTGAGTCCTGGTTCCTCAGTCCTGGAGCAGGAAAATGAAAATAAAATAGTGCCTGCACTGCTGAGAAGGCCCCGAGCTGGCAGGTGGACTGGAGATATGTGTGTCCGTGTCAGTGCAGATGAGCCTAGGCCTGGCTTCGGTAAGTATGGGCCAGCTGCATTAAAGATCTGCTGGAGCATGCCCTCCTCGAAAGGACTTCCAGCCTGGGAGAAGCTGATGTCCAGCCAGGTCAGAGCAGCAATAGAGGAGCTTCAGAAAGCCTCGTCCACCGATACCAACACGCCGCTATATGATGAAATGCATATCACATTTTTCACAGAGCAAAGCTGATGAGCTCAAGCCTATTTTTAATGATGTTGGAGTAGGTCCAAGGTGGTACCACAGCCTCTGCTGAAGCCACCCAAGTGTGACGCCTGGATAAGCCCTGTGCCTAGAGCCAGCACTGAATCACTTGAGCATGCTGACTAGAAAGTTAGAGATGTTGTTTCCACTTTCTTTGGGGCTTTGTGTCTCCATATTACTGCTGCCAGCCCTAAGTGCATCAGTTCTTGCTTTGCTAATAAAAGCAAGTAGTCTACTGTTTCACTTAGTACTGGAAGAGACTCTGGAATATCTATAAATGCATATACCCTGCTCCAGGGTTAAGTTACTTCTGTATGTCATTAGTCTTGGAAAATGTGGAAATTCCCAGTGCTTTTAGACCATAAATCTGTCAGGATGCATCCTTTTTCTCACTTTGTGCTATATGGCTTGAATATGAAAGGTTTATTTTTTTATTCTGCCTTTTTCCAATCTGGAAAGACATGATATGTATTCATTTGAGTGGGTGAAAATTCATTTTCCCAGTCCTGCTATAATTGTTTATTTTATGATTGAGGTTATCATAAAGGTCATCTTTGAAATGTTTTTCTTTCTTCCTGGTAGCTTTTTTGATTTTTTTTTTCCCCTGTGAAAATATTACTTTTTAGTTGAGTGAATTCTGTTACTTCTATTGTCTTTTCCATTAAGCTTTTTTAAAGTGAAGGGAGGGAGAAGATTGGAAGGAAGAAATGGGGCTTCAGCCAGCCAGCCAAAAAAAAAAAAAAATCAGAAGCATCGTTTATCTACCACGACTGTATTTACTACATTTCTATAGTCATCTGTTCGTAATTTCCTGTTCACCCTGCAAGGTTCTATGAAGATTGTCACATTAATGGGTATGGCCTGGGTCAGGTATGGACCTGAGAGATAAGCAAGTCAATCTTTTTCTTTCAGCTGCAACCTGTTCATTCTGTTTGTTCACATATTAATTTAGATATTTTAGATTAGAAAAAGGAAAAAGGAGATAGCTTGCTTCAGATAAATAACTTTTAAGGGAAGATCTAATTTACAATTCTAAGATAAAACAATTTTTTTTTTAATGTTAGAGTAGGTATTCTAGTTTGGTACAAGGGAATTGAAGTAAGAATAAGGTCTTATATTTCTTAATTTTTTTAGTAAGTCTTATCAATACTAAAATATGTTATCCAAAACTTTGCTACATTCTCCAAAACTGAAGGTTTTGGAAACAGAGAAGCAGAAATGAAATTAAGTTCATTTTGTTTTGCAATATCAAGTCACGTAGCTTTGGGCCATTTCTAATGTACATCATACGAAGCTTCATTTATTTAGCAAAAAATCTGCAAATGGATTTTGTCTAAAAAAATAAATCCTAGGCTTTCTGAAAGCAAAAAACTCCTTTTATTTTTTTTAAAAAGTATATAAATAAAATCTAAACAAAAGAAAGTATGTATATGTAATAGAGTATTTGCAGAATATTTTTACATATAGGCTTTAGTGCATAGGACAAAGGAATCCTGAAGACATTCTGAGCCACTTAGCTTAGGAAATCCAGTGAGGTCCCAGTCAACAATCAAACCATGCTGGTGGCATCTCATGAGTTGGTATAGCATCTCCTTGTGCAGGTCTCAGAAGGAACTCAACCTTAATAAGTATATGATGAAGTTCATGGTAGTTCTCACATCAAGTAAGTAACAAACTTTTGGGACAAAAAAAATCAGTGTAACAAGAATCTGCTTCCTAAATTGCTGACTGCGTATGCTTTAAGCATATTCTTATATCAATCATATATTTTGGTGGGGCGACTAGCCCATATCTCCTGTGGAATATGATTTTGAAAATGTTAGATGAGACTAAACAATAACAAAAGAAATGGTGAAGTTAATATTTTCAGATGTGCCAACTCTGGAGCCAGCATGAAGTATTTGTTAAATGGGCACAAAAAAGCAACTAAACAAGGTAATGTTCCTAATAGGCAGCTGCAGGCTGAAAGCTTGCCCAGTTTCTGAAGACTGGAAGAAGGAAAGATAGTAGAAACTTTATTCATGTTCTGTGTGTTTGTGCTTCCCTCAAAGAGGGGTATGAAGATTGTTAAGAGGAAGAAATATGTTCATACAACCTATATTGTCCATAATTCTGTTGACAGTCTGTGCAGTTGACAGAAGTCAAGAGCTTTAGGAGTTTTTCTGTCTGCTGTGTGTCCCAGAACACTGTCTGCATTTACATCCGTATGGCAAAATCTGTGATTTTTTTATAAACTTCGAACAAAATTTTGGTTATGCACCTCAAAACATAGCACCCAAATGATATTTACCTACTGTATGTGCAAGAAAACTTCGTACATGTTCTCTTTGATTTACATTAGGGTAATTCAGAGCAAAATTCAGCCAGGTTTTTTGGTACTTATTTTGTTTATTTTTCCTGGGTTTTGGCAAGGTACATCGGTCTGTTTCGTTAATGCAGTCTTGGTAACAGCAAATCTTGTTTCATCCATTTGCTGTTGAAGATTGGTGGTGGTCAAGGATTTGAATATTACTGGATTTAGTATGAAACATTAATGGATTTGTAAAACAGCAAAATGAGAACTGGGTACCCTGCTTCTCGAGTAATGATTGCCATGAGTTTTAACAATCACTTGAAAAGTAATGAAAACCCACTGTAGTGTCCTCCTCTACCAGCAAAGTTCTGAGTTATATCACTGCTTGCCTGGTCAGAGATTTTGTGAGTCCCAGGACACACAGCCCCATACATTGTAAAATGTACCTCAAAAGAAATTTAGCAGCACAAAATGTCTACAACCTTTGTGCTCACAACAGAGGCAAAAAATTATTTTTTTTAAAAAAAGTATTCAGGGTTTTGCTCCAGTCACAGAATTTCCCAGGTAATCAGAATGTCCAGAAACTCTTCCCTGGAGTTTTTAGGCTGCTTTTTCCTTTCTTACCACAGTAAGCAAGTAATATAATATAAAAAATAATCACATGAGTAGCAGTATAGATGTGGTTTGGTGCACGGGCAACAGTGATTTGTATTAATGCCCTTGTTATAGATAGTGACTGGAATTCATTTGCTGCTTTGTATTTTGCATATAGGAAGTTTGCTCCCCTAAATGCAACAGAATGAGAAAATGAAAACATTCTTTCTCCGGCAACACAGAGTGAGGTCGCAGAATGTCTATGCTGAGGTCTGTGTGTTGATCTCTTGCCACTGCAGAACTGCTAAAATTTACTTTAGCATTGTCACTGCAGTAGGAATCTTTTACTTTTCTTTTTAACCAATTTTGGTCCAATAGAGGGACAGACATACTTAACACAGGAGCTTTTTTATCATTTTCCATTGTTTGGGATGAAATTTTGCTTCATTCACTTGCATGTCTGCTCCTTGCTATGTCCCACAATTCAGTTAATACTCCTAATGTAGAGAAAAATTCTATTGTTATCCAAAATACCTAGATTTCTGCATAGGCATTTTCACATTTAAAAATAGAGGAATAGAGCACTGTGAATGGGAATTGAACACAATTAATGCCAGAACACAAACCTAGAAATGACTGCATAGATGTTGGTATTCCTCTTATATCTTGGTGCAACTAAAAGTCACTGCATGGACCCATTATTTTCATTAGCTCTGGAAGTGAACAGGGTTTTTTCCTTATATTAAAATATTATTGTTAAAAAAAAGAGTTCTCAGGTGCAAAATTTTCTGTTAAAAACAATAAGTTAAATCTTTGTAATCAGAAGCTAAATGTGATTTTGATATCAGTCAGAGTACCATCTAGAATGTATAATGTATTTTTGTAAATTAATGGTCTAGAATTCATCTCATAAAAGGTAGGCACGACATCTAAGCACCCTCCAACTCAGCAATGGGACAAAGGCACCCCCTGAAGAGAATTAGACATTCCAGACTGTTCAGATGAATCTCTTCTTCCCAAGTGCCTGTTTCTTTAAACTGCTGGTAAAAGGTGACCACTAATTTCATTCAAATACTTCCTTAGGTGAATGAATGCCATCTCAGATTAAGAAATACAGAGAAATATTGGAGGGGAAAAATGCCCAAACCAGACATTCTGCAATGCAGGGCATTTTTGTGCCTTCCCACAAGTAAAATTATGCTTTAGATAATAAATGTGCCTATAAATATCAGGTAGCTATGGGAATTTTAAAAGATTTTTTGTTGCTGGAAGGATAAATAGAGACTGACTGCCAGTGCTAGCAGGACAGTAATCTTTCAACAAAAAACTTGTAAGTTGCTATTCACATATGAAGCATTGTAGAGGACAACATTTAAGAATCAAATATAGTAGAAACTGGATTAAAATTATATGTTTAACACACTGGGTAAACTTCAGTAGTGAACAAAAACTAAAGTCCACTAGACCCTACGCATTCCTGACTGCTTTGTAATAAAGTTTTCATACCACACAGCAAATTATTACAACCTTAAAAGGCAATTTAAGTTTTACTTCAGTCCCAAATGCCCCTTTTCCCTTCAGCTAGCCTGTTGGTTAGCCTTATTTCTTCACACCTTCTGGGGTAAGTAAACATTCAGAAATTGAAGCTTTAGGGGTACATCTAAAGATTTAGGAACTTAGTAGTTAGATGCTTTAACGTTGAACCACTAAAGCCTCATCCCTGAACGGAGTCCACCGCACTCACCCTCATACTGCACCTGAGGATGAACACCAGCTAGTCACACTCACCACACAGACCCCGAGCAAACCAAGAGTAAGCTCTGAGGTTATATGGGAACCACAGTCTGCCTTGCAGTACTTTTTGCAGGGCTGTACAGAGGCACTGCTATATATTTAAGTTCTATAGTCTGTAGCCATTCCTTGGGGAGCTACATATAGTTCTCTCTTCCTTTTTGTTTCCCTGAATAAAACTTTTTTTTTTTTTTCTGAAAATGTAGGTATTTTACACCTTTGCACTGTAGAGCATACAACCCTAAGTAAGAGAAAGACATTCAAGCATGTCTTCAGCTTACAGCTCCGCACTGATCTTTTAGGAACATGCCCTCACCATAAAGCTACAAGCCGCTCAGACGAGGAGTGCTGCAAACTGCTCCAGCTGGATCTGTCCCAGTGTGCAGAAAGCATGGAATTAGGAAATATTATACACTTTTGTTTGTTCAAGTTATATACCTGAAAAAAATTAAAAACTGCTGCTCAAGATGGCCTTATCAAGGCTATCAAGATGAAAAAAAAAAAAAAGAGGATCAACTTAAGCATACTTATGTTTCACTTGTTTTGATACACCGGTGATTTCTGGTATCCAATATTTAACAGTTTTGCAGAGTAAGACTGTAGTTTAATAAAGGAAAAAACATATACCAAATGTAAAACTCAAGTTGTTTTGGAGTAAATTATCATTTTTTTTTCAGAGTGGATTGCCGTATCAAACTCATAAACAACTTCAAAGTCTACCAAAGTAAATCCTCTTCAGGCATAAATGAAGAATGGGCAGCAGCAGCAAAAAATTGAAAACCTTTCCCTAAAAAGCCTGGGAAAACAAAGGTCCCTGATGTTACTTTAAATATAATGAATACTAATAGGTACCTGCTAAAATAAGCTTCAAATATAATCTTGTCAATCAAACCAAAGGTTTGTGAAAATGGCAAATGGCATTTGATTAATGGACAATTTATGCTCCATTTTCTTGAGTGAGTCCAACAGGAGCTGATTCTCAGATGACATTCACTTGGTTTCTGCCACTGTCTTACCAACACATTATTCCACGGAATCATGAATGTCAGTGTGCTAATGACAATAAAGACTTTACAGTAAAGAAGACTAGTTATATTTCTAGACAGTTACTGTCTACACTTCGAACAGATGTTATTGGTGATCACTGTTTTAGCTTATAGACTGGGGCTTTGGGAAGGTCTGCTTCCAAATGTCCGAGCAAATTAATTTGTGTACTAGCACTGGAGTCTGCAACAAACACTGCAAGTTTGTGAATTACGAGATTATAAGGTCAGATGTATGAAGGGAGAAATTTTGTTGCAGTCTTGTCCCCTTAAAATAATTCCTTATCCTAGAAATGAGTCCACTGCTTTCTCCATGGTCTTCTGTGCCACAGCTTGCTTCCGAGCCTGCCGTTCCCATCTGCAGGAACTCCCCTAGCACACAGCTGGGCCTGCTTCATGGGGTGTTGCAAAAAAAGAATATCCATTGCACCCAGAAAGGAGGGGGATAGATGCAGCCAAAGATCAAAAGTCAGGGCGCTCTTTTTTTGATCCCAAATTATTAAAAGGAGCTTTTGAGCACAACAAGTAAGAGGACATTGGACCTCACCTGTTTTTCAAAATCCTGGAGCTGCTGCTGAGGTTCCTTCCCAGCCTTTCTCTACTTGGACATTCATGGTGACAATAGGTGTGACTGTCCTGAGCTCTTCAGACTGCCTATGTCAGCCTTCGTTGCTGTTTAAGCCAACTTCTAATTAGAGTACAAATGGTGTATTTAAATATGAATCACTACATTTGGGCCGAATGAGCATGGAAATCAGTTCATTTGCATTTTCCAAGCTACATGAAAGTCAGTAGACAAGAACAATATTTGTGTAGAGATTCTTGAATTAAATGAATCTGTTAGTCAGCATGTTCCTTAACACGGCATTCAAGAAGTTATTTCTTAGACCATCTTCCAGCTGTTGTATAATACTCTGATTTCATTTATTATATGTGCAGTCACACAAATTTTGTTGACGTCAGTTGTAGTTCACTCCTTATAATTAGTGCATAATACTCTTCTCATGTTTAACACAGGGAAATGAAGAACTATTAATTTTTCTAAAATAATTAGGTTGCCACCAAAATATAATGAATATAAGAAAATTAAACAAACTCTCTTATGAGTCTGAATGGAATTTAAACTGAAAAAAATAGATGACTATCTACATCTGGGTTTTTTTTTTCCACCAGTAAATAACCTTATTTAAAAAAAAAAGACATTTCAGCTGGTGCCCTGACAAGTGTGTACATCTGTCACATTAAGAGCGACCCACAAACACTTAAATAAATGAATAATTAAGGATATCATAAATCTTATGGCACCCACATAGTAATGTCACTTTAGTAACATATAATGTCACTTTAGTAATGTTTCTCTGCATGAAACAATAGACTTGGAACAGATTCCTCTGGTGCAGAAGTAACAGAGTGCTGACTTCCAGCTTAAAGCTGCCTTTGTCCCTTCTCCTGAGTGAAATCTTAAATTCACATTGGGATCAATGGGAAAATTCTCACTGATACTAAAAAGCCTCAAAATAATGCAGATCTCTTCATAGATGAAAACCAGGAACTAGGCTATTATTTGTATTCATGCCTATTCTAAGCTTGAAGTAGTAATGTTAATGTCTCAACTAAATACAAACCAAAACAAAAATTCAGTGTGCTAAGTTGCTATTACAGCAAAAAATGAAAGCAAGTCTGGAAAAAAGAAGGTATGAAGGTAATTAATTTTCAAGAAGGAGATCGGCGACAGCATGGTCAATGCATCCCTCATCATGCAAAAGATTCCACTGGTCATTCATTTAGACCTTTTGCAAAACTGCTTTGATAAAACTGTGGTTTAGGAAGAAATCTAAGTGCTAATGCTAAGATTAAACTGCAAACATTTATTTTTATTGAAGTTTAAGGAGAACTGAAGAATATCTATTTTGCAGAAGAGAACCTGAAAAGGTTTTCTTCAAAATATATTTCTTTTTCCTCCAGGTTTGTTTTTTGTTTTTTTTTTTTTTAAATACTACTTTTCATTGTTGTAGAAGACCAAATTGGTATCTTTTGGCATGACCACAGAGATGGTTACATCTCACAGATAACATCTCTGAGACCTGCCAAACCTTGTAAGGACAGAAAATCCAATGACTAGAAGCATTATTTGTTTGACTGACAGAAGATGGTTGAAGAACTCAACCATCCGTGAGCAGACAGAAACAAAAGACTCATTTGCAAGGTACAGCCTTGGCTATGTGGGGCTTTTCTGTGCACTTCGTTTCAGGCCCAGTTAGCCCAGCATATACAGCTGAGGAACTGCAGCCTATTTTCCAACTTCTAAATAGGGAAAGATTTGGGACCTGATCCAAATCTCAATGAAGTCAATGGGCATCTTTCCACAGACTCCAATGGACTCTGAACCGGGCTTTTTGTTCTGAACACTGCTAGTAAGCAAAGCTGTGAGAAAGTATTATGCGTGGTTGCTCTACTGAGCCTCTTTAGGAAAAAGAACTCATCTGTGAGATGTGCCTCTGCACATGTGAGTGCGTGGGTGTATATAAAAATGATACACAAACAGGAAAAAAACATTTTCATAAGCAAGCTGCTTTCCTTACATGACTCCCTCCTGTCCCTGCTATTTTTGACTGGAAGTACTATAAACAGAGCAGAACAGATATTTGTATCATTCAGACAAGGATTTCTCTTGGGTCAGCATAAAAGCAAACAGAATTAAGTCTCCTCTTGAGCGAGGCATGGGATATGTCTGTCTTCTCACATGCACATGCAACCTAAGCTTTCCATGACCCCCTTGATTTTGTTGCCAGCTTTTCACAACTAATTGACATCACCCATACTGGCCTTACCTTCCCTCCCCACTTTGCAATGGCCAGTGGCTCCTAGCCACTCCTCCCTTCTCCACCACTGCACCCAAATCCCACCCAGCCTTTGGAAACTCCTGCCTATCTCCGGAATAAATGCTCTGTTCCTCCAGGGCAATTCTAATGACTCAGAAGGGGAGGCAGGGAATGCCAATGGGAATTTGCCATGAATTCTCAATGAATTTCCATTGAATCTGCACATCTCTCCCTTCCAGGCTCCAGCTCACTTTCTTTTAGCTGTATCTGCAATGGCAGATCTTTGCAAATGCAGACTTAACCTTGTGCAGCCTATTTACTCCTTCTGTCATTGCCAGGTTCCCTTGATCACCATAGAGTATAAGTTTTGCTCAACATATTGATGTTATGCAAAGAGACTGTCTGAGGTCTTTGCATTAACTTAGCTTAGAAAATAATTTTACTCTGTCATAACCAAAAAAGAAACATATCCACAAATGTGATGTGTGAAAACAGCAGGGCCCCAAGTCTGCTGAACTAAAAAATAGTGATAACCTCCTTGTGTTTGTCTTGCTGAGCTACAGTGTTACCTGCAAATACTTAAGTCCTGAGTTTAACAGAAAAGGAGATTGTGTTTCAGCCTGAGTTTTGGCTGTAGGAAATAATGCACTGCACTCCACCAAGTATCTTGTAATTCATCTTGAAATCCCCCAAATTCATCATTACTGCCGTTTCCTATTCTATCCTTTTGTTGCAGAGCTAAGATTGCTGCCACACTGTTAATAGTCCATTCGGTTCTTCTTCCTAATCACTTGTAGCTGTGTGGCTGAAGATGATGTCTATGACTAAAATGCAAGTTGCTTCTCGATATGGTAAATCAGCCTCTGTTAAGGTCTTCCATACCAGAGTTAATTCAGTTGAGGGTACCACAACACTATTGAGTAGGCAGCAATACCCCTGCTCAAAACTTCGGAGCAAAAGCTCATTTTTGTATAGGATTCAGGGATTTGGGGTCGATTGTCTGGCTGGTGGGTGGGTTTGGAGTCTCCTTGGAATCACATCACTGCTCCAAATTTCCATAATATTTAAGTTTTGTTTGTTCTTCAGAGACACCTCAGGGAAGATCCTTCTTGACAAAATTACCTGAGAGAAACCTGGATCCAGCTGAAGCCAATGGGAGTTCTGCCACTGAATTTACTGAGACCAGTGTTGTACCTTGAGGACTGTAGTTACAGACCTGTTAGATCTGTTCTTGTTACATCTGATCAGAAATTTCTTGTTAGGGAAAACATAGAAGCTTAAGCACTTATCTGTACTGGATCCTCTCCAGTACCAATTCCCTTTTAGCTTCCAAGCAAAGCATGAAATATAAAAATGAGCACTCTTCTCACCTTCTGGACAGCCTCCCAGCCATCTGTCTGAAAAAGCCACTATGTAGAAACTTGAAAACTGTCTTTTTTTTCAGAAGTAGCTTTGCTTATGGCCTGAAAATCAAGTTTCACTTGTTGAGTGGATCCACAGTATTGAGACTTTCCACAATGACTTACCCTCTTTTCAGACAAGATTTTTGTTACATTGAAGCTGAAGGGAATTCTCAACACTAAACCTTAGGCACGTAGCAGCTGCTTAAATCAGGGCCCCAAGTCAGATGTGTCATCTCTGATGGCTTTAAAAGAGGATGATATGTGCATAAATTAGACATTTACCTCTCTTCATTGACTGTAAAATTCACTGTGTTCCAAAAGAAGGGTAAAATTTACTTCAGTGTAGGCAATACAAGCAAGAAACAAATCTTGTTTGCCTAACAGTGACATAAATACGGATTGTGATTTGTAAACCATAAAGTCTTGATAAAGATCAGGACTGAGAACCACTCAAAAGTTTGAATAGTTCTTGAAGCTATTCGAATCCCTTTTATCTGCTAAATTGGGTTGGACAGTCATGTGAGAGCTGCTTTTTTAGGAGTTTTTTTAGTTCTTTCTGCTTCTGGATAAGCTGTAAATAGCCTGAGAAAAGGCTTTCTCATAGTATTTTGGCTACTCCCATTCTAGTCCCGAGAGACATAGTGCAGTGTGAAAACAAAGATGGAAAATAATTTTTAAGATTGCCGAAAAGCTTGAAGTTGAAAGAGAGGTATCTGATAAGAGAGTTGAGGAGAGAGGAGCAAGGCAGATGATAAGGCCAGTTTCTTGATCTGAGATAACCCCCCTAATAGCAGGATGTTAGCATTAGTTGATAAGACCATAAAAATGCAAGAACGGCTCTACTCAGACTAAAGATTTGTCTAGCCTGGTAAATGACCAGCAGTAGATGCCAAGTTAAAAGTACAAGAACAGGACAAGCACATATTCATACCTCCCTGGGACTGTTCCCAGTTTATGGCTTTCCTGAGCCAGTGACAGCATCCCAGTGCTGAGCACTGCTTATTCAGGAGACAGGCTGTGCAGCCCCTTCCCACAGGGTGCAGGGACATTGCAGCTCCTGCACATCTTCTTTGGACCTGTGAATTCACTGCCCACCTACCACCTCATAAGGCACAAACAACCCCTATTGCTCCAAGCTAATCTTTCCCTCTACAGCTGACACTTCGCAGGGTGTGAGCATCTTTCCAGCAAAGAATAATGCGAGGAGATTTGCCTTATCTATGCCAGCCTAGAAAAGCGGTTCCAAACCACTGTGGGAAATGAGAGAAGGGTAGAGGGAAGGTGGGGATGAACCTCCCTCCCATTGACTGCTGCTGCCAACAACAGCTAATTAATTTCTCCCTGGATTCAGGTCCTGGCTTCTGCGAACAAAAACAGAGAGCTCTGTCTCCCAGGAGACAGGTATCAACACAGAGGGAGGCAGCTATGGCAATCCAGAGGCAGAATTACCTGTCAGGAAAGTATTCGGTCAGGCACATGTGTGTGCCTCCTGTGATCATGCTGACCCCACGGCATCCACCAGCACAGCTCAGCCCAGCCCCACAGCCCACAGCCACCACCTGCCGCTCCCGGGGAGTGGGAGCATCAGCCTGAGGATCTTTGGGCTGAGGGCCACATGGAAGGCAGAACATTGCATGGAGCGTTGTGTTAACAGCAAATCCCAGTGCCATAAGAAGCAATTACAGCCTTTTAAAGCAGGATTAAGCTTCATGAGGCAGAGACGAAGGGGGGAGACTGGCTGATCTTGATCCAAAGTTCTTATTGCTGAGATGTATGTTTATTACCATGTAATGTACCTGCATATTATAACAGATTGTATTTCTACTAAGAAAAAGTCCTGTCAGGAAAAAGGTGGCAACATTTAACTTCTGCTACAAGTGTACTTTCTATCCTGATATGTCAAGCCATCCTCTTGTAGACAATGGGGTGAGAAAGGATTCCCTTAGTTGCTGTAATTGTTAAAGCAGAAGAAAAAGAATATGTAGCCATAAGAGGTATGACTCCTATCCTTGCATAGCCGACTCAAGAAGATAGGGCCAGCAGAATTAAGAAACTGAATAAGCCCCATGGCATTTATAAAATCCCACACAGCAACACAGTGGGGTGCAGGAATTTTCTCCTTATAGACAAATTGTCCTCCCTTTAACGGCTACACAGCTGGCCAGCAGGGATTACTAACCTCATTAATATCTCATGTTTAGTTCTAGGTTATAAATAGAGCTGCAATTATGCATGTACATGGTCTATGCAACTAAGTGTTCTTATCACTGTTTCCCTCCTGTCCTCTTCTCCAGTCTCTCCATTTATTTTATTTGTTTACTGTGTCTGAATCTAAGCTGTACAGATTAGACACATTTGTTTGTACAGTTAGCGAGATAAGATGATCTTGTTCTCACAAGAGCTGTTGTAATACAAATGCTGCTAAGTTGTTAATGTTGTTAATCTGTTTGACAAAATCCTTTTGCAATTATTTTACTAAACGAAGGAGTATGCACTCTGGTGAGCAGTATCTGGATTAGAGCACTGGAAACTCCAGCCAGAAGTTACGGCATGCTCTCACCTCTTCCTCCTACCTCCCTTAGATGATTTACACTGCAATGTCTGCTGTCCCTGTGACTGCCTTTCAGTTCCTTGTGATCTTGAACTAAAGGCAATTGCTCATTGCACTAACTCTCTTTATGGTCACTTCCAGTTCTCTAGTAAATTGGGGAAGACACCAGTGACACAAATGCTTATTGTGAACACAATTCTTCTTTTGGTAGATCTGCTAAAATTGAACAATCAGTGGGGAAAAAGTAAAAAAAAAAGTTATGGTTTTGTTTTCTTCATTACAAAAAATTCAATCTAAACGTTTTCATCTGTCCAGCTAGAAAATGTTTCATTTGGGTATTAGGCATCGCCCTCAGCTGTGATGTAATGAAAAGATGAGTGTGATATTAGCCTCTGTACAACTGGAGGTGGGTCATCACACTTGGTTAGAGCACTGAGGTTGACTTCTCTGCTCTTTTTAGAAGGTTTCCACGTTCTCCACCACGTTCCTGCCCTGCTCTGTGTGAAATATAAAATACCAATATTGTCACTGAGACAAAGAGTGACTTTATAGGACAGCTGTTGCCCCCTCCTGTGTGCAGTTGTGCTTCAGTGACTTCCATTTCTGTGACTAGTATTTTATAGTTAGCGGTTGACTATCAACAGGGTAGTGAAGTACTTGGAAAGTGGGAGCGGTGGATGCAGATCTCTTAAGGAGAAAGGGGAATTTGATGTATGTTCTCCATTCCTTGTGTAAAAGCCTAACTGCTCTATCACAGGATACAATTTCTCCCAGTATTTTGTGAATCCAACTGATGACTTCTCTTTCACTGTTTTGATCAGATTAGTTCTAAAACAAATAGAAAATAAATTATTAATAACTTTTTATAGTATGCAATAAGTGTATAATGAGTAATAATTTTCATTAACAACTTTTCTCTGAATTCAATCTGCAATTACAAGTGGTTTGGGGTTATTCAAAAGCATATTTTCTTGTTAATAAATGACTCGTGGAAAAAATCATTCAGTGCTAACATTAGCTACAGACAAACATAATTCTCTCTTAGCAAAGATGTTTTCAGCCTGTTGTTGGATTCTTCATGATTTCATGTCGCAGATGAAACATGATGATGACTGTGTTGCAGAAAAGTAGTTAAACAAACATCTTGTAGCTGTGAATATACACAGGACAGTAAAGCTCAGCTGCATCAACTTTTTTATTAATATCACATTGCAACCCTGAGATTTTGCAGAAGTTTCTTGGTATATTCCACATTAATATTTCAGGCCATTTGAAAGTGTTTTTTGCTCTATACAAAATGGCAGTCAAGACACAGTATACAGGTAATGAAACAGCAACCAATAACCGCTAGCAGTCAGCAATCCAGCAAATCAGTTCTTTTTCTTTTTTTTTTTCTTTTTTCTTTTTTTTTTTTTTTTTTGAGAAGGTTTATTATAGCCTGAAGTTGTGAAAATGAGTTGTGCAACAAAACCTTCTCATATTACTTCAGGATATCCATTTAATTCCCCTTTTGCCAGCTTGTCTTCTTCCTACACCCCTTCTTTTGATTTCAGACAGGCTGTGTGAGCAAAATTTTAGGGCCAGCTAACAGATGTCTTCATATAAACCTTCACTTGGGGAAAAAATCAAAACACATTGGCTGTATCTGTACAAATAGCTTGGCCCATTCTTGAACTCCCAAAAGTGCTTTAAAATGATTTGTAGTCTTTCATAAAAGTCACCAACTCACTCAAAACCTGAGTCTACCACTTGAGCTCTGTTTTTTGGTATTACTAGGCAAATGATGAAGGCTGAAGTCTTGGCTTGCCATGTGGACATAAAAAGCAGCGAGGATGCTGGCTTTCATGGGAAGAATGTACTGACACTGTGCACATGTAGTCCTGCTCCTCTGCACCCTTCTCCTCTTCCATCCCTGACTGCACTCTCGGTCCAGGGCTCAGAACTGGGACAGACAGTAAGAGAAAGTGCTTGAAGTCTTGCTGCTTGGCACCTGGAGCTGGAGAAAGTGCTGCTCCATCATGACTACAGATACAGTACCATTTCCTATTTGTTGTGTCTGTGTTTTGTCACAACACTGCAGACAGATTGTTTTTTTTTTTTCCTTCTGTATATATTTACAAATATTTCATTGGTTTAAAACAAATAAACCTCTCCACCAGGCACACACCTGGATTCAGGTTTGCTGTAGAGGTGGAAAGTGTAAAGGCAGCAGATCACTAGAACACTGGCCAGCCAGACTGACAGTGGTAAGTTAGAAATGTATGATTCCTCAATAAGAATTTGCCTGAAGTCATCCATTTAAGGCCAAGCTTTTGCAGAACTTGACTAAAGGTTAAATGGCATTTTTACTTCCTGAAAGTAAAATGAATAGGCAATTTTCAGGAATTAGCATACTGATCTTTATGGAAAAGTTCCATAGAATTTAATTGCAATTAAACGGGATTATGTCAATTAATTAGGTTTATAAAGCAAATTTTAAAATACAGAATTTGAAAAAAATAAATAATTATGCATAATTTCAAGCTTTTACAGAATTAATTAGATAATCATATTTCTATAGTAGTGTTCTCTGGGAAGTTTTAAATAAATTTAGAAAGGTTATTCTTTGTTCATAAAGGGTTGAAAAATTCAGTATGGATTTTTTTATTGAGTGCTTGGCAAACTCATTGAGTTCATCGGCACCGCACAGATTTGATGGCAATAGTTTGAAAGCCAGAAATGTCAGCTAGAGATCAAACCAGAACAGAGCAAAAACAAAGGACGGCGCTCTATGCAACACCCTTAAAACAGGAAGATGCCTGCTTTCTTGAAGGCCTTAGGGATGTTGGTTTGTCCAGATTCAATACAAAAAGACTTATTTTGCTCCTATTTAGAGCTACCGTCTAATCTGGGTTCATCACTGCAGTCTTCAAAAGGCACTGAGCATGCTTAAACCTGTATGGAATAAATGTATGCATAACTGTAAAGCTCTTAATAGCTAGGCTGCAATTTTTGTTGTTTCAATTTAATTCTTCTTCAAAAAGGTACATTATTTCTGTACATTTAATTTGTCCTCATAAAAGTACTTACTGTTTCCAGTTCTCTCTAACTCACCAATTTCAAATGAAGCAGGAGTACACAGAAAGTAGGTAAAACTCACTTGATACTGCTTTGTAACACTCTAAGAACAGTTCCAGCACTTTCTGTGTCATACACGTCCACAATTATTAACCATTTAATAAAAAGTGCAAATATACTGCAAATGAACTGGTTTGGTTGCTAAAAGCCCATAAATATCATGATGATAAGGCTAAAGTAGCATAAATAAACATTTTTTTCTATATAGCTATTCTGGCAGAAAGTAATGTGGTTGGAGCTGATGAATGTTGACCAGCATTTTCCATTGAAGAGTCTGTTTGAGGCTGCCTACAATGTTTATAGAATAGAATATTTCCATTGGAAGGGGCCTGCAATGATCATCTAATTCAACTGCCTGACCACTTCAAGGCTGATCAAAAGTTAAAGCACATTATTAAGGGCATTGTCCAAATGCCTCTTAAACACAGACAGGCACCGTGGGGTGGGGGTGGGAGTGGGTGTGTGTGTGCATGTAACAATTACACAATAAAACTGTTGTTCCACTGAAAAATTAGGGGACCTCTGTGGTTTGGAGGGTTGTCCTGGCTTCATTCCCAAGTAAATCTTCCCCAATCTGGGTATGTTGCAAAGTTCTGAAAAATCAGTCAGCAATAGAAACTTGCTAGCATTTAATAGCTAGGTAACTCTCCGGAGATTTTATTTGTACTCTGTGTGCTGCAATCCACAACTGGACAATTTTAGCCATTCTTTCCTTGGAATTGCTCTTTTATCTTGACGGTGCTGAAATCATTATGAAGATTTTGCTGTTCTTTCAATATACCTATTGTATGGAAGAAAAAGTAATGGCATAGGAGAGAAGGGGAGAGAAAGTCTGCATGAAGCACAGAAGAAGGAAAAAGAAGAAAGAGGAAAAAATATTCAGGGCATAATATAAAAATAATGCAGAGTTAGCAAAACCTGGAATTCTGAACACATGCCAGAAAAGTATCCTGAAATCCATGACAAATACTTCAATGATATTGAGGATATCTACCTATAGGATATCTATTGACGTTATTTTACCATTTTCACAAATTGAAATTATATCCAAAATTAACTTATGTAATGGCTGAAAATCAAGATTTCAAAACATAAGAAACACGAGGTGGGCATAGATGTCATGTGCACAGGTGTTATGGTGAGGTCCAGGAGATCTAAATCTTAGTGAAGAACTTAATACCGAATTCTAATTACCGCCATACTAATGAATGGCCCCAACAGAGCTCACTCACCCCACACGGAGTGGAGTGGCAGCTCAGGGCAGCAATATGTACTCCTGTGCTCCCCCACGGTTTTCCACAAGTCCTTTTTGGCACTAGTAGCAGGGTGCTGAGGCTGGAGCCTCCAAGCAGGCAGAACTTGCCTACTATTTAAGCACCTCCACACTCAGAATGCAATTGTGTCATCACCGTGGTGGCTATTCCCTCACTGTTTTGTCCCTTACACTTACACATTTAACCCTATTTATTGTTCGTTTTTATTTCCTTCTTTCCTCCCTCTCCACCCCTACTCCCTTCCTCTTCCCTCTCTCCTTAGCCTCCTCCTCTCTCCTCTCCCTGCCTCCTGCCCCCCTGCTTCCATGAGTAGCCTCTCCAAGCAACTGTCACATGCTTTAACAGAAAGCAGCAGGAAAAGCAGAACAGCAGTCACCTTTGCTTTGATACCAAACACCCACGTGCTTCTGTCATTCCTGATGTGTTTTCCTAAGCTCCCATTTCCCAGACTTTCAGTTACCAGTACACAGCAAAGCAGCAGAGAGCACATGACCCCTACCGCCCACCCAGAGCCACCCCAGTCCCCACGCTGGTCAGGGAGCACTTGCCCACGTGCCTGTGTTGGCTGCAGGGCACTGCAGACACAGACAAGAGGGTGAGGATCTCTGCATTTTCTTTGGGTCTGGTCTCATCCCATTTTTTAACTCTCCACCCACAAACTTCTCTTCCCCTGCTCCTCTTCGAATTATTATCACATACAGCTCTGTCTTGGGGCTTCTCAAGCTCATTATGCTAGAAAGGGAAAGTGCCTTCCTTTATATGAAGTTTATGGTGGTTTCTTCTCCATTTCACTGCTTACATTCTGATGAGATACGATATACGAATCACTTAGGGACCTTTCATAATATGTATCACAGAAACATTTTGGCCAAAAGACCTTCCCAGACTTTCCTTATGCCACATCTGAAACCAGAGCCATGCAAGGTGAATGATGAGGACAATAAAGAGTTTGTGTGTCTGTGACAACCTGGTGGTGAAGGGTGCCAGCAGTGAAAAGGCTGCTGCACGCTGGAAGTGTGGGTGTCCTGTAGTTTATTTAGTATTTTCCTATTTGAGAGTGGGTTGCCTTGTCTTTTGCTACATTTTCTTCCTCAGTTTTATGGAAGGAAACACGCCATTGTTTTGAGCTGAAGGCTGAACTACAAGGAAAGGGAGGCTTGAGCCAGGACTTGGTGGTTCTGTTTGGCTGCCTTAGGTAACAGAGGAAAGTGGCTTCTGGTAGCAGCAAAGCTTCAACTAATATGTAAAGATGGTAATGAGAGCTTCTTTTTCTACAGCCACACATGACTGAGGAGACCAGAAGTGTTTTGTCCTGGCTAGTGTAATAGCAGTTTATCTCCTGGATATAAAAATACATGGAAGGTTGCCTGACTGCTGTCACCAAGGGACCATGCAAGGTGCTGATGTGTTTTGTTGGCTTTAGCTAAGCATGGAGGCTTCCTGCAGGAGGTGGCATCCAGTCCCTATAGGATGACATACACGGGTCACCTTGGTAGGCCTGGCTTGAAGGCCTAGCATGTCAGAGAAGTTGTCCCCATGCCGTCCTTCAAAAGATCTGAGACCATGAAGGAAAGACTTGTCCTCTTCCTGCTTGCAGTCTGTAGGGGCAGACAGGCCCTTGGGGATACAGCAGAAATATGTGGCATCATGGAGGCTGAAGTTCAGTCTGGCCTCCCTCTCTCTCTCCCACAAAAGTCTGGTTGATCATGTTGAAGGCAGGAGGCTGTGCCTGCCAGGGTGCACAGTGTGGTGATGAGGCGGCAGAAAGTGCTGGAAAGCCCTTGCAGGATGGTAGAAAGGTAGTGGGGTAGATGCCTGTCTGGGAACCCCTGTCTGGCATTCCACATTGATTTCTTTGGGACTGGCTGAAGCACTCAGAGAATCACAGGATCATGGAGCAGTCAGGGTTGGAAGGGAGCTCTGGGGACCATCTAGCCCAACCCCCTGCTAAAGCGGGTTCCCCTAGAGCTGGTTGCACAGAGCCATGTCCAGGTGGGTTTTGAATGTCCCCAGAGGA